>CM077078.1:50680972-51295145 GCA_039513925.1 Platanthera zijinensis | reverse complement strand
GGTGGCGGTAAAGGCAAAGATACAAGAGGGAGACGAGCTCGACCTGCGGAGAATGCAATGAGAAAAAGAATAGGGGGAGTCGTGCTCAACCCTAACCCTAAAACTTGAGGAGAAGATGAGAGAACTAGAGAGAGAAACTTAGAGAGATAAATGAGAAACAAGATTCATTCATTCCTCCTACATACTGATGTAGGGTAGGCTCGGTGAGTGTGCTTAGGTACCTAGGACACAATGCCTAGTAATAGTGACGTGTAGATAGACATGATATGCAATGAATGCAACTCAAAATAATCCGTCAGGCATCAGCAGATTAACAGTTAACAATAAGAGTGATAATTACTTAGCAAAGTTTTACAACAACTTGCAATTATGGTGAAAGTAAGCGAGTTTTATCCGGTTGGAGGCACAAGAGAAAATACCGAGGAAATAAACAATCTATATTGATTAATTGGCAAAAAACAATTACATATTAAGTTACACTAAGCAATGCAAACACACATTGTGCACAATAAAGGAACAATACAACTAAAACTACAAGACTTACAAGTATTAGACTGCTTTAGGGGGTGTTGGGTTGGGAGTTGCTTGGTGGAGGCACTGAATGTGATGGGTGAGGGGCTGGGAGGCAAACTTTGGCAGCGGGGAAGTGCTAGAAGGCTGAGAAGAGGGCTGGAAAGCAGGGATCTGCAGCGGGGAGTAGCTGTGAGGCGGAAATATGCTACGGGGCGGGGCTAAGAGGTGGAGTTTGACAGTGGGGAAGTGCTGGGATGCAACGAGGACTCTTAAAGCCAAATTCAGATACACACTATCATTTACCAGACATTGCACAAGAAAATCATTGTATACAAGGAAGACAAGAAATATTCAACCATGTGCATTCCTCATTGCGTAACGTCATAGAACGGACATTCGATATTTGGAAGAAAAGGTGAGATATACTCAGTGTAACACCCCTTCCCAGTTTTACAATAATCCGCCGTCCGGCCGGGTCAGCGACATAAAGAGAACTAGGAAACAGTATCAAAACTAGTACACAGCAGGTATAAAGAAAAATAAATACTAAAACTTTAAACTTGCAACGGAAGCTATGAAAGAAACTAAGGGTAACCTCATACCTTTATATACTGGATTCACAAAACCAATAAACATGAATTAAGATAAAAGAACTGAAAATCTGAAGTAACATAATAAGTCTGATACATGACATTTCAAACATTAGCCACATACAATATTCAAGTTTACAAGTGTATATTGAAAGAAAAAACTAAAAAGGAAAACACTACAAACTGACACCATAAGGATGCTCATCCTAGGCGTAGTTTCTCACCTGGGACACCAATAAAAACATTGCCCACGATGGGTCAGAATAAGGAAAAATAACTCTTCCTAGTGACACTAAAACATTTTCTTAGTTGATGAATGCATGCCCTTTGAAAAATAGTTTTGTTCATTGAAAATCTTTATGCTGGATGATATGTATGCGTTTACAATGCTACCTGTTCAACAGACATACTCGTTCTACGTTCAAGAACTTTCATTTTATCTGCCCAATCCCCGGCGTTCATTAACTAGTGCGTTGTCTCACGTCAGGTTCATGCTTGAGTTCTATGTGGCTTCTAATCTGCACTTCGACTTAAAAAGCTCTAAGCAGAGTATCTCCTAACGCACAACTGAAAACTGACGACCCGAAACCCTCTTACGAACTTAATTGTTCTAGTGTCGCGCGGACACGGTCTCGAATCTACTGTCTCAAAAGGGAGTCAACTCCCAAGACTCTACTGCTCATAGGGTACCATATGCCTTATGAGAGAGGTAGTGCGCCTCTACCAAGCACGAGAAGACTTATGTGTGTTTACGGACCCTTTTCGGTCTAATGTTACTCTGCTAGGGACATCTCTTTTGGTGTACTACTGAGCGACCCTTGACTTTCTTGTGGTCGGCTAGAATGGACGTTCACGCTCTTAATTAGACAAATTCCAAACTTACGTACACGGATAAAGGTTTCGTACCTAACTTAGGTATACATGATCTGAATATTCGGGCCTTGGAGAAGGATATCGTCCTACACCTTTTTCACGACCGTTTTCCTACCGCCACACCTTTTATATGCATGGTTATGATGCTTGTACGAAACTTACACTTACGTATATAAAATACTTTTCTTGATACGTCTAACTAACAGGGATTAGGTTTCCTTACAGTGGTGGTGCGGCGCTCGTACACTCGGCGCGGTGACATTTGCTTTTCCGAAGGAAATCTGACTGCTGCGGACTTCCAGAACCTTGCCCCGAGGCCGCCAAAAATCTGTAATCCATGATAAACCTAGATTACACATTTTCCCTTTAGGATTATCGATAAAGGAAACTTAAAACGGCTAAGGTAAACAAATGAAGGACCAACATAGTGTAGTACTTATACGTAAGGGCGATTAAGGCTCACAACGCGCTCAACTTCAGATTCGCGGTGGATCTAGAACTCCAATCCCTAATTAGGGCAAGAGGAAAAAGAGAAGGAAGTTAGAATTAACTTCCAATTAGAAGGATTTCGACGAAGAAATGAAGACAAGTGAGGAACTAAACTCATCGGGACCAAAACGTTGCCCTTGCACCCTTGACTTCCACCGGTTAGGGTTGAAAACGGCCCTCCTGCTGCAATGGAAGGAAGGAGGGAACTCATCGGCGTCCGTAGAGGAAGGAGGAAGGACTTGCGCTGAGGAACGGAGCGGAGATGCGACTCTAGGGCTGCGGGAGGCGAAAGGCGCGGCTTGCGGAAGAATCGTAGTCGGCGAAGGTGGTCTGCCGTTTGGGTTACGGGATTTTAGGTTTGGGGCTTTGCGGGCTTTTACTCCTCGGCGACGTGCGGTTATAATAACCGTCGGGGGAAAAACCGCCCCCTTTTTCCACCCAAAGAGGTGTAAATTAACACACACTTAAACGTGTCAACCCACATTAACTCCTTAAAACAATAAAAAAAATTGTGATGTGCTTGGCTATTAAATTAAAATGTGTCACACAATCTTTACGACTGATATAAATCACTAATTAACGAACGTGATTTTAAATCATACTAACATTGAGCCTCGACGACGCGCGGCCTCGATCAAAATCCTTCGTGATTTGACCCTACAATATAATTAAATTTTGCGTCAGATTACGGATGTTACAAATCTCCCCTCCTAATAAAAATTTTTGTCCTCGAAAATTGTATCCATACATGAATCAAAGAAGAACATATAATCTGCAGTGCTCCTAAGCTCATTCTCGCGCTCCCATGTATACTCTGGACGGCCACAGTTCATCCAAAGGACTTTGACCATGCGAATCTCTCTATTCCTGAGCTTCTGTATCTTTGAATCCACTATTCTGACTGGTCTAATCCCAATGCTAAGATCTGTCTCGATTGGTGTTTCCTCGATACTGATGATCTGACTGGAATTTTTGACTGCTCTCCTCAGATAGGAGACGTGGAATACGTCATGTACACCATTCATTTCCTCAGGTAAGGCCAACCTATATGCAATCTCACTAACTCGTTCCAGTACCTCAAAAGGACCAACGAATTTGGAACTCGGTTTCTTCATCCGCTTTATTCTAGAGACTCCTCTGATTGGTCTGACCTTCAGATAAACGTAGTCTCCAACACTGAACTCTACTGACCTGTGCTTCTGATCATGATACTTGACCTGGCGATCCTGAGCTGTCTTCATACGCTCTTGAATGAGCTTGATTCTGTCAGTGGTCTTATCATCCATGATTCCCTGATGGTAGACCTTTCTTCATTTTCAGCCCAACACAACGGTGTCCGACAACGCCTACCATACAGAGCCTCGAACGGTGTCATCCCAATACTAGTCTGAAAACTGTTATTGTAAGAGAATTCCACAAGGGTGACATACTTCTACCACTTCCCTCCAAGGTCCAGTATGCACATCTGTAGCAAATCTTCCAAAATCCTATTGGTGCGTTCAGTCTGTCCATCTGTCTGGGGATGGAAAGCGGTGTTAAAATGTAACTTGGTGTCCAACCGCTCCTGAACGTATCTTCACTCTTTGGATGTAAACCTGTCATCTCGGTCTGAAACAATAGTCTTGGTAACACCGTGAAGTCGAACTATCTCGTCTATGTAAAGTTGTGCCAGTTTCGGACCTTGATCCGTCTTCTTAAGAGGAATAAAGTGGGCGACCTTAGAGAGCTGATCCAAATAACCCATAAGGAATCATTCCCACTCTGCGATCTCGGAAGACCATAGATGAAATTCATGGATATATCCTCAAAAGTCCACTCAAGAATGGGAAGTGGCTGCAACTTGCCTCCAGGCCTTTGGTATTCGGCCTTAACTAGCTTGCATGTCTCGCACTTCCCTACGTAATCAGAAACATCACCTTTCAAACCTGGCCACCAGACTACCTTCTTGAGATCTGCATACATCTTCGTGATGCCCGGATGTATAGAATATCTGGAGTTATGTCCCTCATACAGAATGTCCTCGCGAAAGTGACTAACATCGGGGATACACACTCTGCCATCATGCAATAATAAATTGTCCTGTAAAGTGAATCTCTCCTTCTGACCCGTCTGCGCTGAGATCCAAATCTCTGCCATCTTTGAATCCAAGGGTAGAGCTGTCTTGATTTTATCCTTGATACCATATGTAATCTCCATCCAACTCAACCTTACAGAACCAAAACTAAAACGTGGCACAACGATGATGTCCAGTATCTCTAGTTCCCGCACCAACTCCTCCTGCTGAGTGAGAAGGGAAAAACACGAACCTCTACGGCTAAGGGCATCAGCTACAACGTGCGTCTTTCCTGGGTGGTACTGGATGTCTACGTCGTAGTCCGATAGGAACTCTAACCATCTGCGCTGTCTCAAATTTAATTCCCGCTGATCAAAGATATACTTGAGGCTCTTATGATCAGTGAAGATCTCGCAACGCACTCCATAGAGATGGTGACTCCAAATCTTCAGAGCATGGATGACCGTTGCAAGCTCCAAGTCATGCACGGGATAGTTCCTTTTATGCACCTTTAACTGTCTCGAGGCGTAAGCTATGACCTTTCCATGCTACGTGAGGACACAGCCCAAACCCTGACCTGACGCATCGCTATAAATCTGAAAATCATCAGGCCCTGATGGTAAACTCAAGTTCGGTGCGATCATCAACCTGCCCTTCAAGTCCTCAAAAGTCAACTCGCACTCAACTGTCCAATCAAAGTCCTTACCCTTCCTGGTGAGGGAAGTCAGTGGTAAGACTATCTTTGAGAAGTTCTTGATGAATCTCCTGTAGTAACCAGTCAAACCCAAAAAGCTGCGAACCTCTGAGACTGTCGTCGGCCTCGGCCAATCCTTAATGGCATTTAACTTCCTCGGATCAACACTAACCCCTTTCTAACTGATGACATGGCCTAAGAACGCAATTTCTGGAACCCAAAACTCACTTTGAAAACTTGGCATACAGCTGGTTCTTCTGAGGGTGCTCAATACAATTCTGAAATGAGCGGCATGATCTTCCGCACTCTTAGAGAACACCAAAATATCATCTATAAAGGCGATAACGAAACGGTCTAAGTACTCCCGAAATACCCTGTTCATCAGGCCCATAAATACTGAAGGGGAATTGGTCAGCCCAAACGGCATGACCACGAACTCGAAGTGCCCATATCTGGTACTGAAGGCCGTCTTCTGAATATTCACGTCCCGAATCCTTAACTGATGGTAGCCCGACCTCAGATCTAACTTGGAGAAGGTGCATGATCCAACCAACTGGTCGAACAAATCATCAATCATGAGAATCGGATACTTATTCTTTACTGTCAGTTTATTCAATTCACGGTAATCTATGCACAGTCTCAGACTACCATCATTCTTCTTCACAAATAGTATTGGAGCACTCCAAGGTGAAGTACTGGGGCGTATAAAGCCCAAGTCAAGCAACTCCTGCAACTGACTCTTCAACTCTAATATTTCTCTTGGAGCCATCTGGTAGGGGGATTTGGCTACCGGTGTAGCCCCAAGATGTAGGTCTATCGGAAACTCAATCTCTCTATTTGGAGGGGCACCAGGGAAATCTTCCGGGAAGACATCGGGGAATTCCTGCACCACTGGTACCTCTGACAAGTCAGATTTATCCTTCGCATTCATCAGCACTAAGAAGGTTGCACAACCCTTCATGATGCACCTTTTAGCTTGGACTGAGGAGATGATCATCTTCGCTACTCCCTTCAAGCCCTGAAAGGTAAACGCAGTCTGGTTGGGATAATCAAACTGTATCTGCTTCTCCCTACAGTCAATCCTGGCATTGACTGTCGAAAGCCAGTCCATTCTAAAAATCAGGTCAAAACCTGCAATAGGAAGCTGCAAGGCTTCTACAATAATCTCGATATCACCAAACTGCACTGGTACCCTGCACTTATCTCTGGTCTGTAGAGGGATCCATTCGGCATCATGACTTCCAGCGGTGCTGTCTCTGGGAAGACTTCTAAATTCAGCTTACGCACTAGAGACTCTGCGATGAACGAGTGTGAGGCGCCCGTATCGAACAAAATCTTGGAGGGTAAATTATGAATCATAAGGATGTCTACATGAATGATTTCCAAAAGATGATGAGAGTGTCACTACGGAAGATTAAATAAACTTGTTAAAAAGTTAAACACTTACTCGTCACTACATCCTCCTGATCCTTTGCCTCCTGCTGGCCAAGCTCATACGCTTTGGGCTGCATTAAATCTTGACCCTGTTGTGGTCTCCCATCAATGATCATCAACGTTTTGCCCTTGTCAATTTTGCTAGAGCCACCAACCTCGAACTTTGACTGCAGGGACGAGTTACATTTGTCATCAACAGTAATAAAATAAACACCATGAAAACAAACTAGGCTTCGGTTTACCTGATTCACACCAACTTCCTGACAGTAGCGAGCTATGTGTCCAGGTTGTCAGGACTGGTAACACACGCCTGCATTGGCCAAGCACTCTCCTAGATGGCGACGTTGGCACCTAGGACAAGGGGGGTAGTCCTTGCTCCTGTCTCCAGACTGACCACTCTTCTTAGCATAAGGCTTCTGTTTCTTGTTCCAGTTCTTACCCTGGTCATTCCTGCTCTGTTGCGGCTGATGTGAATCCTGAGACCACTTCGTGCGAAAGTTGTTTCGCTTCTGTACCTTCTGTTGATCAACCTCCAACCTGCGAGCCGTATCCACTAAGCTCATGTAGTCAGCGTTGACCATGGTCATCAACGACTGCCTCAACGAGTCACGCAAGCCATCGACAAAGCGGCTGCACTTCTCAGCCTGATCTCCCTGCATTACGCCCGCATAACGAGCCAGATGAGTAAGCTCTCGCTCGTACTCAGTAATGGTCTTGTCCCCCTGGCATTGTTTGAGATATTTCTCCTGGAGACCTCATCGTGCGGAAGGAGGCACGAACCAATTTGCAAGGGCTCTAGAAAACTCGTCTCACGTAAATATGTCTGGCGTACGACCTGACCAAAAGCATGGTCATATCATTTATAATGAACGCATCACTTCCTAAAATAAGAGGAAATTTTCATGACCAATTACCTGCAGGGTCATCTGCCCGATACTTGTCTCACCAGACCTTTGTCTCACCCCGGAGGAGGAAAACTGTCAGAGGAACCTTCTTGTTTTTCGGACACTCTATAACGTTCAACAGATCTCTAGTGTTTGTTATCCAGTCGTTTGTGTCCATCGGAGTTTCATCCCCACTGTAGTTTGACGGTTGGAGCTCTCTAAAGTTCCTCAAATAGAGTTTCAGGGTCATCTCCACGGTTGCTGGTGGAGGAGCTGGTGCAGGGGCTGGTACTTGCACTGGAGTTGGAAACCCTGCAGCCAGTCCTCTCTGAAACTCCATCAAGGCTACAGTGATTGCCTTGGCAATCTGGGACGCTATGTCAGTGGCTTCTAGAGCTGCTGGAACTGGTGGCACCTGTGGCACATCAGCATCTCCCATGGCAGTGTTAGGAACAGGATCCTGACGTGAAGAATCACCCGGTTCACTGACTCGTGGTGCCTGATAAAACATATAAAAGAAATATGATTATTTATCATGCATCTGGGAAATCTGGCTTAGCAAATTATTTCGTACCCTTGCGAAAACTAGGACTTAGAAGAAACTTAAATACTCTACCAACAAGTGTTTACTCTTAAACACCCCTATGGCTCTGTGAATCTTTTCTGGGTCCAGGGATCCTAAACCTCCCTCTGATACCAATTTGTAACACCCCTTCCCAGTTTTACAATAATCCGTCGTCCGGCCGGGTCAGCGATATAAAGATAACTAGGAGACAGTATCAAAACTAGTACACAGCAGGTATAAAGAAAAATAAATACTGAAAACTTTAAACTTGCAACGGAAGCTATGAAAGAAACTAAGGGTAACCCCATACCTTTATATACTGGATTCACAGAGCCACTAAACATAAATTAAGATGAAAGAACTGAAAATCTGAAGTAACATTAGCCACATACAATATTGAAGGTTACAAGTGTATACTGAAAGAAAAGAAAAACTAAAAAGGAAAACACTACAAACTGACACCACAAGGACGCTCATCCTAGACAAAGTTTCTCACCTGGGTCACCTGTAAAAACATTGCCAACGAGGGGTCAGAGTAAGGAAAAATAACTCCTCCTAGTGACACTAAAACATTTTCTTAGTTGATGAATGCATGTCCTTTCAAAAACAGTTTTGTTAATTGAAAATCTTTATGCTAGATGATATGCATGCGTTTACAATATTACCTGTTCAACAGACATACTCGTTCTACGTTCAAGAACTTTCATTTTATCTGTTAAATCCCCGACGTTCACTAACTAGTGTGTTGTCTCACGTCAGGTTCATGCTTGAGTTCTAGGTGGCTTCTAATCTGCACTTCTACTTAAAAAGCTCTAGTCAGAGTATCTCCTAACGCGCAACTGAAAACTGACGACCCGAGACCCTCTTACGAACTTAATTGTTCTAGTATCGCGCGGACACGGTCTCGAATCTACTGTCTCAAAGGGGAGTCAACTCCCAAGACTCAACTGTTCATAGGGTACCATATGCCTTATGAGAGAGGTAATGCGCCTCTACCAAACACGAGAAGACTTATATGTGCTTACTGACCCTTTTCGGTCTAATGCTACTCTGCTACTACTGAGCAACCCTTGACTTTCTTGTGGTCGGCTAGAAGGGATGTTCACGCCCTTAATTAGACAAATTCCAAACTTACGTACACGGATAAAGGTTTCGTACCTAATTTAGGTATACATGATCTGACTATTCGGGCCTTAAGGAAGGGTATCGTCCTACACCTTTTCTGCGACCGTTTTCCTAGCGTCACATCTTTCTATGCATGGTTATGATGTTTGTACGAAACTTACACTTACGTATATAAAATACTTTTCTTGATACGTCTAACTAACAGGGATTAGGTTTCCTTACAGTGGTGGTGCGGCGCTCGTACACTCGGCGCGGCGACATTTGCTTTTCCGAAGGAAATCTGACTACTGCGGACTTCCAGAATCTTGCCCCGAGGCCGCCAAAAATCTGCAATCCATGATAAACTTAGATTACACATTTTTCCCTTTAGGGTTATCAGTAAAGGAAACTTAAAACAGCTAAGGTAAACAAATGAAGGACCAACATAGTGTAGTACCTCTACGTGAGGGCGATTAAGGCTCACAACGCGCTCAACTTCATATTCGCGGTGGATCTAGAACTCCAATCCCTAATTAGGGCAAGAGGAAAAAGAGAAGGAAGTTAGAATTAACTTCCAATTAGAAGGATTTCCACGAAGAAATGAAGACAAGTGAGGAACTAAACTCACCGGGACCAAAACGTTGCCCTTGCACCCTTGACTTCCACCGGTTAGGGTTGAAACCGGCACTCCTGCTGTAATGGAAGGAAGGAGGGAACTCGTCGGCGCCCAGAGGAAGGAGGAAGGACGTGCGCTGAGGAACGGAGCGGAGAGGCGACGCTAGGGCTGCGGGAGGCGGAAGGCGCGACTTGCGGAAGAATCGTAGTCGACGAAGGTGGTCTGCCGTTTTTCTCCCGAGAAGAATAGGTTACGGGATTTTAGGTCTGGGGCTTTGCGGTGATTTTACTCCTCGGCGACGTGCGGTTATAATAACCGCCGGGGAAAAACCGCCCCGTTTTTCCACCCAAAGAGGTGTAAATTAACACACACTTAAACGTGTCAACCCACATTAACTCCTTAAGACAATAAAAAAATGTGTTTTGCTTGGCTATTAAATTAAAATGTGTCACACAATTTTTACGACTGATATAAATCACTAATTAACGAACGCGATTTTAAAGCATAGTAACATTGAGCCTCGACGACGCGCGGCCTCGATAGAAATCCATCGCGATTTGACCCTACAATATAATTAAATTTTACGTCAAATTACGGATGTTACACTCAGAGACATGCCTCAATATAGTTTAGCAAAGCAACGTGATATTGTCATAGCAACCATGACTTTGCATAACTATATTCGTAGACATGCATCTCATTCTAATCCAGATTTCATGGCATGCGATGATGACGAGACACATGTAATAAGAGAATCATACACTGACCACTAATATTACATCAAATGCAGATCGTGTTAGAGGTGCGCGAGTGGGTGTTCAGGAAATGATGGCAATGCGTGACCACATTGCAGAACAATTGTATCAAGCTATTACGTAGTTTGTCTGCTTAAAATTCCTGTCTTTCAATGTACTATCAACTTGTATTTCTAATGAATGAAGTACTATTAGAGTTTAAAATTATTTTAAAAAAATGATTTTACATCAAATATTTCATCAACATTTTACTAAAAATGTGACCGCAAAGGAGATTTGTCAAACGGTTTATCAAGTGATTCTCCTTTTTAAAAAGCTTCACAAAAAAAGTTCACTCAAACAGGTCTCCATTTGCAATAGAAATTTTCCAAAAACACATTTTCCTACCCTCCTTTTGTCACCACTCCTTTCTGAAAAGCTCTCCCAAAAAGGCTCTAGATGGAAAGGAACAAGTTCTTGGTCGTACAAATGGCTTTAAAAGGATCCAACGAAATCAAACCAACTTTGCTACCTCTGTGATCACAAAAGAACCACATCAAGAAGTCAAAGGAGGAGTTTATGATGTCCCATCTCTCAGCAAAGATGAGCTTAAAAAGCCTACAAACCTTAATTGGTTCCCTCAGTAATCCCTATGGTACATGCACTCTTGCTCAGTCTGGTAAGAATCCAAGTTCAAAATCATTTTGTGCTTCAAGTACTACTGTTGGTCTTTCATGGGGTTATTGACTCTGCAGTTACACATCACATGATTTCATGTAAAACTTATTACTCTTTTTTTTACTTTTTTTCTCACCGCAATTTTATCATTGTTGTTGACTGATCATAAACGTTGGTTACTGGTACAGGAATTATTGAGCTATCTTCACCCCATCACTTGAGTAATGTACTTCGTGTTCCTAAATTATCTACCAATCTTATTTGTGTCCAGAAATTAATTATCGAGCTAAATTGCATTGTAATATTTTTTCCTTCTCATTGTGTGTTTCAGGATCTAGCCGCGGGGAGGATGATTGGAACTACTGAGGAGAAGGGCGGGTTATATCACTTCCTTCAGAAGTTTGTTAGGACTGCTCATCAATCATATCATGCATGTCATCCGTTTGAGGACACTTCTAGGATCAAGTTCCACCTCTGACGACTAAAACACCTTCCATTCGCCCTTTTAAACAATATTTTTGCATTGTTTCTTGACCAGTTTGTTAAGCCATTGTGAAACTTGTGAACTGGTTAAACATTATCATGCTTCTTTTCATCCTAGTCTTTTTGCAAGTAGCGAACTATTTTATCTCATTCACTCAGATATTTGGGGTCCTATTTTTACTATTAGCTTTTCTGGTGCAAGTGATTTGTTACTTTTATTGATGAGTGTACTATAGTAACTTGAGTGACAAGTTTGAAGTCACTTTATCAAAGATAAACTTGACAGTGGGTTAATCACTACCTCTCAGGTCCCCTTTGAACTATAGATCGTTGATGTCTTGACAAAAGGGTTATCCACTCAGAGATTTCATAATCTCTTAGAAGCTATGAATAATGGATATACACTCCCCAGTTTGAGGGAGGGTGTTGTAATTATATTTGTAATTAAGTTATATTTGTTTTGTTTCTATTTCTTATAAAGGGGCTTTTTTCTCTTTATGTCCCTCATGTGTACGTGTATATATCCTCGTGTGTTTAATGAGAAATGCAACGATTTTCATTTCTTACATAATTTTATATTTCTTAAATTGGTCTAACTTCGATCGGTATCGATCTGTTACGGGTTTTCTCCGTCGAAGGTGGCGGTAGAGGAGAAGATACACGAGGGAGACGAGCTCGACCCGCGAAGAATGTGAGGGGAAGAGGAATAGGAGGAGTCGTGCTCAACCCTAAACCTAGAAGTTGAGAAGAAGATGAGAGAGAACTAGAGAGAGAAACTTGGAGAGATAAAAGAGAAACAAGATTTATTCATTCCTCCTCCATACTGATGTAGGGTAGGCTCGATGAATGTGCTTAGGTATCTAAGGACGCAATGCCTAGTGATAGTGACGTGTAGATGGGCTTGCAATGCGATGAATGCAACTCAAAACAATCCATCAGCAGATTAGCAGTTAACAATAAGAGTGAAAATTACTTAGCAAAGTTTTACAAAACTTGCAATTATGGTGAAAGTAAGCGAGTTTTATCTGATTGTGTTGGGGCTGCGGTCCGAAATCGCCCCCGCGCTGCGGTGCTATGCGGTAATGGCTTAACTGGCTGCCCCGTGGATCCGCCCGAGGACCTTTGATATAAAGATTAGTTGCGCTGTCCTCCATCAGTCCGGGCTTTTGGTCGAGTTGGTTGCGCTAAGTCCTCTCAATTGGTATCAGAGGGGGTCGCGGGTTCGAAACCCCAGGGTCATTTCCGGGGGGGATTGTTGGGGCTGCGGTCCGGAATCGCCCCCGCGCTGCGGTGCTATGCGATAATGGCTTAACTGGCTGCCCCGTGGATCCGCCCGAGGACCTTTGATATAAAGATTAGTTGCGCCGTCCTCCATCAGTCCGGGCTTTTGGTCGAGTTGGTTGCGCTAAGTCCTCTCAGATTGGAGGCACAAGCGATAATACCGAGGAAATAAACAATCCATATTGATTAATTGGGGAAAAACAATTACATATTAAGTTCCACTAAACAATACAAACACACATTGTGCACAATAAAGGAACAATACAACCAAAACTACAAGACTTACAAGTATTAGGTCTGCTTTAGGGGTTTGGTTTATGCAGGAGGCATCCGGAGCAAGGTTGTCAGGATCGAGATCCTAGGTGGGATCATTTTGAGGTTGGATCGGATCGGATCGTAGGATCGGATCGAGGATCGCAAGATCCTACAACATTCATAAATAAAACTAAAAAATTAAAATTGAATGTTGTATCATTAAATTACATGCTCAATTAATAAACAAAAATCAATAAATTGAGTAGTATGTGAATAACTATATTAAATTTTTTGAATAACTAAATCAAAATGATAATATCATAGTAAGTTCAATTTCAGTTTCAGGTAAGACACTCAATATTTACTAACAATAAAAAGAAATCTGGACTGGAAGCGACCGAAGAAGCCGCTCTTGGCCTCTATTTGCAGTCGGCAATCAACACTTGAGATACGGCAAAGCAACATGATATGATTCTGTGATGGGGTATGGGGGCGGGATTGGGATAAGGTTAAACAATGGGTTATGGGCATTGGACCGATTGAATGGGGTCGGGATAGGATTTGACATGTTTCTAGTTACCTTTGGTCATGCCGGTAGAATCGGGTCAGGATCGCGATCCTAAAGATCCTAAGATCCGGATCGCGATCCTAGTCGTAGATGTGCCGATTTAGTTCCTAGGTAAGATCCGGATCGATTTATAAAATCTGGATCGTAGGATCGTAAGATCCTACGATCCGGATCGCGATCCTGATAACCATGATCCGGAGGCCGAGGAATGGACAGGAAGGGGGGAAGGGGGTGTTGGGCTGGGAGTTGCTTGTGGAGGCACTGAATGCGACAGATGAGGGGCTGGGAGGCGAACTTTGGCAGCGGGGAAGTGCTAGAAGGCTGAGAAGAGGGCTGGAATGCAGGGATCTGCAACGGGGAGTAGTTGTGAGGCGGAAATATGCTACGGGGCGGGGCTGAGAGGTGGAGTTTGACAGTGGGGAAATGCGGTGATGCTTGGAGCTACGGCGAGGAGGGATGGAATGTAAGGATCTGAAATGGCGAGAGGGAGATCAGCAGTGGAAAGGGGAGGTCAGCGGTAGGGAGACGCTAGATGCTGAGAACGGTGGTAGGGAGAGGGAGATCGGCAGTGAGGAATGGGCGGGAAATGGGAACGAGGTGGATGAGCGAACAAAATGAAGCTCACCCTAGGCGTCAGTACCCTAGGAGGAGGGACTTCAACACCACTCTGTGATCCACGGTTCCGGATAAATTAGTTCTCAAAACCTGAATCCTCAAAAAAGCACTAATATGCATATATATAGCGAAGGAGAGATTTAGGGCTTCTATTATGGACGGCGAAGATTGTACGACAATAAAAGGAGTCTAAATCTGTCAAATATAAAAAAATCCAAAAAACATAAGACAACAGGCTGAACGCGGATGTGGCCCGGATCATCAAGATGAAGCTCCTATAAACTCCTACGATGCATAAAAACTCTCGTAGGTCCTGGTGGTACGTGCTTTGGGTGGCGATCTCCATAACATACAATGATCTAAGGGGTCCGTTTAAATACTTACAAAGTGGCATATGTGTAAATATCCAAAAATAAAAAGAACAAACCGAAACGATAAAGCATAACGGACACGTACATCGACTCGATTAATAAAAGACATTCTAACATGAATGCGTGATAACATTAATTAAAGATGTAGATATTGTTGGTTTTGGACTCTAACATCTCATACGCCCTTCAAATCGAGTTTGTCCTCAAGCTCGAACGAAGCTCAAATGATTTGACCATCTGACTCCTTAATTTCGCGTCAGTACAACTCCCGATAGCGCATTGTTGTGGCGGCGGACGCATCGAATGGCAGGATGTCAGAAGAAATAGATTGAGAGAGACCGCCAAAAAAAATAACTGGAACAAAGGCTGCGAACTGGAGACCACTGGAACGGATGGCGGCGCAAAATGTGGTGGCACCACCACGGGGCATGGAAGCGATGATGAACGGAAGCACTGACTGGGGAATGGTCCACGAAAGAAACAGATCGAGAGAGGCCAACAGAACAGTTGGCCGGAGTGGAGGCTACGAGATGGCGACAACATTGATTGGTGGCGGCGATACAAAATGGGACGACACCACCATGGGGCTCGAAGGCGATGATGTCGGTGGTGTAAACAGCGGGGCAGAAACCACTGGCGGTGATGGTGGGGTGACGAGCTGCGGAGAGAGGCGGAGCTTCTGTGGCCGACGATACGAGCGGCGAATGCTCTAGTAAAAATCGGCGGTAGAGAAGGTGGAAGTTGCGTCTTGAGGCGGTCGGCAAGGTCCCACGGAGGCTACGGTTGTCGCAGCATAATCGGCGACCTCGAAGGAGCAATTGTGGACATTGACCCATTGGTGATGCTGGCGATGAGTTGTGTCATGGAGGCATAATATGAATTCATCAGCGAACGGAGGATAGTTGAATCGGCAATGTTGAGCTTCATGTTCAACATAATTAGGTGAAGTAATTAAATAGCCGAATCAGAGGCTTATGGAGCAAAAAAACTCAACCATTGGAAGGAAAAAAAACAAGGTCTGTTGAGGACACGCACTAGGCTGTCAATCGCAGTAAGACGTGTCGAGGAGGCTGACGTGCTTTGAGAAGGGGAGGCGAGGAGGCGTGTGTATGCGGGAGGCGTGCGTCTGTGGAAGGAGATCTTGTCGAGGTCCGTTGATTGCAGTAGGGGGAAGAAGGATCGAAAGCAGAGAGCGATGGCTTGGCAGGAGGTGTCGAATGCGATTGGATAGTACGAACGCAGAACGAAAGCTCAAAAGAAACGAGTGTTGGATCGGGCGCTACAGGAGACATAGGCGGGCGTCACTGGGCTCGACAGAATGTGTTGTCGCTGGAGGAGGACGTCGCTTTACACATGCAGGTAGTGGCCGAGAAGTAGGGATCATCGGGCGGATGATTTCTCTGGAAGGAGACGACCCGGATGGAAGTCGTGCAGCTCGGGGAATACGGGTGACTCGACTCGGTGTCGAAAGCGTAGGTGAGAAGAACGGTGGTTTGCTGCTTCAGTAGAACCAGAAGAAGGCGACGACGTCGTGCGGCTTGACGAAGAGGAAGATCATCCCGAGCAGTCAAAACGGAGCAGTCCTGGGCTTCAATGGCAGCTGTCGGGTCTTCATTGTAGGTTGTCGATGCTTGACGTGGAAACACGGGAAATGGAGGAACCTCCCCATAATACCAAGTTGTTACGGGATTTCTTCGGGGCTTCGTCGAAGGTGGAGGTGGAGATATAAGAGGGAGCCGAACTCGACCTGCGAAAAATGCAAGGGGAAGAGAAAGAAGGGGATTCGTGCTCAACCAGCAAACCCTAACCATAGAACTTGAGAAGAAGATAAGAGAGGAGACCTAGAGTGAGAAACTCATAGAGATAAAAGAGAAATAAGATTCGTGCATTCCTCCACACAATGAACCAAGCGATCTATTTAAAGACTAGCAAAATAACATGGGTGTAAATATCAAAAAAATAAAGAGAACACGAAACGATAAAATATAACGAACTCGTACATTGACTCAATTAATAAAAGACACCTACATGAATACATGACGACACTAATTAAAGGCATAAATACTGGTGGTGTGGGACCCTAACACGATCCAAGCCAAGTCCAAGCCAGCTCGAGAGAAAAAAACTCGCAGCATGGATCGATCGTTTCGATCCGAGGCAAAATTCGAGCCAATCTACGCATGATCTTCGATCTTTTAGTTATCATAACAACCATATCGCCAAGAGGGTAGCCAGAGGCATCATTGGCCAAGAAGGTTGATGGCTAGCACTCGCACCCACTAATCAACATGGAAGGGTGCATTGTATGAACCCGGGTTGATGGGATCATGTCGAGGATTGCCCAAGCAACCTTCGAAAGCCGTGAGGTTGTGGCTCCTACATTAACTGACCGGCCAAAAGTTCAAGATGCTTAAAGGGAACCCGACAGCCAAACAATTCAATAGGGGCTCTTCTGAAGGAAGCAGGTGAACTATTCAAGTCGTAGAGAAGCAGGGCACTTCTCAGGCCACGGGTTGCAGCCTCCTTCAAGCAATAGGGTCGGCACAAAGTTGAAGGAACCAGGTGTGAAAAAAGGAAATTAGTCAATTAGAGTTCAACTGTATATGTGGGCGGCCAGCTGATTAATATTGATGGCAATGTAATCGAGTGTTGCTGCCAATGATGTTGAATCAGGCAATGAGGTTAAACTTGAGCTTTAAAGTATGGAGTGAAAATATAAGGAACAAAATAAAACTTTAGAGAGGGAGAGGAAAGTACGGGTATGCAAAATTTTGACTTGTACTTCCCTTAAACATAACGTGCACATGTGTGTGTATCCTTATTCGAGTAAATGAGCAATGATGTAAGCAAAGATTGTCAAACCATGCAAATCTTGTATATTATCTCTATAGTGTTTTTTTGCAACTATTCATCTCGTCATTGTTTCCTTTTTCATTGCTCTTCTTCACGAAACAGGTGGGCTCTTCAAATCATAGAGGAGGGGAGTGGAGCGCATCTTAGGCCTCAGGTTGCAGCCTCCTTCAAGTATTAGAGTCGGCATAAAGTTAAATAAACTAGGTGCGAAAAAAGGTAATTAGCCAATTACATTCAATTGTATATGTGGGGTAGCGAGCCAATTGATATTGTTGGCAATGTAGTTGAGGGTAGCCGCCAATGACGTTGAATCAAGCGATGAAGAAATTATGGAGAGCAGAGAGATAAAGTATAAGGGACAAAAAAGAAATAAAATTTTAGAGAGGGAGAGGAAATTATGGATATGCAAAATTTTGACTTGTACTTTTCTTAAACATAGCACGTGCATGTGCGTGTATCCTTATTCGAGTAAATGAGTAAATAGGGAAAAGATTGTCAACCCATGCAAATCACGTGCATTAGCTCTCTAGTGTCTTCTTGCAATTATTCTTCTCGACATTGTTTTGTTTGTCATTGCTCATTACCTAGGTTTTCCCACATTAGCTAGTATCAAATTCAGACATTGAAATTATAAGTGAGAGCAATGATAAATGTTTTAAATGTCCTACGACATGTCTGACATGTTGGTCAATGATATAGGTTTTGAGCGCAAAATAACATTTTTACCTGAAAATAGGTTTTGCCGTTTAGATCAATAAAAGTCAATATATTTGAAAATAGACATGTTTTGCCGTTTAGTTTAAATCATCCATAATTGCAAGTCAATATATTCTCTTTAATGAATGTTTACAATCTCAAGCTTGTATAATCATTTCACATTATACAATTATTTGTTTACATTTTAAAACATTCAACACATTATAGTTAACATTTTAAAACATTCAACACATTATAGTTAACATTTTTTTGTTTTTAACACAATTGTAATTAACAACAGGAAGACTTATTAACAATCAAGAATATTTAACTTTTAAATCATCTTTACTTGCTATAAAACCTAGTGTTATCTAAATAAAATTATTGTTCAACATTAAATATACTTCACAATTTATTTATTTACATCTGTTTTGGATACTTGTTAGTAGTAATTGCGGTATGTTTTAATATTTATTTTGGATACTCTTAGACTTCATTTTGGGATATACGTGACACATTAATCGTCAATTATCATGCTGCTTTTTTTAATTTTAACATATAAGTGTTGAAAGTCAAGCTACCTTAGTCTCACTGAGGGGTGAAAATATCTCTTGCTTTGGTGTATTATGAGAGTCTATCGAAAGTGAGGCATAACGTGGAGAACTACGTAACTTAAAGGTGTGTTCTTCAACATGGTATCAGAGGCGTGAAATCCCCCATCGACATCGACTTGAAGGCTCGATATCACTGCTTGTGTTGTTTTATACGTTTGACAGTGTCCCTGGTTCCTTGTCCTCATCAATCGATCTTTGCGTTCAATCGGTCAATCTCTGCAATTGTTTTGTTCAATCGATCTCTGCGCCACTTTATCGATGTTCCGCGTTCATTCCAGTCTACCATGAGCCGAGGCATCTTGTTCCGTATTTTTGTGGGGATCAACTGCCTACTGTAGTTATTGTATTGTTGTCGTCGTTCTCCCTATAGCTCATTTGCCTGCCAAAGGATCTTCCTGCTTCCTAGATCTTCGCTTCAACAAGTCGTGAGCATTTAGGATCCATATACGGGATCCGCATGTTGTTGTTCTTCCAGTTTTTGTTGTTGCTTCCAATTTCTTGGGCCCTGAGCTTCCTGAAGTGTGTTCTTCTTGTGTGTTCTTATGGAGGAAAAATCAAGGAGTGTTAATGTCTTAGAAGGAGCTGTGGATCAGCTTAAATACTATGGTGGAGGAAGTTCAAATGTGGATTTCACTCATGGTATGACGCGCATCAAACTGAATGAAAGAAACTGCCTCCTATGGGCGTAGTCATCGAAGACTTAGGTTTATTACTGGATCCAAACTGTTCAAAGTAAGGCCGACCCATCTTATGAGGAATGGGAAGGTGAGAATCCTACCGTGATCAATTGGCTTTTCAACTCTATGGAACCCAAGATTGGCAGTCAATTATTATTTTGTCAGACAGCTAAAAAATATGGGAATTAATTAAACGAATTTATTCAAAGAGAAAGGACTTGGCAAGGATTTATTAAACTGAACGGATATGAATGACTTCGAGGAGTATTATAGTAAGTTGACTCATAAGTGGATAGAAATTGATCAGTACTCGGCTATTCAGACCAATGAAGATTATAAAGCTGAACATATGCAACAAATGGTATTTGAAATGCTCTTTGGCCTTCGTTGGAACTTAAATTCCAAAGATTTTAGATGTTAGGAATAGATTTTATTCCTGATTTGCACACCGTTGCCCCTTACACTTGAGGAGAAACTAGTCGTATAAACTCTCTTCGTACTGATGTGCATGTCGGATATGAGAAATCTACCTTTGTAGATGAACAAAGGAAGTGGAATTCTAGAAACATAAAACATGAAGATAAGATTAAGATAAAGTGTCCCCACTGCGGGCAGAAGGGACACAGGAAGGATAGGTGTTGGGACTTGTGTCCTAACTTGGTTCCTCAAGGTTGAAGTCGTGGCACTGATGGGAGATATGTAAGATCATCAATGGCTATGTACGGCGCATTGAAAATTACATGTCATCTTATGTCATAAAATGAAAGTTAATTAGGGAGCTAAATGTCATAAAGGCTAGTGTCGGTAGATTTCCTATTACAGACATGTCTGGTACCTTTGCTCATGTTCAAACTACTTCTCTATCTACTATGAAGCCGACTAAACCCTTGATCATTGACTCGGGAGATTCTGATCATATGAGAGGATCTTCTAGTGGGATTACTTCTATCTCTACTGCATCTGGCAGTGTTAAACTTGTTGATGGTCTTCTGCGTCAATGACTGATAAAGGGATTATCTAAATCTCACCTAATATCTCCCTTAAATCTGTATTTATTATTCCTTCATTTCCTACCGACTTGCTTTTTATGAACAGTTTAAATAAACAAATGAATTGTGATATTACCTTTTCTCTTCTCATTGTGTTTTCTAGGATCTGACAAGTAGGAAGATGATTGATGGTGGACATGATCAAGTAGTGTTTATGTTATGGACACTAGTCTTGCATTTAGTGCTCATAAATCCTCAAGATCTGATTGATTGATGTTGTGGAACAAAAGATTTGGGCATGCCAGTTTGAAGACTTTGAAGTCTACTTTCCCTAGCTCTTTTGATGTGGCTGAAACTAGGATTGACTAAAAATCTTGTGAATTTGGACAACATTGTAGAACCAATTATGCTCCTAACAGTAGACGAGTGTTGAATGTTTTAATTTGATACATTCTGATGTTTGGACCACTCATATTTGCTCCGTGAATGAATTTCGTTATTTTGTTTCTTTCATTGACGATTACTCTCGTTTTGCTTGGTTTTTTCTTATCAAAAAAAATGAAGTATGTGATATATTTTGATTATTTTATCACTATGTGTAGACCCAATTTAGTACTCCAATTAAAATTCTTATGAGTGAATGAAGGTGAATTTATAGGTAGGAAACTTCTGAGGTTCCTGGATGATCATAGCATTATTTTTCAAACTTCATGCCCTGACACTTCTCAACAGAATGGAGTAGTAGAAAGAAATAAATTATCACATTATTGAAACAACTTATTTTTTATTATAAGAGATGCATGTCCCTAAGGGACTGTGAGATAAAGGAGTTCTCACTTTTGTCTACCTAATCGATCAGATGGCGCCTGATACTTTGAAGGGGAAGAATCCTCAACTTCTCTGTCCAAATCTTTCATTATTTAATCTCCCTCCTAGATTTTGTTTATGTGTTGCCTTTATGCATATTGTGGGACCACACAAGGATAAATTGGGTCCTCAAGCTATTAAATGTGTTTTTATTGGACGTTGCTAACCAAAAGGGGTACTCACCTTCGTTAAATAGAAGAATTATATCTAAAGATGTTACCTTCTTTGAAAACACTCTATATTATTCGGAAGAAGCGAAAAATATTACATATTAAGAGAAGTATGAAGATGAGGGTTGTATGATGCCACCTCTCCCAGATCTCGTGGATGTTTTATCTCCTTGTAGCTCAAATGTTCCGGTTGAAAGGGAAATGACTTCAAATAACATGCGTGTCTACAACAGAAGGAAAAATATTCAAGTCTACCAAAGGAAGCGTGTAAAAAAAACTAAGCAAAAGAGTTATACTCATGTTCCACCAGCCGCCACCACTTTGCCAAATCCAAACACCGAGAACACCCATGGAGATACATCTTCTCCTCTCCAAATTCATAATGGTCGTACCAGATACCATATTGATAAATATGTTGGATATCACTCTATCTCTCCATCACTGAAATCTTATCTTACATCAGTTTCCTCTATTTCTATCCCTAATAATTTTTTAGATACTATATCTAATCCTCACCGGAAGAAAGCTATGAAAGTGGAGATGAATACTCCCCAATATCAAAATACTTGGGAAATTGTTCATATCCTCGTGAGTACTATATTGTTCGATGTAAATGGATATAGACTCTCAAATAGCTTCAGGATGGCACTCTTGATAAGTATAAAGCAAGACTTGTCACTAAAGACTTTACCCAAATTGATGGGATTAACTTCCATGACACGTTTGAACCTGTTGCTAAACTCAACTCAGTTAGAATCATGCTATCTATTGTTGCCCTTAAGTTTTGGCCTTTGTATCAACTTAACGTGAAAAATGCATTTCTCCATGGTGAATTACAGGAAGAAATCTACATAATTCCCCTGCCTGGCATGGAAGTACTAAAAGGACGTGGATGTCGTCTTAAGAAGGCATTGTATGGCCTTAAACAATCATATTGGGTTTGGTTTGAAAAGTTAAGTGCTAAACTTTTGAGTCTGGATTTCTCTTGTTGTACTTATGATAACTCAATCTTCATCTATAGGAAGGAGCAATATACCATTGTTCTTATTGTGTATGTGGATGATATCATTATCATCAGATCTGATGATCAACACGTTGCTCTTGTTAAAAGAGAATTGGCCTCTACTTTTAAAATTAAAGATTTGGGTCTCCTTCGATATTTTCTTGGAATTAAAATTGTTAGATCTTCTGGGAAGATTATGATCTCCCAACGTAAATACGTCTTGAATCTTCTCAGTAACACTAGATATTTGGGAGTGAAGCTTGTGGATACACATGGATGCTAATTATGATATCAACAAGGATGATTTTGATGATCTTGAAAGAAAGTTGGACTAACGCCTCGTGGGAGGTTAATTTACTTAACTATCAGCAGACCCAACATGTCATTTGTGATTGGGTTGATAAGCCAATTTATGCATAATCCTAAAGTTCATCACTATCATACTGATCTTCGGATCCTTAAGTATCTAAAAAGGACTCTAGAAAAGGCATCATTTATCAAAGTCATGATCATCTTAAAGTTCACGGCTAATGTCATGGTGATTGGGCTAGTTCCTCCTCTAATAGAAGATCTATAAGTGGATATTCTATGTTCATGGGTAGCAATCTCATTTCTTGGAGTAAGAAGCAAAATGTTGTTGTCTGATCTCCTGCTAAAGTAGAATATCGAGTCATTGTCATTACAACATGTGAGTTGATATAGGTTAAATTTATTTTGGGTGATATGGGTCCTATCCTGGAGTCCATAAACTTGCACTGTGATAATCAAGCTGCTATCCACATTGCCAACAACTCTGCCTTTCATGAGAAGACTAAACATATCGAGATCGATTGCTATTTTGTGCAGGAGAAAATTCAGAACCAAAATTGTTACTACTGTGTTTGTGTCTTCTCGGTACCAACTTGTTGATATGTTCACTAAAGTTATTTTGGTAAAACCCTTCACACATACTCTCTCAGGCTTGAAATGATGGATGCTTATGGTGTTAGCTTGAGAGGGGTATTGACCGTCAAGCTACTTTAGTCTCATTAGGGGGTGATTATATCTCTTGTGTTATGGTGTATTATTACAATGAGACGAGACTATCAAAAGTGAGGCAAAACATGGAGGAAAACTTCGTAACCTAAAAGTGTATTCTTCAACAATAAGCATACTTAATATATATTTTTATTTATAAGATCAAAATCCGATATTTTAAAATATCTGTGGCATGTCTCCAACATCCAACATTGTGAACTTAATCCAACAGATCGCTAACATATCACCAACATTGGTACTTACAACCTTGGTGATGACATTTGATAATGAGAAGGTGGTCATCGAGGGGTTTAATAGCAACACTTTTGAGTAATGAAAGATGTAGATTCATTAGTACCCATGCAACAAAAAAGTCTAGTCTACTTCTATTGGGAACAATGTTACATTTAAACTTTTATGATGATACTTGGATGGTGCCAAAAGCACTACGATGATATTGAAAGGTAGTAAGGGTTGTCATGTATTACATCAATCATTGAAAGAGTGGGAGATACCATGGACTCAACTTCTAACTTAAATAGGATAGTAATTATCTTAGATATATAAGGAACATAGAAATTGCAATCGATCAACATCCCTATAGGCCACAATACAACATCAACCTTCATCATTCTTCGGGGAAGATTTAATTTAATTTTATGTTGAAGATCATTAAAAAATGAGGGACAATTATTCATGTGTGCTTGCAGTAAATTTGTAATTAGTCCCACATTTCCTTGAGTGTCGTTGGATCATGCTGTGTATCTACATATATATGTACCTATATTTACATTAAGAAATGTATTTATCATTTCTACATGGTATCAGAGCCAATGGAAAATCACTTACTACTGTCTCACTCTCTCTCACTCTCCCCCTCTCTCGCTTGCTCGCGAACAATTTTTGAATACTATCAATCTCATTGAAGACCTTTTGCTTCCATTCTCGAGCTTCGCTTTCGCGCACCCGACGAAGTTCCTGCATCTTGACTTCAACGGAGTCCTCGGCAAAGATCCTTACCCAATAACCTAGTTGCAACTCCTCGAGTGGCTACGATATCTCTCTATGGAATTTTATGTGATCGAGTCCCCACGTGACTATTACGTCTTGCATGATCGGCTACACAAAGATTCCTCACTACGACATCGACCTTCTCATCGTTACAATAAGGACTCACCACAACTCTCGCATAGTCAGTCGACTTAGGGTCTTTAATTGCATACTCTAACCCACAGCTCATCAAAACTATCGCTGCTTCTCTCGACAATTTGTTAAGCAATCGAAGACCTCCCATCACTCTAGTTGTGACTCCAACCAGCAGCCGCTCTTCTCCTCACCGCGATACTGACTCCCCACAGTTCTCGCAACGCCACCTCAATTATTCCTTCCTTCTCCTCGGACTTTGAAGTAAATTTGGCTTCTTCTCATGTCTGGAGCGTCTACGTTAACTCTTATTCATGAGAAATTTAAGATGATTTTGCATCGCACCAACATTTCTCATACCGGAGTAGCCAATTACTTGTTGTGGTCTAATGCTACTGAGAAGTTCACAACAGTAAAGGTATGGTTCGAAAATGACAACAAGATCATATTGTGGCTTTCAAATTCTATGGACACCATGTGCTTCACGTCTGTCATTCCCAACAAACTGCTAAGAAAGTTTGATCTCATCTCTGATCATTGTACTCATCTGAAGATGATTTGAAGAAACTATATGATATATTTCAGCAACTGACATCAGCATCTCCTACAGAAAACATATATGACTTTGGCACTCTCTTTAGCGGCTTACTTTAATATTATAGTATTTTCTATACGATCTCTACAAATCCTGCAGTTACTCGACTCCAGAGAGAAGCTCTTATTGGTATTTTACTTTTCGTAGCCTACCTAGTTCATATGATGTTGTTTGTTCCATCATCCTCTCGCAGCACAGTTCGCACTCATTGGCACCCACTTTTTCTACTCTCGTTAGCAACTAACGTGGAACAATTTATTACGCTCATGCATCATACTACAAAAAACAACACTCAAGTCTTTATCCCACTATAGTGGGGTCGGCTATATGGGTCCTTTGTCTCCATTGTGCCCTATCTTTTGTTATAATCTCATTAATGTCTAAGTGCATCATGTCTATCCTTATAATTTCATTCCAAGCCTTTTTTGTTCTACCCCTCCCTCGTTTAACATGCATAGTGACTAGACTCTCACAACGCTCATGCATCATATCTAGTAAAATTTGAAAGCAAAAAAAATAGAAATGTATTACTTTTTCTCATTGATGTAGCATAAAGATGATATGATCTATATAAACCACATGCCAGACTCGCGAAGAAGAATTATGGTTTAATCATTGTAAAAAAACCTTTTAGCAGAGAAAACCAAAATTTTCTGGCGAGAACGGCCTTCATCATCTGTTCCAGATACCTTGTTGATTAGCTCCATGGATATGTCATTTCCAGCAATAGAATGTTGTGGAAAACTTTCCTGACTGAAAAAAAAATATTTTAAGCATGGAAAAGTATTAGTTTCCTTTAAAAATGGTAATACTGAGACTTTAAGATAGTTTTACTTCCATTATAAAAGCAGTGCAAGCAGACTAAAATGATATCAAAGAATCAAGTATATTGGAGTAACGACAATAAACACATCATTATGCTTCCGATTTTACAACATTCAAATATGGAATTGGTTAGCTCAAGGTTATAGATGAGATAGAAAATGATACATGCTCGAGAGACCGTATGAAAAGCAGCATGTTAAGTTATGCAAATTCACCAAATGAAATCGCATCAACTGGTAAGAGATACTGTGCAGCAATAAAAAATATAAGGCCGACCTTAAAGAAGATCCAGCATCCCTATGGCTCCCATCGGAAGCTGCCGTGCTCTCCCTCCGAACTTCTTCACCGCCGCTGGAGTTATCTGCAGCCACTTCCTTCCCTGCTCCCGCCTCCTCATTCTTCAACTCGTTCAACAACTCTCTCATAGTAAATGTCCGGTTTCCCGTGCCGCCGATGCCATTCTCGGACCCCCTAGGCGGGATCGAACTCTCCGTCTCCGCCGCCCCAGTATCGGCTTCTTCAACCACGTTCCCGCTCTGGATCTCCGGCGTTGCCGCCTCGTCATTCTTCGATTCCGTGTCCTCCATGGCCGGATTGACAAAATGAATTAGGGTTTCTTTATCGCGGAGGGTAGAAGGAAAGGAGCCGATGTAGCTGCCGGTGGCTCGACCGACACAAAGGATTTGAAAGTTCGATCAGAGAAGAGAGTTCTGATTCACTCCTTCATTTCTCCCTCGCTCGCTCCAGCTTCCAGGGGTTATGGTTTTCGGTAACCGGGTTCGAATCTCGAGGCCGGGAAAAGACCGAAACCCGTTAGGATCTTTGACGACCCGGAATCGCTTTGCTATGGGGATCCGAAAATCGCAGTGCCGTGTGAATGGAGTCCGAAAATCGCTTTGCACCCTGAAATAGAAAAAAAAAAATTGTTAAGAGCACTCTAGAAATGGCTAGTTGCATAGCATTTAAGTATTTTTGGCACTTAAAATCTCATTTCTAAGAAATCTCCTTGCAATCTCCTAAATAGCGAGAGATTATTAGTACCGGGCTCCGTCCCTAAATCTCTGTCCGGGAGCGATAGCAGTTTGTCGCGTGGAAGAGGTGACGGTGGTGATAAAAAACTAAAAACACTTGCTTATCCGTTTGCTTACCCCGAAAGAAGGAAGCCGGAGTCCGGACTCCGGATGCAAAAAATTTGCCTAAATAGCACGCCATACATCCTGCGACTCATTCTTCCGGCAACTTCCTGAACCTGACGCCCCCATCCCTCGCGATGCCGCTCCTCTGCCGTCGTCGACGCCCCTCCTCCTGATGTCGCTCCTCCTGCCTCCTGACGTTGCTCCTCCACTAGCCGTCGGTTAAGTGATTCTAGGGTTTTGTTTGTTGCGACCTAGGGTTTCTTATTAGCCCATTTTACTCGAAGTTTTCCTCCTCCTTTGATCTACGTAGGGTATACTCCATAGTCGGCCGATTCCTCCTCTTTATTTAAGATCATTGTGTTGAGTTTCTTCTCAACCCTAAGATATTATCCTATATTTTTTATTTCATTTCTAATTGTTCTTTTTTATTGTTAAATAGTTAAATGTTCATTTTCGTTGTGTTGAATGGTTTAATTGTTGTTATTTCAAAAATATTTTCAAGATCATTGTTTTGTCTTTTTGAGTGAATGAATCTGTTTACATACAGTATCGAGGGTTGTATTTCTCTTGAAATCGTCTCTTATGAAGAGAATCCAAAACTAATTGAAGAGGATGCGGGTTCCCACTTTACAACGGATCAAGAATTCTCAACAAGAGAAACATTAATTGAGTTGGGTCAAAAAATCACGAGAAGTTTGAGTTTTGTTATTACCATTATACATTCAGATAAACTAGTTGGCCGGCTCACACTCCGTGTTCTCTTAAGGTGTGATAGAGATGGTCATCCTCGCGATAATCAAATAGGAAAGATTTCGTAAGAAAATGCATTCAGAAATCATCAAGTAAAAGATGTGGTTGTCTGTTTTCTATTTTGAAGAAAAAGGTAGCACATATAGATGAATGGAAACCAATAACAATTTGTGGGTTGCATAATCATGAGCTTGTTCACTTATAAGTGTGTGCATATGTTGGGCGATTGGATGAGGATAAAGCGAAGATGGTGGAGAATATGTATGCTTCAGGAATAAAATCAAAAAATATTTTAACCGCGGTTAAAAAAATAGTTCTATGAATAAAACAGTTATAAGAATTATTTACAATGAACCGATTTGGCTACACAAGGAGTTAGTTGGAGGTATACTGATACAGTTCTTATATAAGAGTATCTTATTTGAGGGTTATGTTAGCTTCAATAGGGTTGTTGATAATACTGATTTTCTACAAAGTCTATTTTTTGCTCACCATGTCTCCATCAAATTGAGTATCATGTTTCTCACAGTTTTTCAACTTGATTGCACATGCAAAATAAATCGGTATCACATGTCATTATATGTATTGTTGGCATTACTTTAATATATCAGACATTCTTTTCATGTTTGTGTTTCATATTCGATGAAACATAAAATAATTACAGATGTGCACTTAAATGTTTTCAATCATTGTTTGATACATTATCAAAATCGATTATAATTGTTACGGATATGGAACTTGCTCTAATGAACGATATCAAAGCTATATTTTCAAGTGTAAAAATATATTATGTCAGGTACACATTAATATAAATGTGTTAACTAACTGTAAAAAATATTTCATCAAAGGTAAAGAATTTGAACTGTTTATGCGTGCAAGGCAACATTTGATTGATGCACCAACGAAAAATGATTTCACTATAGCATTCAACAATTTATTGGCCGATTTGCTTCTGATTACACAAATGCATTGGGTTATGTCATCATTTCTAGGGTTGAGTTATACAAGCAATATTTTGTTTCAGCATGAGTTGATAATTTCTACATTTTGGTAGTATGACTACTAACAGGGTGGAGACTGGAGAGTGGGCGTAACATGTTAAAAAAAATCTTGGGGCCAATATTGGTAATTTGACAACCAAGTGGAAGACGTTTGATCAAATGATCCGTTATAATGCCCCAATTTCCCAATAGTAGAAAGCATTTAGCGTTTTGGTTGTTGACGTTAACGCCAGACGATATCAATATCGACGGTTATAGCTATCCAATTAAGTGGCATTGAGTGAACATGACGAGCGTTGAGATATTGTGACACTACGATAAGGCCAGCGATAGAGATGTCGTAGGCGATAGTATGCCATGTGTCAAATCTTCGTCAAGCGGTCATTAAGTGGTAAAGCGGCGCTGGATAAGACCACCGCCACCGCCTGTGATATCGCCCGACGATAGTAATATCGTCGGCGATAGCAATTTAAATAGATTCGTCAAATTGAATCGTGATTGTCCATTCCTTATTGAATTTTGGATCTAATGGCTTGGGATATATCCCGCATTTGATAAAGCAGTAAAGAGCTAATGTTAAGCTCATTTGATTTCACTCCTCTCTCTCTAAATTAAAGAAAGGAATGAAGAGAAGAAGAGGGTCAAGGAAAAAAGAAGGCTTCTTTCAGCCATCACAAGTGCTTCCAGGCTCAGAATTGCGAGCATAGGTTAGATCCGTGAACAGGAACGTGTTGTTATCATTCTCATCTGAATCAACTTCTGCTTCATGTCGTCAAAATGATTGTCAAGGATAACGATCCTTCTTCATGATAATAAGATACGTTAGTCCTATATTTGTTATTTGCATGTGCATGAAAGTGCCTCCTTCACTAATTAGTGAAAGGCTATACTTTCATCGCGTTGATGTTGTCCGTTCCCGATATGAACTGCATGCAGAATCTGATTGGCTTACATATATAGACATGTTTTGTGAAGCTCATCTGCGACAAGTTGGTCCTGATTGGTGATGGTTTATTTGCATGACGGAGAAGACTCCGCGAATATTGTGTTTTTTGTGTAGTCTAAATGATGTATACTGTGATATATACTGTGTTGGAGAGCAACAATAGGAAACACCCCAATTTCTGTGAGGAAATGGTGTTTTGCTGCTATCGTCGACGATAATCATATCGCCCACGATACTAATAGGCTTTGTTGATGAAGTGTAAGTATCCACATCATGGTGGGATGTGTTGGCTAATGCTGGAAAGTATTGAAAGGTCGTGAAGCCTATGTGTGTTGCGTGTTAATTAGATCAGGACGAGGTAAAATTGTTCGCACCTTGTGTTTGTCTAGACATGGGGATTTGAACAATGGGTAATAGCTGAACTGAACCCACACCTTGTCATTCATCTTGACAACCTAAAGTAAATGGTGATAGTTGTTGTTATGGGATAGAGTCAAGGCTAATAAGCTTGACTAGCGAAATGTTCAAACGAAATCTGAGTTGGCAAAACTTAGCTTGGTGGGACTGCTCTCGAAAGAGAGTTCGAGTGCATCAACGAGTTATCAAAACTTGGATTGGTGGGACTGCTCTCGTATGAGAGTTTGAGTGCACTGAAGTATGCTTTGTGAGCATGAAACGTTTGGTCGTGCGTGCCAATGTTTGTGATACGATATTTTTAATATCTTGGTTGTGCTTGAGTGTGGAGTAGCTGCACTTTTTGTTGATATACATGTGTATGTTGCTTGTATGGATTATTTGTAGGGAAGAAGTCTCACCGCCCCGGGAATGGGTGGGGTCATTACAGTACCATTGGTTAGCTAACGTTGATTGGTGTTTTATTTTGTCACGTTTTTGTGGATTATACATGTGCAGGTGGTGGCGATCCGAGCGAGAAATAGTGGGTTGAAACCCAAAGCTGTGTTGACACTCGAAGGCCAAAGTTTTGTGTATATAGCCACTATGTGTTGCCGGCCCGCATGCTGATGTATGTAAATCACGCAGTTATATTTAGAAACATGTGCGGCCTTAAAGCCGAAAGCTTGTATACGTATTTATATTCCTAGTTGTTATATTGGACATTCATGTGGTGTTTAATAAACTGCTTTCATTAGTTTTACTCTGTGATGTCTTGTTGGGTTAATAAACTATTTAGTAACTCTTTAGTTTGTCCATTTAATATAATATGGGATCCCGGACAGACCAGTTGTTATATTCTTTGGAACGAGCGTGGTGTTACAATTTGGTATCAGTTTTTGGTGTCGGTCCCTTCTCGTTCGAATTCGTGATCGAATTCTCTTAAGGGATTGTGAGCACGTGTGTGCGTCGCCGTTAAAACATCTAAATAACTAGTGAATGTTCACTTATGAATGAAATACATACATATTTGTAGCATTGTTTGTTGAACCTGAGCATTCGTATGCTTGTTGTTTGGTATGTGTATAATCACAAAATTGTGTGATACACGATTATAAGCGATTAGGAGTGGTGCGGGGTAGTCTAAATCCCCACACTCGGTGGAGAGTAGTGCACCTACTAAAGTGCATACTACCTCTCCTTCTGCGGAAACTATACGGTTGGTTACTGAAGCTATTTTGTAATGATCAATGCTCAACCAGGAACTAGTGGTGCACATAAAACCTGGTAGACCCAGTCCTGGCAATAGTCCTGGGTCTGCCAGGCCTAGGCTTTTTATGCCCAGGCCTAGGCCGGGCAATAGCCAGGCCCAGACCCAGGCCCAAGCCCCATATATAAATGAGGACTACCAGGGCCTTTCTGCCAAGTCTAGGTCAGGCCCAGGCCTACCCAAGGCCGATTTTTTTAAAAAAATTGATTATTTATAAAAATTATTTAATATAAATATATTGTGTAAGACATACATATTAAAATTTTAAATATTTAATAAGATAAAAGGTTATATTTTATTCACATTAAAAAATATTACAACACACACAAACGGGTAGGCCACCAACACAGAGAAAAACTACCTGAACTTACAAAACGCACAAAATCTCATAACTCTCAACTTATTCACTCATAATAAGTTAGGTGTCAAAGCACCGTATGACGGTATATCCAAAATAAAATAAAATAGATCACTAATACTCAATCTTCATCAGCCAAGTTTAACGAACTCAGTTCTTCTTCGACTGACGAGGAGTTGTCTTTAATGAAAGCAGTATGTTGCTCTCTGTTCGCCGGGTCCTAAAAGACCGTGAGAAGTTTACATTGGAGAAAAAAATACTGAACCGGGTTGCCTCACCGGAATCCATAGAATCATTATATATAGGAGGTAAATCCATCAGGATAAAGACAAAATATTAAGCTAAAACAAGATAATCTAACACGCCCCCTCAAGTTGGAGAGTGTAGATCACACACGCCCAACTTGCGTAAAAGGAAATGAAATTGTTGAGGGCCAAGAGCTTTGGTGAATATATCCCCCGGTTGGTGCTTTGACTTGATGTGAGATGTCTCAATGTTCTTGGCTTCAATATGATCGCGAATGTAATGATAGTCAATCTCAATATGTTTGGTTCTCTCGTGAAAAACGGGATTGACGGCGATGTAGATGGCGGACTGACTGTCACAAAATAAGCGCATTGGGGTGCAGTGAGAGACATTTAATGAAGCCAGCAGGGACTTTAACCAAATTAATTCACTTGTGGTGGCTGCCATCGCATGATACTCAGCCTCGGCGGACGATCGAGACACCGTATGCTGTTTTTTTGTTCTCCGAGAGACGGGAGATTGTCCAAGGATGTAGCCGGTAACCGAGCGTCGGGTGAGGGGCAGCTTGCCCAATCGGAATCGCAATAGGCAGTTAATTTTAGATCGCAATCTGCACTCAATAGAATCCCTTGTTCGGGGTTGCGTTTGAGGTAGCGGACCAGCCTAGCAGCGGCATCCATATGTTGATGTTGGGGAGAATACATAAACTGCGACAGCGTGTAAACGGCGTAGGAGATGTCGGAACGAGTGATAGTTAAGTAGATTAGTCTCCCAATTAAACGCCAATAAACGGATGCATCTTGGATCTCTCCATTCTGAGCTAATGCTAGTTGCTGACCATGCTCCATTGGAGTTTCCGCGGGTTTGCTGCCAAGTAGGCCACAGTCCGAGATGATGTCAAGGGCATACTTTCGTTGGCAAAGGTAAATCCCCTTTGGAGATCGAGCCACTTCGATCCCCAGGAAATATTTGAGCTCACCTAGATCTTTAATATGGAAACAAGTACTCAGATAAGTTTGGAAGGCCGAGCACGCCGCCGGATTATTCCCGGTGAGTATAATATCATCAACGTAAACAAGCAACCCCATGAAGGACCTGGCATGGTTGTACGTGAATAGAGAATAATCGGCAAGGGATTGGATGAAACCATATCTTTTGAGGGCTGAAGTCAATTTGGAAAACCAATTTTGTGCGCCTTGGCGAAGTCCATAGATGGACTTAAGCAGATGACAAACTTGGTTGGGACTAGTGGCCTTGAATCTGGGTGGCAATCTCATGTAGACCTCCTCTTGTAGGTCCCCATTCAAGAAGGCATTGCGAACGTTCATCTGAATAAGTTTCCAGCCTTTGGACATGGCAACGGCAAGGAAGACACGTACAGACACAAGTTTTGCCACTGGAGCGAACGTTTCATGGAAATCCATTCCTTCGACTTGGGTGAAGCCTTTAGCAACGAGTCGTGCTTTGTAACTCTCTATCATCCCATTAGAGTTATATCTTGTAAACCCATTTACAGTCAATCAGGGTTTTGTGCTGTGGTAGAGTTTCAATGGTCCGGGTGCCATTATCTTCTAAGGCCTTGATCTCACTATCCATGGAGGCATGCCAATGTGGAGACTTTACGGCTTCAAAGTAGTGTTGGGGTTCAACATTGGAAGTGATGGCGGACAAATAAACTCGGTGCCTGGTGGAAAAAATTTCAAATGTTACATAATCATTTAAGGGATAAGGAGTACCTATGAATCGTTCATGGCGTGAGAGCTTTGAGGGGGGTCCATCTTCAAGTTCTGCGATAACTGTTTTTGGTGCCCAATGTCCAGCTTGCGAGAACCTTCCTAAGAGTTGAGATGAGCCGAGCCAGCCACGTAATCATCAAGGTGTTTTGGCCTCATGTGGAGTCGAGTTGGTCGCGCTGGCTGAATAATGGGGATATCCGGCCGGTATTCGGGACTGGGAGTATTAGGAGGGTGGGCTGGGAGTGGTCTGCATAGGCTGCATAGGCTGGGCGTGGCTGGGAGTGGTCTGTATAGGCTGCTGGTCGGATATTTGGAGAGTGGGATGCTGGTCGGGTGGTTGGGCATTATTCAGTTCAGGAAAATGGATATCCTCAAACTTGTCCATGGAACTGGGGCCTTGATTGGGAGATGGTTGATCTTGATGTTGGGTCACTTTGTAAGGGAAAATATCCTCATGGAAGGAAACATCGCGGGAAGTAAAGAAGACGTTTTGCTCAAGATCATACAGATTCCAACCCTTCTTCCTGTGCGGATAGCCGACAAATAGTGATCGTCGACTTCTTGGACAAAATTTGTCCTTCTGCGTAGGGGTATTATGAGCATGGCATAAACATCCAAAAACTTTAATGTGATCATATGACGGTTTGGTTCCAAAAAGAATTTCATATGGCGATCTTCCATGTAGGGTGGAGGTCGATGTTCGATTTATGAGGTATACGGTTGTTAGTATGCAATGGCCCCAAAAGTCAATGGGCAGATTGGCTTGAAACTTGAGACAACGAGCAACTTCTAATATATGTCGGTGTTTTCTCTCGACTCTTCCATTCTGCTGAGGGGTGTAAACACAACTCGTCTCATGTTTGATACCGGTATCATTGTAGAATTGTTGCAATTGTCGAGAAGTGAACTCGGATCCATTGTCGCTCCGAAGTTTCTTGATTACCTTGTCGAATTGAGTTTTGATCATTTTGTAAAAATCCATTAAGCGACTTACAACTTCACTTTTCTCCCGTAGTAAGAAAACCCAAATTGCACGGCTACAGACATCAACAATAGTGAGAAAATAGTGAGCACCACAAGCAGACGGAGTCTTATACGGACCCCACACATCACAGTGTATTAGTTCAAAACAAGTAGTTGCATTGCTATTACTAGTAGGAAAGGAGGAGCGTGTATGTTTCGCTCGATAACAAGCATCACAAGGAGCATTAGAGTCCATTTTAAAGTTGTTAAAATCCAAAATACAACGCAAACTAGGAGTATATAGATGTCCCATCCGGCGGTGCCATGTGTTGAAGGAAGCATTACAGTCAGTCTGCAATGCCTTGTGGCTGCTCGCATGCTTGTACAGATAGACCCCACCCCGCAGCTCACCCAATCCAATCAGGCTCATCCGGGTATGGTCCTGTATCACACAAAGATGCTTAGTAAAAATGACAGAAAAATTGAGAGTAACGACGAGTTGGCTGATGGATATTAAGTTGCAAGTGAGGAGGGGAAAAAAGAACATCACGTAAGAACAAGGTGGAACTCAATTGAATGCTGCCCATGGTAGATGCCATAACAGTGGCACCGTTCGGTAGAGAGATTCGCATGGGAGTAATCCTGCGGATATCATGAAGAAAGGCCAACGTCCCTGTTGAAACCAGAAAGAACTAGTTTCTCCTAAAAGCTCGGATCTAAGGCTGCAAACCACGCTTACTTTCTTTGAACCACGCTCCCAACAAGACACCTAAAGGAACAGACCGGGAGCTTCAGCTCGGAGGTCCCACAGCTCACCCGGAAGGACTAGAATCCTTCCCCTCCCTAGCCAATGCTGAGCTAGGTGCCTGAGTGAGAAGGAGAAAGAAGGTTTCACATGCCTTCTTCTCAGACACCTTACCGGTCTATTTATAGGCTTCAGGATTTGAACTGCAAATAACCAAAACAAGCATCTGTGAAATTACTTGAATACCCTGGGTTGGGTCTGCCAACAGCCAAACTCCGCTGTTCTGAAGGGCTATGAGCAGACCACCGAGGGTAAAAGAGTAAAAAGGCCAAAAAGGATGAACCGCTTGCTAAGTGAGCCGGTCCCCACCCAATTGCCGAACCGGCCTTATCTCTTCCCGCCGACCCGATGCTTGGCGAGAGGACCACCTTGCGGCTGAAAAGGATTACCTCGCGGGCAAGACCCTCAGACGACATATAGACAATCTTCCTTTGACCCCACCCGCCAGGCGAATGGACCCATGTTTTAGCTCCTCTCGCCTATTGCGAATAGACCCTCTTTTGGGCTCCTCTCGCCTATTGCGAGTGGACCTAGCTTTTGGGCTCCTCTCGCCCATTGCGAGTGGACCCAGCTTTTGGGCTCCTCTCGCCCATTGCGAGTGGACCCAGCTTTTAGGCCCCTCTCGCTTAGGGCCTTGTCTCCTTTTGAGGATTCTTCTAATTCCCTCTCTGCTGGGTTCCCTCCTGTGAGCCCGAGGTTGTACACAATCCCCGCTCTTTTCGGGTTGTCTAAGCCCGAAAAGAAAAGTCCAACCGAGGCTCACGTCACCTCAGCGACTTTAAAGCGGAATCTTTTTCGGGTGAGATTCCCCCCCACGAGTCTATAAATATTGGGATCCTCCCCAAGTGCAGCAGGCCTCCTTTCTTTGTTACCGCTACATCTACCCTGCTGCCATGTCTCTTAGCAAAAGCTTTCGCGATCGTATCGCGTTGGTGCGCCAGCGGAACAAGGCGAGTGCGGCTGCCTTGAACCTAATTCCCGCTCGCACTTTTTCTTCACCTCCGCCCTCGTCTTCTCGCCCAAAGAAGGCGAGAACAACCGATCTGGCTCCCCCGTCGGGAGGACTCTTACCGGATCCCCCGGAAAGACGCATCCCTCCTACACCGTCGCTTCCCCAAGAAAAGGAGGTAAGGTCCTTGTATACCTCATCTGTTCGTTATCTATCTTTCATTGCTCCTTTTGCTGTTGGTTTTCAGAAAAATCACGCACCCCTCGGTCAGTCTGGTAGCACACAGACTCATCTCGCCAGCCATCATCTAAACCCTGTCTCGCCTCCTCCTTCTACTCCTCCTTCTACTCTTGGTGGGAAGAATGGTGAGCCTTCCCATGTCGCTGGGACCTCTCGCCACTCTGGTTAGGAATCCCCTACCCTTGGCTCTAGCCTTCTCTGGCCGTCCACCTTTTATTATGTCTTTCCTTCTGTTTTTGCCTTTGCAGATGTGCGAGTAGACTCATCTGCCGAAGACTCGCCTGCTGAGGAGCGCCCGAGGCGAGCGGTCTCCTCGCCTCCTCCTCCCATGGACGAGATAGAAGATTACCTTGGCGACCCTATGGATCCGCTGGCGATGAAGCGCAGGGTGGCCGAGTTGTTCCGAAAACACGCGATCATGATTCAAGAGTTGGAGAAAGACAAGCAAACGGCCGACCGGCAGATTGATTGGCTAGAGGTGGAGGTCGCCCGCTTGACCTCCGAAGTTGATGCTGATATTGAGATAGACGAGACCGATCCCCAGGCGATTCTGAACGAGGTCGATCAGCAACTCCGTCTCGCGCGTCGCGGCGTGGATGCGGCTCGCGCTTTTCACCTCCCCCACCGTCCTCCCTGCGCGAGGTCTCGCGGTGGGGGGCGCTGGCGGTGGCATAAGGATTGAATCCCTCGCGCCACCCTACGCCTTTATTTTCTTTGTACCGCTCTTTGTTTTGTAATAACATTTCCTCTCGCGGCTACCGCCCGAACTCTTTGGATCTACTGAATGGGTCGGCTTAATAACTTCTTTTAATAGTTCCTTTGATAATTTTACTTCTAGTACCGTGCTTTTCTACTCTGTGACTCGCGCGTTGTATCTGTGCTTAAATCACTACTCTCTTTTTATTTTTATTGTATTTTTTAGGATACTGCCTCGCCCCCGGCTTGGGGCTTACGTTAGGCTACACCAATCGAGACTAGGAGAGAGAGAAGGACGGCCGACTCTTCCCCTTCCTTTACACTATATATTTTTTCCACCTCTTCGTATTTTTCTCTTTATTCAACGGGCTATAAATACCCCCCTATCCCTGGGGCCCGGATCATGCTCTTGATTTGTCTCGGCGCCCTAAACCTCACCTCTCTCTCCCTTTTCTCGCGAACTGATCCTGCCGGTGCCTCGTCTCGCCTGTTCTTCTCGCATCCTCCTTTTCGCTCTCTCTATCCAGAATGGGGAAAAGGAAGGCTGAAGAAGGCGAGGGGCGAAGCCGATGCGGGAGGCGGTTTGGTGACCATGATTTTCCTCCCGGCCGGATTTCCGAGGAGGACTACAACGCCTTTACTCGCGATTTCTTGCCGGAAGGTTTTGAGTCCCGCCCTCCAAAAGTGGGCGAGTCAATCAACACTTTCTATCCCGGTGAACTCGCCTTCCCCGTCCCGCATTTCGAAGTGGGGCTGAGGTTGCCCCTCTGGCCAGAAGTGAAACAGGTTCTCAAATACTTCGGGACTGTTCCTGCGCAGCTAAACCCAAACGCCATCTCTGTACTCGTTGCCTTCGCCTGCTACATGCGCAGGGAGCGAATTGAGTTCAGCCTGAACTCCTTCCGCAAGCTTTTTATCTACCATGCCAATGCCGACGGCGTTTCCTATTTCACGGGGCAGGGTCTCAAGGTTTGCGAGACGCCTAACAAGAATCATCATTGGATTACTCGCTTCGTCTTCATCCGCGGCAACATGGGTGGCATTCCGCTGGCGCCTGTGTCGCCAGCCGAGGTGTTCTATACCACTCCCCAGGTTAGTGGCACGGACAAGCTTCTTTGTGACTTCTTCATCGGCAAGAACTTCGAGGTACAGTTCCTGAGGCGCGGCCTCGACTCCCTCCTTCCTGTGCTTCCAGGCGAAGGTAAATGCTGGGGCCCTTTATTTTCGTCTAGGTCTAACGAATAGCTGTTATAAACGCATCGTCTCGCCGTTTCCAGGAGAAAGAAATGTTCCCGTTCGCCCGCCTTATAAAAGCAGCATCAAACCCTCCAAAGACGTCGCCTTCGCCACGATGGCAGCTGAGGCGGCGAGAGAAAACCTACCCCTCTCCCTGAAGAAAAGGCCTGCAGGAGGCTCCCCCCCCCCCGTCTCGCCAGAGTCCTTCGAAGAAAGCAAAGGTCAAGAAAGGAGCGCCTCTTCCCTCTGGAAAGGCGAAGCAAGTTCCTGCCGAGATGGTAGATGTGTCGGGATCCTTATCCCCCATCTCTCTGGGTTCTCAATCTCCCCAATCCCCTTCTCGGCTTCTTGATCAGCGGACCGTCTCGCCGATTGGCGGGGCGGGTCAACCTGATTCTCTTGCTGACAACATCCCCCCGAAATCTCCTACTCGCGAGGTGGGCTCTTCCAGCCGCCCGGCTCCCTCCACTCATCTGAACTTCAATATGGGCCCAGCGATCCCGGATGCTGCCGGTGAGCCAACCCTGATATGGGACAAGGAGGTGAACCGGGTCTCTATCTCTACCCTCCTTCCTCTCTGGATGGAGCGAGACCAACCCACGGCTCATGCATTCTTTCTGGGCTTTGGCCTTTATGGAGGCGCAGAGCGAGAAGCTGCCGCTGAGCCCCCCTCACGGGATTTGATCCTAAGGGCCGCGCAATCCCAGATGCGCTCGCTAGAGCTATCGCACCAGGTCTCACGCCGTCTGATTTACAATAATAAGAGCTGGAGGGATTCAGAGGCGAGCCTGGCGGCAGAGCGCGAGAAGTCTACGGATCTTGAGAAACGATTGGCCGTGGCCGAAAACCTTCTCGCCAAGGCTCGGGGTGGTGTGGTGAGTTTCCCCATTCTCAATTCCTTCCCTTTCTTTGTTCGCCTTCAACTTCCCCTAATGAATAAACCTCTTGCAGGATGCCGAGACGGCCGATAGGATGCATTCGCGCATAGCTACTCTGGAAGGGGAGGTTAAAAGCATGGAGTCCGAGATCATTCGGCTTCAGGAGGCTGCTCTCTCGCCTTCTCGCGTGGTGATTCCCCAACCTCCTCCCTCTCATTATTCTCATGCCGAGGTCGTGGGACTCTGCAAAGACGCCAACATCAGGACCGCCGAACTAATCGTGAAGATGATGAAGGAGATGGAAGTTATCAGGGAAGGCTGCGAGGAGGTCACTGCCCGCGACCTGGTACCAGAGATTTATGGCGAGGAGGAAGACGGCCCGTCCTCCAGCGCGGAAGAATAGAGGATTTACTTTACAGTGTTTTTTGTATATTCCTCTTCTCCCCCCCCCCCCTTTTTCTCTTTTGGATACTTGCTGCTGAGGCATTTTTGTATTACAGCCTCTTTTTGTGGATGACATATATACATTTTATTTTTAAGGCCCTTCTTTTCATCTCTCCTGTATGTCTACCCTCTCTTCACTTTGCGGAACGAGATCACGACTTGTCTCGCCTGACGATGGAGGGGCTAGCTTTACTTGTGGCGCGAGTGGGCGGGCCCTCAGTGCTCTCGCGCAGGGACGTATCACTCCCTCTCGCCTTATCCCCGGACACCCCAGGCGCGAGTGGGTCTCGAATCGTTATTATGCTTGGTTTCGTTTGCGAGACGAAGGTACTCCTCTTCTCGCCCTTTGGCCGAAGAGCAGACCCCTTACTCTAGGTGCGAATAGCCATGTACCCTTCCACTCGCCTTGCCCCTTGGCGCGAGAGGATCTTGAGGGACCGACTCCTTCCTCCTCTTCTTCCTTTGGGACAAGGATCTTGCTTTTGATCAAATTATGAAATTCCTATCCATATGCTGCCCCTTTACCTAACCTCCGAGTGAGCCTACCGACCTGCCAGCTCGATGGTAGCCTGGACAGCGGGTCTTCTCGGGGTCTCCTCTTCAAAACCAACTCCAACCACCGAGTGAGCCTACAGACCTGCCAGCTCGATGGTAGCCTGGACAGCGGGTCTTCTCGGGGTCTCCTCTTCAAAACCAACTCCAACCACCGAGTGAGCCTACCGACCTGCCAGCTCGATGGTAGCCTGGACAGCGGGTCTTCTCGGGGTCTCCTCTTCAAAACCAACTCCAACCACCGAGTGAGCCTACAGACCTGCCAGCTCGATGGTAGCCTGGACAGCGGGTCTTCTCGGGGTCTCCTCTTCAAAACCAACTCCAATCGCCGAGTGAGCCTACAGACCTGCCAGCTCGATGGTAGCCTGGACAGCGGGTCTTCTCGGGGTCTCCTCTCCAAAACCAACTCCAACCACCGAGTGAGCCTACAGACCTGCCAGCTCGATGGTAGCCTGGACAGTGGGTCTTCTCGGGGTCTCCTCTTCAAGACCAACTCCAACCACCGAGTGAGCCTACAGACCTGCCAGCTCGATGGTAGCCTGGACAGCGGGTCTTCTCGGGGTCTCCTCTCCAAAACCAACTCCAACCACCGAGTGAGCCTACAGACCTGCCAGCTCGATGGTAGCCTGGTCAGCGGGTCTTCTCGGGGTCTCCTCTTCAAAACCAACTCCAACCACCGAGTGAGCCTACAGACCTGCCAGCTCGATGGTAGCCTGGACAGCGGGTCTTCTCGGGGTCTCCTCTTCAAAACCAACTCCAACCACCGAGTGAGCCTACAGACCTGCCAGCTCGATGGTAGCCTGGACAGCGGGTCTTCTCGGGGTCTCCTCTTCAAAACCAACTCCAACCACCGAGTGAGCCTACAGACCTGCCAGCTCGATGGTAGCCTGGACAGCGGGTCTTCTCGGGGTCTCCTCTTCAAAACCAACTCCAACCACCGAGTGAGCCTACAGACCTGCCAGCTCGATGGTAGCCTGGACAGCGGGTCTTCTCGGGGTCTCCTCTCCAAAACCAACTCCAACCACCGAGTGAGCCTACAGACCTGCCAGCTCGATGGTAGCCTGGACAGCGGGTCTTCTCGGAGTCTCCTCTTCAAAACCAACTCCAACCACCGAGTGAGCCTACAGACCTGCCAGCTCGATGGTAGCCTGGACAGCGGGTCTTCTCGGGGTCTCCTCTTCAAAACCAACTCCAACCGCCGAGTGAGCCTACAGACCTGCCAGCTCGATGGTAGCCTGGACAGCGGGTCTTCTCGGGGTCTCCTCTCCAAAACCAACTCCAACCACCGAGTGAGCCTACAGACCTGCCAGCTCGATGGTAGCCTGGACAGCGGGTCTTCTCGGGGTCTCCTCTTCAAGACCAACTCCAACCACCGAGTGAGCCTACAGACCTGCCAGCTCGATGGTAGCCTGGACAGCGGGTCTTCTCGGGGTCTCCTCTCCAAAACCAACTCCAACCACCGAGTGAGCCTACAGACCTGCCAGCTCGATGGTAGCCTGGTCAGCGGGTCTTCTCGGGGTCTCCTCTTCAAAACCAACTCCAACCACCGAGTGAGCCTACAGACCTGCCAGCTCGATGGTAGCCTGGACAGCGGGTCTTCTCGGGGTCTCCTCTTCAAAACCAACTCCAACCACCGAGTGAGCCTACAGACCTGCCAGCTCGATGGTAGCCTGGACAGCGGGTCTTCTCGGGGTCTCCTCTTCAAAACCAACTCCAACCACCGAGTGAGCCTACAGACCTGCCAGCTCGATGGTAGCCTGGACAGCGGGTCTTCTCGGGGTCTCCTCTTCAAAACCAACTCCAACCACCGAGTGAGCCTACAGACCTGCCAGCTCGATGGTAGCCTGGACAGCGGGTCTTCTCCGGGTCTCCTCTCCAAAATAAAATCTTCCTGCTTTGAGGAGACAGCTATTTGAAACTGTATGGCGGTACCAGAAGGCCTTGCCAGATTGGCTAACATTGAAAAGTGAGAGAGAAAAACCAAGGAAACCACATCTCATTCAGCATAGATAATGAACATGAACAAAAGTTAAGGATAGAAACGCTTTAGGTCGTCGCCGCTTCGGGCGCGATCTAGGGGTGTCCCGTCTACATCTTGGAGGTGATACCCTCCTGATTTCAAGACCTCTTTTACAATAAAAGGACCTTCCCAGTTGGGGTTGAGCTTCCCTACCGAAGCCCCTCTCCCTGCTGCATCCACTTTCTTGAGGACCAAGTCTCCCTTCTCAAACTGCTTGACTCTGACGTGCTTATCAAAATATCTTGACATCCGGCGCTTGACCTCCTCCTGTCGGATAGATGCCAGCTCTCTAAGCTCCTCCACCAAGTCGAGGGAGAGCCTTTGCTCTTCGTCATTATCTACCAGCCACTTCTCCTCTCCCTTCCTTGCCGCAGCTACTCTAGGTGACTCAACCTCGAACTCAACAGGTAAGACGGCCTCCGAGCCATGAGAAAGTTTGAACGGTGTCTCCCCCGTGGCGGAACTTGGCGTGGTCCTTAAGGCCCAGAGGACGGAGGGGAGCTGCTCCACCCAACTTCCCCTCAAGTTTTCCACCTTTTTCTTTAAGAGATTCACGATGACCTTATTCGCGGCTTCCACCTGCCCATTGCTTCGAGGATGATGCACTGAAGCAAACCGAAGGTCTATACCTAGTCGTATACAGAAATCTACGAACTCTCTGCTGGCAAATTGCGGTCCGTTATCCGTGACAATGGCCAGAGGGAGCCCATGCCTACAGATGATTTCCCCCCATATGAAGCTTTTGACCACCTGAGACGTCACCTTCGCCAATGCCTTCACCTCCAGCCATTTTGAGAAGTAGTCTACCATGACCAGCAGGAACCTTCTCTGGCCACTGGCTTGAGGGAATGGACCCACCAGATCTAGCCCCCATATGGCGAAGGGCCACGGAGCTGTGATCGTGTGCAACCTTTGGGCCGGGAGGAGCTGAAGAGGGGCAAATTCCTGGCACTTCCTGCACTTCCTTGCGAATTCCTCGGCATCCTTCCTAAGGGTGGGCCAGAAATAGCCTTGCCTCAACACCCTTCCTTCCAAGGTCCGACTCCCGGAATGGCTGCCGCACTCTCCAGAATGAATTTCTTCCAGCACCCTCGCAACCTCCTTCTCGGACACGCATCGAGCCAACAGCCCCGACAACGTCTTACGGTACAAGATCCCTTCTTTCAGCAGGTAGTACGCCGACTTGTATCTGACTTGCTTCTTCTCGAGCTCTCCCTCGGGCAGACGTCCCGTCGTCAAGTAGGTGGTAAATGGATCCATCCAGGACCTCTGCTGATCTACTTCCATCAATTCTCCCTCCTCGATGGAGGGTCTAAAGAGCTCTGTCATGGTTCCTCCGGCCCGAGGACCGTGCTTGGCGAGCAGGTCTGCCCGAATATTTTCTTCCCTTGGGACGTGTTGAACTGAGAAACTGCGGAACTGCCCAATGATTCTTTTTACCTTTGTTAAGTACAACTAGAGGGTGGGCTCTCTTACCTCAAATTCTCCTTTTATATGCCTTGCCACTATCATGGAATCCGTGGAGACCTTAATATCTTGTATACCGAGCTCACGAGCCAACTTCAGCCCTGCTATAATGGCCTCGTACTCCGCTTGATTGTTAGTGAGGATGAAATGAACCTTCAGGGCCTGTTCGATCCGCGTTCCCTCCAGACTTATCAAAACCATCCCTCCTCCAAAAGAATTCTTACCCGAGGCCCCATCTACTAGCATCTCCCAAGCTACTATGGGAGACGTCTCGGCCTCCTTGACCTCCACCGTGTAATCCACCAAGAAATCTGCTACAGCTTGCGCCTTGATAGCTAACCGAGGAATATAAGAAAGGTCAAACTCACTGAGTTCTATTGACCATTTAGCTAATCTCCCAGAGTGCTCTACCCCTTCCAAAATACGGCGGAGAGGGTGGTCCGTCACGATCTGGATGGAATGGGCCTGAAAATATGGCCTGAGCTTTCGGGCTGAGGTAACGAGGGCGAAGGCTAGCTTCTCCAGGATATGGTACTTTAGCTCTGCCTTTTTGAGGACTCTGCTTACATAGTAAACCGGGAATTGCTTTTTGCCTTCTTCCCGCACGAGGACAGAACTCACTGCCCCTGCCCCTACCCCTAGGTACAAGAATAGAATCTCTCCTTCTCTCGGGCCCTGGAGTAGCGGTGCCTTGGTGAGCTGCTGCTTCAAGGCTAGAAAAGCACTCTCGCACTCGGAGGTCCATTCGAATTTCTTCCCCCCCCCCCCCTCAATGTCCGAAAGAAAGGTGAGCACCTCTCTCCTGCCCTGGAAAGGAATCTGCTGAGCCCTGCCAACTTGCCGGTAAGGCGCTGGACCTCTTTGGTATTCGTTGGAGACTCTAGTTCTAGGATAGCCCTTACCTTATCCGGGTTAGGCTCTACTCCTGATGGGGTGAGGAGATGTCCTAAAAACTTTCCCCTACTGGCCCCGAATACGCACTTCAGCGGATTAAGCCTCATCTTGTACTTCCTTACCGTTGCAAACGTTTCTTCCAGATCCGCAATATGAGACTTGAGATCTTGGCTCTTGATCATCAAGTCGTCTACGTAGACTTCGAGGTTCCGTCCCTTTTGTTCTCGGAAGATCCGATCCATCATCCGTTGGTAGGTCGCCCCCGCATTCTTCAACCCAAAAGGCATCATGTTATAGCTGAAGCATCCATCCTCGGTGATAAAGGTGACATCCTTGATGTCCGGTGGGTGCATGCGTATTTGATGGTATCCTGAAAAGGCATCTAAAAAACTCATTAGTGAAAAACCGACGGCTGAATCAACCAGCGCGTCGATTCGAGGCAAAGGGTAACAATCCTTGGGACATGCTTTATTCAAAAGAGAGAAGTCAATACACATTCTCCACTTCCCTTCCCCCTTTTTTACCATCACGACATTGCTCACCCACCCCGGATACTTGTTTGCGGATATGAATCCGGCCTGGAGCAGCTTTTCCACCTCCTCCCTGATAGGCTTGGCCATCCTGGAAGCGATGGCCCTTTTCTTCTGCTGGATGGGACGAACCGTGGGGTCAAGGTTGAGACGATGGCATGCCACATCTGCGTCAATCCCTGGCATGTCAGCTGCGCTCCAAGCAAAGATATCAATGTTTTCCTGTACGCACTTTCGGATCTCCTCCTGATCCTCAAGGCCAAGCTCTCCGCTGATTTTGATCTTTTCTTTTCTTCCTTCTTTTGTTCGGATGACCACCTCCTGTAGCTCGACTGCAGCCCTCAGCCTCGAGGGCTCTTCTTCTTCCTCCTGATCTTTCGGAATCTCCTCTTCCTTTGCCAGCCCCTCCTCCTGGTTTCCGAGCTCTTGCTCTCCACCCTCTTTTTTCTCTACTGCCATGCCTACTTTCTCTACGAACCTCTCCTCCACCCGCACCGGGCCTCCTCCTAGCACTGACTCCTCCATCTCTCCTATTTTTCTTTTTCTTCCTCTCTCCTCTTTCCCTTCTCTTCCGACCCTTGACTCCCCTGCCATGACTGGCTCCTCCGCAATGCCACCTCCCAGCTCCTCAACTCTACTCTCCTCTTCCCCTTCTCTTCCGACCCTTGACTCCCCTGCCATGACTGGCTCCTCCGCAATGCCACCTCCCAGCTCCTCAACTCTACTCTCCTCTTGTTCCACTCGTTCCAGTCTTCTTTCTAACTCTTCCGCATCCCCCCTCCATGAGATAGCGTTTACTGCCGTCACATAACATTCCCGGGCCGCCTTCGGATCTCCTCTCACCCTGATCTGGGTCCCTCCTGAATTGAGTTTCAAACATTGATGAAAAGATGATGGTACACACCTAAAGGCACTAATCAAGGGGCGCCCGAAGATGGCGTTGTAACTGCTGGGAGCGTCCACTATCACAAAGCGGCAGTTCCTGGACAGCCCTCCCAGGGTTACCTGGAGACCGACTCCCCCCTCTACTTCTTTCCTTTCTCCTGAGAATCCGAACAGCGGGCCGTCCGCTGCTAACACCCTCCTGGCTTCCACTCTCATCTCATTGAATGCCTTTTTGAAGATGACATTAACCGAGCTCCCATTGTCCACCAAGATCCTTGATACCGTGAAACCTTCGATAGCCGTCCGAATCACCAGCGCATCGCAGAATGGGTCTTCGTGATCTGGCAAGTCCTTCCTGGAGAAGGTGATCTTCTCGTCCGGGGGCGGGGCTTGCGACGTCGAGGCGACACCTCGACGGTACATTGTATGAAGGCTGGCCTTTCGGGTAGCCTCGATTCCCACCCCACCATGAATCACCCCGATCCCCCCTCTATCCCCCACATCTGACCGATCGACACATCTATCCTCCTCCCCCACTCCGGTCATCTCTACTATCCGCGCTGGTGGCTGATGCTCTCCCGCTCCTCTTCTCCCCTTCAGCTCCAGAAACTCTGGACATGTAGCTGTCGCGTGACCTTCCTCCTCGTGAAAGTCACAGAATGGTATAGCTACTTCCCCCTCCTGCCTCCCTTCTTGGTGATTCCTTCTCCTCCCTGCTCCGGCTCCCCCCTTCCTCGCTCTCTTCCTCTTCCTCTTCCCCGGCCTATAGCCATAGCCTGCTGAGGCGGGGGTGGGAGTGGCCTAGGTCCCTGTCTCCACCCCAGCTGTGGCAACCTTCCTGCTCCTCCATGGTAGTAGTTCCTTCCCCCCGGGGGAAGACCTCTCCATTGCCCTTGAACCGGGCCTTCCGGTTGCCTCCAACTCAACTCCTGCTGTGCCGGCCCCCTTGGCTCCTCCCTTCTCCTCCCTTCCTGCTGCCTCGCTCCTCCTGGTTCTCTGGACTCTACCTCCGTCAGCCTTGCTAATTTCTTGGCAAAAGCCGGGTTCGCTGCCTCCATCGCTATCTCCTTGGCTGCCTTCTCCATCAACCCTTCAAATGATAAGGGTGCCTTCCTGGTGAGGCTCATTTTGAAGAAGCCTTCCCTGAGACCCACAGTAAAGGCCATCTGGAGAGCAAATCCCGGCACCTCCTGAATGTCCAGGATTTCCTCTTGGAAGCGATCCACGTACTGGGCTAAGGACTCGTCTGCCTTTTGCTTGATCAGGAAGATGGACTCCGGATTCTTCTTCCTCTTCTTCGAGGTCGAGAAGCGCAGCTGGAAGCTCCTACTCAAATCTTCAAAACCATATATTGACCCTGCTGGGAGTTGATGAAACCAGTCCCGGGCCTTGTCCTTCAAGGTGATCGTGAAAAGGCGGCACTTGAATGCATCCGTCATCGGCCTGATGGAGACCGCATCTTCGAACCATTGCAAGTGTTGGAGGGGATCATCCTTCCCCACATAATAAACCATCTCAGGCTCGCGGAACCCTCCGGGACGGGAGTCGAAAGAACCAGCTCGCAAAAGGGCGACCCTCTCGCCAGGGGTCTCGCCGTCTCCACTCGCGCGACGAGGTCTACTGGCGAGACGGCGCTCGCCGGGCTGGGGAACAACTCCCTTCCTGCCAGATCTCGCCCGTTTCCTTCCACCACCTTCTCCTTTCCGGGCCGCCCTCCTGGCGCATCCTCGCCCACCCTTGCCGAGACGGCCCCCTCCGGAGGCGAGAGGCCCGGCCCCTGAGGTAGAGGGGTCACGCACTCGCCTCGCTGCGAGATCTGCTGCAACATCCCCATGATGCCCCCGATGGACGCCATGAATTCTTCCCTCCCAACATATCCTCCTGGGTTCTGGGACCCGCCCTCATTTCCTCCGCCCTCATCTCCTCCTCCTAGATCTCCTGCCATAAGATGATCTAAAGTTCTTCGACGCAGGCTGCGATCCACGCTCACCGCACCAAAAATGTTGAAACCAGAAAGAACTAGTTTCTCCTAAAAGCTCGGATCTAAGGCTGCAAACCACGCTTACTTTCTTTGAACCACGCTCCCAACAAGACACCTAAAGGAACAGACCGGGAGCTTCAGCTCGGAGGTCCCACCGCTCACCCGGAAGGACTAGAATCCTTCCCCTCCCTAGCCAATGCTGAGCTAGGTGCCTGAGTGAGAAGGAGAAAGAAGGTTCCACATGCCTTCTTCTCAGACACCTTACCGGTCTATTTATAGGCTTCAGGATTTGAACTGCAAATAACCAAAACAAGCATCTGTGAAATTACTTGAATACCCTGGGTTGGGTCTGCCAACAGCCAAACTCCGCTGTTCTGAAGGGCTATGAGCAGACCACCGAGGGTAAAAGAGTAAAAAGGCCAAAAAGGATGAACCGCTTGCTAAGTGAGCCGGTCCCCACCCAATTGCCGAACCGGCCTTATCTCTTCCCGCCGACCCGATGCTTGGCGAGAGGACCACCTTGCGGCTGAAAAGGATTACCTCGCGGGCAAGACCCTCAGACGACATATAGACAATCTTCCTTTGACCCCACCCGCCAGGCGAATGGACCCATGTTTTAGCTCCTCTCGCCTATTGCGAATAGACCCTCTTTTGGGCTCCTCTCGCCTATTGCGAGTGGACCTAGCTTTTGGGCTCCTCTCGCCCATTGCGAGTGGACCCAGCTTTTGGGCTCCTCTCGCCCATTGCGAGTGGACCCAGCTTTTAGGCCCCTCTCGCTTAGGGCCTTGTCTCCTTTTGAGGATTCTTCTAATTCCCTCTCTGCTGGGTTCCCTCCTGTGAGCCCGAGGTTGTACAGTCCCTGTCATGTGAGTAGAGGCGTTGCTATCTAACACCCATACACTGGAAGAGTAGAGTCGCAGCGAGGAGAGTTGATTCTTGAGTTCGTGAACGCGAGGAGCGTTACCAAGGGAGAAACGATCCTTGAGGTCATCCCAAACAGCCTTGGCGGTGTCCAGATATGCGATACTAGGCTGAATCGACTTGACAAGGGAGTTGAATATTCAGGAAATGAGCATGGAGTTGCAGGAATCCCAAGAGGCCGCCTCTGGAGAGTTTGATGCGGGTGGCGCCAAGGTTCCATTGATGAAACCGAGTTTGTTTTTGGCGCGAAAGGCATTTAACATAACCTTCTCCCACATGTCATAGTTCTCTACAGTGAGGAGCCAGGAGGAGATGGTGGCTCCGGGGTTGTCGGAAGGGTGAAGATAGAAGGGGGAAGCAGCGCAAATGGTGACCACGACCGGAGAGGCAGCGGAGCTGGAGAGGAGGGCATCGACTTTGGCGGAGGCGTTGCCTATGACGGAAGGGCCGACAGGAAGAAGGGCCGACGAGGAAGATGACGGCTAGGGTTTTCCCTCTGATACCATAAAAGACCGTGAGAAGTTTACATTGGAGAAAAAAATACTGAACCGGGTTGCCTCACCGGAACCCATAGAATTATTATATACAGGAGGTAAATCCATCAGGATAAAGACAAAATATTAAGCTAAACAAGATAAGCTAATAAGTCCAAATAATCTTTATAGTAAATACAAATCTCCAATGACACTTCGTTAAGTCGACTTCGTCGTTCATTCAAAATTCTACCACTCAAAGAAAAAGCAGACTCCGAAACTACTGTATTAAATTGGACAGTTAATATATTGTGAGCCAATAAAGTCAAAATACGATATGTGTTAGTTTTATTTTTTCATCACTCTAATATATTAAAATTTTCAATTTCTATTTTAGTTATATATTCTCTAAATTGTATTTTAGTGTATAATCCTAATTCATTTAATGTACTAGTAGTTTATGATTTCTTTCTATACGCAACCTTATAAATTTCATTTTTAAAATCATCTATCATTTGTAATTGTGTTGAATCATCTTGTGATCGCGATCTATATAAATCATAATAATTATCATAGAAATTTATAAAAATTATATTAAAATTTGAAATTATTGAATTTTCATATTTCAAATTATTTAAATATAAGTGTAAATTTTTATTTATTTCTCCTAAAAAATTTTCAACCCATAAAATGCATAATAAAAGACTTAAAGTCGCCGCACATGAAAACATAGAGGGTATTTCCTTATAGTATTTTAAAATTTTTGTTTCCATTGTTTCGATTGTGTGTTGTCAAAACTTATATTGTTTATAATAGTTTAAATTTTTTGTAATAATTAAAAATTTTCCAATGACCCTGGAGTTAGTGAGATAATAATGTTATTTGATGCTCCACCGGACCGGTCCAGCTGGACCGGCCCGGTTTTGTTTTTTGTTTTAACTTTATATATATATATATATATATATATATATATATACAGAACTTGCACAGGAAGACAGTGAAAAGCATCCCGATCATTTTTTCCCTAACCTAACCGAGCGGGAGAACAGGAACAGCGGGCGGCGGCTTCGGACGGGATCGAGCGCAGTGGAGGCGGGGTTCTTCTTCTCCGGCGACATCAACGAAGAAGAGGCTGATCGGCTCTTGATCGGGGCCTTCTCCTCCGGCGACATCGAGACCAAGAAGAGGGCGGCGACATTAAGGGGTTCTCCGGCAAGATCGGGCGAACCCGATCTAGGTCACCTTTTTTTCTCCGGCGACATCCAAGATCCAGCTGCGGCAAGCGATCTAGGGCCTTCTCCTCCGGCGGCAACGAGGGCGGCGGCTAGATCGGCTAGGAGCGCCGATCTTGGGTTTCTTCTCCGGCTTCTCCGACGACAGCGGTGGATCCAGCGGCGGCAAGCAGCGACGTATCTCCGGCGACATTAGGCTGCGGCGGTCTCTCGCCTGCAACGCCTAAGGGAGAAGAGGGGGCTGCGACTTCGTGCGTTCTTGCGGCGATTCAGATTGGCAGAGGCGGCCTCTTCTCCTGTCCGGCGACATCCAGGCTGCGGCGGTCTCATGTCGGCAGTGTCCAGGGATGAGGGAGAAGGCATCGACACCGATCGGCCGACTTCTTGCGGCGACAACTCTGGCGGCAGCGTGCTAGGGGAGTTTTCTTCCCTTTATTGTTTTTTGTTGTTCTTGGTTTTTCCTATTCTAGGTTAGTGTCGATCCAAAAGGATCGTTGAGTGCCTTGTGGTTGTAATCAGAAATTTATTTTGTTTAATGGATCTGGCGCGCTCTCCCTGTGGACATAGGAGCTTAACTCCAAACCACGTAAATCTCTTGTGTTTGTGGTGTTTTGAAATCTCGTACGTGTCTCTGTGATAGTTTGGTGCGCGCCATTATTTGCTCACAAATTAGCTTCCGTTGCTATTTTCCGCGAAGAGTTCCGTTCTCGCGGACCGGTGCCAATTGCACAACAATTGGTATCAGAGGGAGGTTTCGATATTCGGACTAGTGAGCAAATTCAATGGCGGCCAAATTCGAGGTTCCAAAATACGATGGCAAGATTGATTTCGGCCTTTGGCAAAAACACATAAAGGCCGTACTCGTGCCGTAGGGACTTCACAAGGCACTCCTTGGAAAGGAGAAGGCCAAGGTGAGGACGATGACGAGTGGGATGAGCTGGATCTCAAGGCCATTAACACCATACAGCTGTGCTTGGCAGATGAGGTCATGTACAATATAGTCGAGGCGGAGACTACAGCGGATCTATGGAAAAAGCTCGAAGAGCTTTATATGTCTAAGTCATTTACGAATAAGCTATACATTAAGAAACAGCTGTATAGCTTAAGGATGTCCGAGGGAACGCAGTTGTTGAACCATATGAATGTGTTCAACAAGCTGGTATCCTATCTGCGGAGTATGGATGTGAAGGTCGAGGAGGAAGACCAGGCTCTTCTCCTCTTGTCCTCACTCCCAAGGTTGTTCGATCATTTAGTCACCACCATCTTTTATGGGAAGGATACCCTTAAGATGGAGGAAGTTGTGACGATACTTCTCTCAAATGAGAAGCGGAGCAGTTCTGGATCGAAGGCGAGCGAAGGTCTGCTCGTGAAGAGCAGAGACCCATCCCGAGGGAGATCGAAGGAGCGAGGCAAGAAGGACTCTCGACCTAGATGGAAGTCCAGAGGCAAGAACAATAAATGCCACTTCTGCAAGGAGGAGGGGCATTGGAAGGTGAACTGCCCTAAGAGGAAACTCAAGGGCAAAGCACCTGAGCCTCAGCAGACCACTATAGCAGTCGGGTACGATAACAATGCGGATGTCTTGCACGTGTCACAGAGTCATGAGATCACGGACGAGTGGATCATGGACACTGGATGTTCATACCACATGTGCCCACGTAGAGAGTGGTTTACCACTTTCAGAGAGTGTGATGGCGGTCGGGTCTTGATGGGAAACAACTCTGAGTGCAGGACTATAGGGATCGAGACTATCCGAATTAGAATGTTTGATGGAGCGATACAGACACTCGCCGATGTGAGGTATGTGCCTGACCTAAGGAAGAGCTTGATCTCCTTAGGTACCTTAAAGGCAGCCGGGTATTCCTATATCGGTGAGGGAGGATTTATCAGGGTGAAGAGAGGCGCATTAGTCGTCATGAAGGGGGAGCGTACTGATATGCTTTATAGGTTGATAGGCACCATGATAGCTGGTGATGCGGCCGTTGCCGCGATGTTTGATGAGGATACCTCTACGTTGTGGCATGCTAGGCTTGGCCACATGAGTGAGAGAGGTCTCATAGAGCTGCATAGGAGAGGACTCCTGAAGGGAGTCAAAACATACAGACTTGACTTTTGTGAGACCTGCGTTCTAGGAAAGCAACACAAGGTCAAGTTTATGACATCGAGTCGGTGCAGTAAGGATGTCTTTGAGTATATAAACTCAGATGTATGGGGGCCAGCCTCGGTGTCGTCACTTGCAGGAGCTAGTTATTTCGTGACATTCATCGACGATTACTCCAGGAAGGTTTGGATCTATTTCCTCAAACAAAAATCTGAAGTATTTGAAAAGTTTAAGATCTGGAAGACCCGGGTGGAGAATCAGACGGGGAAGAGAGTGAAGTATTTGAGATCCGACAACGGTGGCGAATACACATCGTCAGAGTTTCAGGGGTTTTGTGATCAGGAGGGTATCACTAGACACTTTACCATCCCTGGCATGCCGCAGCAGAACGGCGTTGCTGAAAGGATGAATAGGACCCTTCTAGAGATGGCCAGGTGCATGAGTCTATACGCAGACCTGCCCAAGCAGGAGTGGCAGCTGCCACATCTCTATGAAGAGATGTGGCATGTAAGACCCATTTATCGAACATTCTTAAAGTCACTAACACCGACCCGAGGTGAATCTTACGCTCAGAACTGATGCCTTGCAGTGACACCAACTTACGGATTAGTCTCTACCACAAGACGTCAATCATGATGTCTAGTTCATCATTCAGGCCAACCACTATAGTAAGTAAGAAATATTTGATTAACACAAATCCACATCACACATAATGATATAAATATCATAAGCTATCCACACAAGATATAAATAATGTCTAATAGAGAAGAGCTTATTCCCAGTACATCACAATATTAAAAAAGGAGGTGCCCTAGTACATCAAATCTCTCTCTTTCACTCAAAATATACAGATGTAGTCTACACTCAGTCAACACTCACATCAATATATGGTAGAGTCGTAGTGCGTTGCATCAGCTCCTCAAGTCCACCGTACTGGCCTGCGGGTCCTCCTGGGTGTCGTGTTGCTATTCCTGCTCCTCGATCTCCTAAAATAATGTGGTTCATCGACCGTTATTCAAAAGATTAAGGCATTTCGGCATCCACTCCCCCGGACTCTTAAGCATCGGGTGAGAGGATGGAAAGAAATATACAATAGTAACAGTATATATATATATATATATATATCAAGCAGGTGACATGATACTAACTAACAAGTACATGTACAACTACAAAGGCGTATAAAAGCTATGCTAGTAGTTCTATATATAAGAAGAGCAGTAATAAAGTAAGAGAAGTAAAGTGCAGTCCCAGTAAGTAAGAAAAGTAAGAACACATACACTATCATCACAGAAGCATATCTTAACTTATATAAATGTCCATCAAACTTATAAATTAAGATTTTTGGTAAATTAACTCATCATATAAAAATTCTCATACAAATTTATATGATGAGAATGTACAAAATATGAATGATATGATATGAAATACAATGACTATATCATGTTTCGTACAAGTGCAACTCACACACACGGCTCTATGCGCACAAACCTTTAGTTCCCACTTTTTGGAGGCAGTTAACCTCTCTGGTACCAAACATCGTGGTTCATGGTGATAGTAGAGTGGGCGTCTCTACTACTATGTGGGTATGCACACTACCTGGTGTAACTACCCATGTTTTAATCAAAAAATAATAATGTGTTAGGGAAAATTTGTAATAATGATAGAAATAAAACCCTAATTAATCATATTTCTCTTATTACCTAACCAAGACGACCCGCCCCTTTCTTATTTCCCTGCAGAAACACGCACTCGCTCCCTGTTCTTCTCCCTGTCGTAACCCGCGCTCTATTTCCCGATCCCGACTCCAGCGCCAACCCGTCGCCTACTTCCGCTACCCCTGCGGGCACCGAACTCACCGCTCTTATGCATTGTCTTTCTTCTTGTTGTCGGGACCTTCTCCTCCTCCGCCTCAGGCCGCCGACAACTCCTTTCTGGCCGGCAGCCCTCTTCCATCTCCTCCAAGTTATCCTTCTCCTCTAACACATCTCCTCCAAGGGGGACGATAACCACTTCTTCTTCTTTTTGGACAAGATTTGCGGCAAGGAACAACTAGGGTTTCCTCCCTTCTCCTCCTTGGGCTCAGATTTGACTCGTTTTGGTAACAATCTCCCTCTTATTCAAAATTTTTGGATCCCTAATGATTTCTTCGTGCTTTAATTTCATATATTATGTGAATCTGAGATTTTTGTCCCTATTATAATTGTCTAACCTCGTCATACTCGTGATTTTTAGCGCTGCTCCTCGATTCAGTTGGTTGGATCACTCAAATGTCTCTCCGAATTAGGGTCTGCCCAAGCCTAAGCGCCGTCAAGTCTCCGTCTCTGTGTGGTGTCCCTTCTCCCCTCACTTTTGAGGGATGTAATTTCTCTACTCTCTTGTGCTTTAGATTTTTAAATAATACCCCATGCTATTGTAGAAGTCCTGTCATGACAATATTAGTTATGTTTGTACTTGATCAGGTTCGAAATAGGATTTCTGATTTTTTGCTTGCGTCACTTGGCCGTCTCCGTCAGATTCTGCTTCAGTCTTAAGGCAAGTAGAGATCTGTCTTTCTCTTGCAATCATTGAACTTGATTTATTTTGTCTTTTCTTATGATTTTACGAATCCACTATCGAATATATGATTAATCAAATGAATTTAAAACTTGAATGTCTATCATGATATACTAATAGTTTGAGGTTTAATTTGTTTGGAGAGACATGAGTTGGTGATCATGAATGATTTATATATATATAGATGAGTTTGCACTTAGAAGAATGAATCTCTTATTTGTGGTATATTCAAAGAATGGTAGATCGTTGAGCACGAGCAGCATGCGTCATGATAATAATTGTAACAAATTCTGGTTAGCAAATATATGATTGGTGTTTTTATATCACGCTCGTAACGTACATATTATACTTAGCAAATAATCGTGTCTTAGGATGAATTAATCAAGATGAGTCCTTGATATCTCAGAATTGATTCATGTCAAACTTACCTCTGCGATGTGCTTGAAAAGTCTTCTTGTTATTAGGACCTGAACCTCTCGAAACCACAAGGTTCAAAACTCACTGTTTAGTTTCTTCTGTATCATCAAATTGTGTTTCTTATGTATGTCTGGTTGCAAGAATTATGTAAACATGTTTCATGATCTGAAGTTTCCCCTTTAATGTGGACTCATTTCCTGTTACGATCGTTAAACTATGAATCATGCAACCCATTGATATCATAAGCAATCTTTGTAAGGTAATGGTTAGTTGGGGCAACTCTTTACTTGCATGGTCATGACAAGCAGGAACTTGTCCAATAATAGTTGCGTCTAACCCTGAGTGTGAACCATGTGCACCCCCATAAACACCTACACACTTCATTGATTACAGCTTGTGATATTACATGATCAATTATGTGTTATGCTACAGAGTAAGTTTAATTCAGGTTATTTTCTGCTTGGCTCTTTTACTTGTCTATTTTGTTATTTTTGTTTTATGAAACTGGTACTCATACATTTCTACTTCGCTTATTGTTCTGTATTTTACTTTGCTCACTCTGTTTATTTCAATGTTTTGATCGAGCATTTTTCTTCTTGTTTTGCAATTGCCTTAGCGTTTGTGACAGCGCCGCCAGGTCCTCGAGCCCGATCAACATTAAGTTCTAGGTTCTATGCTTGCATTTCATTTTCTTTACTGTCAAACATTTCTTTTATGTAATAATAATGATCAGTAAATCATGGACAACTGCTAGGCTATATTATATGTACTGGAATTTAGTATCATTTGCATGTTCATTTATCTGAAATTGACATTTGCGTGAAAATCTGTATCAATACTTGTATCATGAGTTTTATTAAAATGCATGTGCACATGTTTCACGCTAACATGTTTTACGGTTTTCGCATAAAATCAAACTATTTTCTCCAAATTAAATATTTTAAAACTAATTATCAATATTCTCTGCTTTTTCCTTGGCAGGCAAGGTTTCTTTCTGCCCATGTCTGTAGCATCATGACTCGCCTCGAAACGCACTCTGACTTTCGTTGAGATGGGTCGTGATAATTGGTATCAGCTCAGTTGGTGATGAGGAGTGGTCTGAAGACTCTTTATCAAGGAGTTATGGGTTTGATACCCCATCTCAACAACCTATCATGCTGAGAAATAGGTGCGGAGAAGGGTTCAGGTTACTTAGTTTGCAGCCCTCACGGTGCCAGTTGGGACCCACTAAGCCTCCTTGAGACGGTCCTAGGCCGTAATAAAAAAAATGCACTTTTTTGTCACGGCCCAGGCCTGGCTCAAGGAGTCTTAATGGGACCCGACTGGTTAAACTGTGAGGGTTGCATCCCAAGTGACCCCAACGCATTTCTGGCATGCTTATCAACGCAGAAAAACATACCGGAAATGCGTCGAGGTCACTTGGGCGGCATCCCTCATGGTTTAACCAGCCGGGTCCCATTAAGACTCCTTCAGCTGGGCCTGGGCTGTGACACCTGGCCTAGACCTCTCATATGCCTCTGTACATGTCTTAGGTACACTCTAGAGTCTATGTGTACTATTGTTGTAAAATACTAGTTTTTAGGCTAAGTGATGAGTTTTTGGGAAACATCACTAAGACACTAGGCTAAGCTGGTCCGCTGGACTGCATCAACTTGCCAAGTCAACGTACCCCCGTCGATGTGATGACTAGGGAAGTACAAAAAACCAACCACATCTTATGCACATGCAAGTGTATCCTCTCAACTATTTGAGCCTACAGCTCGCAAGACTATCAAGTCCTCCACACATCGGTGTCACTGCACCTTTTCATAAGCAAGCCTCTAGCTCCCAGGACTATCTAGTCCTTATCACAACTCATCATCCTATAGGATGATGTTCACCAATTCTGTAGTTCTCCTATTATTACTACTACTTTTTTCTTAGTGATTAATTATACTTAACGATTTGGGGTGAATCTTGGACTTCCCGAGGTCTACCCGGTGAAGGGTTGCAACGGTACTAGAAAGTGCGATGGGCTAAAGCTCAAATCTCCCTTTCTCAAGATAATTACTCGTATAGGTGGCTACCCTTCATTTAAACTCTCTCTCAAGATTACATTTAAACTATCCTAAATAGATTTATAAGTCTTGTCGGGGAGAGTCGATATATCATTTAGACTCCAAGGTTCACTACTCTTCATAGTGTCCATGTGCACTATCTCTCATCACTACTTAGAATATTACTCTAGGACTTCAACAAGAAGTCTATGGCACTCCAAACATGCTACTAATCCACTTAGGATCAACTCCTATGAGTAGTTCCATGGTCTACCCTTAAGCAAACGTTCAATTAAATGTTGTATACATTTAAACCTCAATAACACAATATGTGGTGCCAATCCCTAATACACTTGTCTATATGCTTTAAGATTCATTCAAGTGATGTACCATAGTCATATTAATACTTCAGTTGAAGGTGATAATTTTCTAATTGGATAAGTCATAATCAATTCAATTATTAAATATGCGACATAAATCTAAATTTATGATTCAAACTATGAGGCAAATGTGCTTTAAAAAATCCTACAAATCTATGGAGCATGTATAAATAATGTCCTACTAACATGTCTCAATTTCATCCAATTCTCTAATGTTATTGATGGTCTATTCCTCACCTTATGATTTTGTTATTCGTAGACCAAACTCAAAATGAACTAGTCATGATCCTTAAGATGTAACTACCAAGGTATGGGGCCAAATGATTTGAAACTTATTCTATAAGTTCATCATGACATATATAGTGTTTGGCCAGAAAATCATGAATTTCTAATAAATTTGGCCATAATTAAATATTTGTTAATTATGTGACATTTTTCAAATTACACATGAAGTATCAATTTCTGATGTTCAAATATTTCAAATAAATTTTCTGGGATATATAATTACAAATTAATGTGTTAACAGAAAATCACAATTTTCCTTCAATTATTGGTCAATAAAATTCCAAAAGATATTTTATGCATAAATTGTCACTTTACAAAGTAAGTACATAAACTATTCATCCAAAAAAATCCAGATAAATTACTAGAGGTTCATAATGCTACAAAAGTATTTAGCCTGAGATTTAGAATTTTTCAAGATGTTTTGACCACTAATATTTCATTTGTTCAAGGAGTGACAAATACAATTAATAAGATTGCTCAAGGTAATTGATACTAAAAAATTTTAAGTTAATTCTCAGGGATGTATTTTGATCTACTGAAGCATGTAGCTGAGAATTAGATTTTTTTACTAAGTGATTTGGTCATATTTATTTCATTAATTTGAAAATGTGACTTATTGAATTTTAATGAAATACTTAGGATAATTAAGTCCATAAATATTGATTTCTTCAGAGATGATACCTTTCATCATAACATGTGCATGTCCAAAGTTCAATAGGCACACAACCAATCAATTGGGAAAGATACACAAAATACACTTTTGTGTTATATGCACACCAATTCCATTTGCTACAATTTCTTACGAGTGGAATATACCCACAGACAGATATCCAAATAGTCCTAAATTTTAACCAGGGACTAAGAATAACCGAATTAACATTATGCCCAAGATTTGGATCCATTTGAGTTCATAAAGCCATGTATATCACTCATATATGCTTATTTAAATTTTTACAAAAACTATAAAAAAATATCATCTAAAAATTTTGATTTTTGAATGGTAGGTCCATCTAGGTACCATACTTGCATGACCAAAATATAAGTTCCACACAAACAACTTAGAAAATGTTATTCATAAAGTATGCTCAAGGTACCCTTTAGGGCACATCACAAAAAATAGACTTTCTGGGGGTTGTATGACACTTATGAAGGCAATTTAAATTTATGTAGAAAGTTAAGACAACTGGCTATAAGTTTCATATTTTGTACTTTGTCTGCATTTGCATCTAAGAGGCCTATATTTAGACTTGAAAAACTTTATCATAGTGTGACAGATTGCATGATATAAATATATATACTATAGTTTTATAAATTCATTCAACACACCCGACCTGATGACATTTACTCATCTTCAAGCTCTAGCCAACGGCCAGGATTAACCCGACCTGGGCTGAATCACTAGCCAATTTCCCGACAGCCTCCTCACCTCTACGACCGACCACCACCACTACCTCCGTTAAGGTGGTGGCCATCGATTGGCAGCAGAATATTAGTCGAAAACCGCCTCTCCAGCAATATCGAGCATGCTTAAAAGCATGCAATTTTCCCCCATACCTCACATGGATCCAAGCTCAATTGAGCTTGAAATCTCTCCTAAATGATCTAGGAAGCCAACATAGAGGGTGTGGGAAGGAAACACACCTGAATTGGGGCCCGTCATCGGGTATTTCGCCGGTTTGCCATGGAAATCTTCATCTCCGACGAGCATGCTCAAAATCCTGATCCTAAAACAAATCCCTCACTATAAAGGTTTGGATCGACTGTTAAGAGCTCGAGGAAGATGATGGAAAGGTGGAAATGGGTTGAGGGTGGTTGTATATGAAGTTTCCATTAAAGGGGGGTTCGACCAAGAACATTGGATGCTCCTCATGGCTGCCAAGTGGTTGCACTTGCTAGAATTCTACTGGGAATTACTGGGGAAGCTCAATGGAAGCTTTGAAAAGAAGAGAGGAGGGTCAAGTGGCCTCCATTCTCTTATTTCCTCATTTATTCTATTCAAATTTGGGGCATTTCCAAAATTAGCCCTCATGCATGTGCTTTATTTTGAAATTAGAGGGCATGGAGTGTAAAAGAGCTATTGTCCTGCATGATTTGTCATGATCTAAGGCCATGGCCCATTGAAAATTGATTAGACTTTTAATTCCTCCTTTAGGTCTAATTTTGACCAATGTTGAATTTGAGGTTGACTTGGTCAATTTGATGTGTGGACTGACCTCCTTTGGTAGTAATGAGTCTTATGACACCACTCAATGTTCATTGGGCCATGATGAGGCCTCAATTGGCCTAATTGACCTATATGGTGTGAGTTTGATCAAAATTGCCCTAAGTTTGACTTTGATCAAAATGGGTGATTAGGTTGACTCCATGTTGGGGTCCATTGTTAATTAAGTCTCCAATGAGGTTAGGAGAGTGGGGGTGAAGTCATTTTGACCAATTGAAGATCAATTGAAACATGATTGGGTTAATTTGGGCTATGTTGACCCAAAGTTGTCTTTGGTCAATTCCATGAAATTGGTTGAATCCAATGAGATTATTGATCTAATGGTCTCCCTTAGGGGTTAGGATTGTATAGGTGAGGTCAATTTGATATATTGAAAGTCAATTGAGTCTCATGGTGTTGGATTTGGCTTTATTGACCTAAGGTTGGCCTTAGTCAATTTGACCAATTTGGTTGACTAAGTTAAGTGATATATGATCAATTGAGTCTCTATCAGGGTAGAGACATACTGATGAGATCAATTTGTGTTTGTGAGTCCAATTTGAGGTATATTAACCTAAGTTGACTTCTGCTCCTTTGGGTGTACCATGTGAGTTCACTTTGACTCAATGAATCTTAAGGTCACCTTTTTGCCCTAACTCACCAATCTCTCCACATATCATGATCTAACATGTACTAGATGTCTAGAAGGAATGAGGATGTTACACTATAATATCTATAAGTTAGAGATGTGTACAACGTCTCTAATTAGAAATGTTGTGCGACCTTGGCCAATCATGGGCCAGGCCCTGTTAAGGCCTGGCTCCGGGTCCGGGCCTAGGAAAAGCCTAGAACCGGTCCTAGCCCGGGCATGGACCGGGATAAGCACCGAGCCGGGAAATACACTTCTTTGGGGGCCTTTTTAAGCCCATAGGACCGACCTGGCCTGGACCAAGCCTACCCAGGCCCATACCTTACTAGGATTTTGTCAAGCCAGGCCCAGACGGCCTTTCTAAGCCCAGAATTTTTGTGCATGTCTACTAGGAAGGCCTGTACAGCCTCCTGCCCCTATGGTGCCCCAGGAGCCGATTATGATAGTTGAGTCGATAGCAACGTGACAAGTGTTAGATCAACATTTAAAACATTTTTTGAGTTTCAATCCTCCTATGTTTGTAGGGACGGGATCCCCAACTAAAGCTAAAGATTTTTGCTCTTATGTATTAAATGAACCTTGATGGCTACGGAGACGAAGGAAGAGCAGAAAGTGACCTTAGCTACCTTTCTCTCTGATGGTGAGACGAGATGGAATTACATTAGTTTGTGGGCAAGCAACTGATTGATATCTTGATGAAAGAGTTCTCAAGTTTGTTTTTGGCACAATATATGCCTTCTGTGCAATGTATTGCGTTAGAGAACCAATTTTAAAGGTTGACTCAGGGTGACAGTCTAGTGGATGATTACTTCCATGAGTTTAAACGACTTGAGATGTACTCAAACTCATCATTTTATAATGAGAAAAGAAAGATCAATAGGTTCTATGAATATTTGCGTGATGATTTGAGGCTGCTCTTGTCAAGCCCGATTACGCAAGGCATTCTGACATTGGTGAATATTGTTAGATCTCTTAAGTAGGATATGAAGAGGGTATAAAGAAAGTAGGATCTATCTGTGAAGAAGCAAGAGTTAAAAGTGTCGAGCTATACAAAGTCTGGGTACCGTAGGTTTAAGTAGAAGTCTTGGTTTTCGTAGCCAGCTTCCTCATCTATGTCAGGAGCGACACTGGGAGAGATCCTCTCACTTATAATACTTGTGGCAGAGTGGGACACTTTGCTCGAGACAGTCGTGTTGGTGCTCAGAAGATGGAGAAAAAGGCGGGTGCGTTGTATACAGGGAAATGGAAAGCAGTGGAGTCGTCTGCATCTCATTATACTCCAGCTCAGCCCCTGGTGTACAATCTTAGCCAGTAAGAGGTCGTCAAACAAAGTGATGTCATGACATGCATAGTTAGTATATAATATTTATTTCTTTATGTATTTTATACCTTTTGCATGATTGTTTGTATAATGTGTTTGTATTAGGCTTTGTCCTAATTCTAAACTATCCGACGAGAGCATTATTTGGCACCAGAGCATCTCACTCTTTTTTGTCTGAGGTCTTCATATTATGTATTGGATTGTCTTCTTTCATCTCAATAGATAGTTGGATGTCTTCCTGCCAAATGATTGTATGATGTGCGTGGATAGAGTTTGTTGTGTGAAGGAGCAGATAGGAAGTCAAGAGTTTGGCTTAGAAGCATAAACACCGCCGATATCCGAGTTTGATGTGACCTTTAGCATGGAATGGCTTTTGAAGCAACATTCATGCAATGATTATAACTTGAAGGAAGTCACAATAGGGAAAAACAGAGAACGTGAGACTACTTTTGCTGGCATGTATGGATCGAGCAAAATATTGATGTCTGTTATCCAAGTAGTCAAAGCGGTTCAAAAAGGCGCAGAGTTGTTCTTCATGTTATTTGAGGCTATAGATCCCATGCCTAGTTTGAGTGATGTTCCATTCATATTAGAGTATGTTGATGTATTTTCAAAAGATCTACTTGGAGCTCCACCTCAGTGAGAGATTGACTTCACTATTAGTTGGTGTCAGGTGTCAAACTGGTGTCATACTCTCCGAACCAAATAATGTCAAAGGAGATGGCAGAACTGAATGTTCAGTTGCAGAAGTTGCTAGAGCAAGGCTATGCACGTCTAAGTTCATCCCCTTAGTGTGCACTGGTCTTCTTCATGAAGAAGGACGAAAGCTTGAAACTGTGCATCGACTACCGTGAACTAAATAAGCTGATGAAAAGAACAAATATCTGATTCCGAAAATCGATGACTTATTTGATCTACTAGTTGGATCAACTTTGTATTTGAAGTTGGATTTGAAGTCTGATTACTACCAGTTGAGAATCAGGGAAAGTAATATTCTCAAAACAGTGTTTGATACATATTATATGCACTATGAGTTCACAGTGATATCATTTGTCTTGACAAATGCACCATCAGTATTCATGGACTTGATGAACAGAACATTCAGAAAGTAACTTGACCGGTTTGTGATTGTCTTTATAGATGATATACCAGTATACTCTCAGTTAGAAGAAGAATATGTGGTTCATTTACACATAATTTTGGAAACCCTGAAAAGGAATCAGTTATATTTCAAGTTCTCTAAATGTGAGTTTTGGCTAGCATATGTGGTATTTTTAGTTTATGTGGTAAGTGGAGAGGGCATTATAGTGGATCCGACAAAGTTAGTTATGATACGGGAGTGGCCTGTGTTAACTACTATAGCGGAAGTCCGAAGTTTCTTATGACTTGTCAGCTACTATAGACGCTTCGTAGAGAACTTTTTGAGGATTGCTCTACCTCTCACAACTTTGACTAAGAAGGATTAGAAGTTTGTTTAGTTGCCAACGTGTGCATGAGCTTTTGAGGAGCTAAAGAATCGTCTAACCACGACAACAATTTGTGTTCATTATATGATACAGAAGGCTATGAGATTTACAGTGACGCCTCAGGGAGCGGCTTAGGCTGCATTCTTCTTCAATTTGGAAAGATTGTTGCTTATGGCTCTCGGTAATTGAAAGTGTGTGAGAGGAATTATCATGTTCATGACTTAGAGTGCGTCGTGTGCATTGAGTGATCTCAGATAGGCGTCGAGTGTGGTGTTTAGGCGCCGGGTGATGGCTGACGGATGTTGTTCCGTGAAATCACAGTTTTTTCTTGTCATCCGATGTTTAGGGCTTGATCTAAGGGCTGAGATAATCTCACATTTTGGCATAAATAGGCCTCGACTTATTCCAGAACAAATACATCAGTTATTTTTGGCCATCAAAATGTGAAGATCGTTGTTCTAGGGTTCGATCTTTCGCCATTGATGCTACTCGAGTTCTTTTTTAGGAAGAAGAACAGAAGTTTCTCAGAATGGAGCTTTGTCTTCGCTGCAAGGGTATTTTTGCTTTCTTTCTCGTCTTCTCCTTACTCTAGCAGTTTAGAAGAGAGATTTGGAGTTTGTGACTTCTTGCTTGGAGAAAGGATTATTTATGTAATCTGAGAAGGGGATTCAATCTGTGAATCCTGGGGGATCTAGATTGGGCAAACCTAGTGTCTGTTATTATAATCATTATTTTCTTTAGTGGATTTTTGTGTGTCTCGCCTCGTTATTTTCCCTCATTGATTTATTGAGGGGTTTCCACGTAAAATTTGTGTGTTCTCTGGTTGCTTTTTTTTGTGTTTTCTATGTTTTTATCTTTCAAGTGCCCGGTGGTGGTGGGATATCTTGTTTCCCAACAAGTGGTATTAGAGCAAGGTGCATCTGTGTATGATTGGTCGTTCTATCCTGGATTTGGGTCAACAGTAGGTGACGATATTGATCCGCTCCTTACCTTCATAAATCTGGTTTGTGAATTAATCAGATTTGCCTTCGACTATTAGGTTGTAAGATGGAGCAAAGCACAAGAATGATTAACATGAATGACAAGAATTGGAGCATTTGGAAGCCGCGAATGGTGGATCTTTTATATTGTAAAGATCTCCATACTCTATGATTGGAGAGGCCGGCTACCATATCGGATGAAGAAAAGTGGAAGAAGATGGATCAGAAGGCAGTGAGTTTCATTCGGCAATGGCTTGATGATTCTGTCTTCCATCATGTATCCATAGAATCATCGGCCCAGACTCTATGGAAATAGATGGAAGCGATGTACGAGCGCAAGACAGCGGGCAACAAAGCTTTCTTGGTCAAGAAGCTTGTGAACTTGAAGTATAAAGAAGGTTCTCAGATGACAGAGCATTTGAACCTTGCTCAAAGCATCATCAACCAGTTGGAGGCTATGAAGATCACCTAGGGGGACGAGCTGTAAGCATTGATGGTCCTTAGTTCTTTGGGTGAGAGTTGGGAAACTCTTGTGGTGTCCTTGAGTAATTCGACACCAAATGGCGTTTTGTCGATGGAGATGGTGATGAGCTATCTCTTGAATGGGGAGCTAAATAGGAAGGATTATGGAGTCTCTTCATCAGATGCTCTTCTTATGGAGGGAAGAGTTAGGTTGATCAAGAAGAAGGGTAAGCTACGGGATAACTCCAGAAGCAAGTCCAGGCTGAAGTCCAAGAAGGAGATCGAGTGCTTCTACTGCAAGAAGAAGGGCCACTTCAAGAAGGACTGCTTCAAGTTGCAAAGTGATTAAAAGGGGAAGTCAAAGGAGGCCGGAGAATCAAGTGAGGGTGCATGTGCGGCTTCAATTGCGGAGAATGAGTCACTGTGCTTACATTGCAGTGGGGTTGCCTGCCAGGAGTGTGTTGATATAGATTGGGTAATGGATGGTGGAGCATCCTACCATTGTAATCCTCACAGAGATAACTTCTACTCATATACTGCTGGAGATCTTGGCACTATCCGGATGGCAAATAGCGGGGTGTCGAAGATTATTGGTAGTGGAGATGTTCACTTGGAGACTGATCTGGGAAAGGTTATCCTAAAGAATGTCAGACGTATTCCTGATTTGAGGATGAACCTCATTTCTGTTGGAAGACTGGATGATGGAGGTTTCACGAGCATTGAAGGCGGAGGTGCCTGGAGGCCAGTGAAGGTGTAACACTGTCATTCTATCACGAATAATATAATAGAAGGTCTTACTGGGGCCCACGTCATATTACACGAACAGACTAAAGGGTTACGAAATGAAACCATAATTCTTTTAAAACTTTAAACGCATCTTAACACAGAGTTGCACAAACATTAACGAGCTAAAAACGACCACTCAAAAAGGAATGTCCACTAACAGTTAAAAACGGGAATGAAAAGACATACACCATAGAGTTCTGGCCTTAAGGCCTTACAACAAGAAAGTTTCACCAAATTAAAAATTGTTTCCAAACATTGGCACGCAGGCCGACAAAATAGGAAAAACAATAGCAAAAAATTGGGCCTTTGAAGGCCGGCACAGCTTTAGGCTCCAGCCCGCTATTTCTTGCTTGGCTCTGCAACACCTGCACGCAAAAATATTCCACTAAGCGGTGACAAATAAAGCAACAATCAGCTGGAGCTGACCAAATTATAACGACCCCACCCCTTTTTCGGGATGATGGTGCTTAATCCCTGCATGCAATTAGCATGTTCACATATTTAATATAAATGTGCAACTTAAGCACCAAATACCACAGATATTGACGCAACTGGCCAAACGTCCCGTGCACTCAGGGCACCTTAAGGGTGTACCGGGTTACCCCGAGTCCCACCTTTTTTCCATCACAAGCATACGATAGTGCAAAAGGCACCTCAACGGTGAACTCTACTAGTCAACCACCATTCTCAGTCCCAGACTGGATGGTTCCGCTTGAGCAATACTAGTCAGGCCTATAGCCTCGGCTCACCCCTATACCTACGATAATTGCTACGTACTTTAGGTCTATTTAGTCGAACGACATAGAGCGGGTACAGTTAAGCTCTTTGTCGTTGCTCAAATCATCGTGTCAATTAACGACAACGATGCGGGTGAGCATCCCCTTTCTCATATACGACATAACACACGTTATGTTCCAAGGTTAGCACTCGTGGCCACCAAAGTTGGGCACCCAAGGCACGCAACTCAACACACTAGCACATGGTCTCCGAGAGACCGGTTGGGCACACAACACCACATAAGCTCTCCGGGAGCTAATTCTATCGATACAACGATCCTATGCAAACATTATGGTGTTTCCTGGAGCACACCTCCAGTACTAATTGTCGCCCCGGGCAGACCCCCATTCCGAAATATTCAACTTCCACGGAGTCTTCTCATGTAACCCACAAAACATCACCAATCCAGACCACACGTCAGGATGGGCTTCACACAACATGCCTAAAACTGCACTCGCACTTCCGGGTACTAAATGCAATTAAATAACGAGGATGTACACATCGAACCGTCAGAGAGCACCTTTCCCCCCACCCGATGGTGGGGAGGGGCCTCCATGCAAACATGCAAAAATTAAGGGCTTCACCTGCCTAAGAAGAAAAGTCGTTACCCTTGACGCGCGTTTCAGAGCCATAGCTTGGTTGTCACGGACTTCGTTTCCATGCACCGGTCTGAGCTCCAAATCGAACGTTTCATCGCGATCCCTAGCAAAACTCGAGTTGCTCACCACCAACACCTTTGTACAGCCTCCTCCCGCAAACGTAAGTCCAACCCTAACCCCTCTTGGTCGGCCAAGAGGAGAGGAAGGTCGGCTAGGGTCGGCTCCTCTTCGTTGGCGACGGCCGAGACAAGGAGGGAAAAGGGGTTCCTCCTTACAGGCGGCGGTCGGGACAAGGAAAGCCGGGATCAGCCCCTTTCCAGCTGCGATGGGAGAGAAGGAGGGAGAGGAGTGGGTCGGGCTCTACTCCTTTCAGCGGCGACGGGAGCGGCGCTCAGGCTCTGCTCCTTCCAGCGGCGACGGGAGCGGGGTAGGAGGCTGGCTTGTTTTGCGCGTGAGAAAGAAGCCAGAGAGAGAGAGAGGGATCGGGAGGGAGAGATGTCGGCTGGGGAGAAAATGAGAGGGGAGGGGGGAATTAGGTTTTATAGAAAACCCTAGCCCGAAATTACTATCCGCAGACCACACTCCCTAAACGCATCCCAAACTCATTTAAACTCGCGACACAATTTTTTGGGCATTACAACTCTCTCCTCCTTAAAGAAATTTCGTCCCGAAATTTAAAATACGATTTACAAAATGAAATTCATCATACCTGAGTGAAATAGATCGGGGTATTCCTCGTGCATGACCTCTTCTGGCTCCCAAGAGAGCTCCTCGCGACACAATTGTCCCAATGGACTCTCACCATCTTGATGGCCTTTCTCTGCAACTGTCATATGTCGCTATTGACGATTAAAATCGGTGTCACTTTGGTAGATAGGCAACTATCCACCGGCACACTATCGACCACCAACACAGAATCGGGTTCTCGTATCGCCTTTCTCAACACTGAAATATAGAAGATGTCGTGCAACCCACTCAGCTCCGTCGACAAAGCAAGTCGATAAGCTGCCTCGCCGATGGGCTCGGTGATCTCGAATGGCCATAAATACCTGGGACTCAGCTTCTTCAAACGTCAAACTCTCGACACTCCATTGAAAGGCTTTATCTTCAAGTACACCCAATCTCACTCTACGAACTCCACGTTCCGGTGTTTGGCGTTGTAATACTTCGTCTGATGATCCTGGGCAGTCAATAACCGCTCTCGAATGATCTGTATAGACTCATTTGCCTCCTCAACATCTTTGTGTTTCAACAACTATCATCACCGGACTCTTCCCATGCTAAAGGAGTATGACATCTCCTACCATATAGAACTGCGAACAGAGTCATATTAATGCTGCCTGATAACTATTGTAATAGACGAACTCTACCATGAAAAGGTGATCCTCCCAACGCTATCTAAAATCCAAAATGCACATACGCAGCATATCTTCCATCGTCTGATTTGTCCTCTCGGTCTGCTCGTCTGTCTGTGGATGGAAGGCGGTGCTAAACTTAAGCTTTGTGCCCAGTAAATGGTGAACATGCCTCCAATCGTCTGACGTAAACCGTCTATCACGGTCACTAACAATACTGCGAGGGATGCCATGTAATCGAACGATGTTCTCCATATACAGCTTTGCCAATTTCTCCACTGAATCACTTTTCCAATTTGGAATAAAATACACAACTTTAGTCAACCGATCAACAATCACCCAAATCGAGTCATTTTTCTGCAGCGACTTTGGCAATCCGTGCACAAAGTCCATGGAAATATCATCGAATTTCCACTCCGGGATTGGCAAAGACTTCAAGAATCCTCCTGGCCGCTGGCACTCGGCCTTCACCAATGCGCATGTTTGACACTTTGCCACAAAAGGGCTATCTTTCTTCATCCCTGGCCACCAGAACAACGCTTTCATGTCTTGATACATTTTTGTACTCCTAGGATGAATCGCGTACTTGGTGAAATGAGCTTCGTACATCAATTCATCACGCAGTTTCCCGTGATTAGGAACACAAAGCCTCCCATTCTTCCATAATAGCTCATCCTCGAGTAGAAACTCAGTGTTCGGCCCCTCGGTGGGCTCTGAAAAATAACGCTACATGCTTGGATCAAACTCTAAGGCAGATCTCACATGGTCGGCAATATCATACTGAACTTCCATCTAGCTAAGACTGGCAGTGGAAGATGAACAACGATCCACACAGGAGATTTCCAAGGCCTCAAGCTCACGTTCCAAACGCTCATCATGAGCCAAAATCCAAATTGCATGCGTCAGCGCTCGATGACTCAAAGCGTTTGCCATTACGTTCCCTTTCCCAGGGGTATAGAGTATATCGAACGTGTAATCCCCTAGAAATTTCATCCATCTCCTCTGACGCATATTCAGATCTTTCTGATTTAGCAAGTACTTCATACTCTTATGGTCCGTGAAGATTTCGACCTTCACGCCATACAAGTAATGCCTCCATAACTTCAGAGAAAACACCACGGCCGCCAACTCTAAATCATGGACCAGATAGTTTCTCTCATGCACCTTCAGCTGGAGCGAACTGTAAGCGATAACTTTCCCATGTTGACACAACACACATCCCAAACCACTGCCCGAGGCATCACTGTACACCTGGTAACCTTCAGTCCCACATGGCGAACATAGAATTGGGGCAGAAATCAGTCAGTTTTTCAGCTCCTCGAAAGCTTGCACACACTCTAGCATCCAGACGAACCGCTGATCCTTCCTAGTCAGCGTAGTGAGGGGAAGTGCAATTAACAAAAAATTCTCCACAAAGCGCCGGTAATAACCGGCAAGCCCCAAGAAGCTCCGGAGTTTCGTTACATTTATCAGCTCAGGCCACTCTCAGATCGCCACAGCTTTCGTTGGATCTACCGCAACACCCTCTCTACTAACTATGTGCCCCAGAAATGCCACTGACGGTAGCCAAAACTCGCACTTGGAGAATTTTGCATACAACTGATGACTCCTCAGGACTGTCAAAATTGTGTGAAGGTGGTCGATATGGTCTTCCTCGGACTGCGAGTACACCAAAATATCATCGATGAAGATGATAACAAACGGATCCAAGTACTCTTGGAATGCTCTATTCATCACATCCATAAAAATTGACGGCGCATTTGTGAGTCTAAAGGGCATCACCGTAAACTCATAATGCCCATAGCGGGTGCTAAAAGTAATCTTTGGATTGTCCGACTCCCGTATCCTGAGCTAATAGTATCCGGACTTCAGATCCAACTTGAGTACACTGTGGACCCTACCAACTGATCAAATAGGTCATCGATGCGGGGAATCCGATATTTATTCTTTTTCTATCAACTTGTTCAACTCCCTATAGTCTATGCATAGGCGCAAACGACCGTCCTTCTTCTTCACGAAAAGGGCTGGAGCACTCTATGGTGATGAGCTCAGACGTATATACCCTTTCTCAAGCAACTCCTGTAGTTGTACTTTCAATTCTGCCATCTCCTTTGGTGCCATACAATAAGGAGAGCGTGACACGGGTTTGGTACCCGACACAAGCTCGATGTAAAAATCATTTTCCCTTTGAGGCGAAGCCCCAGGAAGCTCATCTGGAAAAACGTTTACAAATTCTGATACGACTGCCAAATCACATAGCTTTGGCTTTTGCTTTGAAGCTTCTACTAAAGCGAAGAATAGCCCAACGCCTTTCGTGTTGCTTTCACCACTTGGAGGGTGGTCATCAGGGTTTTGCTCACACCTTGTAGACCCGTAAAACGAGTTCCGTATCTGCATTCTCCGTTTAACAAGACTTCTTTTGATTTGCAATCAATGCACGCACCCTGCTTTGTCAGCCAATCCATGTCAAATATGACGTCAAACTCTGACAATGGTAGCATCGCAGCCTCCAAATCGAAGTCTTGCTCTCCAATTCGAACCTTCACGCGGCTCTTCCTCCCCGTACTCATTAGGCACCCATTGGGTAAGATCACATCCAACTTCGCCTCTGCCAACATACAAGGCACTCAAACTCCCACAACAAAATCTTCTGATAAGGAGTGTGATGCGCCGATATCGAACAATGCTCTCGTTGGATGATTGAATACCAATACGAAACCTAATGAGTACACAAGGAAAAAACATACATAAGAATTATAAGCAATACACATGACAGTAATTACAAGCAAATGTACCTGTTGTTGGTATTACCATGGTGATCTGGAAGTGATCAAACATGTGGACTCACTGTCAACGCAATATGAGCCTATGAGGTCGCACATAAGAGCATTGGAGAAGTTGGTAAGGTTTGTGTTGGTCTTACTCATATGTGATATGAGTGAAGGACCAAGCCTATGACGTTCTGGATATAGAGGAATTTCATTCCGGGACCTGTATTGTGAATATGGGTCATTAGGTAAGTATTCAGAAGATTCTAAGGGAAATTTGTCGAGTATGGCTGAGAGGTTTCGACGAATGGTTTTAATTCGAGTATCGTCGTGACATCTCAACGCTTCTGTCTCAGATTCGTCGAGTATCGTCATGACTGTTTCGACGAATTATACTCATTTGTCGAGTATCGTGATTCATTGAGTATCGTGATTCGTCGAATTTCCTCTTTATACGTGGACGATTTGCTCTGTATTGATTCGTCGAGTATATCCGTGTTATCTCGACGAATATCTTCTGATTCATCGAATATCGACGTGATACTCGATAAATTCTGTTTCGTCTGGTTTATTTCCTTTAAGTTTGGTTCAGCTGGTCAGTGGTTTATGGCTTGGTTCGGTAGACTGTATAAATAGGATTTCTACAGTAAACCGAATAGGCGTAATTGTTCATTATCTTGACCTAATAGAGCAACGACTTCTCCTCCCGATGACGGAACTGTTCCGCTAAGTCGTGAAAGCCGCTTGCTACTGCCGACCGCCCGACCTTCTACCGTCACCGGAAAAGGTTTCATGTGCATCGGATTCGTCACCGCCACCTCTCATTGAACGGATCTAGTAGTCCGTGGAGATGTTGAGGGCATACCTACTTCCGACCTAGATCTTGTGTGACAAGAGTCTAGGTTTCTCCGTTCCCGTATGGATATCCGTAGAGGCGCGAAGACTATTCTACGCTCGGAACTCCAGCCGTTGCCATTCGTTGGAAGCATTCTGAGCACCTTAGTTGAGTATTGACTTAATCCCTCAAAGGTAATTTTATTTCATCGCATTTACTTCTTGATTAATATTCATCGCTAGATCCGAACTCTTTTGAGTTTTCTTGTTCTTTATTTCCGCAGCGTGCACAAGTGTTGTGTCATCCTAGCAAAACCCAACACCTGTCACGACGTCAATTTGCTTAATAGCATCATGTAGGTCAAGATTATAGACCATGGGTTGCACTGGCGTATGGTAAGACGCAGACGACTCCGCTACTTTCCCCTTCTCAGCATACGACGCACCCGCCTTTCTGTCAGATTTCGCGGGACGGCTCCAACAATCTCGAGCATAATATCCCATCTTGCCACAATTGTAGCATGTGTGCGGACCTTGGCCCGTAGTAGATCCCGAAGCAGTAGAAGGAGCTGGTCCAGACGACCTAGTCTTCTTGTTCCACCTGTTGTGGAACCCAAACTTTGAATAACTCGACGCTTTTAACTCATGCTTCCTCCCCGAGAGGTCCTTCTTACCCTGCACTCTCTTCATATCTTGTTCCAGAGATCGGGCAGTGTTTACCAATATAAGAAAGCCCTGCGTCATCGGACCTGTCAACAACAACCTCAGATCGTCCCACAGACATTCATAGAACCGGTTGGTCTTCCTTTCCTCATCAACAAATGATGCTCCTACATACTGCCCCAACCTAGTAAATTCATGCAAGTAGTCATCCACCTGACTCTCACCCTGAGTTAGCCTCTGGAATTGATTTTCCAACGCAATCCTTTGCACAGAAGGGAGATACCGTGCAAGGAATACTCTCGAAAATTCCTCCATCGAGACCTCAGACAGTAACCTGCCCGCAAGCTGATGCAACTCTAGCTCGTCCCACCATAGCCTTGCCTCCCCGTCAAAAATAAAAGTGGTTAGTGTGACTTTCTGCCTTTCCTCCGTCTCCGTAGCTGTCAAGATTCTCTTCACCCGCGAGAGCCAAACCTCGGCCTGAGTCGGGGATCACGTTCCCGTAAACTTAGGCGGATTGAAGCTCAGAAAGTGCTTTAGTTGCTTCTGCGCCGCTCACCTCTCTGCCAAGGGCTCAGCAGGCACTTGCCTCACCGACACTGACTCAACTACGCTAGCCTGCACCGAGGGTACCTCAAGGTATAACTTCCCTCTTGAATGTGCATTGATCATTGTGAACACGGCTTCGAAAACTAAATGTATTGTCTCGGCAGAAGGAGGAGGCGTAGGCGCCTGAGATGGTGCATTACTTTTTGCAGAGTGTTGATTTTGCGACTGCTCTGCACCGCTTCTTGTCACCTATAATTGCGCAACAAACAATTTAGTGACAGATAAACATATCAAACAACAAATAAAGGAACACTCAAGTTCCACAAACAATGTTTTTAACATATTTCATGTGTGTTTTTTTATTCCTAAGTGAACATTCACAAGTGATTTTACGTCTTTAAGGTGACACACATGTGTTTTTCACCCCTTAAAAGAATTCGACCACGAATTCAGCGGACACGAACCGACACATATAAGCTGATACTAAATTGTAACACCCTCATTTGCTCATGAATAATATAACAGAAGGTCTGGTCGGGGCCCTACGCCATATTACACGAAGAGACTAAAGGGTTACGAAATGAAACCATAACTCCATTAAAACTTTAAACGCACCTTAACACAGAGTTACAAACTAGCAGAAACATTAATGAGCTAAAAACAACCACCCAAAAAAGAATGTCCACTAACAGTTAAAAATGGGAATGAAAAGACATACACCATAGAGTTCTGGCCTTAAGGCCTTACAACAAGAAATTTTCACCAAATTAAAAACGGTTTTCAAACATCGGCACGCAGGCTGGCAAAATAGGAAAAAACAATAGCAAAAAATTTTGGCCTTCGAGGGCTGACACAGCTTTGGATACCAGTCCCTTATTTACCGCTTGGCTCTGTAGCACCTGCACGCAAAAATATTCCACCAAGTGGTGGCAAACAAAGCAACGGTCAGCTAGAGCTGACCAAATTATAACAACCCCACCCCCTTTTCTGGGTGATGGTGCTTAATCCCTACAAGCAATTAGCATGTTCACATATTTAATATAAATGTGCAACTTATGCACCAAACACCACATACGTTGGTGCAACCGGCCAAACGTCTCGTGCACTCAGGGCACCTTAAGGGTGTACCGGGTTACTCCGAGTCACACCTTTTTTCCATCACATGCATACGATAGTACATAAGGCACCTCAACGGTGAACTCCACTAGTCCACCACCATTCTCAGTCCCGGACTGGATTGTTCCGCTTGAGCAATACTAGCTAGGCCTATTGCCTCGGCTCACCCCTATGCCAACAGCAATTGGCACGTACTTTAGGTATATTTAGCCGAATGACATAGAGCGGGTACAGTTCAGCTCTTTCCCGTTTCTCAAATCGTCATGTCAATTAACGACAATGACTTGGGTCAACATCCTCTTTGTCGTACACGACATAACACACATTATGTTCCAAGGTTGGCACTCGTGACCACCAAAGTTGGGCACCCAAGGCACGCAATTCAACACACTATCACACGGTCTCCGAGAGACCGGCTGGGCACACAACACCACATAAGCTCCATGGGATCTAATGCTATCGATACAACGATCCTATGCAAACATTAGGATGTTTCCTGGAGCACACATCCAGTACTAACTGCCGCCCCGGGCAGACCCCCATTCCGAAATATTCAACTTTCACGGATTCTTCTCCAGGAACTCACAGAACATCACTAATCCAGACCATACATCCGGATGAGCTTCACATAACATGCCTAAAATCGTACTCGCACTTCCGGGTACTAAATGCAATTAAATAACAGGGATGGACACATCGACTCGTCGGAGAGCACCTTTCCCCCACCCTACGGTGGGGAGGGGCCTCCATGCAAACATGCTAAAAATTAAGAATTTCACCCGCCCAAGAAGAAAAGTCATTAACCTTAACGCGTGTTTTGGAGCCATAGCTTGGTTGTCATGGACTTGGTTTCCACGCATCGGTCCGAGCTGCAAATGGAACGTTTCGCCGTGATCCCTAACCAAACTCGAGTTGCTCACTGCCAACACCTCCGAACGGCCTCCTCCCGCAAGTGTAAGCCCAACCCTAACCCCTCTTGGTCGGCTAAGAGGAGAGGAAGGTCGGCTTGGATCGGCTCCTCTTCGTTGGCGGCGACCGAGACAAGGAGGGAAAAGGGGTTCCACCTTACAAGCGGCAACCGGGACAAGGAAAGTCGGGCTAGACCCCTTTCCAGCTACGACAGGAGAGAAGGAGGGAGAGGAGAGGGTCAGGCTCTGCTCCTTCCAACGGCGACGGGAGTGAAGCTCGGGCTCTGCTCCTTTTAGCAGCGATAGGAGCGGGGTAGGAGGCAGGCTTGTTTTGCGCGTGAGAGAGAAGCTGAGAGAGAGAGAGAGAAGGAGATATGTCGGGTGGGGAGAAAATGAGAGGGGAGGGGATTAGGTTTTATAGAAAACCCTAGCCCGTAATTACTATCCGCAGATCACGCCCCATAAATGCACCCCAAACTCATTTAAACAAGCGACACGATTTTTTGAGCGTTACAGAAGGGGTCTTTGGTGGTGGCCCAGGGCAAGAAGTGTTGTGGTCTATACCGAGCAAAGGCTAAGATCTGCAGCCTGAGTGTGAATGCAGTTGAAGAAAACTCTATGGAGTTGTAGCACCACAGACTTGGTCACATCAGTGAGAAGAACTTGAAGATCTTGATGAAGAAAAAAGTTCTTACAGAGCTATCAGGGGAGCTTCATGACACATGTGTTCACTGCTTGGCTGACAAGCAGAGATGATTTTCTTTCGCACATGCTGAACCGAAGAGGAAGATGGAGTTGCTGAGCTTGATACACACTGATGTGTGTGGTCCGATTGAGCCTATTTCAGTGGGTGGAGCAACCTACTTTGTCACGTTCATAGACAATCACTCAAGAAAGGTATGAGCTTATTTTTTGAAGCAAAAAAGTGATGTCTTGGCAAAGTTCATGGAGTTCAGGGCAATGGCGGAAAAGATGACCGAGAAGGTGATCGAGCGGGTTCGATCAGACAATGGGGGCGAGTAAATTGGAGCCTTTGATGCTTACTGCAGAATGCATGACATCGTGCATGAGAAGATAGTTTTGAGGACGCCGCAACAGAATGGTTTGGCGGAGAAGATGAATAGGATAATTGTGGAGAAGATCAAGTGTATGATCTCTCAGGCAGGTATTAACAAGCAGTTTTGGGTTGAGGCTTACGGACTGCAGTGCATTTGATCAATCGATCCCCCTTAGCACCTTTAGATGGAGATATCCCATAGCATGTTTGGTCCAGGAAGGAGGTGTCTTTTGGACACATGCGGGTGTTTGGTTGCATGGCACATGTTCATGTCCCCAAGGAGGATAGATCGAAGCTTGATGAGAAGTCTCAGGAGTGTATCTTGCTCAGGTTCCCATCCGAGGAGTTTGGTTATAGACTTTGGGACCCAGAGAGTAGGGGTGCAACTCGGATCGGTTCGATTCGGTTCCACTCAGAACCAAGAACCAACCCGTATATGTTCGTTTCAAAATTTTTGAAACTGAAACCGACCCACGGTTCTAAATTCTAGAACCGGAACCAAACCTGAAATATCGGTTCGGTTCCGAATCGGTTCTTGGTTCCTTAAATTTAGGGTGTTAATATATTGTATTATAAAAAATAAATGCAAAACAAATGTTTACAAATCGAAGAAACTAGAAGACTTTAAGTTTGCATGGCTCCAAAATCATCAAGATTTTTTAAATTATTAAATACATTTAAAAATCTCCTCATACAATATTTCATATTTACGGATTCTAACAATTAAGTAAAAGTTCAACATTATCAAAACATGAGCAAATAGTTTATAAAATAACACATGAAATATACCTCCACCAAGCTAATTATTCATCAATCCCTTTCAGAAGCTTCTTGCTCACCACAAATATATTTTTGATACCTAAATTCAATAACTCAGTTCTCGGGTCGGTTCTAGGTATCTGAGTGTAAGAACCAAGAACCGAACGAAGTGATCGGTTCTGAAAATTTTGGACCCAGAACCGAACCGTGACACATAATAATTGACCCAAACCACTTGGTTCGGTTCCGGTCTGGTTCTCGGTTCTTCGAATATTTTTGCACACCCTTACCAGAGAGAAAGAGGATCATCAAAAGCAGAGATGTGGTCTTTGTGGAAGACTAGATTGTTGGTGAGCAGGAGGTTACTGAGCCATAAGATTCACCGACTATGGAGTGTTCTGATGTAGTTCCTGAGCCAGAGTTTGTTGGTGTTGGTGGAGGGCATGCCGAGGAGGAAGCTGAATAGATTCTAGATCAAGAGAAGATTCTTGATGGAGGGAGAGCTTTGTCTGTTGATGTTCCACCTATTATGAAGGTACCCCTCAGGAGATCTGATAGAGTTCGGAGGCAAAGCGCAGGTATCCACCGCAAGACTATAATTTGCTTCATGATGGTGGAGAGCCTGAGTCTTTTGAGAAGGCTCAAAGATCCGAAGATAGAGTATTTTGGGACGCAGCTATGGAGGAGGAGCTAGAGTTGCTCCAGAAGAATGGGACCTATGAGTTGGTCCGACTACCAAAGGGGAAGAAAGCCTTGAAGAACAAATGGGTCTTCAAGTTGAAGTCTTATGAACATCTTTCCCGGCCAAGATATAAGGCAAGTTTGGTAGTCAAAGGGTTCAGTCAAAAGCACGATATGGACTTTGATGAGATATTTTCACCAGTAGTGAAAATGTCATATATCAGGCCGATATTGGGTTTGACTGCCTCCAATGATCTTGAGATTGAGCAGATGGATGTCAAGACGGCATTCTTGTATGGGGATTTGGAGGAGTTGTACATGGAGCAACCTGAAGGCTTGAAGGTCAAGGGCAAAGATCACTTAGTCTGTCGACTTAGGAAGAGTCTTTATAGGTTGAAACAGGCACTCAGGCAGTGGTATAAGAAGTTTGACTCCTTTACATTGAAGAGCAAGTTCCAAAGGACCAATGCTGATCATTGTGTTTATCTAAAGAAGATTGAGAAGACACTTATTATTTTGTTATTGTATGTGGATGTTATGCTGATTGTAAGTGATGACAAGTTGAGCATTGCTGAGCTGAAGAAGGAGCTTAATCAGTCCTTTGAGATGAAGGGCTTAGGACCAGCAAGAAAGATCTTGGGGATGAAGATTACCAGACACAGGAGTGCAGGTCAGTTGTGGCTATCTCAGACTGAGTATGTGTAAAAAGTGCTGAAGCAGTTCATGATGGAGAAGGCCAAGCCGGTTGTGTAGTACCCCCCCCCCAAAACCTTTTGCTCGAGTCGGGCCGAAGGGGGTACTACTGGCCCACGACGCCCACCTAGTGCTCATAGGGGAAACAATCCACCCGATCCAAGCACTAGGTGGCCCGCCTTGGTTGGCTCGAATCATAACATTCACAACCTATAAGAATATAGCGGAAGCATTAACAGGAAACCATTGCAGATTTATATATCACATATCAAAATCATAGCGGTTCTAGGGCCGAAGCCTAAGTACTTATATAAGCCCGTGGGTTATACATGTGCTACATATAATCCTCATATACTCTCTCTCTCTCTATGTTGCTCGGCGGGACTCACATCTTTAAACTCTGGGGACGGCAGGGGTGCATCTGCTGGAGTCGACCTAGCTGCTGGCGTAATCTCCTGCGGCAGCGGGTCACTACGGTGCTCCACCTCCTGTGAATGGTTAATCAAATAACCGTTAGTCACAGAGCTAAGTGGAAACAAATCTCCTCCCCGGATCCACATCCTGGGGACGAGCACGCACCCACCCAACAGAAGTAAATAGCCGAAGCAAGAGAGGGTTAACACAACATTTCATATATGAACAGTTAGGAGCAAATATAAAAGAGTGTAGTATAACCGGAAAAAGCAGCAATAGTATAAAACGGTTATAACAATGCTCTACTAGCTCATCAGCACAACAGGTTTTCATATCCTGAATCCTATCGCTGGCATTCATAGCCGCGCACACCGCAGGCATTCACAGCCGCGCACACTGCATGCATTCACAGCCACGTACACAAACCCTATGTCGACATAGTTTGGACCGCTTCTGTTCCAGCAGGGTAGCGAGCCTCGCGGGCCTCACCGATGTGGTCGTCGGTGATAGTGGCCAGTCCTGCCACTTCTGGGGGTGATCGTACCGCACAACCCCAGGACCTAACGTACAACCTGGTGTACTTTTGGATGTGAGCGACATCCAGCGAATCATTTTGGCTGACCAGCGGAGGAAAACCCGACGGGGAATAAAACGGTCGGTCACCCGTGGTACCCATCTCCCTGTCGCCTTGAGTCGTCAACCTTCCCGCACTGGTACGAACGGTCTGCGGAAGGGACTGACCCGCCACTATTCCACCGCAAGCAATTTACAAACAATCAATAAATGGCAAACATAATACACACCGGGTCTACGTCGGTCTGCCCTACTAGGCTTAAACTTCGGGCGTCGGCGCTTAGCTCTACTTTCGTCAAGGAGCGTGGGAGCGCATTATTTTGGGCTAGACTTGGAGGAATACCTCAACTCCGGCTATCCCCAACTAAGGCTCAACCTTAATAACGACTGCTCATCAGAGCAGGACCCGGGTTTATAATAGTAAATTGCAATGAGGACAAATGCGGTGTTTAAGCTGCTTATTTAAAGTGCTGGAAAGAAATGACCAGTACGAAACTGGAGTAGTACTGAATTAAAAGTACTTGACCAGTACGAGACTGGAGTAGAGCTTAATTAAAAGTACTTGACCAGTACGAGACTGGAGTAGAACTGAATTAAAAGTACTTGACCAGTACGAGACTGGAGTAGAACTGAATTGAAAGTACTTGAACTGAAAAGAGTAAAGGAACACGACCAGTGCAAGACTGGAATAATCATAAAGAAAATGGTTAGTAGTCCAATCACTCCATCCAGGCGGCTTCAGTTCCATCTATGTTCTCAGGAGAGCTTTTTCTATTCTATCTCCGTTCTCAGGAGAGATTCAGTTCCATCTCAGTTTTTAAAAGGCTTCATTGGGTTACACCCATTATTAAGATCCGATTATGATTTGGTTGCGCCTTATTAATCACGGCTTAATCGGAACAGGGGTTTATCAGGAGTTACACCCTCATTATTTATCAAGAATAATTCGCAACTCGCTGCTCGTACTCTCACTTTCCGAGCGTGTCCAGATCACCCGAGAGTCGAGGCGCTAGACGGTTTCACAGAGCCTCGGAACACACGGGCTTGGTCACTTGCCTCATCCACTCTCGTCGATACGATAACTTTGAATTTATTAATTAAATTAGAGAGGACGGTCGCGCGCTCCAATTTGGCCAAACAAATTTTATTTGGGTTTTTAAAAATACCAAATCAACTCCAAAAATTCTCAAAATTTTTGTGAAGACTGACCTTATTAAGGGGAATAATTTTCATGTTAAAAACTTTTTCATGAAGGCCCTATTTTAGCCTCTGAAAAATCAAACCCCTTATTATAATATTATAATAATTATTATTATAAAATGAATTTACTGTAGATCATCCCCTCCCCCCCGCTGTAACGAAACTGACGCCCCTTACGGGGCTTCTCCGCCGCCGGCCGGCCACCGGCCGGCCGTGGCTTCACCACCGACCGACTGCCCGGTGGTGGGCGCCCCCTCCGGCGGTGGTCTGGCGGCTGGCCGCCGCCGGAGTTTTTTTTTTGTAAATGGGAGGGGAGGGGGGTGACGGCGGCGGTGCTCCGGCCGCCGGGAGCGCCATGCAAGACGTCCAAAATGGAGAAGGGGGAGGGAGAAAGCTTCCACCTGTGTTCGGCGGGCTTGGGAGGGGCCGGCTTGGTCGGACATGGCTCAAGGTGGTGGTGGTGGAGGGGGAGGAGCTCCTCGGCTTGGCTTTTTCCGGCCACCAGAGCTCCGGCAGAGGGGGGGGGGAGTAGGGGGAGGGCTGCTCTGAGAGGTGTGAGGGAAAGAGAGGGGGTTGGTTGGCTTTTATAGGGAGGGGGAGGGGGAACTTCCTCCCTTTGGGTGGTGTGGGACTAATCCCTCCTTAGGGAGGGATTAATCCCCACCCTCCAGCTGTCCAATGACAGCTGGAGGTCCCCCTATTTTTCCCTATGTGGGGAAAAGGGAAGGAGCCCTTATGGGCTTGGGCCTTAAGGTGGGAAAGAGAGAGAGAGAGAGAGGGAGAGAGAGAAGTGGGTGGGCCTCCACTTGTAGTGGGATGGGGGCTTGCTGGTTGGGGCCCCAAGGAGAGTGAGGGGGGGTATGGGCCATCCTTCTTTGGAGAGGAGGAGGGCTCCTCATTTGGAGAAAAATCCAAAAAGTGGATTTTTAGGAGGGTTTGAGCAAGTCAACCCTAGGATGGGTCCCCCTTGCTGGTCAAAGTCAATGTGGGTCCAAGTCATCGGGGTCAGAAAGTTCGGGTGTTGTGTCACAATTGGTGTGCGCATGCTTTTCGATGCACAATTATGCTTGATTTGACCACGAGTTGACCAATTGTCATCAAAATTGACCGGAATGACTTCTTTTGACTTCGTATTAACCATACAAGTCCAATGCCACTGACTGAGGTTGAATCGGAGTCCGTTTGGCGAAAGTCCGAAATTTGCGCGTCGCAGCGTGCTAAAACAGTCAAAATGCTCATGATCATCGTTTGGCTTTGAATCGCGACGTAATGAGTTCCAATGTGTTCGTATCAACTATACAAAGTCATAGGAATTGACAGAACTCAAATCAGAGTTCTTTATGTCAATATTCAAAAATCTCATTTTTTGCGACGTTCTGCGAGAAATGGTCAAATCCACCGTATGACTTCAGAATTCTACGGCACGAGTTCTAATGCACTCGTATTGACTATACAAGGCTACAGGAACTGATTGAACTCAAAACGGAGTTCTCTAGCTCGATATCCAAAATCTCGCTCTCGTTGCGTTTTACGAGGAATGGTCACATCCACTATACGACCTCGGAGTCTAACTGAACGAGTTTCGATGCGCTTGTATTGACTATACGAGGCCACATGAACTGACAGAATTCAATTCAGAGTTCTCTAGCTCGATACCCTGCCTAGGGTTGCCTCATACTGAGTCACGGGTAGAGGCTCGGGTCAGTTTTATTGGGCCCACTAGGGCTTTGGTGGCCCAATAAAAGTCGGGATGTTACAATCCAATACAAATAAAAGGATTTTCGTCCCCAAAAATTTGCTTGAAGTAGGGGGAAAAGTAACATACCTGGGGAAAGAGCTCTGGGTGCTTTTCTCGGAGGAGTGCTTCAGGTTCCCATGTGAACTCTTCTCGTCCGCAGTTTGACCATAGTACCTTAACCATTGGAATGGTTTTATAACGTAGTTTCTTGACCTTATAATCCACTACTCTGACGGGTTCGAGCCGGATGGATCTATCTGACTGTAGCTGCACCGATGGAGTAGGAAGGTACTGCTCTGGTTGTCGGAGGACTCGTCTCAAGGAAGAGACATGAAACACATCGTGAAGATTCCCCAACTCTGGGGGCAAGGCCAAACAATAGGCGACGGGGCCAACACGCTCTATCAGCGGATAGGGGCCCAAGAAGAAGGGATCTAACTTTTTCTGCTTCCTCAACCGGGAGACACCATGCATGGGGTTTATTTTCAAAAACACCATTTCCCCCACGCTGAACTCCACCAGTCGGTGCCGCGCATCATAATACTTAGCCTGCCGGCTTTGCGCTTCCCGCATTCGCTCCTGAATCAGCCTTATCACTGCCATAGTGTCATCGATGTAAGCAACTCCCAAGGCTTCCGGGTCCTCTTCCTGAGCCCAAGTCAACGGGGTTCGGCAACGCCTTCCATACAATGCCTCGTACGGAGCCATCTTAATGCTAGCCTGGTAGCTATTATTGTATGAAAATTCGACCAACGGCAACAGCTGCTCCCATGGCTCATTGTGCTCCACTATGCACAGTCGAAGAAGATCCTCCATCGTCCGGTTCGTCCTCTCCGTCTGTCCGTCTGTCTATGGGTGGAAGGAGGTGTTGAAGGCCAACTTGGTTCCCAAATACGCCTGCACCCGCCTCCACTCCTTAGATGTGAAACGCCCGTCACGATCTGACACGATGGACTTTGGTACTCCGTGGAATCGTACCACTTGCTCTAAGAACATCCTAGCCAGGATATCTACTCTGTCACCCTGTCGGTTTGGAATGAACCGCGCTACCTTGGTGAGTCGATCTACGACCACCCAAATTGAGTCATTCCCAACGCGAGATCGAGGTAGGTCGTGGACGAAGTCAATGGAGATGTCTTCGAACTTCCACTCTGGTATCGGCAGGGGTTGTAATAGGCCTCGTGGACTGCGACATTCGGCCTTGACCTTCTGACAGGTCTGACACCGGGCCACGAAGTTGGTGACATCTCTTTTCATTCCAGGCCAGTAGATGGTCCTGCGCAAGTCTACGTACATCTTAACTATGCCAGGGTGAATCGAGTACCTGGACTGATGAGCCTCATGCAAAATTTCTTCACGAATCTCTCTGGTTGTGGGAACAAATAAACGATGCTTGAATTGCAGGATCCCATCATGCAGTTTATAATCCTCCTGTGCCCCTCCTTGCAGAGATCGGATGATCGGCATCACCTCCGGGTCGATCTTCTGAGCTTCTCGTATCCGATCCCGGATGTCGCATTGGATTTCCATCCAATATAGCTGCGAGTAGTACTCTTCCGGATCTCTTCGGGCAACCAAGGTAATCTTCATGTCTATCAAAAACTGGAAGAGTTCTTTATAAATTTGCTCCATCCAACTCCCGGCTATTGCAGGCTGGCGGCTCAAGGCGTCAGCGACTCTGTTAGCCTTCTCGGGGTGATATTGGAGAGCGAAGTCGTAATCGCATAAGAATTCCAGCCATCGGCGCTGCCGAAGGTTCAGCTCCTTCTGCATGAAGATATACTTATGGCTCTTGTGATCGGAGAAGATCTCACATCTTACTCCGTACAGATAATGCCTCCAGATTTTAAGGGCGAAGATGACGACGCCCAACTCTAAATCGTGCGCTGTGGAGTTTAACTCGTGCGGCTTTAATTGCCGCGAAGCGTAGGCCACTACCTTGTTGTGCTGCATTAGGACTGCTCCCAATCCCTTCAGGGAGGTATCGATGTAGATTTGGAATCCCTCGGCCCCTGTGGAGATCGTAAGGATTGGCGCAGAAGTCAGCCGCTTCTTCAGCTCGACAAACGGAGCCTCGTACTCTGGCGTCCATCAGAAGGTGACGTCCTTCTTGGTGAGAGCAGTGAGGGGTAGGGAAATCTTGGAAAAAACCTCGACAAACTTCCTGTAGTATCCGGCAAGACCGAGGAAACTCCGGATATCTACAGCCATCCTGAGTGGCGGCTAATTTTGTACCGCCTGGACCTTGGCTTGGTCTACTGCCACTCCTTCCTTGTTTATTGTGTGGCCCAAGAATCCAACTTCTTGTAGCCAAAATTCGCATTTACTGAATTTGGTGAAGAGAGAGTGCTCCCGGAGTTTTAATAGCACCATCTGAAGGTGATGGGTATGGTCCGTCTTGGTCTTGAATAGATTAGGATGTCGTCTATGAAGACGATGACAAAGTGATCCAAGAAGGGTTCGAAGACTTTATTCATCAGGGCCATGAAGGCAGAGGGCGCGTTAGTGAGCCCGAAGGGCATCACCAGGAACTCATATAGACATATCGGGAGCTAAAGGAAGTCTTGGGGATATCTTCCTCTCGGATTCGAAGCTGGTAATAGCCGGATCTCAGGTCCATCTTGGAAAACACGGACGCACCTTGCAACTGATCGAACAGTTCGTCGATCCTATGGAGGGGGTAGGTATTGCGTACAGTCAGCTTATTCAACTCACTGTAATCGATACACAGTCGCAGAGTACCATCTTTCTTCTTTACAAAGAGTACCGGGGCTCCCCGGGGCGAGGAACTAGGACGGACGAATCCAGCATCTATTAGTTCCTGTAGCTGGATCTTTAGTTCAGTCAACTCCCTTGGGGCCATCCGGTAGGGGGCTCATGACACTGGCCGTGCTCCGCACACGAGCTCGATCTGAAAGTCGACCTCTCGCTGGGGTGGCAATCCCGGGAGGGACTCAGGGAAAATATCAGGAAAATCGCGGACTACCGGGACCTTGGCGAGCACCTGGGATTTGTCTTCCATCTCAAAGTAGATAAGGTATACTTCGTCCTTCTGTCGGACGGATTTCACCATCTGCGTAGAAGTCAAGATAATACGCGAGACAGAGGGCACACCTGTCAACGTGACGGTTTGGCCATTCGGGTTCGGTAGCCGGACTTCTCGCGTGGAACAGTTTATCTGGGCTTGGTGCTCGGCCAACCAGTCCATTCCCATAATTATGTCGAATCCATTTATTGCTAGGATGGTTACGTAAATTTCCAATTCTACTTCACCTAGCATAGCTTGGAACGAGCACTTTTCGGTAGAAGTCATATCTGATCCGTCCGGTAAGCAGATTCGTATAGACAGTCCGGTTGAACGAATAACATTTCCTTTTGTTGCGATGAACTCGTGGGAGACGAAAGAATGAGTTGCTCCCGTGTCGAAAAGGGTTTTGGCAGGAAGTCCTTCTATCAACAAGATTCCTGACGACATGGGAAAATATATATATACATATATCAACATCTAATACAGAGGATATAAGCACACATAAGTAATATACAACATCAGTAGTCAGATCTGATATCTCTCTATCGCCTAAGATATATACCTATAACTACGTCAGGGGCCGGTTGGTGCTGCAGGTCGAGTGCGTAGGCCTCCTGGGGCGCTGCTCGGCCCTGTTGGCCTCTCCTGCCAGCTCTGCCTCTGCGGCCTCTCTGACCCTTCCCTCGTGCCGGCTGTCTACCCTGAATAGCTACCAATCCGGGTCTCCCCATCGCCTGAGGGCAAAAGGCAAAGGCCCTCATATGTCCTGGCTGATGACATAAGAAGCAGTTCCCTGCGAAGGGAACATCTCGTCGGGCCACTAGTGGGGGCTGCGGTGCTGGAGCTAGTCTGACGTTTTGCTGTGCAGCTAGGGGTGCTGGGGGTGCCTGTAGGCGCCTATAAGGCTGCCTGCGGTGTCGCTGTCTGCGCTCTCTATCTTGTCTGTGGGGAGCGACTCCTCCATATCGCCTCTGGTCTCGAGGGGGCTCTTCCTGACCTCTGCGCCGCTGAGCCACTGTCTGCTGGTCCAACTCTAAGGCTGTCGCATGGGTGGCTATGGTGTGAAAGGTGGCCTGAGAGAGCAAGATCAGGGCCTGCCTCAGGTCATCTCATAGTCCTCGGTAGAACCGAGAGGCTCTATCCCTGTCGGAGGCAGCCAAGTTCCCGACGAAGCGTGCCAGGTGTATGAACTCTCTCTCATACTCTGCCACAGTACGGTTGCCCTGTCGGACGAGAAGGAACCTCTCTTACAGCGCGGCTCGGTCTGCATCTGCGATAAAGAAATCTAGTAGAGCTATGGAGAACTCTCCCCAAAGGATCATGCTCATCGGCCGATCTCGAAAGGTATAACGACTAGCCGGTCTCCACCAATCCCTCGTATATCCGTCCAAGAGGGTCACCACCAAAGAGACTGCTGCCACAACTGGGCACATCATCCCTACTAACAGCTCCTCCACTCGATCCACCCACTCCTCTACCTGAATGGTCTTCTCTGTACCCCTGAAAGGGGGAGGCCTCAGTCCTCGAAAATTCGTCAGCAGATCGGTGGGTGCGGTCATCTCTCGCGGTGGCTGTGCAAGGGCATCACGGAAAGTCGCTAGTATAGTCGTCAGTGTCTGCCCCATATCTGTCTCGACAAATGGTACGGCCGCGGCAGCGACCGGGTCTGGTGGTGGGGTAGCTGGAACATATCCTCTGGACGAGGATCCCCCGTTACTGTCCTCCGGTATCTGGAGAAGTAACAGGAAAGAGTGTCAGTATTTTGCAAAAGTAGTGGAAATTTGCAAAAACGACAGACAAAGCGGAAACAACGGTGTATGTGCATATTATCGTACAGTCTAGAATCCCTAAGTCTATACACTAGGGTCCACCACGCTTCCACTGCAAGGTTCGTCCCGAACCGAAAATGAAGCGAGGGATGAAGGGATCCTTAGACTTCTCCACAAGGAAGAATCGTGATCGCTCTGATCCATTTGTAGTACCCCCCCAACCTTTTGACCGGGTCGGGCCGAAGGGGGTACTACTGGCCCAAGACATCCACCCAGTGCTTCTTAGCGGAAACGTCCCACCCTATCCAAGAACTAGTTGGTCGCCTTGCTCGGCTCAAATCATAACATTCACAACCCATCAGAATATAGCGGAAGCATTAACAGGAAACCATTGCAGATTTATATATCACATATCAAAATCACAGCGGTTCTAGGGCCGAAGCCTAAGTACTTATATAAGCCTGTGGGATATACATGTGTTACATATAATACTCATATACTCTCTCTACGCTGCTCGGCGGGACTCACGTCTCTAAACTTTGGGGACGGCGGGGGTGCATCTGCTCGAGTCGACCTAGCTGCTGGCGTAATCTCCTGCGGCAGTGGGTCACTACGATGCTCCACTTCCTGTGAATGGTTAATAAAATAATCGTTAGTCACAGAGCTAAGCGGAAATAAATCTCCTCCCCGGATCCACATCCTGGGGACGAGCACCCACCCACCCAACAGAAGTAAATAGTCGAAGCAAGAGAGGGTTAGCACAACATTTCATATATGAACAGCTAGGAGCAAATATAAAAGAGTGCAGTATAACCGGAAAAAGAAACAATAGTATAAAACGGTTATAACAATGCTCTACTAGCTCATCAGCACAACAGGTTTTCATATCCTGAATCCTATCGCAGGCATTCACAGCCGCACACACCGCAGGCATTCACAGCCGCGCACACTGCAGGCATTCACAGCCGCGCACACAAACCCTATGTCGATATAGTTTGGACCGCTTCTGTTCCAGCAGGGTAGCGAGCCCCGCAGGCCTCATGGATGTGGTCGTCGGTGACAGTGGCCAGTCCTGCCACTTCTGGGGGTGATCGTACCGCACAACCCCAGGCCCTAACGTACAACCTGGTGTACTTTTGGATGTGAGCGACATCCAGTGAATCATTTTGGCCGACCAGCGGAGGAAAACCCGACGGGGAATAAAACGGTCTGTCACCCGTGGTACCCATCTCCCTGTCGCCTTGAGTCGTCAACCTTCCCGCACCGGTACGAACGGTCTGTGGAAGGGACTGACCCGCCACTATTCAACCGCAAGCAATTTACAAACAATCAATAAACGGCAAATATAATACACACCGGGTTACATCGGCCTGCCCTACTAGGCTTAAACATCGGGCGGCGACGCTTAGCTCTACTTTCGTCAAGGAGCGTGGAGCGCATTATTTAGGGTTAGACTTGGAGGAATACTTCAACTCCGGTTATCCCCAACTAAGGCTAACCCTTAATAACGGCTGCTCGTCAGAGCAGGACCCGGGTTTATTATAGTAAATTGCAATGAAAACAAATGCGGTGTTTATGCTACTTATTTAAAGTGCTGGAAAGAAATGACCAGTACGAAACTGGAGTAGTACTGAATTAAAAGTACTTGACCAGTACTAGACTGGAGTAGAGCTTAATTAAAAGTACTTGACCAGTACGAGACTGGAGTAGAACTGAATTGAAAGTACTTGACCAGTACGAGACTGGAGTAGAACTGAATTGAAAGTACTTGAACTGAAAAGAGTACAGGAACAGGACCAGTGCAAGACTAGAATAATCATAAAGAAAATGGTTAGTAGTCCAATCACTCCATCCAGGAGGCTTCAGTTCCATCTCTGTTCTCAGGAGAGATTTTTCTGTTCTATCTCCGTTCTCAGGAGAGATTCAGTTCCATCTCAGGTTTTAAAAGGCTTCATTGAGTTACACCCATTATTAAGATCCGATTATGATTTGGTTGCGCCTTATTAATCACGGCTTAATCGGATCAGGGGCTTATAAGGAGTTACACCCTCATTATTTATCAAGAATAATTCGCAACTCGCTGCTCGTACTCTCACTTTCCGAGTGTGTCCAGATCACCCGAGAGTCGAGGCGCTCGACGGTTTCACAAAGCCTCGGAACACACGGAGCTTGGTCACTTACCTCAGCCACTCTAGTCGATACAATAACTTTTTATTTATTAATTAAATTAGAGAGGACGGTCACGCGCTCCAATTTCATTTTCGAAGAAAATGAGCGTAATAATTTCCGAACGCGACCCTAGGCTTCCAGATTTTAGGAAAAATATCAAAACTTATCCTCATGACCCCAAATTTTGATACAACCTTTAAGAGAGCCTAAAACGAGCCTAGTAATTTTTTTGTAATTTTCCAAAGTGTTTTGGGGCTTTAATTTGGCCAAACAAATTTTATTTGGGCTTTTAAAAATATCAAATCAACTCCAAAAATTCTCAAAAGTTTTGTGAAGACTTTCCTCATCAAGGGGAATAATTTTCATATTCAAAACTTTTTCATGAGGGCCCTATTTTAACCTCTGAAAAATCAAACACTTTATTATAATATTATAATATTATAATAATAAAAATTATAAAATGAATTTACTGTAGATCATCCCCTCCCCCCGCTGTAACGAAAACCAACACCCCTTACGGGGCTTCTCCGCCGCCGGCCGGCCACCGGCCGGCCGTGGCTCCACCACTGGCCGACTGCCTGGTGGTGGGTGCCCCCTCCGGCGGTGGTCCGACGACCGGCCGCCGCCAGAGATATTTTTTTGTTTTGTAAATGGGAGGGGAGGGGGGTGACGGCGACGGTGCTCCGGCCGCCGGGAGCGCCATGCAAGACGTCCAAAATGGAGAAGGGGGAGGGAGAAAGCTTCCACCTGTGTTCGACGGGCTTGGGAGGGGCCGGCTTGGTCGGACATGGCTCAAGGTGGTGGTGGAGGGGGAGGAGCTCCTCGACTTGGCTTTTTCCGGCCACCAGAGCTCGGCAGAGGGGGGGAGCAGGGGGAGGGCTGCTCTGAGAGGTGTGAGGGAAAGAGAGGGGGTTGGTTGGCTTTTATAGGGAGGGGGAGGGGGAACTTTCCCTTTGGGTGGTGTGGGACTAATCCCTCCTTAGGGAGGGATTAATCCCCACCCTCCAGCTGTCCAATGACAGCTGGAGGTCCCCCTATTTTTCCCCATGTGGGGAAAAGGGAAGGAGCCCTTATGGGCTTGGGCCTTAAGGTGGGAAAGCGAGAGAGAGAGGGAGAGAGAGAAGTGGGTGGGCCTCCACTTGTAGTGGGATGGGGGCTTGCTGGTTGGGAGCCCAAGGAGAGTGAGGGGGGTATGGGTCATCCTTCTTTGGAGAGGAGGAGGGCTCCTCATTTGGAGAAAAATCCAAAAAGTGGATTTTTAGGAGGGTTTGACCAAGTCAACCCTAGGATAGGTCCCCCTTGCTGGTCAAAGTCAATGTGGGTCCAAGTCGTCGGGGTCGGAAAGTTCGGGTGTCGTGTCACAATTGGTGTGCGCACGCTTTTCGATGCACAATTATGCTTGATTTGACCACGAGTTGACCAATTGTTGTCGAAATTGACCGGAATGACTTCTGTTGACTTTGTATTGACCATACAAGTCCAATGCCACTGACTGGGGTTGAATCGGAGTTCGTTTGGCGAAAGTCCGAAATTTGCGCGTCGCAACGTGCTAAAACGGTCAAAACGCTCATGATCATTGTTAGGCTTCGAATCGCGACGCAATGAGTTCCGATGCGTTCGTATCAACTATACAAAGTCATAGGAATTGACAGAACTCAAATCGGAGTTCTTTATGTCAATATCCAAAAATCTCATTTTTGCGTCGTTCTACGAGAAATGGTCAAATCCACCGTATTACTTTGGAATTCTACGGCACGAGTTCTAATGCACTCGTATTGACTATAAAAGGCTACAGGAACTGGCGGAACTCAAAACAGAGTTCTCTAGCTCGATATCCAAAATCTCGCTCTCGTTGCGTTTTACGAGGAATGGTCACATCCACTATACGACCTCGGAGTCCAACTAAACGAGTTTCGATGCGCTCATATTGACTATACGAGGCCACAGGAACTGACAGAACTCAATTCGGAGTTCTGTAGCTTGATACCCTCCTGCCTAGGGTTGCCTCATACCGGGTCACGGGTAGAGGCTCGGGTCACTTTTATTGGGCCCACTAGGGCTCTGGTGGCCCAATAAAAGTCGGGATGTTACAGGTTGCTACTCCGTTGGGTGGACACTTTAAGTGCTCTCAGTGTCCTTCATCTGAGAAGGAAGTGGAGGAGATAAGCCAAGTCCCCTACTCATCTGTAGTATGGAGTTTGATGTATGTTATGGTCTGCACGAGGCCATACATAGCTTATGTAGTTGGGGTAGTAAGCAGATACTTGGAGAACCCGAGGAGGATTCATTGGGATGCTGTGAAGTGGTACTCTGATATCTCAGAGTATCCTCAGGTTACTGTTTGGAGTATGGTGGAGAGTCTCCGACTCTTGTTGGGTACTCTGATTCAGATATGTCTGGAGATGTTGACTCCAGGAAATCCACTTCAGGGTTTACTGTTACTTATGCTGGAAAAGGAGTGTCGTGACAGTCGAGATTGTAGAAGTGCGTGGCACTGTAGACGATGGAGGCAGAATACATCGCTCTGACAGAGGTGTCAAAGGAAATTTTGTTGATAAAGAAGTTCATGCTTGAACTTGGACTTCAACAAGAGGTGTTCACTATTTACAGTGATTGTCAGAGTGACATTTTTCACGCCAAGAACCCTGCATACCACTCCAAGACAAAGCACATTGATGTGAGGTATCACTGAATTCAAGTTACTGTCGAGGAGAAGTTGCTAAAGGTAGAGAGGGTCCACATGGATGAAAATCCTTCGGACATGATGACAAAGGTCATGCCGAGAGAGAAGCACGAGTTCTGCCTGTCATGGAGCACCATGAGGGCTATCTGAAAATGTCAGGAATGGGAACTCCTATTTATGGTATGGAGGGAGAGTTTGTTGGGGTCCAACCCCTAAAGAATCGATGGACTTAGATTAAATCAGACCAGATCTAGAGTTGTGCTGGAAGCAGATTTTGAGCTCTCTGTCTCCAGGCGTCGAGTGGAGCAGGTACCAGCAAGGCATCGAGTGCGTCATGTGCGTCGAGTGATCTAAACTGGGCGTCGAGTGTGGTGTTTAGGCTTTGAGTGAGCTCATCCAGGCGTCAAGTGATGGCTGACGGATGTAGTTTCGTGAAATCACGGTTTTTACTTGTCATCTGATGTTTAGGGTCAGATCGAAGGGCTGAGATAATCTCGCCTTTTTTCATAAATAGACCTCAACTTATTCCAGAACAAATACATCAACTATTTTTGGCCGTCAGAACGTGAAGATCGATGTTCTAGAGTTTGGTCTTCCGTCATTGCTACTACCAGAGTTCTTTTTCAGAAAGAAGAACAGAAGATTCTCAGATTGAAGTCATGTCTTCGTTGTAAGGGTATTTTTGCTCTCTTTCTCGTCTTCTCCTTACTGTAGGAGTTTAGAAGAGAGATACGGAGTTTGTGACTTCTTGCTTGGAGAAAGGATTATTTTTGTAATCTGATAAGGGGATTCAATATGTGAATCGAGGGGGATCGAGGTTGGGCAAATCTAACGTCTGTTGCTATAATCCTTATTTTCTTTAGTGGATTTCTATGTGCCCCGCCCCGTAGTTTTTCCCTTATTGATCTGGAGAGGATTTTCCACGTAAAATCTCTGTGTTCTCTGGTTGCTTTATTTTTCTATTTGTATTTGCTGCGTTTTTATCTTTCAAGTGCTCGGTGGTGGTGAAATATCTTGTTTCCCAACCGTCTGCATGACTGGCGCAAATCCACCCCACCAAATGGGGCCTTAGGCCCTGTTTGGTAAAGCGCCAGGGGTGTGACACACTGCTGCGGCAGAGAAATCAACGCCAAACAGGTTTCCGCCAAAAGCAGTGGGACGGCGTTTTCGTCAAAAGCAGCGGTAGCCCGGATTTCCGCACTTTCTTCTTTGTGATTTTTTTCTCTGGAGCCCTAGCCGTAGCGCAGACGATGACGTAGTTCTCCGCCTTTCTTCTCCTCTGCTAGGTATGTATGATTATTCCGCTCGATTTACGCCGCCGATCACTCCTCTGTTAGCTATTTTTTCACCGGATTTTTTCTCCTCTCATCGCTGCAACGTGCTATTATTCCGCTCGATTTTTTTTCCTCCGCCAAACTTTCCGCCGATCTCTCCCCCGCTGTTTTTGTTTCTCAGGAGCCCTAGCCGTAGTGCATTTTGGGTTGCTTTTTCTGCTCTATTTCCGTCGATCACTCCTCCTAATTCTTCCTCCACACTCTTGCAGTCCTCTACCCGCTCGATTTCCGCCGCAGATCTCACCTCCAGGGACGCCGCCAACTCCCGGCAACTCCTGTGCATCTTCTCCGGTGGTAATTTCTCGTGCTCATCCCTATACAGTTAGGTATTGTGCATCTTCATACAGTTAGGTTTTGATATCTTCATATAGTTATATGCTTGTGCACTGGATTGTACACTGGATTATACAGTTTTCATACAGTCTTCATACAGTCTTCATACAGTTATATGCTTGTGCAGTTAGGTATTGTGCAGTTAGTTATTAGTAGTTTTCGAGGAAGGTTTATTAACTACATGACACTTGTGATTGGCTTCATGAATTGTCACTCGATATCATTATTGATCACAATAATAACAATAGATTTTTAGTGTTTCACATGTTGTCCAGGTAGGTGAGTGATGGGTAAACCAAAGGATGGTGTCGTTTCATCACAATGGGAGTCTGCACACGTATACATATTTTGCGATCTCTGTATTCAAGAGATTGACCTAGGAAATAGGCCAAACACCCATTTCAGCAGAAATGGATGGATCAACCTGATTAAAAACTTCAAAAACCGTACAACTTTTAATTACACTCGAGCACAATTAAAGAACAAATGGGATCAGTTGAAGTGTGAGTGGAAGCTTTGGAGGAATCTCAAAAGAGGTGAGACTGGTTTGGGGTGGAACTCAATCAAAAGAACGATTTATTCTATTGGAGTTACCATGGTGATCTAGAAGTGGTCAAACATGTAATCTCACTGCCAACGCGATATGAGCCTGCAGGGTCGCACATAAGAGCATGTGGAGAAATTAGAAGATTGACTGTGTTGGTAAGGGTTACCAATCACCATACAGTATGGGGAGTCAGGCAAATGTTGCTAAGGAAAATTCGTCGAGAATCGTCGAGTATGACTCGACGACTCTCGACGAGTTCGTCGAGAATGATTCGTCGAGAATCGTCGAGTATGACTCGACGACTCTCGACGAATTCGTCGAGAATCATTCGTCGCGAATGATTCGTCGAGAATCGTCGAGTGATACTCGACGACTCTCGACGAATTCGTCGAGAATCAAAAATGTTTGATTCCCGGCGATTGGTGATACTCGACGATTCTATCCTTGATTCTCGACGAATCGGCAGATGATTCTCGCCGAATCTGTCTGCTGATTCTCGCTGAATCTAGATCTGATTCTCGCCGAATGACTCTGAAACCCTAACTTGGGTGGTCTGCGGATAGCGGTGTTTTTTGGACTGTTTATGCCTTTTGTATAAATAGGGGACTTAGGGTTTTTGGGAAAAGAGAGATAATCTATTCACGGGATTCTCCTGTAGACGAATCGAGCCGACAAAAAGAGTTCTGCCGATCCCCGATCCGCCGAATCCCGACTCCGCTGGACGGAATCATTCCGTCACCGCCTGTTCGCTCCGCCGACGACCTCATCTCCGGCGACCGTCGCCGATCTTGCTTTCCCTGGCGCGGACCTAGCAGTCCGTGGGAAGTGCAAAAGTGCGGTTGATCTTCTTCCCAACCCTTCGTGCGACGAAGCTCGGGGTTCTCCCGCTCGTGTGGATTTCTGCAGAGACGTAGACATTATTCTACGTGGAACTCCCCACCGACAGGACTCAGATCTTGGAGCACCTTTGTTGAGTTGTGACTCAACACCGAAAAGGTAATTTTGTCTTGTTATTTTTTATAACTTCTTGATTCAACATTCATGGTCCGATCCATTTCTCTTTGGGTTGTTCTTATTTTATTCCTTCCGCTGCGTGCACAAGTGTTGTGCCAACCTCCATAGAAAAACCCAACAGTGGTATCAGAGGGAGGTTTTGGCCATGATTGTTGTTTTGGAAGTTAGGTTATTCCAGTGCGTGTAAACCTAGGGATTTAGAAGTGTTCTAAATATCTAGATTTATTCCTGGTACATCAATTGTTGATGGTTTTTCCAAGGGAGATCGGTGGGCCCATAACCCACAGGTTAGGGGCTCTGCCCCTTGGAACCCTGCCAGGAACGTCTGGAATTTCGTGGTTATTTCTAATTGTTAGAAATTGTTGTCTCCTTAGCAGTAACCGTCCCTCGAATGGTTAGTGAACCAATGTATTGTTTTGGATTTTGCATCCAACAATGAGAGACGAGCTTGTCTATTGCTTTAAGTTGAGTTGTCTTTGTTTTTGTCCAATGCATGTAAATCTGAAGATTTGGAAGAGTCCGGATGTTCAGATTTAACCCTTCCTTTCTATCAAATGTTGATATATCAGGTTGTGCACATAAGGGATGCATGTGGATTTTAGAATTGTTCTTCTGTGGATGTGCACATTGATCAAATGTTGATCGTGGTTAATTGTTAACCTATAATTAAAATCCCTTCCTCTAATATTAAGTGTTCGGATGCCTTCCGATGGATGACACTCTTTCTGCCTCGATCGATGAAGTGTGGGCTTGCCAAAGCAAGGTGCATTAATCTATCTTGGTAAGGATGCGAGCGGATAATTGTGATATCCCACTGTCGACATCGGGTCCATCTTAACTAGGTGACCTCAAAAGTTGAGTGCCTAGAGGCATAGGGTTGGCATGCATCATATGATGGATGCGAATAAGGAGTTATTCACCAACCATACAAGAATTGCATGAGGATGCAATTGGCAAGCGTTGCCTACCTAAATAACCGCATTGTGAGAGGAAAGCCAAAGCTGACTCATAGTGTTGGTGAAATACGGATCTTATCCACTAAGAGAGTAGCTCGCATGAACTCTCCGAATTGATAGTGAGGGCTATTATTTCGAATAAAATAGTGGGAGTTTTTTAATTGCAGTCCAAATTAAGAAAATAATTGTATTTTGAAATTTTGGTACTGATTTATTCTGCATGAATTCTTGTAGAATTCCATGGCAAGTGGTTCACACTCTACTATGTCTCTGAGAGCCATCCTTGAGAAGGATAAGCTCAGTGGTACTAACTACATGGACTAGTACAGGAACCTGAGAATTGTTCTCAGGCAAAAGCGAAAGCTCTATGTCTTGGAAGAAGAAGCCCCCGAGGTGCCGACCGGGAATTCTTCCCGTGCTGATAAAGATACTTATAAGAAGTATACTGATGATGCCTTGGACGTCAAATGCCTTATGCTTGCCACCATTAACTCCGAGCTTCAGAAGCAACATGAGCACATGGGGTGCAAGGAGATTGACGAGCATCTCAAGAAAATATTTCAAGGGCAAGCTCGTCAAGAGAGGTTTGACGTCACCAAAGCGTTGTTTCAGTGCAAGATGGGAGTTCGAGACTCAGTAGGGACTCACGTACTCAAGATGATTGGGTATATAGAGAACCTTGAAAGACTGGGTTTTCCTCTGGGTCAAGAGTTGGCCACAGATCTGATCCTGCAATCGTTGCCGGACAGTTACGAGCAGTTTGTCTTGAACTACAACATGAATGAAATAGACAAGACACTGTCCGAGCTCCTAGGCATGTTGAGAACTGCTGAGATCAATATGAAGAAGGCCAAGCCTGTCAGCCCCATACTGATGGTGCATAAGGGCAAGGGCAAGGCCAAGGGCTCTAAGAAGACGAAGGTGTGACCTAAGTCACATCTCGAGCCCAAGTCTTCTGCACTGATGAAAAAGAAGAGCACGGTGAAGGAGGGGAAATGCCACCACTGTGGCAAGGCTGGTCATTGGAGGAGGAACTGTCCTTCGTACATTGAGGATCTGCAAAAAATGAAGGGAGGTATGACTTCCGCTTCAAATATTTAACTTATAGAGATAAACCTTTCTGCTCCTTCATCTTGGTATTGGATACCGGATGTGGTTCTCACATTTGAACAAATGTGCAGGAACTGGGAAGGAGAAGATTGCTGAGTAAAGGGGAGGTGGACCTGCGCGTCGGCAATGGAGCAAGAGTTGCTGCTGTAGCCGTAGGGTTTTACCGTCATTCTTTGCTCGGTGGGCTTGTAGTAGAACTAGATAATTGTTATTTTGTTCCGGCAATAACTAGAAACATTATATCCATTTCATGTCTTGACATGATTGGATTTTCTTTTATAATTAAGAACAACTGTTGTTCTGTATTTAAGAATGATGTTTGTTATGATGTAGCCCAATTGTTTAATGGTCTTTACGTTTTGAACTTGGACAATCAGATCTATAATGTAGAAAATAATAAAAGACTAAGAACAAATGACTCAAACCCTACATATCTCTGGCATTGTCGTTTGGGCCATATAAACGAGAAGCGAATATCAAAACTCCATAAAGATGGACTTTTGGACTCATTTGATTATGAATTATTTGAGCGATGTGAATCTTGTTTGTTAGGCAAAATGACTAAAGCCTCTTTCACTGGTTATACTGAGAGGGCTGAGGATCTCTTGGGTGTTGTACATTATAACATCTCATTTCCAACTAGACCCCTAAGAGTAGTTTTGTCATGACAAAACCCTAGAAATCCATAAAAGCCAAGTGAGCCTAGGAATGAGGATGAGACCACTATGGTCTGCACATAGTAGATTTCTGAACCTTGGTTTAAGGTGATCATGGGGTTTCACCAAGACTCCAAGACCCCACTCATACCTTCATAACCCTAGTAAAGGGGTCAATGGGTCACTAAGGACCCATGGAAGGCAGTCAAAGGGGCTAAGTTGACCAAAGTCAACTATAACCCTAATTGGGTCAAATTGACCTACACAAGGGCCAATTGAAGTCCCTTAGCCAAGTGGACCCCACACATACCCTCATAACCCTAGTGAGAGGCCAAAGGGTCACCAAGGACCCATTGGGACCAATCAAAAAGGCTAGGTTGACCAAAGTCAACTCTGGACCTAAAATGGTCAAAGTGCCCTAGTTAAGGGTCAAGTGACCTTCAAAGGCCAATCCAACCCCAACCTTGACCCTAGGGGAGGCTAATGGGTCACCAAAGACCCATTAAGGAAACCTCAAGGACCAAATTGACCTAACTGGGCCCTAGTCCAAGTTTGGGTCAAGCTAGCCCAAATGGGCTAACTCAAGCTCAAGCCCATTTTGATTGGGCTAACCTTGTTTGATGGATAAAATAGACATGTGGGCTGCCATTGGGTTAGGTAGGAGACATTGGATTCAGCTTGGTGTGTAGGAGAGAGAAAGCCATCCATGGAGGAGAGAGAAAGAGAAGGAAGAAAAAGGGAGGAGGACTTTGGGCTCATCCTCCCCCTCCCCAACCCCCTCCATTCATTGCATTAGGACAGGGAAGGCAACACCAATCCAACCAGCTGGTCATTGACTGGTTGGAGCCATGCATTCCCCCCTACCAACCAAGCCGCCAACCTTGATCATGGCCAAAAATGGCCAAAGTGTTTTCAGCCACCTAACACCTCCCCTCTTCCTTTTAAAAGCCTCACTGGATGCCAGGGAGGAATTCCCACACTTTACCTGAAGGAGCCAAGCATAAATTTGGTACTTTGAAGGAACCCGACCACCACCACCACCATGACATTCCGGCGATCCTCTCGACTTCAGGCCGCCAAACAGGTCCTCCTCCACTCCTTCTTACATGGGTAGTCCTTAGGAATCATTAGAGACAAGCTTAGAGCTCATTTGAGCCTAATCGGATTTTCAAAATCATGGATTTTCCATGAAAATCCATACCTTCAGGTTCGCCGGAATAGTGCTCCCCGGCGGCCGTGCCGCCGCCTGGAGATATCCCCGACCACCACGAAGGTGTTGGCGGCGGTGGCCGGCCGGGGGAGGTGGCCGGAGCGCCGGCGGCAGCAGCTGGAAGTCGGCCCAGGCGGGATTGATCTGGGCCGTCTGCTGGAGGTAGAAGATGACGGGATGCCGTCCAAGGCGCGCCAAGATTCGTGCAAGGGATGATTAAATACTATAGGATATAAAATTTTGATTTATTTCATTTCTGTCACAGTTTTTGTATTTAATGGTTTTAAATTTTAAAAATACCTAGAGGCATGTTCATGAAAAATGGTAAACATATAAAATGTAGCCCTGTGGGTCTATTTTCATACAAAAATTGTTTGAACCAATTTGGGTTCCTGGTTTGACCAGGGCACCCATTTTAGTGGGATCTATACATATGACTAGGCAGACATTAAACAGAGTGCCCACACTTCATCCTTAGCTCAAATGAGCTGAAATTTTTGCAGGAAGTCACCCTACCTAATATGTAGACCCTGCCCAAAAATGGGAATTTTTGGGAATAATTTTTCTATAGTTTTGTAAATAATTTAATTTATCTAGGGTAAATTAATTTATGGGTCAAATGAAGCCCAAATTCATCCAAATTTTGGTGGGAGGTATATGGGGTCAATATATACCTCTGGTTAAAATTTCATTAAGTTTGGGGGTGATTTGAATTGAAATCATGCAAACCCTAGCCTTGCCCTAAGAATGGCATTTTGGTCTAAAAATGTATTGTTGGTTTAGGATGTCCAATTCACCTCAACAGAGGTTCAAATTTGGGCAACTGACTTGGCATGAACTTGTGCACCTTCAAATGAAATATGGGGAGGTTTGGAATTGATTTGCCCCAAGATCCTAGGTCAAACCCTAAGGAAGGGCTTTTGTACCTTGTGAAGGGCATATGACCCAAACACCTTGTATGACTATGAAATTTTGTAGGGAGGGTATTAGGGTAACTAAAACCCTATGGTGAAAATCTTAGGGTATTTTGGAAGGTTTGGGACCCACAAAACCCTAACCTTAGTTTAGGGAACAAATATTGTAGGGTTGGAATGGGCTAGTTAAACTCCACAAACTAAAATGAAATTTTGGTAGAATGGTCATAAGGATATTATCAGCCTCTGGTAATTTAATTGGGAATTTTGGGATAATATTTATAATACTTCCTTTATAACACAAGGGGATGCCTCAATTTAATAAATTGATCATTATGGTCCCTCTGCCCCTTGGGAAGACATCAAAGTTTGGCAGAGGAAGTCTTGAAGCATTATAGACATATATAAATTTTATGAGAATTTTTAAATACATATTAGAGGTACTTACTTCACAAGCTTGTTAAATGAGGAAATTATTCAATAATTTATTTAAGTCTATTTACTGATAAATAATTAATGAAATTTGTCTCCGATCATTTATATGTCATTATAATCATACTTGAATTTTCTCTGAATTTTTGGAAGCAATATAGTCTTTTATATCTCTTTAAATGAATTTTTAAGGATTAAAATGAAATAAGAATTTGGGGATAAAACCTTACTGAAAAATTTAGATATTTTGTAGGATGAGTTAAATTCTTATTTTCAATATCATATAAAATTAGTGGAATGATATCTTGTCTGAAATTGATACCTCATGTTCATTATTGGAAACTTTAGTCACTATAATAATTAAATAAATTATTAAATAAATAAGGAAAATTTTGGGTCTCTGGATTTAAGGCTTAAAGTTTATAAGAAACTTACATTAATTATTATAGGAGTATTGGATGATCATTCGATGTACTTTCCATTTTACATGATGTTTAACCTTGGTGGTCTGCATTTAGTAATTTTGGAAAATTGTTCATGATTTTTGTTTGAGGCTTATCACTCTTTAATCACTTATGATATTTGATCCAGAACATTTATATACCCTTGCAATCAGGTTAGAGTTTTCCTTGAATTTTTAGAAATAATATTGCCCTCTTTATCTATTTTAATAAATTATTGCAAGTTACCTTTAAAATAAAATCAGTGGCCTAAACCTTGCTGAAAATTTAAGAGACCTAGGATCTTAGGTTAAATATTTATAATGAGTATAACATAAATCTGGGGGAATTGTATCTTGTCTAAATTTGGTACCTCCTGTTCAATCTCGGAGACCTTGGCCACTAGGAATATTTAATAAATTACTAGATAAATAGAAAAATTGTGAAATTCTGGATTTGGGCAATAAAGATCATAATGGACCCCCATTAATTATTATAGGAGTATTGGATGATTATTTGATGTACTTCCCATTTTACACGGCATTAAACCTTGGTGGTCTGCATATAGTAAATCGGCAGAAATATTTTGGAATACAAGTTAGGCACATAAGTCGAGATTAGTGGTTATAGGTTTGGATAATTTAGAATAAGTTCATCCCTCAGGGTTGGATGAGAAAAGGTTGGGTTTGGCTAAAAGTTAGATGGTGTTCGGGATCGACGAAAGATCGTCTTCCCCGTAGAGTGAAAGGTCAAAATAACCTTAAGTTTAGCCTAGCGTAATATGAAAAGGGAATGGGTAAGGGATATGGGATTAGTTATCAACCAACAAGAATAAGTATCTTGCGAAAGGGAGCTTTGGGATTCAGCCCATCATAGCTCCTAGTGCCCTCGAGAGCCCTTCACAGGGAATACCTTGGGCAGTCCTGGGTCAAACCTAAGTCGTAGGCATAAAATAAACTGAAGAGTAAATAGTAAACTTAGGATTTCACACTCTCAAACCCCAATGTCCCGAGAGATAGTTTGGGTTACTCGGGCAATAAGCCCAATGGTTATGGTGATAGGCAGGGTGGCCCGGCGAGCTTTGGCTCGGTTGTTGATTATGACGGACGGGATAGTCCGGGGAGCTTCGGCTCGGTTGTTGATTATGACGGACGGGATAGTCCGGGGAGCTTCGGCTCGGTTGTTGATTATGACGGACGGGATAGTCCGGGGAGCTTCGGCTCGGTTGTTGATTATGACGGACGGGATAGTCCGGGGAGCTTCGGCTCGGTTGTTGATTATGACGGACGGGATAATCCGGGGAGATTTGGTTCGGTTGTTGTTTGGACTCATAACTATTGCATGTGCATAGAAGGTATAAGGTGGTGGGTCTTCGGCATTGGAGGGTCGATGCACCGACGCCAATACGCTGACTCGGCAAGTGTGGTTAGCACTTCGCCAACAGAAGTCCGGCGCGCCAGCCGGCAAGAGTACGCAGGAGTCCGCTTTATGCACCAAGCGTTGAGGCGTACGATAGGTCTGACCGGTAGTGCTTTACTGGTTTAGAGGTGGGCGAGGCCCAACCCACCGCTTTCGTCTGCCACTACGGAGGTATCCTGGGAGGTAACGACTCCGAAAGGGGGAACTAAAGGTGTGTGTACACAGAGTCGAGTGGGTGAGTTGCACTTGCATGTTCACGACATAGCATAATTGTATTTCATAGCATAACCATTGCATATAACCTGACACCTAATGTATAAGCGGTATGGGACGCTCTATACATTAGGCCCTACAGAACGACCCCTTGGCCTATAAGTTCGTGCGAGCGTGCTTATAAGTCAAGGTTCTCTTTCAGTACTATATATTTAAGCCTGCTAGTAAAACCGGCACCCTATCGTATAAATCAGTATGGGACTTTTTATACGATAGGAGCCCTGCAAGAGATCTCTTAGCTTATGTGTATCGCATAAGTCAAGGTTACTTTCTTATTCAAATTTTATATCATTATTACCATCTTTTTGAACTGCTAGTTTAGCTCCGCTGTCATCTGCTATTTGATATTCTCCACCTTCATGTCCTTCCCTTTCCTTCTCCCCGCTCGGTGCCTAGGAGCCATGGGGGAAGGGGCGGGGGACGATAGGACTTAGTCTTTTAGACTAATGGTTTTTGAACCACATCATTTTAGGGGACCACGGAGCCCAGCATGGAGGAGCAGCCCCGGAGGTCGGCACGCTTGGAGATCGGACAGTCTAGTACCGGAGTCCAGACAGTAGGGACTGTGAGTCCCGACCACTAGTAGTTATATTAGTTTGCTTCCGCGATGAGCGATTTGTAGTGAGGACATGATGTACCGGGCATAAGCCCGAGATTTCTGTTATATGTACTATCTGTGGACACTCCCTTCGTGGAGCTTATTTTTTATACATGTGATTCCTGTGGACTTGCTTTTAATTTATTGCTATAGTTGTGATCGATTTGGCCGGCAGGATCGGCTTTTTGTAGTGACGACCTTCCCGGGTACGAAGGTATCACCGCAAGGCGACGGTTCTGGGCCTAAGACCCCGGTGTCTAAGAAGAAAAAAAATGGGGGTCTTACATACATAGTGATGTATATGGACCCATGAGCTCCGTGGCTAGAGGTGGGTATTTCTACTTCGTTACATTTACTGATGATTTCAGTAGATACGGATATGTGTATCTTATGAAGTGCAAATCCGAGACCTTTGAAAAGTTCAAAGAGTTCAAAAATGAAGTAAAAAACCAGTTGGGAAAAAGGGTTAATGCACTCCGATCTGATCGAGGTGGCGAATACCTGAGTCATGAGTTCCGTGATCATCTGAAGGAGTGTGGTATTGTATCACAGCTCACTCCATCTAGAACACCATAGCATAATGGTGTGTCTGAGAGGAGAAATCGTACTCTGTTAGACATGGTACGTTCGGTGATGAGTCATGCAGACTTGCCTGTTTCCTTTTGGGGTTTGCTTTAGAGACTGCTGCAATGACACTGAATCGCGCTCCAACGAAAACGGTTCTGAAGACACCATATGAGATATGGACTGGGAAGCGTCCTAGTATGTCGTTCATTAAAATTTGGGGCTGTGAGGCATACGTGCGACGTCAAATGCCTGACAAGCTGGAACCCAAATCGGATAAATGTTATCTGATGGGATATCCTAAGGAAACGAAAAGGTATTACTTTTACCTACCGTCCGAGGGCAAAGTGTTTGTCGCAAGAACTGGCGTCTTCTTGGAGAAAGAGTTCTTATCAAGAAAGACTGAAAAGGTAGAACATGAAGAAGTTCAAGAACCATAAGTACTGAATGAACCGGAATTGGATTCTGAGACAGGACTACAAGATGTTGTAGCTAGAGAACCTGCTCAAGAAACACAAGTCCTACGTAGATCTTGTACAACCCCATATTCGCTGGGGAGGCCCAGGAGGACTAAGACTTCAGTGGTCAGGGTTGGGCCAGTCCCGGGTTAGCCCTAGGGCGAACCGGCAGAGTTCTGGCCCTTAAGGTGCTCCCGCCTACTGGTAGGCGAGATCGTTCGCGCCAGGACTCAGGTCTTCACGTCCAACGGCAATGATGTCAAAACCATCGAGGGAGAGAACCCTCTTGGCGGGAGGTCTCGCCAAGGTGAGCTCAGCTAAGGCTCAGCGAGAGCCTTCTCGCCCGGGGTTCTCGCCAAAGTAGGTCCATGTGGTGGGGCCTGGCGCCCAGGAAAAAGGATTATTTTGTTATTTTATTATTATTTCATTATCCTCGGGTTAAATTACCTGTATACCCCTGGGATGACAGCGGGATTTGGCTATTGGCAGACTCATCAGGGGTATTTCAGTATTTTCAGGTCAGGAGAAGGCTATAAAAAGACCCATAGGGACTCTTTGGAAGGCAGGGGCTTCATTTATTCTCTAACTCCAGTGCTTTCTGAAGAGCTCCCAGTCCAGCTATTGGTTTTGGAGGGGAAGCTCTCAGAGATCTTCTGGGTGTGAGGTGGGACCTCCCAGCTGAGGCTTTGGGTCAGTCTTAGGACCTTAGCAGCTAGTCAAGGGTCGAGATTTGAGAGAAGTAGGCGTCGGCTGCACTTTGGTTTGTGAACATTCGTTGAGGTCATTTTTGGCTTCAACAGATCTGGTAGACCGAGGTTTGAGCCTGAGAGATATGAATTTCTCATGTCTCAAATAGGTAATGTGTTGCTTATGGATCATGATGATGAACCAGCGACCTACCAAGAGGCTATGAATGGACCAGACTCCGACAAATGGCTTGAGGGTATGAAATCCGAAATGGACTCCATGTATGCAAACCAAGTTTGGAACTTGGTGGAACCACCTGAAGGGGTACGACCCATAGGGTGCAAATGGGTCTTCAAGAAGAAGACCGACATGGATGGGAATGTACAGACATTCAAAGGGCGACTGGTGGCTAAGGGTTTCAAGCAAATTCATGGTATTGACTATTATGAGACCTTTTCCCCTGTTGTCATGGTAAAGTCCATAAGGATATTGTTTGCTATTGCTGCGTATTATGACTACTAGATCTGGCAGATTGATGTCAAAACGGCTTTCCTTAATGGAAACCTCCTTGTGGAAGTGTACATGACACAACCCGAGGGTTTTGTATCCCCAAATGAAGTCACTAAAATATGCAAGCTGAATAAGTCCATCTATGGACTGAAACAGGCCTCTCGAAGTTGGAATCTTCGTTTTGATGAGAAAATCAAAGAGTTTGGTTTCATCAAGAATGAAGATGAGCCTTGTGTTTACAAGCGAATCAGTGGGAGCATTGTTGTCTTCCTGATATTGTATGTAGATGACATACTTTTGATTGGGAATGACATTCCTACCCTGAAAGTTGTTAAGAACAACTTAGGGAACTGCTTTTCTATGAAGGACTTGGGTGAAGCGACTTATATACTCGGTATTAAGATCTATAGAGATAGATCGAAGAAGTTGTTGGGTTTGACCCAGAGTACATACATGGAGAAGGTGTTGAAGCGGTTCAACATGCTTGAGTCCAAGAAAGGATTTTTACCCATGTCTCATGGTGTGAATCTCTCTAAGGACCAGTGTCCAAAATCTTGTGAAGATAAGGATCGCATGAAGTTGATTCCATATGCTTCGGCAATTGGATCAATCATGTATGCAATGTTATGTACTCGACCCGATGTCTCCTTTGCTTTGAGCATGACTAGCAAGTATCAGTCAGACACCGGTGAGTGTCACTAGATTGCAGTCAAGAATATCCTGAAGTACTTGAGAAGGACTAAGGATGTGTTCTTGGTGTATGGTGAAGAGGAAGAGCTCGTTGTAAGTGGTTACACGGATGCTAGCTTCCAAACTGATAGGGACGATTCAAAGTCTCAGTCAGGGTTTGTGTTTTGCCTTAATGGAGGAGCTGTGAGCTGGAAGAGTTCCAAGCAAGAGACAGTTGCTGATTCTACAACAGAGGGCGAGTATATCGCTGCAGCTAACGCAGCGAAGGAGGCTGTATGAATTAGGAAATTCATCGGCGAGCTTGATGTAGTTCCTAGCATTGTTGGTCCCGTAGTTCTCTACTGTGATAACAATGGTGCAATTGCACAATCTAAGGAACCTAGATCCCATCAGCGCTCCAATCACATACTTCGGCGGTTCCATCTTATTCGTGAGATTGTCGAACGAGGAGATGTGAACATTTGCAGAGTGCCGACTGAGGAGAATATTGCAGATCCACTGACAAAGCCTCTCGCGCAGAGAAAGCATGATGGTCATACTAGATCAATGGGTATGCGATACCTAAGTGATCAACTCTAGTGGGAGTCTTGTGGGTTGCATGTAAACATATATTCTGTTGGCTGTTTATTGTTTATTCATATGATGAATTGTGTGCCAAATGTTTCTTTTTACAATTAATGGCAAGTTCTTTTATTATGATTTTCCTATGTGATAGTTAAATTGTAACATAATAAATACCCTTAGAGTGTTCACTTCCATAGGACATCAAGTACGTGACTTGAATGTGAGAGTCTATGATTTATTTGAAGCTTCATTCTTAAAAGGTACCTGGTCGTTGTATCATCATAGAAGCTAAGGGTGATGATGATACCTTAAGACTAGCACATGCGTTGACTGATGACCAGTTCTCACAGGTCATGATATTGTGATATCAAGTCATCACGTGGGTACTTGTTAATGAACAAGTTGTACTGGACAGACCCATCCTGAGACTACTTTGTGGATTGTTATCTAATCGTGTCACAAGTAGGTCTCTATTGGCAATGGTGTTGTGGTCCTTTGACCTGACGTCCCAGCATTCATCAAGTGAGGAAGAGCGTGCTTTGATGCCATCTAAAGTCTTCCTTGAGAAAGGTTGATGATAAGGGTGGTTGTTGGGCACGTTACGAATCATTTGGGTGTTTGTGTATGAGCAGATATGAGATTTGTCCTCCTATATGACAGGAGTTGCATCCATGGGCCCCTTGATGGAACTGGACTGAGAAATGCATGGCCATGCTTGGTTGAGTCAATATGTGCTATTGGACTCACCATTCTCTGGAAGTCCGTTCTAGATCAGGAAAACTTGGATTGAGCTATTATGAGGGTGACACGGTCCATGCCTCTAGTTCTTTCCGGATGTAAGGGACAAAGGGACAAAGACAACGTTGGAACATTGGTCATAAAGGCTTATGAGTTCTAAACTCTTATTGCTTGGGGAGCAATGAGGCATTGCTAGATGCCGCTCATTGTTTGTGAGGTTTTTGGTTTGATACTTTCAAGATCAAGTGGGAGACTGTTGGAGTTACCATGGTAATCTAGAAGTGGTCAAACATGTAATCTCACTGCCAACGCAATATGAGCCTGCAGGGTCGCACATAAGAGCATGTGGAGAAATTAGGAGATTGACTGTGTTGGTAAGGGTTACCAATCACCATACAGTATGGGGAGTTAGGCAAATGTTGCTAAGGCAAATTCGTCGAGAATCGTCGAGTATGACTCGACGACTCTCGACGAGTTCGTCGAGAATGATTCGTCGAGAATCGTCGAGTATGACTCGATGACTCTCGACGAATTCATCGAGAATCATTCGTCGCGAATGATTCGTCGAGAATCGTCGAGTGATACTCGACGACTCTCGACGAATTCGTCGAGAATCAAAAATGTTTGATTCCCGGCGATTAGCGATACTCAACGATTCTATCCGTGATTCTCGACGAATCGGCAGATGATTCTCGCCGAATCTGTCTGCTGATTCTCGTCGAATCTGATCTGATTCTCGCCGAATGACTCTGAAACCCTAACTTGGGTGGTCTGCGGATAACGGTGTTCTTTGGACTGTTTTTCCTTTGGTATAAATAGGGGATTTAGGGTTTTTGGGAAAAGAGAGATAATCTATTCACGGGATTCTCCTGTAGACGAATCGAGCTGATGGAAAGAGTTCTGCCGATCCCCGATCCGCCGAATCCCGAACCCGCCGGACGGAATCGTTCCGCCGCCGCCTGCTCGCTCCGCCGACGACCTCATCTCCGGCGACCGTCGCCGATCTTGCTTTCCCTAGCGCGGACCTAGCAGTCCGTGGGAAGTGCAAAGGTGCGGTTGATCTTCTTCCCAACCCTTCGTGCGACGAAGCTCAGGGTTCTCCCGCTCGTGTGGATTTCTGCAGAGACGTAGACATTATTCTACGTGGAACTCCCCAGCGACAGGACTCAGATCTTGGAGCACCTTTGTTGAGTTGTGACTCAACACCGAAGAGGTAATTTTGTCTTGTTATTTTTGATAACTTCTTGATTCAACATTCATGGCCCGATCCATTCGGCATCTGTTGATGAGTGGTTACACAATGGCGGTCCTTATGAACTGATTGTTCTACACTTTTTCACTCAAAAGTGTGGCTGGGTCGTGAGTGGGAACTAAGTTTCCGTCTGGGTTTTCTCTTTGGGTTGTTCTTGTTTTATTCCTTCCGCTGCGTGCACAAGTGTTGTGCCAACCTCCATAGAAAAACCCAACAGATTCTTCCGATGAATGGTGGGAAGAAAGCATCAAGGTTTTACGTAAATTCATAGTATTGCTTAATTCCGTAGAAAAAGTTTATCTATATTTCTATTAACAGTTTTCCTCTTTCTAGATGTTACCTGCCGCCAAGAAATTTCGATATACAGGCATAACATCAGAGTTTGAAGAAAAAATGGTGAAGATGTTTAGCTTGGTGGTTGCTACTGGAGAGAAATCATGGATCTCATCAATGGGTGAAATGCACCCTATGTTTTCTCAATCAGAGCCTCTTTCCAATGAAGATGATCATGTTGTCGAGAGTATTGCAACCCCAAATGCTAAAATAAATGAGAGTGTGCACACACAATGTGATGGCACGAATGAAAGTAAAGGTAACGATGTTGGCTCAAGCTCAAAAATGACTTCGGGTATAAAAAGAGCGCGCAAAGGTATCAAAAAAACAAGAAGGCACAAAGGATGCCTTGATTGCACGGTTTGATGGATTACTAGGTGTTACCCGATCAGTAGGGCTTATGTTTGCAGCACCTATTGTTCCTCCAAGTATATTTATGTTGAGTGAGGCAGTACACGAGCTTGAGAAGTTTCCACAGATATTCGATGATGCAGACATGTACGATTTTGCCACACTGTACCTCATAAATCTCAACAATCGCATTGTTTTTATGAATCTACCGGACGACAAGAAGGTCTCCTGGTTGACGAAGCGTTACATGGATTCTCTGAAGTGAATGCCTTATAGTTATGGTCTCATTAGCTTCTTTTAAATACTCTTGTAATTTGGCCTATTTTGAAATCATGTTTTGTATGGAACTCTTGTAATTTGGCTTACTATGAACTCTTGCAATGTTTTGCAATGTTAATCTTTTGTTGTATATGTTAAGCTCGATTCTAGCATTGTTGTTTATGTTTATCAGTATGCCTCTTGTTATTATTTATTCATTTAAATATTATTTATTCATTAGTTATTCGCATTGGAGAAAAGAGATCATCAGGGCTTTCAATTATATTTATCTAATATTTTGCGTCGAACAAATTGTTTAATGCGGAGTTGGACATTAAAAATTATGCGAACTATTTATTTTAATTCATGTTTAATAATGATTGACGTGAAATTTGCATTACAATTTAATTATGCACAACTGTTTAATTTTCATTTCTGTTTTGTTCTGCATCACTGTTTCACACAGTACTGCAAATACAGTTTTTCAAACAGTTTCATGAATTTTTTCACCACTGCAAAATTGCAGATTCCTGCACACTGTTTCCACCACTGCTTCCTGAACAGCCACAGCTTAGTCAAACAAGCCCTTAATCTCCAAATCGAATCAGGCCAAAATAGCTCGGTTGAGTTCCAGCATTGAGTAGTTACTAGCAGTCAAGCTATATGTTCAGATCGTTACTAGTCCGAGCTATAGGTTATGTGAGCATATTTAATGTCATAGCCCTTTGTAATTAATTTCACCATAATTTATATTAAGTGATCAAATTAATCTCATCGAAAATCTTTTCTTCTATTTTCTTCCCCGTTTAGACGTTACTGAGATTATGACTAAAGATAGGGCACAATGGTTAACCGACCCCACTATAATAAGATAAAGACTTGAGTATTATTGTTATTGATAAGGTACCGAAAAGGGCAACACCACAGAAGCTGCAACACAGCCTTTTGAAATGCACCCATCGAATGTACACATTGCATACAAAAAATAGGTAAGCTGCTTTTAGTTATTAGCTCGCTTGATTAAGATCCGGTTCATGCGATCGTAATCCCCAAAGAGAACATAAGCAAATCACACGAGCTTATTAGCTTAAAACATTAGATAATTCAACGAGTACAATCTCCCTTAAAACATTACATAATTCAACGTGTACAATCTCCCTTGCAACATTACATAAAATAACTAAAAGCAGAACAACACGAGCTTATTAGCTTAGGGCCCGGCAAACTCGCAAGCTTTGAGTGATCCGTCCTGCAATTGCATGTCAATATTAACGAGGTTCAGTCATGAGTCAACAACTATAGCAATAACCCTCCTCTACAGCACCCTTAAAAGCGCTCAACTTGCGCAATTTGCACATGGTGAAAGTGGAAAGGAAACTCAAGTATCAAAATGAAAACTCATCAAGCAGCAATCTTCACAAAAGGTATCCCTCTGTTTATTTGAGCATTTTTCTCCCTAAATCAAAGGAAAATCGGGGGATGTCCAAGCAGTCTGAAGAAGGATTGGACGTCTGCTGCTGACGTCCAATCTAAAAAATTTCATCCATTTTTATGTTCAAAACTAGTTATATTTTTGTTGTTGGCGGTCATAATCATTATGATGGTGGGTCTGAAATGAGTAGAAGTAACTCACCTAAGGTAGGGAAGCCACGTGGGTCGTGGATCAACGGCTCACAAAATCTGACCGTATTTAATAAAAAAAGAAAAATAAAAAATGTCGTATTTCAAATTTCGTGAACCGTACAATCATACCAGATCATATGACAGAAGGCCCACACGGCTCCCTTACCTTCCTATATATGGATTACGCCTACCTAAAAATTTCCCTATGATGGTGGCGTTTTTGTCCAAATTCATCGGAGCAAAAACGCCGCACCAAATGGAGCCATATTGGCGAAGTAAATCATATTTATTTTGAAATGCTAATGATATTTTTCAATTTACCCCTAACAATCCTAAAGTGATATTTTGGTGTGGATAATGTATGGTGCACGTGAAATTCCGATTGTACACGTGACAAAATTACGACCGTATTTAAAATTCAAAAATACTGACATATTTTTGCAAAGATTCCCCCATATATATGATAAAATTAGGCGATTGTTAACTGCAACCCGAATTTGGCTTGTCGCACCCCAATGTTAACCGCAACTCGATATCTAGCTTGCCGCAACCCAATATCTAGCTTGCCTCAACCCGATTTCTAGCTTGCCACAATCCGATTTCAAGCTTGCACGCCTCTTTCGTCCTTTCTCGCCGGTGTCATCCGACATTTCCTACCTAATCAATACACTATCGCATCCTCCGGCCGGAAATGAATCCATCGATTCACTACTCTGCTTCAAAAACAGAGATATAAAACATAACTGCCATTTTTTCCCGGCTCCCCAGGTGCAAACGATTGAAGCCATTATAACTGAAGCAACAAGAAGCTTCTGCAACAGCCTAAAAGGATTAGAAATGTTATAAAGGAGATGATTAAACTTAAAAGTTGCGTGAGAAATGAAACAGGGGAGGGGGGAGAGAGAAAGATCTTCTCTTTAAAGGACCACTCATACCTCTGCATGTATATAGGTTTTGAACTAAATGCGAAGGCAGAGAAGTATAGTGGAATTCCCTTGTACGTGAAGCAAAAAAGACGAGGAGTACAAGCCGGTGTTGAGGCTTTACTTAGTACCCACAAAGCAGAGGCAAGGGAAGGAAGGAGAGAGGAGCCCCATGTCTGGCTTTTGAATCAATGGTTGTGCCCTGCCCTGCTTTTCCACTCTCTCTCTACACACCATGTTGGAAGAGGAGGAAGATGATTATGGTGCATGCCTAGGTTTAAAGAGTTGCCGGAATCAATCTCTTTGGATGGTGGTAAACTGCACGCTGGCGCATGGGGGTGTTGCTACGTTGAGAGTTGAGACTGTGCGGGAAGAAGCTGGTGGGCGGCATCAGCGGGAGGAAGGTGGCCGGCCGCTTCAGCGGGAGAAAGGAGGAAGAGACGTTGGGTTGCGGTTAACAACAAGGAAAATATGTGTTTTTTAAAATTTTGGGGTGCGATTATCCAATGCCAGGTTGCGGTTAACAATCACCAAAAATTACTTGCTCAAATTAATAGGTGCATATTACCACGCCTTAATTTTCTAAAACTCGTGACCGCACAACACTGGTGAGGGGGGAGGTAAAGGTACCGTAAAATGCTCACCTGCGAATCTGAGATAAACTATAAAAATAAATTACAAAAATAAAGGGTAATTTTATTTATATCCCATTTTTGAATATTTGTATTCAAAATGTTACAAATATAAGTCTTTTTTTAGGGTGGTGTTAAAGGCACACCATTTTTGGCTATGTGCACACCCATCAAAAATATAATTCTTAATAATTTAGGTTTTCTAAACTCCACCCAACTAAAGCAGAAGCAGTCCGCCTCCCCTTTCCCGATGTGCGCTTTTTGAACTGCGTCTTCTACGTTCATTTTCAGGAGAAGTGTTCAACATGAAAGTTGTAGATCTCGACGATATCTACAATTTTCATGTTGAACACTTTTTGATTTATAGCCGTTTAGGCCCCCGATTTGGCCCCGAAAAAAATCACGCGGACATTCATGTCCCGCGTGATTTTTTTCGGGGACCAAATCGGGCGCCTAAACGGTTTTAAATCAAAAAATGTTCAACATGAAAGTTATAGATATCGTCAAGATCTACAACTTTCATGTTGAACACATTTCATAAAAATGCACGTAGAAGACGCAGTTCAAAAAGGCGCGTATTTCTTTTAAAAAAAACTATGCAATCACGACAACGTCATCCTCCCCACAGCTCTTGTGGACATGTACTGCAGATGCGGGTGCGTTGAAGCAGCTTTGGAGGTGTTCCGCCAGGTTTCGAGCAAAGACGTCGTGCTTTGGAACGTGATGATCGGAGTGCTCGCGATGCAAGACCATGGCCGCCTTGCCGTCGATCTGTTTGCTCTGATGAAGGAGACGGCAACGGCGCCCAACGAGTCCACATACATTGTACTTATGTTTGCTCAGACTGTGCACATAGTATTGATGTGCACAAACCCGAATATGGTGTGCACATAAAATTTCAATGGGTGCACATAGTATTGGTGTGCACAAAGCCGAAGATGGTGTGCCTTTAACACCACCCTTTTTTTAACGAGAACGGATATTTATACCCAAAACGATTTCATTTCTCTCCGCCTAAACCCAATCCCGATCCGCCGCCGAGCCCTCGCCCCTTCTTCTCTCGCAGCGGCGAACGTCATCGGCCTTCCACCCTCCCTCGCATCTGTTCGTCGCCGGTCTTCCTTCCTCCCTTGCACCCGTTCGCTCGCCGGCGACCTCTCTTCGCGGCACCATTCTGGTAAGAACCGAGCCCTCACCCCTTCCTCCCTCGCAGCTCTCGCAGCGGCCTACGCTCGCCGGAAACACTTCCTTCCTTGCAGTCGTTCGCTTGTTGTCGAATTCTCTTTGCAGCACCTTTTCTGGTAAGAACCGAGCCCCCGTCCCATCCTCCATCTCAGTCGTTCCACCGTTTTGATTGATTTTTTTTTCCTGACAGCACCTATACCTTTATCTGCTGAAGGTATCAATTTCACCGCATCTTATTTGCAGTCTAATGTGATGTCATCCGCTGAATTTTGCCAAGCTTTTCTTAATTTTTCAGAGTTTGCTAGTTTCTCATTATTGTCTGAATTTTAAAGAAATTTTCACGAGACTCATTTATTTTACATGCAGATTTTATTAAAACAATCAAACTCAGTCTTTCAATCAGACTGAAATTTCTAAGGCCCCGTTCGTTTCGAATGTTTTCATTTACAGTTTTTGTTTTGCTTCAAAACGAAAATATCAAACGTTTTCGTTTTGGGGCAAAACGAAAACTTATGTTCGTTTGCAACATAGTTTTCAGTTTAGTTTTGAACAGGAAATCCCTGCAACGCAAGAGAGAGAGAGAGAGGAGCTCGAACCACGGGAGAGGTGGATGTCGTGAGCTAGTGGTTGCCGGAGTTCGGAAGAGAGAGAGGAGCTCGGAAGAGAGAGAGGAGCTCGGACCTGGAAGAGTTGGAGAGATCAACCATGGAGGTTGTAGAGAGAGAAATAGAGAGAGAGAGAGAGAGGAGATTGAAGCTTTCGGCCATGGCCGCTTGAGGAGGAAGGATCTTGAAGTCATCGAAGAAGAAGATCCGGGAAGAAGGTACAGGCCATGGAGAAGAAACAAAACAGGGCAAAGTTACATGCGATGGAGAAGAAGAAGCAAAACCGGAGAAGATCCGTTCCGGGAAGAACACCGAGCGAACACCGGGCAAAGAAGAACACCGTCGGCTATTTTCTATTTTCAAAACCGAGCAAAACAGACCTATCGAGGTCTGTTTTGGGGCTAGGCAAAATAAGAAGGAATGAAAACCGAGTGTTTTCAATTCAAAACCAAAACCGTGCAAAACATGGCCAAACGAAGGCCTGTTTTTGGACCGCGAAAACTGAAAATCAAAACTGATTGCGAAAACATTCGAAACGAACGTGGCCTAAAGGTATTCTTCCTGTTGTGGTTACCGTATTTTTTATGTTGATTAGTCCACGTCTTTTATGTTCATGAGTGGTTGTTTTTCATTAGTATGTGTGTTATGATAGTGTTTAGGGGCCTATTTAATCATGAGCTCAAAAGAGTTGATATTGTTTGAAAAAGATTAATTTTCCAAAGACATTGGAATTCACTTTTGCACATCTGCTAGTTTCAAAGCAAAGAAGATCGATTGAGTGGGCTACAAATATTGTCAAACAGTTGGGGTTTGTCATTATTATAACAAGGGAAAATAAGCTCAATGACAGAGCAACACCGAGAGTTATTTTGAGTTGTGATAGGGGTGGGTTACCTCCAGATACTCAGAAAAAAAAAAGATATGTTAAAAGAAATATCAGAAAATCAAATTCTGAGCGTTGTGGGGGTAATAAAAGGACAAAAAATGAGAATAACGAATAGAAACTTGAAATTACACATGATGTGCACAATCATGAGTTTGTTCATCTTGAAGCACACTCATATGCCGGTAGACTAGATGTCGATGGACAAAAGATTATCAAGGAGATGTACAATATTGGATGTAAGCTACGTAAAATTTTAGCCATGCTAACGAAGAGAAAAATGGGTAATACTACAGCTATTAGAACGATCTACATTGTCAAGGCTAAGCAATACAGAACTTGCTTTCAGGATTGATAAATACTTGCATTTAGGATTGTTTCTGCATGAATTAACAAGTACTTGCATTTATGAAACACTTCTACCAACTGGGTTGAGGGGGGTCATAGTCAACTCAAGAAATTCTTTGAAGTATCAATTGGAAATCTAACAACCGTATGAAAAATATTTGATAATATGATCAATTTACAGCATACTGAAACAAGCAATTGTTTGAGCAAAGTAAAATTTGAATTTTTTTTCATTTCAAAAGTATGTAATATACAAATCTTATATGAAGTGTCTCAAATGTTGCTTTAGATATAATCAAAAAAAGAAGAGAATGAAAGAAATTGTTATACACAAAATTTTTTGGAACACTAAAGAGAATAGAATTATTAAAATCTCTTGACAGTTGGGTGTTGTCAGCCCCGCTTAATAGATGGATGTCAATGTCTGATATGAGTCTACTTGTTGCATCATGCTACAACATACAACTTGTTCATTTTTCAAGCAAACAATCATTCATCTTTCTACTGCTTCATTCAACTCCACCGGCGAGTCGATGAGCAATTTATATGAGATTTATAAATGACAATATAAATGACAACCACTTTGTTCTATTGAAGATGAAAGAAGAATGTTCATTACCTCATATATCTTCGGTATGAAGAACATATCATGAACAAATAGCTGAAGAGTGAGGCATTCCATATATTACACGACTAATTTAATTAGTCAGACATGTCTATTTAAATAATTTGATTGACAATTGTATAAAAGCTCAGAGTAACCATCAATTAATTTATTTTTATTTTGCAGAGTGCAAATTGTTTTATTACTTGGGTTTTTTAAGGAACACAATGCATTAGATTCAAAAAAATGTTAAGATACTTAATTGTTTTTATTGTTTTAAATTTACTTACTGACTCACATCATTTTTTCTTGTAGACGGATATTATTTTGGCAAGAAAAGATAGAATTTGCAAATATTAAATACATTTTGAAATATTAAATATAATTTTTGTGGAACACATTATATACTATTTTGAAAATATTGTTACGATATTATAACAATTTGATAACACATTATATACTATTTTGAAAATAATGTTTTGATGTTATAGCAGTTAGAGAACACATTATGTACTATTTGAAAATGTTTTTTATTTTATTTTATTTATGTTCATGTATGAGTATGATTATCATATATGGGTAGGAATATCATATATCTATTTATTTAGGGTGGTGTTAAAGGCACACCATCTTCGGCTTTGTGCACACCAATACTATGTGCACCCATTGAAATTTTATGTGCACACCATCTTCGGCTTTGTGCACACCAATACTATGTGCACAGTCTGAGCAAACATAGCTGCAATGTATGTAGACTCGTTGGGCGTCGTTGCCGTCTCCTTCATCAGAGCAAACAGATCGATGGCAAGGCGGTCATGGCCGTGCATCGCGAGCCCTCCGATCATCACGTTCCAAAGCACGACGTCTTTGCTCGAAACCCAGCGGAACACCTCCAAAGTTGCTTCAACGCACCCGCATCTTCAGTACATGTCCACAAGAGCTGTGGGGAGGATGACGTTGCCGTGATTGCATAGTTTTTATTAAAATGAAATACGCGCCTTTTTGAACCGAGTCTTCTACGTGCATTTTTATGTAACGTGTTCAACATGAAAGTTGTAGATCTAGACGATATCTACAACTTTCATGTTGAACACTTTTTGATTTAAAGCCGTTTAGGCCCCCGATTTGACCCCCGAAAAAAATCACGCGTGATTTTTCAAATCAAAGTGTTCCGCATAATTTTTTTCGGGGGCCAAATCGGGGGCCTAAACGGCTTTAAATAAAAAAGTGTTCAACATGAAAGTTGTAGATATCGTCGAGATCTACAACTTTCATGTTGAACACGTTTCATAAAAATACACGTAGAAGACGCAGTTCAAAAAAGCGTGTATCGGAAAGGGGGAGGCTGGCTGCTTTGGCTTTAGTTGGGTGAAGTTTAGAAAACCTAAATTATTAAAGATTATATTTTTGATGGGTGTGCACATAACCGAAAATGGTGTGCCTTTAACACCACCCTTTATTTATAGAGTACCAATAACAATACCCAAAATAAAACATATAAAAAATAAAAATACCCGGTAAGCCGAGAACACTTGCCAATCAAAAGCTTCTGAGCTTGGAAGCCGCCAGTGTATCAAGAAACCAAGTGAATTCTCCGTTTTCGAGACGAACCCTCTGCACGGGAAGCAGCTCATCGCCGGAGGCATTGCCCTGTATCGCCTTCGCCACCGCGTCCACTTCCCCGGATCCGGCCACCACCATGAAAATGTAAGCCGATGCGTCAATGACCGGAAAAGTGAAGGTTATGCGAACCGGCGGCGGCTTCGGAGAATCCTCGAGGAAGGTAACCCACTTCTTCCGCTCGTGAAGAAGCGGATGATGCGGAAAGAGTGAAGCTAGGTGGCCGTCCGGCCCCATTCCCAGGAGCATCAGATCAAACCTCGGGAAGTTTGTTTCCGGCGAAATCTCCACCACGCCGTGCGCAACCAGCTCCTTCAGCTTCGCTTCGTAGTCCTCCGCCGCTTGCTTGGCGTCCACTTCATCATTAATGGAGTAGATTTGATTCGCCGGAATTGGAACCTAGACAATGTTGACGACAACATAAATATTCCATAAATAATTAACTCCAGAGTCCAGATCTGCAAACTAATCCTGCTTATTTCCTCAAGCCCGACTTGTCAATGTGCTAAAAAAGCCCCTTAAATAACTCCTGATGTTGGAGACGTTATCAATCGAATATTTAGGGTTTGATTAATTAGTAAATCCACAGTGCAGTGCTCACATGGATTAACCATAAATTCTCTGTGACATGTTCAGTGGAAGTTTGCCGGAAAAGAATTAGAGCGAAGAGGACTCTTCCCAGTGAATTGAGAGAAAGAAGGGGAATCGACTAGGGTTTTTGACTGCCCTTCGAATAAGTACTATTACATACCAGTGAGAGAAACCCGTCTAGGGCGAGCTTGTAGTTGCTATCTGGATCTGTCTTCTTCACCACTCTCTCATCGACCCAGAAAATGTGCCACTTAGACCAATCGATTTCGTGGACGTACGGTGGCTCCACCAATTTCCTGCAACGAGTTCGCGGTAAAATGAATATTGAATTTGGAAGACGACGGCGCGAGATTAAGAAAAGGAGAGATCGAATGATTGGCCTGTGTCACCTGAGTTTTTCGATGAGGTAGCCGCCGGAGAGAACGACGGTGAAGGCGCGCCTGTGATGGGCGAACTTGTGGGAAAGCGCCGCCGTGTGTTTGGCGAGGCCCTCGGCTAGTTCGTCGGTGCCGAAGATCTTTACGTCCTTCCTTTCCCAAGACATTGCGGGCGGACGTTGCCGATCGGATTGCAAAGATGCTGGCAGGAAGCAGAGGAGGAAGAAGAAGATGCGGTTTGAGCTGGGCCTAACACAACGCATTATAGCTAGAGAGGGAGAGAGAGAGCAGAATAGAAAGTGGTGGGGCAGAACGCACATTAAACACGCCTCGGAGGGCAAAATTGGGAAATGTCAATTATGTGCAACTATCCAAACACGTTTTTTTTGTCGAGTTTATCCGTATGATATTCGCAAATATCTGGAAAAAATTGATGCCCGCACTAATAACAAAAATATCTGGCCGGGCAGCAGTGCGTCCGCACACTGGCGAGGCAGAGTGGCGTGGCACACAGGATTAGGATGTTCTGGAGTTCGTATGGACAATTCAAGGGTGGAGTTTGGGAATCTCGTGCGATGGATTGAAATCCAACGTGCGAGAATCCACGTGTTTTTTAGATTTAGGGTTATTTTTGTTTTGTGTTTTTTTTTATCTTTTAGTGGTTAAATTCTTTTAGCCACAAGATTGGTGGAGTTCGGGGGTTTTAGCGCATTGAATCCGTGGAGTTTCCCCTGAACTCAAGAGGATCAGAATCCTGGCGCACAGCAGCGCGGCCCCTTGGCCGCACCGCAGAATGGTCGCATGTGACACGGACCACTGCCTGGCTTGCTTCCGCCGGCCGGTCTCCGCTGTCCGGCCATCGTTCCCCGACCACTTGGCCGGCCTTTGGCGTGGTCAGGAAACTTCTGCACCGCCGTTTATCTTAGAAACCACACATTATGGGGTGTGCTTATAGAAGGATCCTATAATAGGTGTGCAAATAATAAAATATATGGATGAGTGTGCATATAATAAAATACACGGTTGTGGTGTGTGAATAATAATAATTATCATAATTGGTGTGTGTATGGCAAAATATATAGTTACTGTGTGCGTATAGAAAAATATATTATTACGGTGTGCGTATATCAAAATACCCACATCATGCGTGCGTGCATAGCCAAACACACATCATGCGTGCGTGCATAGCCAAACATATGGTTACAGGTGTGCACATAGTAAATACCCCCATCATGGGGGATGCGCTTATCAGATTATATGATTACGGATGTGCGGATAATCGGGTACCCTCGCAGGTTAATTACTGAAATGTCATCCCCAAGATCTATAAAAGGCAATTTTTTAAGAACTGGATCGAAGATAGAATCGGTTGGACTGGTCGGACCGGGCTTGAAGAATCCTACAAAGACCTTCATTGGCTTCGAAGATTGCTTGAAGGTTTCCTCCAAGACCCGAAAATCTCCTTCAGCTCGTGACACTCGCCTCCAAGACTCAAAGATCTCTTTCAGCTCCTGACACTCGCTTCTAAGACCCAAATGTACAACCTTGTGCCCGGTGAGTGGGCCTGTCAGGGGAAGACCCAGTCGAATGGGGCTCAATCTAGGTCTCAGGTGAGTGCAGTGGGACCTCCCCGACTCACTCGGGGTGAGTGGTCAGAAGTGCGGGGGTGAGTGGAGCGTATAGGCTCACACTCGCCCTGGGCCCATATTGAGGAGTGGGCGAGTGGGGTAGTCGGACCCGCACTAGCCCTAGGCCCCGGGCTGACGGCGAGTGCTAGCCCCATCAAGCACTCACCACCCCAGGCGAGTGGCATTTTCATGGACCACTCGCCCAGTAGTGTCTTTTACCAGATTGCTCTTGTTGGCTTGTCATTAGCCTTTCAGAATAGCGGAGTTACACTGTTAGCAGACCAATTTGGGCTGCGTATAGCATTTCAGAACATCGGAGTTACGTTGTTTGCAAACAGGCTTAGACTTCTATAAATAGACCCTGTGGGCACCTTTGGAGGGGATCCAGTTCTTGTTGCTTCTTCCTCCTTGGGTTATTTTGGTTTGGCTGCAAAAGCCCTCCAAGGTGCCCAACTTTGCTTTTGGCTTGGGAGGAGAAGCACTCTATAGATCTTCCAGGTGTATGGTCAGGAGCTCAAGTTCGGGAGAAGTATGTGCAAGCTACCCCCTTGGGTCCAAACTCCCGTTGAGACCAAGTTTTGGTTTCAACATTTTTGGTGCGGTGAGCGTGGACTGTAGCTTGCACAGGAAAATCTTGAGCTAAGCTTCGTGGACGGAGGCGAGGGAGAAGGAGCTGGCTCGGGCGGCACGCCACCTCAGGAGAGTGGTGTCACGATCAGGATATTGGAAGAGTTCAAGAGGGAGGTCCTACAAATCCTTCACCTGACATTCACCGTGAGGGGCGAGTGAGCTACGCCTTCTGTCTCGGTGGTCGCGGCCCCGTCTCTAGGTGAGAACGTTCCTAGTCAGCGACCCGGGAAGGGGGTCCCTATCAAGAGCGGCGAAAGGGATCTCGTCAGGCGGGAGTTGTTCCCAAGACAAACGAGTGTTGACATGGTCAACGAGCCGAGGGCGCGAGATGGTTCAGCTCGCCTAGCGGGACGGGGAAGCCCTTTCAACGAGTTGATCGTCTCGGCCCTAGTTCTAGAAGGGTTCAGAGAGTCGCATATGTCCTACTAGACGGGTAGAGATGATCCGATACAATATGTTTAATGGTTCGAAGATGTCGTCTCCATCAGACAGATGTCGGGTGCCTTCAAATGGCGACTTTTCGCCATCACCTTGGAGGAGAAGGACAGGGACTGGTTTCACCAGCTTCCCGCAAGCTCTATCTACTGCTTTGAGGATTTGAGACGCAGGTTCCTCTTTAGGTTCTCGACGTCAAAGAAGAGGAAGAAGGGAGCAGAATGTCTGTTCGCGATAAACAAAATCCGGAGGAGACGTTGGGGAGCTGGGTCGATCGATTCTAGGAAGAGATCCTTCTGGTCCAGGAGATTCCGGGGTATACCCTAATGCTCGTCTTCACATTGGGCTTAAGACAAGGGTACTTCAGCATTGAGCTGAAAAGAGTGCCACCCTTTTCCTTCGAAGGGTTGATGAAGAGGGGGCAAAAGAGATAGAGAGTGAGATGGCAAAACTAGCGTTCACCAAGAAGTTGGTCAAGTTGGCGGAGGATGAGGTGAAGGAACAGGGAGCAGGAAGGCAGGAGGAAGTAAGGAGGAGGGAAGAACCCCGAGGTCAGGGGAGTTAGGGGCAGCAACAAGGTTGGGGCATCGGGAGTCGAACAACCGGTTGGCTTAGAGACACCAAGAGGGGCCTGCCTAGTAGCAGGGGAGAGGATTTTAGGGTGGAGAGAATTATCACGGAGGTCAGGGGTGGTTCAACCCACCTGTATGGAGGCATGGTTAGAGGCCACCCCTTCCGCCGCAGCAGCAAGCGATGAAGATCGCCCGGGGAAGGGGGATGAGAAGAGGAGCTGGAAGTGGAAGGAGAGAAGGGGGCAGAGTGGTGTTGTCCTTTTTTGACTTCCATTAGGAGGAAGGTCACGTGACGGTCATCTGCTCAGAGTTTCTGGAGATGAGGGAAGTCAGAGGTCAAGTTCAGCAGGAGCGGCCAGTGAGGATAGAGGACGTTCTGCTAGGAGGAGAGGAAGATAGGCGCGAAGACAAGGCTGACGTAGGAACCTGTTGGGGGTCGGGGTGATCCATAAAGGAGTGAGAATCAAAGTCACCCGCAAGGGAAGCTTCTAGACGATGTTCAGGAGAAGTGTCGCCACGACCTCTCAAACCCCACCCCCGGAGGAGAGGATAACATTCTCATCGAAGGACATGTCCGACTATGAGGATCCATTTTGTGACGCACTGATGATCCAGACGGCGATTGAAAATTACACGATCTCCCGGATTCTGCTTGACAACGAGAACTCGGTGAATGCGATCTTCAAAGGGGGCCTTCGAGGCTGTAACATCCCAAATTCGGCCTTCTAAACCCCCAATTGCGTTATGTGACTCACTAGGGCCCGCGGGTTTGGTTGGAAACTAAATAATAGGATAATTCCCTATTGGGTGTAGTTGACCCAATGAGTCACTTGATCCACCCACCGGGTCATTTGAGCACTTTTTGACTCATACGAATGCTATACCCGCATATGCGTGTGAGTGTCTCATTAGGTCTTGGTAGTCTATTTAATATATGAAAAATGCACAGATATTCAAAACAAGTCAAATTGATCTACTACGACACACACTCGTCGTGCCGATCAACTTAAATTTACGCAAAATTCGAGATTGTCATAATTAGGGTAAATGCACATCAAGCCACCCGACTCAATCAGCCCATCAACGCGAGGTCCCTTGAGCCAGCAACATGTTGAAGTAGCTGCATTAGGCCACATGACTAAAGGGATGACCTCAAAGTTAATTAAAATATTTTGATAAATTATTTATTTAATTAATTATTAAATTAAATGATTAATGAGAAATAGTAAAAATAGCAAAATATCTCCGAAAAATCTCAATTTTTAACTAAGAGACCATAATAATAATGAGATTGATTTTATGAATTAAAATATATTATTAAATTTAAAGTTATTTTATTTTATTTTAATCATGTTAGGTATACTAATCAAATTAAAGATAATATAAAAATACCTCCAAAACTTATGAGATAATTCCCGAAGCTTCCTGAGGGTGCTAGAAGCCTATATTTAAAATTTGAATCTAAATTTATTTGTATTTAATTAGTTATTACGTTTTTAGTACTCAAATTGGTAATAAACTCCCTGTAAATTATATATCCTCATGACCATGCTAAGGGCCAGGTGGAAGAATTAAATTTCTTACCTTTAAAAGCCTAAGGGAGGATTATGGAGGCAAAAATCAAGGGGGTGGTGTTTCTCCCCAAAGAAGGGAGAGTTATTTCCTTCCTAAAATCCTAAATCAACCTCTACCCATATATAAATCCCAAGGGATGTTGGAATTTCGTTTTTCCTACACCTTAAACCCTTAACCAGCAAGAACCGGTTCCCCGACGACCACTCGACGAGCCATCATCTTCAACTTCGACGATCTCCACCACACATGGCCACCCGTTGATCCCCTTGCCTAAACAGCGCGCAAGTAAATTCTTACGGCTCATCTCTGCCCTAGATCTAGTTCTCGTCGACCCCCGACAACTCCGATCACCGGAGCCGGCGATCCCGGCCTTGGATAGCTTCGGACCACCCACACCAACCTACGCCACCAACGCGGGTCTCGACCTTGCATGGGACGTCTGAAGGGGGAGAGAGGGACTCCACGACCCTCTCCCATGGCCCATGAGGCGGAGGAAACCGTTGGAATCCTCTCCAGCGGCCTCCACCATCCAAAAAAAACAGAAAAAATATGCAATATTATTTTCCGGCCATCGCGGCGGCCGGACACCGACAGCTACCCCACCGGAGCTCACTCCCTGGATGCTCTCACTTGAGGTGGTGGCCGAAGTCGCCTCCTACCGGCGGCGGTGGGGAGACCCCTCAAAATCAAGGTCGATGGTGGCGTTGTAGCAGTGAATATATATATATATATATATATATATATATATATATATATACGAGCATTTTCGCACGGGCTACGCCCGTGCTCGATGCTCTCGGGCGGCCTTCGGCTGCATCAGGTGGGCTTCGCCCGTGCTTGATGCTTCGGGTGGTCTTCGGCCGCATAGAAGCGGGCTTCGCCCGCTTCCACGCAATCCACCATCTCGATGCCGCAATCGCCACTCGCCGCCCTCCCGGAGCACGTATGCAAAATCAAACAATCACAGGACTCCGGGGGGGGGCCGCGAGTGGCGGGTGCGGTGTAGAGATGGTGGATTGCGTGGAAGTGGGCGAAGCCCGCTTCTATGCGGCCGAAGACCACCCGAAGCATCAAGCACGGGCGAATCCCGTGCGCATGCGGGCGAAGTCCGCCTGATGCGGCCGAAGGCTGCCCGAGAGCATCGAGCACGGGCTACGGGCGAAGATGCTCGTAGTTTTGGGAAGATGCTCGTATTCTTGTAAATTAAAATCAGATTTACTTTGATGTTTTTGGGTGGTCTTTGGACGCATTAATGCAAGTTTTGTTCGCCTAAAGTCAATGTTGTGCCTTCAGAAAGATTGCATTGCTTTGTGAGTGTAGCTTGTCTGGATGCGGGCGAAGTCTGCTCGGATGCGGTCGAAGGCCTCCCCAGACAAAAAAGCTTGTAAATTATAAGTTAAATTTAGGATTTTAAAATTAATATTTAATAATAATAATATTTGGATGAATAATATATAATAATAATAGTAATATTAATATTTCAGCTTTTAGCTTGTATATTAATATTTGATTAATAACGTTGTTCATAACTTCATATAATTCTATATTAATATTTGATTACATTTTTCATCTTCCAACTTTCTCGGCTCTGTACCCCCGCCGCTCCCACCATGTATTTTTGCCGCCTACTCCGTCACCGCCTCCCTAGCGCTCGCAAAACCCACCTCCACCTCCCTTCACGGCTTCCGCAACACTGTAGCTTCCGCCGCCTCTTTCCGCCACCGTCAGAGCTTCCCAGCCAAACCCACCTCCACCGCGACCTCCGTTCATCGCATCCACGACTCAGTAACATCGACGGCTGGCTGGGCTTGGAAGACGTTGTCGGAAGGATTGGGGGAGGCGGCCTCGGGCGCAGCCGCATTCGTGGAGGCCTCGGACGAACCTTCGTCCTGCCGGACCGTCTCCGGCCTACCCCGTCGGGGTCGCCGTCATCCGGCGACCCCTTCAGCGGGGTCCGGTCAGGCCGCCGTTGTTCCACCATTGGCCATGGGTCCGGTCATTCCGTCGGCTCTTTTGATTTTTTTTTTTGTAAAAAGTACACCAGTTGGAGGGTAAAAAGGGAAGTTCAAATGTAACACACACAAAAATACTGTAGCAACTGAGTATTTCCTTTTATATTAGTATAGATATATATTTGATTTTTAAAAAAAAGCCTTTTTCCGGCCACAGTCGCGGGCGTCCGACCGCCAGCAAGTGCCCCACCGGATTGCTCACCCCGGGCGCACCCACCGAGGGTGGTGGACGGGAGAGTCTCCCTACCGGTAGCGATAGGGATGTCCCGTAATGCTACAGGTTGTGTGTATTTTGCATGTAGAAAATGATGGGATCCCCTACATCACTGTCTGGACTCAAGCTGGTCTGAATGACCTAACAGTCATCAGATCTGCACCAAGATCCGTGCGCATAGTACTTATTTCCATAGGCTGAAATTTGACCGTTTTTGAAAATTTTTATCATTCTCAAAATGAACTTTAATTATCTTAGAGCCATATTTGGAAATTTTTTGTGAGACACAACATTTTATATAAATTTATGTTCTACAACTTTTATGTTAAATGTTTTCTGATGTGAAATCTTTAACTAATTTAATTTTACACCCGAAAAGTATATTTAATCGTTTTGGAAACTCAGAATGTTGATCGTCTTGAAATAAGCATTTTTTGGCAAACTTCTGAGCCCTTTTTAGAGGCCTTAGAGGCCAAATTGAAAAAGGCATGTTAGAGACGCTTTTGTAGACTAATATTTTGCCTACAACTTTCATGTTTTGAGTTTGATAAACAGAAGATTTTAGATTAATTTAAATTAGCCTCAATCATTGCAAAATGAATTTAAATTGCTGATCATTGTAAAAACCGTTATTTATGCTAAACTTTGGACCCTATTTTGGAGACCTTATAGGCCAAACCTGTAAGTGTACATGAGAGATACTATTGTAGAATAATGTTTTCCATACAATATTCATGTTTTAGGTTTTTTGAAATAGTGATCCTACATTAAGTTAAATTAATCTCAAACATAGCAAAATAAATTATAATTGTTATTTACTTGTAAAACAAATATTTTTAGTGAACTTTGGCCCCTGCTTTAGAGGCCTTAGAGGCCAAACCAGAGGATGTATGTTAGAGACACTATTAAATACAAATGTTTTTCCTACAATTTTCATGCTTTAAGTTTTATTATCTGGAGGATCTATATTAATTTAAATTAGCTCCAAACATTGCAGAATGATTATTAAATAGTTGTCTTGCCTGTAAACAGATATTTTTAGCAAAATTAAACCCCTATTTTTGAGACCTTAGATTCTGATTTAGGGAAGGCATGTGAGACATGATATTGGAGTAGGACATATGGTCTACAAGTTCATGTTTTATATTTACTCATCAGAAGGCTCTAAGTAATTTAAAAATAGCCAGCAACCGGTAGATCGAACTCTGTTCCATGTTTTGTTCATAGACAATGTTTTTTTGTTTACTTGCTTACAGTCATTCCATTCATTACTCAATGCATGGAAACATGGGAGGGTGCATGATTACCGATGTGACGGGTTCGTCGGCTTCCCCTTATTATACACTACTGGAGAATTTGTGACGATGAACTCTTTGTTGTGGTAGTGAAGAGGACCTGGGGCTAATTACCCCTTCCACATGGGTCCATCTCACACCTATTTGGTTACGTGCCGAGAGGATTAATCTCTGCACGAGGTGAGGATGTGTTCCCACCGAGAGTACCTATTCTTCATAGGGGTACGAAGGCGTAGGAATTTGGGGTGTATTCATAACCTAGAAGTGGGAGAGACCGACCCACTGTCATCGTCTGACCACGACGATGAGGCCTGCGAAGTGAGCTCCTTCTCTTAACGGTGAGGCCTGAGGATGGTGTCTGCATTGTTGTGCAGACTAGTGGACTTAACCGCACGCGCGATCTGGTGTGCCAGCCTGCATGATGAGCGGGCTGGTGCTGCTAGCTGTCACGTCACTGGCGATTACCCTATCACCCTGTGCGATGACGGTATCCGCCTGCCCGCCTATAAATAGGGGTGTTGGCCTCGTCATGATTAACAAAAACTATAAGAACTAAAGTTCGAGTTAAACTCATCGGTTAACTTTTTTTAACCGCGCAGGTAAGTGAAATGACCAGATTTATCGTTGTGTTCGCAGATTGTGCGGCTAGCACTTGTCAGCCAGAAAACTGGTTCTGAAGGCAGTGCAGATAGTTGGTAGTAGTCGGCGACAATTAACAGCAGGTCGCGGATAGGCGGCTAGACAGTCTTCTTCCTTAGCAGTTTACCAATTTGATATCACAGTTCGCCCTTGGCGGACTGAGTTGCAGTTCGAATAAAGATGTGCGCTCAACTCGCGATTAGGCGACCTTGACAGTTAGGCGACCAGAAGTTGCGGTTAGGCGACAGCTCAGTTTCAGTTCAACTGTTCACGGCGACTTCAGCGGTTAGGTGACCTCGCGGTCAGACGACCAGAAGTTGCGAACAGGGTTATCTTCAACCTTCACTAAGCAGCAGTTTACGCAGCCAAGGGTGCGGTCTGACAGTTCGGCAGACTTGGCAGTTAGCCTTGGCGGATAGGCGGCTTGATCGGTTACAGTGTGTTGTCCGCCAGTTTCTTGTACTTATCTTTTTTGTATTCTTCATCGAGTGCATTGCGAAATCATGTCTCGCAATTTATGTCTTGCACTGTAAAGAAGACTATTAATTCAATTGTGGCTCTTGTTCTTCTACTTGCTTTTGGTTTATTAGCCTTGGTTGGTTGAGTGCTTCTGCGACCTTTCCCGCTTCACAAAATTTTACATTGTGTACATGAGCAAAAAATTGGAGTTGCGGAGATGAGAATGCTTAGGTGAATGTGTGGACACACTAGACTGGATAAAATTAAGAATGAATGTATCAGGGATAAGACAAGAGTAGCACCAATTGCAAAGAAGATATGAGAAGTTCGACTAAGATGGTTTGGACATGTACAAAGGAAACCATTAGAAGCACCTATTAGACGTTGTGAGAGTCTAGTTACTAGGAATGTTAGACGAGGGAGGGGTAGACCAATAAAGACTTGGAATGAAACTATAAGGAAAGACATGATGTACTTAGGCATTAGTGAGATTATTACAAAATATAGGGCACAATGGCAACAAAAGGATCCATATAGCCGAGCCCACTATAGTGGGATAAAAGCTTGAGTATTGTTGTTGTTGTAATAGCTGGAACCTATGAACAGAAACAGCACATGGAATTAGCAGTATTAAGACAAAAGGGATAGGGATCTTAATAAATGTATTGCTGTGATGCTTGCTTCAGTCACCTCAAAATATTACCAATAGAAAACCTATGGACTCCCTTTAATTATTAAGCAGTCAGAACTGCAACAAAAACATAGTACTCTTCAACAAACATAGTACTCTTCATCAGATAGCCTTATGAACAGAGCAATCTTCAATGTTTCAGTCTCCAACAATAGGAAAAGAAAGATAATAAATCTGCATACAGACACGGAACTAATGATGCTATTCCCAAGCAGTCGGAAAAAGAAATTAGTTTGATTTATGGAAACCTACATAAACAGCGGAAACAAAAACACGAGCACACAGAACAAGAAGGGAGCACAGCTCGCCTTCTTTTGTTTTCCTTTTTTCCCTTTCTCTTTTCCTCAAAAACTAGAGCTAAAAAGGATAACTAAGAGGAAGAAAGGCAGGAAATCCCTCCTCCATCAGAACTTCTGAATGATTCTTCACTTTTCCATCATCATAGAAAAAGCACAGGAATGTTGTTTACTTGGCCATCATGAGTTTGACAAACTCCTCGTAGTTGATTTGTCCATCACCATCAACATCAGCTTCGCGGATCATCTCATCAACCTCCTCATCTGTGAGCTTCTCCCCGAGGTTTGTCATGACATGACGAAGCTCGGCAGCAGAGATGAACCCATTATGATCCTTGTCGAAGACCCGGAAGGCCTCCTTGAGCTCCTCCTCAGAGTCTGTATCCTTCATTTTGCGGGCCATGAGGTTGAGGAATTCTGGGAAGTCAATTGTCCCATTGCCATCTGCATCCACTTCACTAATCATGTCCTGCAGCTCGGCTTCAGTTGGATTCTGACCCAGTGAACGCATCACTGTACCCAGTTCCTTCGTTGTTATGCAGCCTGAAATAATCGACAAAAGAAATTTCAGTAAATGCAATCAAATCACGAGCTTTCCGATGCATGGATAACATTTGGAATATTTATAGATTACAAGAAAACAGAAATACTAAAATTAGAGCATATACATCTGGTATGTTAATTTTAAAAGATTCTCCAGATACAAAGCAGAATTTTGAATTCCCTAACTCACATGAAATGCAGACAAGTCATACTTCCAGAGTGAACAAAGAGTTGAACTTCTGAAGCACTAGAAGTAGCTCTTACACAAATGCTTACTAATGCAGGATAGACTGTGGAAGTGGACTGACGATAATGCAAGTCCACGTGAGTAGGGCAAGACGGACTCAAAGTGACCTAATCTATATAATGTGTGTATGATTTGATCCAATCCGGAATTAAATTTTAGCACCAAGATTATTTAAATTTAGCAATTAATACGGCGTTCACTAAAATTTCAAGTGAATAAGCAAAAAAACATGTTCTTCACAAGAAGAACTTTAAAGCTAAACATGCGTAAACATTTTTTCTAGAAAATTAAGAAAGTTAAACAATTACACAAATGCATCAATAATCCTAAACAATTATATGACAGCCATCAAGTATTCTATAAAGATAAGGAAACACAATACCAAAATACTCACGAGCATGCAGATTCGGTGGTGGGGCTAGTATTGGGTGGCCTTCAATTGTAAGAAAAGGCAGCAAAAAAACAGGGTAGACTGGCAGGTGACTGGAACAGCAAGAGAAGACCCCGGGCAGATGAACAGGAGAAGATCCTTGACTGTTGAACAAGAGGAGAACTAGAACCAGTGTGCAGTTGGAAACAGTAAGAGAAGAATCATGGTTTTACTATAGGGTTTATCACATTTTCACAACATGAAGAAGTGCTATTGTGCTAATTAGTGAAATGGAGGGCGCCCAATTCACAAAAAAAATAGTGAACTGGGCATCCAGTTCACTGGAAACTGTTTTCCAATGAACTGGGCACCCAGTTCACTAATTTCTGGAAACTAGTGAACTGGAAGCTCAGTTCAGTGATTTTTGGAAACTCAATTCAACCTTGAAGCTCAGTTCACTGAATTTCACTAATTCTCTTATTATATTTTATTTTATCTGTGTACACTCATTCTTTAGGTTGTAAAAATGATTTAGGCTCCCTTTGTTTAAGCGTTTTTGTCCGGCACGTTTTAGCCAAACGTGACTGATGGCGGCGAGTTCGTTAGTTTTTCCGCCTCCTTTTCCAGCCGTCCGGCGTTTCCCCGCGCTCAAAAAAAATGCGGGACGAAACACTGCCCTTCAGCTCCAGTTCGCCGCGTTTCTTCAGTACCAGTGCTCTGCCGCCCTCCCGTGCCAGCAGCTCCGCCGCCGCCGGCCTTCCCGGAGCCCGCCGGCATGGTCGTCGGACCCCGGCGAACCCACCAGGGGTAGTCCGGCGGAGCTCCGGCAGGGCCCCAGCAGCCGGCGGCCCTAACCGTGAGGCCCAGATCTGGGCCTCACGGTTAGGGCCGCCGGCTGCTGGGGCCCTGCCGGACTACCCCTGGTGCGCCGGGGTCCGACGACCATGCCGGCGGGCTCCGGGAAGGCCGGCGGCGGCGGAGGCAAGCGGAGGTAGGGGGAAGGCAAGGCGGAGGCAGGGGAGTCGGAGGCAGGCGAAGGGAAAACAATTACAGAAAAAATTATAAAAACTATACTTTGAACAATAAAAAAATTACAAAAATTTTACCAAAAAATTTATATATAAAAAAAATTGATTAAAAACAAAAATATATATATAATTAAAAAGGTTTATAATTAAAACAGTAATATTATTAATATTAAAATTAATTTAAAACAAAAAATATAAAATATTTTATAATATTTTTTTTATAAAACGCCACCGCTGTATTGCCAAACGGTTCTCTGTTCCGAACAGCTCTGCAAACACAGACTACCCAAACAAATCTCCATTTCCACCAACCAGTTTCCAATAGCTCCATTTACAAACCTCCATTTATAATAACTCCTTTTACAACCGCAACCGCTAAACCAAAAGAAGCCTTAATAGACTGAAATGGATATGAGTGATTCTGGCTCATCCAGTGTCCAATTTAGAATTGCTCCAGGCTTAAAGTATATGCGTCAAATTTCTACCGCTAATAAAAATGATTTAACTTACATTTTTTGTGAGAATGACACAAAAGGTGGAATTTACAGTGTTAAACAACACATTGTTGGGGGATTTAAAAATACTAAAACTTGTCTCAAATGCCCACGACATGTATACACAAAAATTCAAGAATATATGAAAAAGAGAATGAATGTAGACAATACGGAAAAGCAAGCATTCTCTGAATTTGTAGATATAAATACTTTTGGAAGCGATGAGAAGATGGATTGTACAACCTCATATTTGCTGGAGGGAACCCAGAGACACCAACAATCAGGATTGGACTAGCTTCGGGCTAGCTTCGGGCTTCAGACCAGAACCGTTTGCGCCTTGGTAGAGCTCCCGCCTACGAGCAGGTGGGATCGTTTGCGCCAAGCCTCAGCCAAGACCCAATAATGACCAGAGGCGGGCGAGAAGGCGTTGAGTCCACTCGACGCCAAAATCCAAGCAGCAAAGGCGTCGGGTCCACTCGACGCCGCGTTGAGTAAGCTCCACTCACTCAACGCCGCGTTCTGCAGCACAGGCGTCGAGTTCACTCGACGCCGCGTTGAGTAAGCTCCACTCACTCAACGCCGCGTTCAGCAGCAAAGGCATCGGCATCGAGCCCACTTAACGCCGCGTTGAGTGGAGGCGGGAAGGTTCTCAGCTCAGGGATCTCGCCGAGTGGTGCCCAAGGCCCGGGGTAAAATTACTTAATTGTCCTCAGGTAGAATTACCAACATACCCCCAGGGGCTGCATTTAGTATTTTATAAACAGCGGGATTTGGCTATTGACGGGCCAGCTAGGGGTATTTCAGTAATTCCAGGTCAGCAAAAGGCTATAAATAGACTCATAAGGGCTCCTTAGAAGGCAAGCTTTCATTATTCTCAAAATCCCCAAGTGCTCTCTAAGGAGCTCCAAGCCTAGCTTTGGCTTTGGAGAGGAAGCTCTCAGAGATCTTCCAAGTGTGAGGTGGGACCTCCCAGCTGAGGCTTTGGGTCAGTTCTAGGTCCCTTGCAACCAGTCGAGTGTCGAGGCTTGAGAGAAGTAGGTGTTGGCTGCACCCTAGTTTTTGAACATTCGTTGAGGTCATTTTTGGCTTCAACAGTTCTGGTGCGGTGAGCGTGGAAGGCTGTCGATACAAGAAAGCCTTGAGTTTGGTCCCATGACTGGAGGTGATGGTGAAGGGTCTGGCCCAGGAGGTTCCCCCACCCGGGGAGAAGAAGCAACAAGGAAGATGCTGGAAGATTTCAGGCGAGAGGTCCTGCAAACCATCAGCTTAGCCTTCTCGGCGAGGAGTGAGTGGACGACACCTCAGGTTCCGATAGAGGTGGTCCCGCTTTTGGGCGAGAACGCCCCTGGGCAGCGTGCCGGGAAGGAGGTCCCGGCAGAGGTTGGCGAGAGAGACGTGGCAGCGTGGGAACTCTTCCCAGGCCAGCGCCCCGGGAAGGAGGTTCAAGCAGAGATGGGCGAGAGGGAGGCGGCAGTGCGAGAACTCTTCCCTGGGCACGGTCCCACGGATCGAGCAAGCCAGCCTAGGCCGCGAGACGTGCCCTCTCGGCAGGCAGGTGGCGAGAGCCCTTTCAGCGAGCTCATCATCTCGGCTCCGGTGCCGGAGGGGTTCCGAGAGCCCGACATGTCTTACTACTCAGGAAAAGACGACCCTGTACAGCACGTGCAGTGGTTTGAAGACGTGGTTTCAATAAGGCAGATGACGGATGTCTTCAAGTGTCGACTGTTTGCCATCACGCTGAAGGAAAAGGCTCGGGACTGGTTTCATCAGTTGTCGGCGAGCTCGATCTACAGCTTTGAGGACCTACGTCGAGGGTTCCTGTTGAGGTTCTCGACGTCGAAGAAGCGGAAGGAGGCGGAGTGCCTGTTCGCAGTAAAGACAGAAGCAAGATAAGACGCTGGGTCATTATGTTGACCGGTTTCAGGAAGAGATCCTCCTGGTCCAGGAGGTCCCAGGGTACGCGCTGATACTTGCCTTTACCCTGGGGCTGAGACCAGGCTTCTTTAGCATGGAGTTGAAAAAAGTTCCCCCCTCTCTTTTGAGAAGCTCATGGAGAGGACGGCGAAGGAGATAGACTTTGAGAGGGCCAATCCGGCTTTCGCTAAGAAGTTGGCCCGGTTGGCGGAAGATGATATGAAGGAACCAACAGCAGGAAGGCAGACGGAGCAGAGGGAGGCAAGGGAGCCGAGAGAAGAGAGGAGAAGGGAAGAACCCCGAGGGCAGGGGCAGCACCAAGGATGGGGGGCCCGGGAGCCGAACAACCGGCTGGGTTGGAGGCCTCAGGAGGGTCGCCCCCAGGGTCAAGGAGGAGGCTTCCAGGGAAGAGACAACCTCCGGGAGCCGAGAAGGTTCGATCAGTCGGCGTGGAGGCAGGGACCGAGGGGTCACTTCCCGTCGCCGCAAGAAGCAATGGAGATTGGTAGAGGAAGAGGAGGGAGGAGAGTCCGAGGAGCTGGAAGAAGGGGAGTTGGAGAAGGAAGAGGGGGCAGGGTGGCGTTGCCCTTCTGTGACTTCCACAAGGAGGAAGGTCACGTGACGGCCACCTGCCCAGAGTTCTTAGAGATGAGAGAAGCTAGAGGAATGGGGAGGCAGGATCCGCCGGTAAGGATCGTGGAAGTGCAGCAGGGAGAGGGAGAAGATAGGTGTGAGGACAGGGCCGATGTGGGAACCCGAGGAGGGATCGGGGTGAACCACAGAGGAGTGGGGATTGAGGCGACTCGCAAGGGTAGCCTTCAGACCATGTTCCGAAGAGGGGTCACCTCGACCTCCCTGGCTCCCCCCAGATGAAAAAATCACCTTTTCATCAGCAGACATGCCGGACTTTGAGGATCCGTTCTGCGATGCCCTCGTGATTCAGACAGCAGTGAAGAACTTCACGGTCTCCAGGATACTGGTGGATAACGGGAGTTCTGTGAATGTGATCTTTAAGAAGGCTTCGATGAGATGAAGGTTGAGGGGAAGAGGGTCCTGGCTTCAGATGGACCGTTGTTTGGGTTCTCAGGAGAGAGGAAGGAAGTTGAAGGGGGAGTAGGGTTGCACGTGAAGTTGGGAGGTGTATCGCGGAACTGCAGGTTCGTGATCGTAGACGCCCCGAGCAGCTACAATGCCATCTTTGGGCGTCCCCTCATCAGTGCCTTTTGCTGCGTCCCCTCCTCATTTCATCAATGTCTTAAGTTCAACAACGGAGGGGTGCAGGTCAGGATTAGGGGGGACCCGAAGGTGGCAAGGCAGTGCTACGTGACGGCGGTCAACACCGTGTCTTGGATGGCCGAGGCGGAGGAGCTGGAGAGGGAGATGGCAGAGCAGGGAGAGGATATCGAAGAAGAGGAGGTGAGCCTAGGGGAAACGAGGAAGGAGAGCGCAGAGGAGCAGAGAGAGGTTGAACTGTAGGCCTCGAGGGGCATGGAAGTCGAGCAGCAGCATGAGAGCCTGGAGGAGGCGATGGAGATGGAGGTGGAGGAAGAGCGAGCAGCAGGAGCTGAGCAGGAGAGGCCGGAGGAGGCAGCGGAGGTTGAAGTAGGAAGGGAGGAGTTGGAGCTAGAAGAAAAGGCAAGGGTCGGTTGGGAGCAGTCACGGCTGGAGCCGGCCGAAAAAGTGGTAGAAATGGAGGTCTTCACCAGCGCAGGACAGGTGCGGAGGGTGCGGATCAGCGGGGGCTTAAGTCCTGAGGACCAGGAGCAAATGAGAGCTTGCATCCAGAGCATTGTCGACATCTTCGCCTGGAGCGCGGCGGACATGTCGGGCATTGAGGCAGATGTGGCTTGCCATCGCCTGAACCTGGAGCCCCGGACTCGCCCCATACGCCAGAAGATGAGGGTCATCGCCACCAAGCTGGAGGAGCCTATCCGCGAGGAAGTCAGGAAGCTCCTGGAAGCCGGCTTCATCTCAGAGATCCAGTATCCAGGCTGGATCTCCAACGTGGTAATGGTTAAAAAAAGGGGCGGGAACTGGCGAATGTGCATCGATTTCTCTTTGTTAAATAAATCATGCCCTAAGGATTGCTACCCCCTGTCTCGAATAGACGCGCTGGTTGATTCAGCCGTAGATTTTTCTGTTATGAGTTTTTTGGATGCTTTTTCGGGTTACCACCAGATCCGGATGCACCCTCCTGATGTCAGGGACGTCTCCTTCATCACTAGGGAGGGGTGCTTCAGCTATAAAATGATGCCCTTTGGGTTGAAAAACACAGGGGCTACCTACCAACGCATGATGCATCGAGTCTTCCGGGGGAAAAGGGGGAGGAACTTGGAGGTCTATGTCGACGACCTGATGGTGAAAAGCAAATGTGTGAACTCACACCTACGGGACCTAGAAGAGACCTTCGCCACCCTGCGGAGATTCAAGATGAGCCTGAACCCCTTGAAGTGTCTTCGGGGCCAGCCGCGGGAAGTTCCTTGGGCATCTCTTGACTCCGGTAGGGGTAGAGCCTAACCCGGATAAGGTGAAGGTCATCCTAGACTTGGAATCACCTCGCGACGCCAAGGAGGTCCAGCGCTTGACAGACAAGTTGGCCGGTCTAAGCAGGTTCCTCTCCAGATCAGGGGACAAGTGTTCATCATTCTTCAAGGTGTTAAGGGATAACCAAAGGTTTGAGTGGACCGCCGAATGTGAAGAGGCCTTCCAAGGGCTGAAGAGACAGCTCTCCCAGGCTCCTCTACTTCAAAGCCCGAAAGAAGGAGAGGACCTGACCTTGTATCTAGGAGTAGGAGTGGAGGCCGTGAGCTCTGTTCTGGTCAGGGAAGAGGGGAAGAAGCAGCTACCCATCTATTACGTGAACCGGATTTTGAAGAAGGCGGAGCTCTGTTACCCCATCCTGGAAAAGCTGGCATACGCTCTGATCATCTCGGCGAGGAAGCTTCGATCATATTTCCAAGCGCACTCGATTAGGGTGGTGACCGACCATCCTCTTCGCAGGATCTTTGAAGGGGTAGAGCACTCGGGAAGGCTTGTCAAGTGGTCCATCGAACTAAGTCAGTTCGACATCTCCTTCGTTCCAAGACTCTCCATCAAGGCACAAGCGGTGGCGGATTTTCTGGCAGACTATGTTGTTGAAGTCGGGGAAGAGGAGCCGCAGCCGCAGGGAGCGTGGAAGATGATGGTTGATGGGGCCTCGGGGAAGCATTCCCTTGGGGGAGGAGTGGTGTTGATAAGCCGTCAGGGGGTCGCTATAGAGCAGGCGGTGGCCTACCACTTTCCAGTGACCAACAACCAAGCAGAGTACGAGGTTGTGATAGCCGGCCTTCGTTTGGCGAAGGAGCTTGAGATCCAGGACGTGGAGGCCTTCACAGACTCGATGGTGGTAGCATCACAGATCCGAGGGGAGTTTGAAGCTCGGGAGCCTACCCTCGTAAAGTACATATCCAAGGTAAGGGCGATCATCGGAGGGTTTCGATCGTTCTCAATCCAGCATGTCCCCAGGGAGGAGAGCGCAGCCGCCGATCGATTGGCAAAGTTTGGACCTCGGGGGGGAGGGACCCTCACTGAACTATTTCGACCAGCAATCGAGGAAGGGGAATTGATGGAGGTAGATCGGCGACCCTCGTGGATGGACCCCTTGGTGACCTTCCTGACCACGGGTGAGCTTCCGAAAGGGACTAAGGACACCAAAAGATTCAGGCATAAGGCGGCCCACTACCTAATGTTGGAGGGGGGGGTGCATCGAAAGATGTTGTCAGGGCTCCTGGCGAGATGTGTAACTGAAGAAGAGATCCTGAGAATCCTGGGGGAGGTACACTCCGGCGAGTGCGGCAGCCACTCGGGAGGAAGGACGTTGGAAGATAGAGTAGTAAGGCAGGGGTACTTCTGGCAGACCCTGAGGAAGGATGCAGCGGAATTCGCGAAGAGATGCCAAAAATGTCAGTTGTACGCCCCCCTCCAACTCTTGCCTGCGCAACGACTTAGGAGCATCACGTCGTCATGGCCTTACGCCATCTGGGGGATGGACTTGGTCGGGCCTTTCCCCCCAGCTAGTGGGCAGAGGAGGTTCATCCTGGTCATGGTCGATTACTTCTCAAAGTGGCTGGAGGTTAAAGCCTTGGCCAAAGTCACCTCGCAAGTTATAAGGAACTTCGTCTGGGAGAAGATCATATGCAGGCACGGACTACCCCAAGCGATAGTGACGGACAACGGTCCCCAATTTGCCAGCGAAGAGTTCATCAGCTTCTGCGCCCAACTGGGGATAGACCTCAGGTTTGCCTCTGTCCACCACCCTTGAACCAACGGTCAGGTGGAAGCGGCAAATAAAATCATTGTGAACTTAACAAAAAAGTGGAGAACTTGAGGGGGAATTGGGTGGAGCAGCTCCCCTCAGTCCTGTGGGCCTTGCGAACGACCCCGAACACGGCCACCGGCGAGACCCCCTTCAAGCTTTCTCATGGATGTGAGGCGGTCCTACCAGTGGAGTTCGAGGTCCGGTCCCCGCGGGTCAAGGCCGCGGGCGAAGGAGATGAGACTTGGAGGTTGGAGAATGAGGAGGGGTTACGCCTCTCGCTAGATATGGTGGAGGAACTGCGGGATGTTGCAACCATCAGACAAGAGGAGATCAAACGGCGGATGGCACAGTATTTCGATAAGCATATCAGGATCAAGCAGTTCGCCAAAGGAGATCTGGTGCTGAAAAAGGTAGACGCGGCGGGAAGGTCGGCTTCTGTGGGCAAGCTCAACCCGAATTAGGAAGGGTCTTACATTGTAAAGGAGGTCCTTGGAACCGGAGGTTACTACCTCCAGGATGTGGAGGGAAGAACCTTGAGACATACCTGGAGCGCTGATGATCTAAAACGCTTCTACCCGTAAGAGGGGGAAGGTGATTGTATTAATACTTTCGAGTGTTATCATAATATATCATTTACCTTTGATCCATTGTCTACTCTTTTATCTTAAAGTTAGAATAGGTTTTGAAAACTTCAGCAACACCCAGAGCTCGGCTCGGCCCCAGGTAGACCCGCTGCGCAGGCTCTCATTTAGATGGCAGGTCCGAAGGCTCGCCTGTGGGGGAGAGGTTTTGTTTTGTGAACTTCATCGACACCCCGAGCTCAGATCGGCCCCAGGTAGACCCGTTGCGCAGTCTCTCATCTAGCTGGCAGGTCCGAAGGCTCGCCTGTGGGGAAAAGGTCTTGTTTTGAGAACTTCATCAACACCCCGAGCTCGGCTCGGCCCCAGGTAGACCCGCTGCGCAGGCTCTCATCTAGCTGGCAGGTCCAAAGGCTCGCCTGTGGAGAGGTCTTGTTTTGAAAACTTCAGCAACACCTCGAGCTCGGCTCGGCCCCAGGTAGACCCGCTGCGCAGGCTCTCATCTAGCTGGCAGGTCCGAAGGCTCGCCTGTGGGGGAGAGGTTTTGATTTGAGAACTTCATCAACACCCCAAGCTTGGCTCGGTCTCGGGTAGACCCGCTGCGCAGGCTCTCATCTAGCTGGCAGGTCCGAAGGCTCGCCTGTGGGGGAGAGGTTTTGTTTTGAGAACTTCATCGACACCCCGAGCTCGGCTCGGCCTCAGGCAGACCCGCTGCACAGGCTCTCATCTAGCTGGCAGATCCGAAGGCTCGCCTGTGGGGGAGAGGTTTTTTTTTAAGAACTTCATCAACAACTCGAGCTTGGCTCGGCCCAAGGTAGACCCGCTGCGCAGGCTCTTATCTAGCTGGCAGGTCTGAAGGCTCGCCTGTGAGGGAGAGGTTTTGTTTTGAGAACTTCATCGACACCCCGAGCTCGGCTCGGCCCCAGGTAGACCCGCTGCGCAGACTCTCATCTAGCTGGCAGGTCCGAAGGCTCGCCTGTGGGGGAGAGGTTCTGTTTTGAGAACTTCATCAACACCCCGAGCTCGGCTCGGCCCCAGGTAGACCCGCTGCGCAGGCTCTCATCTAGCTGGCAGATCTGAAGGCTCGCCTGTGCGGGAGAGGTCTTGTTTTGAAAACTTCAGCAACACCCCGAGCTCGGCTCGGCCCCAGGTAGACCCGCAGCCTCTCATCTAGCTGGCAGGTCCGAAGGCTCGCCTGTGGGGGAGAGGTTTTGTTTTGAGAACTTCATCGACACCCCGAGCTCGGCTCGGCCCCAGGTAGACCCTGCGCAGACTCTCATCTAGCCTGTGAGGGAGAGGTTTTGTTTTGAGAACTTCATCGACACCCCGAGCTCGGCTCGGCCCCAGGTAGACCCGCTGCGCAGACTCTCATCTAGCTGGCAGGTCCGAAGGCTCGCCTGTGGGGGAGAGGTTTTGTTTTGAGAACTTCATCAACACCCCGAGCTCGGCTCGGCCCCAGGTAGACCCGCTGCGCAGGCTCTCATCTAGCTGGCAGATCTGAAGGCTCGCCTGTGCGGGAGAGGTCTTGTTTTGAAAACTTCAGCAACACCCCGAGCTCGGCTCGGCCCCAGGTAGACCCGCAGGCTCTCATCTAGCTGGCAGGTTCGAAGGCTCGCCTGTGGGGGAGAGGTTTTGTTTTGAGAACTTCATCGACACCCCGAGCTCGGCTCGGCCCCAGGTAGACCCGCTGCGCAGACTCTCATCTAGCTGACAGGTCCGAAGGCTCGCCTGTGGGGGAGAGGTTTTGTTTTGAGAACTTCATCGACACCCCGAGCTCGACTCGGCCCCAAGTAGCCCCGCTGCGCAGGCTCTCATCTAGCTGGCAGGTCCGAAGGCTCGCCTGTGGGGGAGAGGTTTTGTTTTGAGAACTTCATCGACACCCCGAGCTCGGCTCGGCCCCAGGTAGACCCGCTGCGCAGACTCTCATCTAGCTGGCAGGTCCGAAGGCTCGCCTGTGGGGGAGAGGTTTTGTTTTGAGAACTTCATCGACACCCCGAGCTCGGCTCGGCCCCAGGTAGACCCGCTGCGCAGGCTCTCATCTAGCTGGCAGGTCTGAAGGCTCGCCTGTGGGGGAGAGGTCTTGTTTTGAAAACTTCAGCAACACCCCGAGCTGGCTCGGCCCCAGGTAGACCCGTTGCGCAGACTCTCATCTAGCTGGCAGGTCCGAAGGCTCGCCTGTGGGGGTGGAGGTTTGTTCCTTGGAAATACTTCCACTTGGATGTTCTGAGCTGGACAAGAGACACACCCAGAAGGCAGAACAAAGTGGTTGAGGATTTCCTCGGCCGGGAAAGGTCTCGGGCGGAAAAGGTCTCGGTCAGGAAAGGTCTCGGTCAGGAAAGGTCTCGGGCAGGAAAGGTCTCGCCGAAAGAAATTCCCGGCGGGAAGGCCTATTGGCGAGGGATCCTTGGCCAGACAATAGGAAGATCTGGGCGAAAAGTTCCGTCCATTCGCGCAAAGTAAAGAGGGGCGGTCTTCCCTTAAAAGGCCTACGAACGACGCTCCCGGCAAATGGTTCCCGGCAGAGCGCGGAAACGACACGCCTAAGCCTTGAGCTCTCGGCAGGTTCCCACCTATTGATCGCTAAGGGAGATTACCCTAGGGGGGCCAAGGGCCTCGGCGGAAGCGTGCTTGAGAAGCATTCGGCTTCAACAGTTAAAAAAAGAAAAAAAAAAGAAAGGAAGAAGAAAAGGAGGGAACCAGACACAAAAAACTTACAATATATATGTATATTCTCAATGTAATTACAAAACGGTAGCATCTCGCTCATTACAGGCAAAAGAGAAAAAAAAAGGGGTGGGGAGAACCCATCAGGGAGAAGCGCTGTATCCACTCGAGCTCCCACTTGAACTCCCGCGGGAGCTCTCGCCTGAGCCCTCCCCGGATGTCTCGCCAGCAGCCGTGGGAGATTTCGGGACATCCGAGGGCGGGGAGTCGGGTGCGCCTGGGGGGCTTCGGGATAGGCTCGAAGAGCCAGGGAACAAGCTGGGGAGCGGTAACGATCTTGCCACCCTCGTTCAAACATCCCACATCTCGCAACGTCTCAAGGGTCAGCCTGACCGTCGCTTGAGTGTTGGTTTGCAGGAGCTTGTCGATGTCGTACTCCGAGAAATGCCGGCTCCTCAGCCTCTCATCCAGCGAAGAAGGAGGCGCGACTGCGGTCGCCGCCACCTCCATGCGTCGGAGCTGGTCCCTCAGCAGGACGTTCTCGCACCTTATCCCGGCCACCTCCGCGCGAAGCATCGCGCTCTGGGCAGAATCCTGCGTAAGGAAGAAGCCAATTATTACAGAAGAGACGACGAGCTATGGATAACAGGGGCGAGAGCGAATGTCTTGGAAAGGTCTCGCTTACCTCCTCCGCTGGGCGCAAGGAAAGCAGTCCCATAGCATCCGCCAGCTGCGTCTTCAAAGCCGTCACCTAGGCCACCGCCTGGTCCCGTGCCTTAAGCATCTCGCAAAAGTTGCGGTCGATGGTGAAGCGCTGGCGTGCGCACATATGCGCAAGCTCGAACCCACGCATCAGGGCCCGGGTGGAGTCGAAGGCCAAGAGCCGCGTGGGCAGTTGATCGTAAAGGCCGGCGTTCTCCCGGCTGTAAAGGTCGTAGCCCAACGCGAAGGTCTCGCCGGTGACCTGGTCGCGCTCCGCCCAGCTGGGGAGAAGGGTCGAGACGGAGACTTGGTTGGTCTCAGGGTCCCACCGCAGCAGGGGTCTCCCTTCCGCGTCAAGGCACTTCACGCCGAGACCAAAATTCATGTGCCCCTTTGGCACCTCCTTGGGCGGGGATCGAATGGAGGTCTCGATGGCTGCCCCCTCGCCACCAGCCCCGCTTGCGGCTGGAAGGTTCTCGGCGGGGGCCCCGACGCTATCACTGGCGGCAGCGGTCATCTCGCTGGCCGCCTGCAGGACCTCTTCGAAGGACCGGCCTGGTGCGAGAGGTCGGACGGGCGCAGTCGCCACAGATTTCCCTTTGTCGGCAGCGGTTGGCTTTGGTCTTTTCAGCGGCCGGGACGAAAAGGCGTCGGGCTTTCGCTTCCCGGCACTGGTCGAAGGAGGCGGGGTCGGCTCGTCCCGACAAGCTTGAGCCGCGGATTTCGCGAGAGCCAGCGGATCTCTCGCAGCCTGGCCCTCGGCACCCTGAGTCTCAGCAAAGGGTTGGTGCAGAGGAATTTCTCGCTCTCCTGCAAAGGCGACAATGCTCAGCGTTAAAGTTTAGACCGGGAATACCGAGTTAAAGGCGAGACCGTACCTTCGCCAGGAGGGACGGCGGGGAGAGAATCGACGTCCCGCCTAAGAAATTGGACGTCGAACTCCTTCGTCCCGAAGAACTCCAAAAGGGCGCTCTCGCGCGACCCCAGGGCGGGCGGCTTGTAAGCGACGTCCTCGTATTGAACGGGCGCGAGAGGAGCGTTGTCGAAGTCGCCGGCAACGAAGACGAACTTCTCTCCCCAATGGTGGTGTTTGTTGGCGAGATCGGTGGTCTTGAGCAGCTGCTCGGAGAAGAAGACCACCCCTCCCTTTGCGCGGAAGGTGAACAGCTTCCGGAAGATAGGAAGGCTAAACTCAATCCTCTCGGATCGCATGTAGCAGATGAAAGCTACCAGGATGGCGACCGAGTTTGGATTGAGTTGAGCGGGAACGACGCCGTAGTAGCAGAGGGCCTGGCGCACCTCGGGCCAGAGGGGAAGGCGGAAGCCCACCTCGAAATGCTTGAGGGGGATGGCGAGCTCTCCCGCTCTCGCGTTATTGACCCGATAATCGTTGCCCGGGTTTCTCGCAGTGAAGCCGGCGGGAACGTAATGGGAGGCGATTAGCTGGTACTCCTCCATGGTTAGGCGGCAAGAGAGGAACTGGTGCTTTCGAAAGGCTTCCGCGCATTTGGAGCGTCCCTCGCCTTCGCCCGACATCGTGTTTAGGGGATTGAGTGCGAGGTCTCAAGGAAGGAGGCGAGAGCAAAAATTAGGCGAGAACGAGAAAAGAAGGCGAAAGCAGGGGAAATTCTCGGCAAAGCGCAAGAATAACAAGGAGGAAAGCGAGGGTTCCGGGTCGGAGAAATAAATGCGTTTGGTGGACTCCACTATTTATAGGAAACTGTGGTAATGATGACTTTTCTAAAAAATAAAAAATAAAAATAGTGGCGGTGGTACAGGCGTCATGCCCCAAGTCAACGACGCCTCGGGTTCCGGCCTGGGATGACAGCGACCGGCCGACGGTTCAGATTCGCGCAAGTGTCTCGAGACGACCACGTAAAACAGAGGAAAACAAAAGCTGAGATTTCTCTCGCCGGGCGAGAGCTAAATAACAAATAATAATTGAAAGATTACAAATAAGCAGTCCAAAACAAAAAGAAACGGGGTACATCGCGATAAGGGAAGGCCAAGGGAAGAGAGGTGGCGAGACTTCTTTAAGTCAATACGGTTCTCAACGTCATCGTCCTCGCTCCCGCCGTCTAGTCCTCGGGGGCGCCAGCGGGTTGTAGTAGGAAGACAGGTTGGTGCACCCTAGGTTGATCCGGCGAGCCTGGTCTCGAATCCGCGCGATACACCTCCCGGGGGAAGACTCGGCGGTAGACCCACCCGGCCGCTCCGTCTCGCCAAAGAAATAGTTGCGCTCAAGGGCCTCCAGCCTCTGCTCCACCATCTCGCGAAATTCTTTCGCCGCAGTGGCACGGACCCGCTCCCGCCGCACAAGCTTTGATAGGAGGGCAGCCATCTTCTTCCCTCGCCTCTTCGCGCTCCCGGCGTCATTCGAGATGTCCTCCAGCTCGTCAGACGAAGGGAAGAGGGAGCTCTCGCCGTCCTCCCCCTCTATGTCTTCGTCGTCGTCTTCATCATCTTCATCGGCCCCTGTCCGTGAGTCCAGATCCTCTGAGAAAACAGTTTCATGGTTACGGCGAGAGCTGAGTAAAAGCTATGGTAATGTTTCGCATACCTGCAGCATGGCGAGAGCCACTGGCCGGCGGCAGGCGAGAAGGCCCGGGCCTCCCCTCAGTCCCATAGAGGAGGTGGAGCGGCTTTCCGCGCCCCGGGCGAAAGGTCTCGCGCACAGTGATCCCGGCCTGGCCGGAAGCAGGGGGGAAGTCGTCCTCTCTCACGAGACGGCTGGCCTCCTTTGGAGCTATGGAGGGGTCGACAGACACCCCTCCCGCCAGTACGGCGAGATTAGCCACTTGGCCTAGCAAGTTAGCAGCCATTATTTTGTTCTCCCTGGTGGCGAGACTCGGGTTGGCGGAAGCTGATGCTGCGGGAAGTCAATTCGACAGAAGGGGAGGCTACAATTGAAAGTTAGGAGTGACAGGGAGAAAAGTATACCTGCGGTTCTCGGAGAGACAGCAGGAGGAGTGGCCTCCGTAACCCGTGGTCGATCCTCGGGAGGGTGAGACGACGAGTCCGGAGGCACCAGCGGGGACCCGGCGTCGTCGTCTCGAGCCGCTTCCTGCGAGAAGTATTCCATCGGGTGCCGACCCTTTCGAGTGATCAGCTCGCGATTTTGATGATCAGCAAGTCGGAGAGACATACCTTCTGCGGAGGGGAAGCATCATCCGCACGGTCGGGAGTCGGGGAGGGTGAGTTCCTGTTCTCGCGAGAAAGGTCCCGCTGGACCGCCTTCTCCTTTTTCTTCCTCTTCTCTTTCTTCTTCTTTAGCGGGGAAGGATTAGCGGCTGGCGATTTTCTCGCCAGCCAAGGAGAAACCAAAGCACTGTTCGCCAGGGCTCGCGCATGAGCCGCATTGATGCGGTCTTGGAGGTCTTGCGGAAGCGGCTTGTCAACACGTTTGGAACGCATTGTGAAGTCACGCGAAAGCTCAGTGAGGAAGCAGCGACTCAGGGGCAGACTTAGGCCGTCTATTAGCACGCGTATATATAGAGTCATGGGATGGCCCACCAAAAAGATTCTCTTTTTTGAGGTGACACGTGCCCAACGAATATTTATGGGTTGGACGTGTCTTTTCGAGCGCAGAGCTAGCTCAAAAAGAGCGGGGATTGTGTACAACCCCATATTCGTTGGAGGGTGTAAGACCCCCCTTTTTTTTCTTTTTTTTTAAAAACAATCGGGGTCTTAGGCCCAGAACCGCCGCTTTGCGGTGACGCCTTCGCACCCAGGAAGGTCATCACTACAAAATGCCGATCCTACCAGCCAAATCGATCACAACTGTAGCAATATAATAAAGCAAGTCCACAGAAATCACATATAAATAAATAATCTCCACGAAGGGAGTGTCCACAGATATAACACATAACTGAATCTTGGGCTTATGCCCTGTACATCAAGTCCTCACTACATATCTCTCATTACGGAAGCAAACTAAAATAACTACTAGCGATCAGGACTCACAGTCCCTGCCGTCTGAACTCCGGTACTAGACTGTCCGATCTCCAAGCGTGCCGACCTCCGGGGTTGCTCCTCCATGCTGGGCTCCATGGTCCCCTAAAATGATGTGGTTCGAAAACCATTAGTCTAAAAGACTAAGTCCTATCATCCCCCGCCCCTTCCCCCATGGCTCCTAGGCAGCGAGCGGAGAGAAGGAAAGGGAAGGACATGATAGTGGAGAATAACAATCAAGCAGATGGCGGTGGAACTAATCTAGCAGTTCTAAGGTATATAAGACGGTAATAAAGGTATGAAACACTGAATAAGAAAGTAACCTTATCTTATGTGAAAATACATAAGCTAAGGGATCTCTTGCAGGGCTCCTATCGTATAAAAAGTCTCATATCAATTTATATGATAGGGTGTCGGTTTTACTAGCAAGCATAAATATGTAATACTGAATAAAAACCTTAACTTATAAGCACACTCGCACGAACTTATAAACCAAGGGGTCGTTTTGCAGGGCCTAATGTATAAAGCGTCTCATACCGCTTATATATTAGGTGTCGGGTTATATGCAATGATTATGCTATGAAATACAATTATGACATGACGTGAACATGCAAGTGCAACCCACCCACTCAACTCTGTGTACACAGACCTTTATTCCCTCTTTCTGGAGCCGAACCTCCCAGGATACCTCCGTAGTGGCAAACGGAAGCGGTGGGTTGGGCCTCGCCCACCTCTAAACCGGTAATAGCACTACCAGTCAGACCTATCGTACGCGTCAACGCTGGTGCACTAAGCGGAGCTCCTGCGTACTCTTGCCGGCTGGCGCACCGGACTTTATTTGGCCAAGTGCTAAACCACACTTACCGAGTCAACGTATTGGCGTCGGTGCATCGACCCTCCAATACCGAAGACCCACCACCTTATACTTATGCACATGCAACCTTATGTATCAGCTACCGAGCCAAAGCTCCCCGGACCATCCCGTCCGTCATAAGCAACAACCAAGACAAAGCTCGTCGGGCCATCCTGCCCATCACAAACCATTATCGAGCCAAAGCTCGTCGGGCTAACCTGCCCATCATCAAAATCACTGGGCTTACTGCCCGAGTGACCAAACCTATCTCCTCGAGACATCGAGGTGTGAGAAGGTGAAACCCTAGATTTACTAGTTACTCTTGCATTTCAATTTTGCCTACGATTTAGGTTTAGCCCAGGACTGCCCAAGGTATTCCCTGTGAAGGGCTCTCGAGGGCACTACGAGCTACGATGGGCTGAAGCCCAAAGCTCCCTTTCGCAAGACACTTATTCTTATTGGTTAATACCCAATTCCAGGTCCCTTACTATTGCCTTGGATCTAACCCTAGTATTTTTGACACTTCCTCTATACGGGGAAAGACGATCTTTCGTCGATCCCGAGCTCCACCTAACATTAACAAATCCAACCCACTACTCATCCAACCCACTACTCATCCTACCTCCAATGATGAACTCATTTTAATTTATCCAAACCAGCAAACCACTAATCCTGACTCATGTGCCCAAATTTATACTCCAACATAATTTCTGCAGTTTTACTATATGTAGACCACTAAGACTAAATAGCATGTAAAATGGGAGGTACATCAAATAATCACTCAGTACTCCTATAATAATTATTGGAGGGCTATTATGACCTTTGTGGCCCAAATCCAGAGATTCACAATTTTCTTAATTAATTTGGTAATTAATAAATTTTCTAAGAAATTCAAATGCCCTAGTTTTGTACATGATGCACCATTTTTAGTCATGCAAAATACTTCACAAAATTATAATAAATACTAGGCATCTAGGTTACTGTAAATTCAAGGCCTCATAATTTTTCAGTAATATTTAAACCTCTAAACATAATTGTTGAACATAACATACATTTATCAATATAATGAAAAATTTACAGAGCTTTATAATCACATAAACGGTCCTCTGACCAAATTTCACAAGATTCCAATGAGTGGTTAATTCAAAATAAATTCCTAAGTAGATAGTGCAATTTGAAGGGTTGTGAATGAAGTACTTTATTTATTTTCTAAAATTCATAACAAAATTTCCAGAGATGATTAACACTATAAAAATACTTTTACAAAAATTTCATCATGATTCAAGGTCATATGACCCACTAATTAATTCCTAGGGTATAAGGACCTAAATATTTATTTAGTGGTTTAAGTGGGGTGTATGTGTCCAACTACTGCCTAATCCCTTCCTAGGACATTTCAACCTCCTAGGATTACATGGACTAAACCCCAAGTCCATCCAAGGACATATCACCTTATGTCCTTCACAAGCCCCCAAAGTTCAACATTAAGGTTTGAACTAAGTTCCTAGGGCAAATTAACCCCAATCATCTCAAATTCCAAGAGAGAGTGTTTTTACCCATTTGGGTGAGAATTGGCCAAGGTCCCAACCCATTTGGGTGAGAATTGGCACCTCCATGCCCCAAATACTCTTTGCCCTAATGTACCCCTTAGCAGACCAAAATTTGGTCACACCAAAACCTATTCAAATCAAACCTAATTGGGCTGAGATTTTTCTCAGGGTCAAACAATAACCCTAAGAGTCAGCCACCAAAATCTTGGGGGGTATAGAGGTCATTAAACCCCTAAAATAATTCATAAATGGTTTCTTGAATTTTTACAAAAACTATAGGACAAAGTTCTCCAAAAATTCTCATTTTTGGATATGTTCTAGATCTAGGTTCTAGCAACCCTCATCCAAAATTTCAAGTCATTTGGATGTCTGGATTGGTGGGGGCACGTAAAACACTATCTGGTCTAGCCTAGGTATAGACCCCACAAAAATGGATGTTGTGGTCAAACCACTTACCCAAATGGGTTCAAACAAATTTTCAATTAAACTAGACTTCATGGGCTACAACTTTCATGTTGGACACTTTTTCTGTATGTGGGTCAAAGTATTTTTAATATTTAATTTAAAACAGACCAGTAAACAGGACAGAAGTTGAAATAATAGGATTTAATAAAATCAGATCCAGCACGGATCTTAAAGCAAAATCGTGGGGCTCCTGGTCATCTTCTTCCTCCAGCCAAGGGCTGGGATCAGCCCGACCTGGAATAACTTTTCAAGCCATTTGTCGACCTTCTAGCCACCTCCCTGGCCGGTCACCACTGCCACCACCTTCGTTGAGGTGGGGGCTATCGCCGGGCGGCGGCACGGCCGCCGGAGGGGCGGTTTCCGGCAATCCGACCACTCCTTTTTCTTGAAAAACCATTATAATTCAGAAATTTTCTCACTCCAATCGGGCTCAATTGAGCCCGATTCTTGGCCCTATTTATTCCTATGATCTAACCATAGAAGAAGAGAAAGGGGAGGACCTTTGCGGCGGTCTGGAGTCGCGCCGATCGCCGAGTTGACATGGTGGTGGTGGTGGTGGTCGGATTTCTACGATTACACAGTGGGATGGCTTGGCTCCTTCAGGTAAGGGTTGGAAATGAACTCCTGGAGTCCAGTGAACCTTTTAAGATGAAGATAAGAAGGAGGGGGTGGGTGTAGGTTGTCATGGCCATTAATGGCCCTCTTTAGGAAAGTTTGGCCATGGTAGGTGGGGATGGAGCATGGCTCAAACCAGTCAATGACCAGCTGGTTGAAATGGGATTGCATTCCTTGTCCTAGTGAAATGAATGGAGGGGGTTGGGGAAGGGTAAGGAGGAGCCCAAAGTCTTCCTTCATTACTTTCTTTCACTTTCTCTCTCTTACATAGGTGGCTTTTCCTCTCTCCTACACACCAAGCTGAAATTTGGCTCCTACAAAACCCAATGGCAGGCCACATGTCCATTTCATCCACCAAAACAAGGTTAGCCCAAGTGAGTTGGGCTTGAGCTTGAGTTAGCCCATTTGGGCTAGCTTGACCTAAACCTTGACTAGGGTAGACCTTGGTCAATTTGGTCTTTGAGGTTGCTCCTAATGGGTCTTTGGTGACCCATTTGCCTCCCCTAAGGTCTAGATGGGGTTGACTTGGCCCTTGGAGGTCACTTGACCCTTAACTAGGGCACTTTGACCACTTTAGGGCTAGAGTTGACTTTGGTCAACTTAGCCTTTTTGGTTGACCCCAATGGGTCCTTGGTGACTCATTGGCCTCTCACTAGGGTTAGGAAGGTATATGTGGGGTCCACATGGCTAAGGGAAGGTCAGTTGACCCTACATAGCTCAGGTTGACCCATTTAGTGTTAGAGTTGACTTTGGTCAACTTAACCACTTTGACTGCCCTCCATGGGTCCTTAGTGACCCATTAATCCCACTTTAGGTCTAGGAAGGCCTTGGTAGGGTTATTTGAGCTTTACTAGGGCACACTGCCCCTAGTTAGGGCACCTTGCCCAATTTAGGCCTAGAGTGGTTCTAGGTCAACTTGGCCACCCTATACCTATCCAATGGACCCCTAGGGCTCTAATGGACCTTACAATGGGTTGATGAGACCATGGTGGGGTCTTGAAGTCTTGGTGAAGCCCCATGGTCATCTTAAACTAGGGTTCAGAAATTTACTGTTTGCAGAGCACAGTAGTCTCACCTACATTCCTAGGTTCACTTGCCCTTTTTGGGCTTCCTAGGGTTTTGTCATGACCTAGTCATGACAAAACTACTCCTAGGGGTCTAGTTGTTTGAGGGATGTTACAGAGGGAACCCAGAGAAACCAACAGTCAGGATTGGACTAGCTTCGGGCTAGCTTCGGGCTTCAGACTAGAACCGCTTGCGCCTTGGTAGAGCTCCCGCCTACGAACAGGCGGGATCATTTGCGCCAAGCCTCAGCCAAGACCCACTGATGACCAGAGGCGGGCGAGAAGTCGTTGAGTCCACTCGACGCAAAAATCCAAGCAGCAAAGGCGTCGAGTCCACTCGACGCCGCGTTGAGTAAGCTCCACTCACTCAACGCCGCGTTTTGCAGCAATGGCGTCGAGTTCACTCGACGCCGCATTGAGTAAGCTCCACTCACTCAACGCCGCGTTCAACAGCAAAGGCATCGGCATCGAGCCCACTCAACGCCGCGTTGAGTGGAGGCGGGAAGGTTCTCGGCTCAGGGTTCTCGCCGAGTGGGGCCCAAGGCCCAGGGTAAAATTACTTAATTGTCCTCAGGTAGAATTACCTACATACCCCCCAGGGGCTACATTTAGTATTTTATAAACAGCGGGATTTGGCTATTGGCAGACCAGTCATGGGTATTTCAGTAATTTCAGGTCAGCAAAAGGCTATAAATAGACTCATAAGGGCTCCTTAGAAGGCAAGCTTTCATTATTCTCAAAATCCTCAAGTGCTCTCTAAGGAGCTTCAAGCCCAGCTTTGGCTTTAGAGGGGAAGCTCTCAGAGATCTTCTGGGTGTGAGGTGGGACCTCCCAGCTGAGGCTTTGGGTCAGTTCTAGGTCTCTTGCAACCAGTCGAGGGCCGAGGCTTGAGAGAAGTAGGTGTTGGCTGCACCCTGGTTTTTGAACATTCGTTGAGGTCATTTTTGGCATCAACATGGATGATAATGGAGTGAAGATTCGTGGAAACATTGTGTCCAAAAATCCTCGGACAAAAGGATCAGCGGAGGTTTTTCTTGCACCTAACATCGAGAAGAAGATGCAAAAAATGCTCAATTGATGTGTTGATATCCCTTTTAATGTTGTTATTTATTCTAGTTTTGCAATGATGATTGAGTCCGTTGGACAATTTGGGGTTGGAATGAAACCACCCAGTTACCATGAAGTTTGTGTGTCTTTGTTGAATAATGAAGTGAAGTCAAGAGTATGATGAAGAGTTACGAGGATGAGTGGAGGTTGTATGTATGTTTTATCATGGCTGACGGATAGACAGATAAGAAACAAATTACTCAGGTAAATTTTTGGGTGAATTCACTCAAAGGAATATTTTTCCCAGAATCAGTTGATGCATCCAATTATGCAAAGGTTGGAGAGAGGATGTGTGAATTGCCTGATAGAGTGGTGGAACGTATTAGAGAGACCAATGTTGTTCAAGTTGTTACTGATAGTGCAAGCAACAATGTACAAGCAGGTAAATAATTCATTAATCATCATTATTTAATATTTATTTAATTTTAATCAAATATATTGATTTTTTTGTAACTCACTAACTTTGGTAATAAATAGGAAAATTATTGGAAACAAAACAATCACATTTATATTGGACATCGTGTGCTGCAAATCTGCCCATTACAAAATATTGGAAAAATGTCTAGTATTAGTAGAATAATAAAGAGGGAAATGACCATAAATAGTTATATTTATGTTCGTCCTGTACTTGTCAACATGTTTAAGAGCTTTATAAGGCAAGTTGAGCTTGTTAGACCTGCTGTTACGAGGTTTGAGACTTCTTTCCTTGAATTTTAGCGCATTCACAAGCAGATGACCAATCTAAGAAAGGTATTCACTATTGTGTATATTATGAAGCTTTTTGGACATTTAGTTCGGGTACTAAGATTGGTAGATGGTGAGAAAAGATCAGCCATGAGTTATATTTATGAGATTATGGATAGAGCAAAAGAGACAATCATTAACTCTTTTAATGGGAAAGAGGAAAAATATAAGGACGTAGTAGAAATTGTGGATAAAAGATGGGAAAAACCAGCTTCATCGACAATTGCATGCAACGACTCATTTTTTTAATCCAGAATTCTTCTATTTAGACATTGATATTGCATTAGATAGAGAAGTCATAAGAGGTTTATACCAGACAATGCAAAAGATCATTCCAAGTCATGAATCATGACAATCAAGATAAAATTATGGACCAACTAAGTTTATATAGAAATGTTGAAGGATTATTTGAAATGCAATTTGTAATCCGGCATAGAAAAATAAAGTCTCAAGTTTAATAAATTAGACATTATTCAAACAAACATTTTATTTCTTAAGAATGCATTATTAATTTCTAGATATTAATTTTTTGACAGCTGAATGATAGCAATCTTATAGAACTGATACTCCTAATTTAACTAAATTTACTATAAAGGTTTTAAGTTTTACTTGCAGTGCATCTAGATGTGAGCGTAATTAAAATTTTTTTGAACATGTAAGTATTTAAATTTTACTTTTGGAGATTAATATGTTGATGCAATCGTGTTGACTGTCTTCTTGATTAATTTATATCATTATATGATTAATTGTTTATGTTGTAGGTTCATAGCAAAAAAAAGAAATAGACTGACTCAACACATCTAAATCATTTGGTATTTGTGAAAAAAAAATCGAGCGTTGCGTCGGCAATATGATTCATGTGATCGTATTGATTCAATCTCGTTAAAAGATATTGTCGTCAACAACGAATGGTTGATGGGCAGAATGGAGGAATATGATGGGGCTGAGCGGAATGAAGAATTGGTTTTTGATGACAATTTATTGACTTGGGGTGTAGTTGCTAGGGTCATTGGAGTAGAAGAGGACATTTATCAGACACGTTTATCCAAAGGAAAGGATGTGATCCAAACAAGTGCAAAGATAGTTGAAAAGGGGAGCACGTCTAGGACGAGGGTTGCTACTCCAGCAATCCTTACAGATGATGTCGAGGATGAAGAAGCTGAGTACAATAAAGAAAAAGAAGATTATAGTGAAGAAGATGAAGACATAATTGATTCAGAGGATGAGTAATTAATATTGAATGATGGCAAGGCCGAGGATTCACAGTTTTATGTTGTTTTTAATTTTTATATATCACATTTTAATATAGAATGTTGTCGTGTCATTGCCTGCTATACAATTATGTACTTATGTGACAGTTGTTATACTTATATAAATGCTTATCATCATCATATTATATTGAATATTGTCTAAATAATGTCATAGGGCTAGCAGGTTCCTACTCTGTTAAGCACTAACTAGGGGAAGAACTAAGAGAAGAGAAAGTAGAGAGAAATTAGGGTTAGGGTTGGGAGAGAAGAGAAAAACCTGAATAATCCTTGCATGACCTCCAAAGAGAGGGGTCCGGGTATATATATATCCCCGGACTAAAGGCCGGCCGACCAAGGGGGGCCGGCCGGCCCCCATGGGGCTGAACCCAACGTGGTTCAGCCCCCCCGAGCCGATATATTTAAGAGGAAAGGGCTGAACCCATTGGTTCAGCCCCATTATCGTCATGCACCTGCCGTTGCCGCCGTTTGTAATATTGTCCGAACAATCTAGCCTCATCCGGGGGCTTAACATTCCCTTCCCCATCAAAAACCAGCTTGTCCCCAAGGTGGTAATCGGGGTAAAGCTCCCGGAACTCCAGCAAGTCGACCCAAGTATTGTGCTCTGCGGAGAGACCCTTCCATTTGACTAACAGCTCTGGACAGTACGTCGTGCCACGGCGTTTCCACTTGATCAACAGTACCTCCTCCGGAATCGGGCGAAGCTCGCCCCCACCAGTAGCTTCGGGCAAAACGGGAAAGACCGGAACAGCATCACCCAACTTCCGCTTCAACAGGGAGACTGAAAGGTAGGATGGATCCGGGAGGTCGCGGGTAAAGCCAAGGTATACGCAACCGGTCCGACCCGCCGCGTGATCCGAAATGGTCCATAGTAGCGCGGTGCCAGTTTCTGATTAGTCCGCTGTGCCACAGACAGCTGGCGATAAGGACGAAGTTTGAGAAAAACCTCATCTCCCACCTGGAACTCGCGCTCCGTTCGATGGCGATCTGCCTGAGCCTTCATACGATCCTGTGTCGCCCGAAGATTCTCACGCAAGGTGGCAAGGGTCCGATCACGATCACGAAGCGCCCGATCAACTGCTGCAACTGCGGTACTGCCGGGCTCATAACTGCTCAAGGAAGGAGGTGGCCGTTCATAGACGACCTCAAAGGGCGTGAGTTTACTAGCCGAGTGATAAGAAGTATTGAAGCAGTACTCCGCCCAATGTAACCAGCTGGTCCATGTTCGCGGCTCATCCATCACGAAGCAGCGAAGGTAAGTCTCGACGCCCCGATTTAAGACCTCTGTCTGGCCATCGGTCTAGGGATGGTGGGCCGTGCTGAAACGTAAGGAAGTCCCCTGCAAGCGGAAGAGCTCTGTCCAAAATCTGCCAACAAAAGTAGGATCTCGATCGGAAATGATCGCCCGGGGAATTCCATGCAATCGAACAATCTCCCGAACAAATAAGCCCGCAACCGACTCAGCTGTGTAAGGATGGCTCAGAGCAAGGAAGTGCCCATAGTTGGATAACTTGTCCACCACTACCAATATCACTGATTTACCCTTCGACTTGGGCAGCCCATCGATGAAGTCCATAGAAACCGTATCCCAGATCTGATGCGGAATCTCTAAGGGAGTGAGGAGGCCAGCCGGAGAAGTAGTCTCATATTTCTGTCGTTGGCACACCTCACACTACTGCACAAACTCCTGAATGTCACGGCGCATCCCCTTCCAAAACACGTTGGCCCGAGCCCGCTGAAGAGTGCGAAGAATGCCGGCGTGACCTCCTGTCGGCGACGAGTGAAACTCATGCATCATCACCGTCCGCCACGCTGACTGAGCAGGAATGACGACTCGCCCCTGATAATACAGCCGGTCATTTTGTAAATGATAACCGGGCGCTACCTCACGATCCTGTCGCAGGTTTCCACAATAGCTCGTAACTCAGGATCTTGCTGCACCGCGTCCTGAATCTCATCCACCGAATCCAACTGAGGCCCGGAAATGTGCGCCAAGGCCCCCTCGGGTAGGCGTGAGAGGGCGTCAGCCACCCGATTGTCTTTCCCGGGCCGATACTCGATCACATAATCATATCCCAACAACCTGGTGACCCACTTTTGTTGAAGGGGGGAAGAAATCCGCTGCTCCAAAAAATGCTTCAAGCTCTGATGATCGGTCCGTATCGTAAAGCGACGCCCAAGCAAGTATGGCCGCCATAGGGCCACCGCATGAATAACCGCCAACATCTCCTTTTCATACACTGAGAGTCCCAGAGTCCGGGGAGCCAAAGCCTTACTGTAGAAGGCGATCGGCCGCCCCTCCTGCATCAAGACCGCCCCCACTCCCACGCCAGAAGCATCTGTCTCGACCACAAACGCCTTAGTGAAATCCGGAAGTGCCAACACTGGAGTCGTCGTCATCGCCTTCTTGAGCGCCTGGAAGGCGGTCTCTGCCTCCGCGTGTCACGCGAAAGCATCCTTTTGTAGCAGCTATGTAAGTGGTCGTGCAATCTTCCCATAGTCCCGTACAAAGCGTCGGTAGTAACCAGTGAGGCCTAAGAACCCCCCTCAGCGCCCGAATGGTCAGGGGTCGTGGCCAAGAAAGCATACTCTCGATCTTCTGTGGGTCTGCCTTCACCCCGTCAACGGAAACGAGGTGCCCCAAGTACTCCACCTCATGTTGTCCGAAAGAACACTTGGACCTCTTAGCATATAACTGATGTTGCCGGAGAGTGGAGAAAACCTGAGCCACATGACGTAGATGATCCTCCCAAGTAGCACTGTAGATCAGAATGTCGTCAAAAAAGATCAAGACGAACTGTCGCAAGAATGGCCGAAAAATCTCATTCATATTGGCCTGAAAAGTAGACGGCCCCCCCGTTAATCCATTTGCCATCACCAAGAACTCATAGTGACCGTCATGAGTCCTGAAGGCCGTCTTATGCACATCCTCCTCCTTCATCAGAATCTGATAGTAGCCGGATCGCAGATCCAGCTTCGTGAACCGAGTCGCCCCATGCAACTCATCCAGCAGCTCCTCTATCACGGGAATCGGAAACTTGTCCTTCACAGTAACACTGTTTAAGGCACGGTAGTCTACGCAAAAACGCCAAGATCCGTCCTTTTTTTAACCAGAATAATCGGTGCAGAGAAGGAACTGGTACTAGGTCGTATGATGCCTGCATCAAGCATCTCTTTCACACTGCGCTCGATCTCTGCCTTCTGTATGTAGGGATACCGATACGGACGGATGTTGGGCGGTTCAGCCCCAGTCTGCAGCACAATCTGATGATCACGGAATCGTGACGGCGAAAGTGTACTTGGCTCCTGGAAGATGTCATCATACTCCTCTACTAGCGCCCGCAACTGGTCCGGCACCTGTGTCGATCCATCCTCGTCCGACCTCACCCCCAACAGAATCGCCATCAAGCTACTAGATTCCTCAAGCTGCTGTAATCTGCGAAGGGAGATTTCTTTAACCGGAGAAGATCTGAGCCTTTTCAAACAGAACTGTCGCTCGCCTTGCACGAACTCCATCGTCATCTGATCCCAATCAAAAGTAACCCGCCGCAACTGCTGCAACCACTGCACTCCCAGCACCATATCTGAGCCCCGGATCGGTAAAAGGTAGACATCCGTGCACCCCACATACCCCTGCATCCGAAGCTCCACCCCCTTCAACACTCCTTGACACTGTAACTTGCTGCCATCCGCAACCAAGACCTGGAACGCCGCTCCCGTGTCAATCTCATGCCCCACCTTCTTCGCCACATCTGGGTGAATAAAATTATGAGTACTCCCGCTGTCTACCAGAATCGTCACCCTCTCCCGCCGAATCCGTCCAGCCAGCCGCATCGCAAGCGGAGGTGGATGACATCCCTCCATGGCATGTAGGGAGACACCCAATTCCGTCAAGTCTAAGTCCCCCCCAGACTCCAACTCCTCCTCTGGGAAAACGACCTCCTCGAGCTGCTCCTCCTGATGCAACATAAAGACCTGTACCTTCTGACACTTGTGACCGGGCACAAATTTCTCATCACAATTAAAGCATAAGCCCTTCTCCTTCCGAGCCGCCAACTCGCTCCAAGACAACCGAGTCACCGTCGGTTTGGTACCCGTGGGTTGCTCCCGTCGTGCTGATGTGCCAGGGCCCAAAGCCGGTCTACTCGTGATACGTGCCCGCTGCCTGTTGAACCTCTCCTCCTGGATACGCGCCAACGTAATGGCATGGTTCAATGAACGGGGCATGAGTGCCTGCACCTCATCTCGAATGTGCTCCTTGAGACCAGATATGAAACAGCTGTAGAGTGTCCTCTCCGGCCACTGAACCCGATTTGCCAGCTTCTCGAACTCAGTACGATACTCCATCACCGACCCTTTTTGCCGAAGCTTCTGAAGGAGGGCCTCAAAGTTCTCATACTCCAGTGGACCAAATCGGGCCGTAAATCCATTCACGAACTCCCCCCAAGGCGCGTACTCCCGTCCCCGCAGGAACCATTGTGTCCATTGGAAGGCATCATCCTTCAGATGGAAGGACGCTAGCTGCACCCACTGCCCTTCAGGCACCTCCTGGTACTGGAAGAATAATTCAGCCTTTTGAATCCATTCCAAGGCGTCGCCGCCCTCGAACTCCGGAAAGTACATGCGAGTTAATCCAGGGGTCAAACGTTGTGTCCCTGGACCTCCGTCCCGTCTTGCGTGTTCCCCGTGTTCAAATCCGTCGTAGCCGTGCTGTTGTCCTGCTCCCCAGGGAGGAAATTGCTGCTGCCCGCCCCAACCTGGGCCAAAACCGGCCATTCCGGGTGGCCCAAATCCACGTGGAGGAGGAAGGAGTCCCCCCCTTGGCTGTCCCGTCATGTCGGGTGGCCGCCGGAGCCCGAAAGGCTCATCCCCGCCTCGGCGCCACTGTTTCGGGCCTAATCCGAAGTCGCCGAAGGCCGCTGCTGCAGATCCCGCCGGAAACAGCCCCGCCGACCCTCCAAAACCCGCTGCCAGGCCCGCCGGAGGGCCTTGGGCCGCCGACGCCCCACCTCCTGCCGTCCCGAGCCACGCCGCGCCAGGCGGAGCCCCTCCCGCAAGCCGCACGCCCGCCACCCCTTCCGCAAGTCGTGCGGAAGCCAAAACGGCGGGATCGGCCTTCGATCCGCCCGATCCGGCCGAATCGTCCGTCACCGGTGCCTTCCCCTTCAATAGGGTCTTCAACTCCTCCAATCGGGCTTCCAACCGCCCTTCTAGGGCCGCCATCGAATCGGTTAAGCCAACCACATTCTCCTCTAGGTTTTCAATCCGCGAGGACTCCTCTTGATTCCGAGTGTTCACCATGGAGAGAATCGAGCCTCTGATACCAAATGTTAAGCACTAACTAGGGGAAGAACTATGAGAGGAGAAAGTAGAGAGAAAGTAGAGAGAAATTAGGGTTAGGGTTGGGAGAGAAGAGAAAAACCTGAATAATCCTTGCATGACCTTCAAAGAGAGGGGTCCGGGTATATATATATCCCCGGACCCAAGGCCGGCCGACCAAGGGGGGCCGGCCGGCCCCCATGGGGCTGAACCCAACGTGGTTCAGCCCCCCCGAGCCGATATATTTAAGAGGAAAGGGCTGAACCCATTGGTTCAGCCCCATTATCGTCATGCACCCGCCATTGCCGCCGTTTGTAATGTTGTCCGAACAATCTAGCCTCATCCGGGGGCTTAACATACTCATACACAATTGTCCTTGAATGCACTATATTAGACATTGTTCAAAATTATTAGAGAATTATGAATGTATCCTACATGTTTTTATAAGGGTTGACCTTTTTCCTCAATTTTTTCTGATGAATCTTTCATGTCCCTTTCTACAGGGCTGATAAAGATGTTCTTTGGCAAGTGGACATAGATAGAATGGGATATATCTTTAAACTCTTATTGATACAAGAATTTGCATGGAATATATCTTTAAACTCTTATTGATATAAGAATTTGCAGATCCTAAGCATATGCTTCTATATTCTTCCTTCACTAGTTTGTGATTTTAAATATTGAATGACATGCTATGATGAGCCGGTGGCACGTGTAGAATTTGACTTGAAGAAAATAAAGTCGTGTTTCTAATGTTTAGTGCAGGTCACAATTTGGTCTTTTGTTTTCTAAATAACCAAATATCTCCATCTTTTACCTAGAATGCAACTATATGTTTATTTGATGGTTTTTGTTAATCTTAGAGATGCTTTTTTTTGCTTTTTTGCGCCTCAAATGCATCAGGCGCGTGTCTGCACATTGCGCCTAGGCTCCAGGATCTTTTTGCTGCTTGGTGCACCTTGCGTCTTTAATAACATAAACCTCTCTAGACTGGTCCAAAATATCATTGTTGGACCAATAAGTTTCATCCTTTCAAATCTAACACGTCACTCGTTAGTCATATCATACTACTCAAAATAGTGGTCCATCACCTGTAGCCAATTACTAAAGGCCTTCGGGTCCAGGTGGCTGACAGAGGTGTGAGTGTCAATGCCTATGTGGCGAGTGATGTCATCCTACGCATGTGGTGCTCTACGCGCCTCAAAATAATTATCATAGTAATCATCCCACCCATAGACAAACGGACCTATACAGCTATACTCAATCATGAGGGGTTGGGTGCAGAGGTGGATAGTCCTCGTAAGGGAGGAAATGCCTATTCGGGGTAGGTCCAAGTTGACCGTTTAGAATGTGATCAATGGGTAGTCTCATAGGTGGAGTAGACTCTCGTGGTGGTTGATTTCTAGCACGCCAATTTTGAAACGAAAGGGTATCTCATTCTTCCTCGAAATGATCGTCGGGTAGAATTGGGCATTAATTTGATCGAATTGATCTAACATCAGCTGTTGGAATTCTACAGGTGTTATCTCAGAGTTGGAGTTGGTGGTTTTTTCATCTGTAAGGTTTGGGTCGTACATGAGCTTACGACAAGGTCTATCTCTACGTAACATGGAAGAAGTGGCCCAAATCTTGGGCTCTTATACCAAATTTGATGCAGGGTAGGCTGTGGAAGTGGACCAACGCTAATGCAAGCCTATGTAAGTGGTGAGGACAAACACAAATAGACCTTATCTATATGATGCATGTATGATTTGATTCAATCAAAAATTAAATTTTAGCAATAAGATTACATATGTTTAGCAATTAACACGACGTTCACTACAATTGCAAGTGAATAAGAAAAAACAAGTTCGCAGAAGGACTCTAAAGCTAAACTTGCACAAACGGATTTTTATAGGAAATTAAGAAAGTTATACAGTTACACAAATGAATAAAAATTCCCAAACAATTATATGATAATCAAATAGAATTCAATAAATATTAGGAAACACAATACCAGAAGCATGTAGATCTGGTGGTGGGTCTGTTATCGGGTGACCTGTGTAAGAAAACGGGGGGACTAGTGTAACACCCCTATCCGTCGCATGGTATATAGCAGTAGGTCCGGCCGGGACCCGACGCCATATACTACAGACAAACCGAAAGGTTACAGAATGAAATCATTCTCTCAAACACAAACGTCCTACACATAGCAACTAGCGGAAGCTTTTAAGTAGTTGAAAGAACGCAATAACAAATAACATTTATCATGAATGCCCACCAACCTCACTAGAAATGAAATACCAAAATACACAAAAGTACTTGGCCTTATGGCCTTACAAATGTTCACTTAACAACAGAGTGTTTTACAGACATCGACTCGCAGGCCGGCCACACATGACAGAAATAAAACAACAGTTCACTTTGGCCTTCGAGGGCCAGCACAGCAGCTTGGGTTTCAGCCCGCTATTTGGTACCTGGTTCCGCCACACCTTCAAGCAACATTCCACCGTACGGTGGCAAACAAAGCAACGGTCAGCTAAGGCTGACCAAATTATAACGACCCCGCCCCTTATTCGGGACGGCGATGCTCCTTCCCTGCATTACATTAGCCCAGCTAAACAACTAAGTGCATAAGTAAATTTCGCCACAGGTGTAGGCTCGCTCGGCCAAACACTCCGTGCACTCAGGGCACATTCTTAGTAAATTCCGTGGCTTCACTACCATCCAAAAATCCTAGTGAAACTACAACCTAGCACAGTTCACCACAGGTGGAGGCTCGCACGGCCGCCCACCTCGTGCACTCAGGGCACATTGACGGTGTACCGGACTTCCCGGTTACCACCTCCGTTCAGAGGTCCTTGACTTGACGGATTACTTTGAGTATTTCAGTCTTTACGGCCCCTGGCCTGAGACTCTCATTATGCCACCGACGAGAGCCAATTTCCGCTACTCTCATGTCATAGTCCACATAACGCAGGTACAGCTCCACCATTTCCCGTTGCTCAAGTCGCCCTACCGTCTCCGAATACCGTAGTACTCATGGCCAAACCTGCAGGGCGCGGGTCGGTTTTGTCTTTCCTGTTCGGCTCCCTGGCCTAATAATTCTGAACCTCATGGGCTCACCGTTTCCCAAAGAAAGACCCTACATGTCTCCTGGAGACAGGCCTCGCACATACAATCTCAATTATACAAGGTTGGCCCCAGGCCACCTAGTTGGCAGAAATGCGTTTCCGCCCAGTTTTCCGGGTGCACCTTAGAGTTAATCCCCAAGGCTCCCTGTTGCAATCTACCGTGTAGAAAACCTGAAGAACAACACAATACGGAATCTTCTCCGACAATCAATGCACAATGCAACATCACTGATCCAGACAAACCCGTCCGGGTAGGCTTCACAAACAATGCATATGCCCGTACTTCGATTCCGGACTCTAAACAAGGGGGACTTCACATATCTACCCCAAAGAACACCGCGCACTCACCGCACACTCGCGGGAGCGGGTTTCCCATGCAGAAAGGAAGAGGACTTCACATGTCCAAGTTGAGAATCGTCACCCTTGAAGTCCATTTTGGCGTCATGGAGAAAAGTACACGGTTTGAAAGGACCGCAACGCTCTTGTCTCCGCAAATCTGAATTCGGCACGCGATTCGGGCCACCGTAGCACCACCGGCGGCCGGATTCCTCTTCTCCTTCCTCCACTTGCTGAAATGAGGAATAACTTCCCCATTCCCGTCCATAAACCATCAGGAGGTAATCCAGGGCCGTTGGATCGTCTTTAATAAAAACGAACGGCCCAGAAAAACTCTGAAAATCATTTCAGATGGCCGAACACGGCTTCGCACACGGCCGTGTGCCTGGCCGTGTGCCCTGCTTGCACACGTAGTCGTCGCTCCAGAACAGAACACGGGTCGAGACACGCCCGTGTCCCAACCTGACACGCCCGTGTCCCAACCTGACACGCCCGTGTCGGGTCATCGACACGCCCGTGACCAGGGGCGTGTCACGCATAACCGCCACGCCAACCGACACGTCGCTCGGTGGACACGGGTGGCGACACGCCCGTGTCACACGCGACACACCCGTGTCAACCAGTACACGCCCGTGTTCAGGGCCGTGTCCTCCAGTCGACACAGGACAAACTCTCCCGAAGAGTACACGGCTGTGTCACATGCCGTGTGCCTGACACGCCCTGTGACACGCCCGTGTCACAGGCCGTGTTCGAGCACTTGACGCTCGTCGACCTCAACTCGACCACCCGAGCACGATACGGTCATGTGACACGCCCGTCTCACACGCCGTGTTCACCCTACCAAGGCCCAAACTTGGTCCGAACACCGCCTGTTTTGCTTTTAAGTTTCGGGGTGTTACAATTCTCCCCCACTTAAAAAATTTCGTCCACGAAATTATGTAAAGATACATAACCCAAGTTTTACCCAAACGAAATAACTCGGGGTATTCCTCCAACATAACCTGCTCTCGATCTCATGAAAGCTCTTCATGACAGCAATTATTTCAACGGACTTTTAAACCATTCCAAAACTTCTTATTGCGGCGTTGTGTGACTTCAAGGTCTTCAATACCTATAGGTTTGACCTTCGTCGTCACCCCACAATCAACCGGCACCTGATCGACCGCAACCACATGCGAAGGCTCTAGCACCGCCTTCTGCAACCCCGATAAGTGGAACACCTTATGTAGCCCACTCAAGTTTTCTGATAACTTCAGTCAATACCCTGCTTCACCACTCCGCTCCAGGAGCTCAAACGGTCTGAGGTACCTCGGATTCAGCCTCCTCAGGCGTCGAGCTCGCGAGAAACCATTAAACGGCTTGATTTTGAACTATGCTCAATCGGCAACAGCGAACTCCACGTTCCTATGCTTTGGCGTTATAGTATTCTGCCAGTCTGTCGTGATCGATCTGCAACCATACCTGAACTGTATGTACCGTTGAAGTGGCGTCTTCCACTGTCTGACGTTTGTACAACATCGACTCACCCGTCTCCAACCAAGCGACGGCGTGCGACCTTTTTCTCCCATACAAGGTCTCGACAGGCGCCATTTGTTTACTCGTCTGGTAGCGGTTGTCATATGCAAACTCCACCATGCACAAGTGATCTTACCACTGCTTTCAATAATCCAAGACGCACATGTGAAGCATGTCCTCCATCGCTTTGTTGACCCGTTCGGTCTGACCATCCGTCTGCGAATGGAAGACCGTACTGAAGCTTAGCTTAGTTCCCAACAATTTATGCACCAGCCTGGTATCGTTAGACGTGAAGCGTTCATCTCAGTCACTTACAATACTGTGGGGTGCACCATACAACCGAACAATGTTATCCATGTAGAGTTTGGCTAACTTTTCCACCGGATCATCATTTTTCAGTCCTAGGCACCAGAACAACTTCTTCAAACCTCTAAACATTTTGTGCACTCGCGGTGAATTGAGTACTTTGTATGTTGAGCCTCGTACATCAACTCCTGTCGTTGACTCTCCACACTTGGGGCGCACAGACGACTGTTCTTCCACAACAGTCCGTCTTCAAAAACCATATTGGGGATTTGACCAATCAAAAGCATCATCTGTGATCTACTTGTCCATGCGAGAGATCTCCAATATCTCCGAAACTTGCGTCAAGATGTATGTTGAAGGTGTTGTCCCCCAATAAATCCATCCACCTCCGCTGACATAAGTTTAAATCCTTTTTATCCAATAAGTACTTCAGACTCCTAAGATCGATTTAGATACCGACCTTCACGTTGTTTAGGTAGCGCCTTTAAAGCTTCAGGGTGAATATCACGGCCGCTAACTCCAATTCATGGACCGGATAAATCCTCTCGCGTACCTCCAACTAACGCGAGCAGTAAGTTATTACACTCCCATGCTGGAGCAGAACACAATACAAGCCACTGCCCCATGCAACGCGGTAAACCTCAACTCCTTCGGTTCTACTCGGTGAACATGGAATAGCTACCGAGGTCAACCGACTTTTCAGCTCTTCAAAAGCTTGCGCGCACTCCAGCAACCACACAAACTTTTGATCTTTCTTTGCCAAAGTCGTGAGGGGTAATGTTATCCGCTAGGGGTTCTCTATGAAGCGTCTGTACTAGCCGGCCAGTCCTATAAACTTCGAACTTTTCGTCAATGCAGATAACACAAGCAACTCACGTATCGCAAATATCTTTGACGGGTCCACTCCGATACTTTCTCCACTCAAGATGTGACCAAGAAACGCTACTGAGAGTACCCAAAGCTCGCACTTGGAGCATTTGGCATACAACTGATTTCTCCTTAACGTCTCCAATACCGAATCCAGATGCTTGGAATGATCACCCTCATACTGAAAGTATAACAGTATGTCGTCGATAAAGGTTATCACGAACTGGTTCAGGTACTCACTGAATGCTCCATACCTCACATCCAAAACACGGACGGCGCATTTGTCAGCACAAGCGGCATAATGAACTCATAATACCCATTGCGTGTGTTGAATGCCGTTTTGGGAATAACACTTTCCCTTAGCGACAAATACTAGTATCCAGACTTCGGGTTCAACTTGAGTACACACTTGACCCATGGAGTTGATCGAACAAATATCACTACTTAGGATTGGATACCTATTCTTTTCCCGTTAATATAATCAACTTCTAATAACCATTTCAGAGTTGTAAGTTTCCATCATCTTTTTAACAAGGGAACCGATGTGCTCCAAGGCAATAAACTTGAACACACATAACCCTGTTCTACCAGCTCTTGAAGTAATACTTCAGTTCCGACACCTCATAACCATAGCTAGTACCAAACTGACCACCCTACGTTTGAAATTGATGTACACACGCTGCTCCGAGAGTCAATCATTCCAAAGATTACATCGAACTCTTTAGACCGCAGTAGCGACGCTTGCAAGTCAAAACTCCTGACTCTCTAACCGTAACTTCAAACAACAGGCTCTATTCGGGTGTAAAGAGTACCCGTTAGGCAGCATTACTCTCGATTTGTCTCTTGTCATCGAAGAAGGAACTCCGATGCGCGGTACACATCCTTCAGCCAAAAAGGAATGAGAAGTTCCCATGACGAACAGTGCTTTCGCCGGTCACTCAGTAAATCAATATAAATCCTATCACAAACAATCATAGGCTAACATATGCAAGGCAACAAGTATCTAAAACTGACACACCAAAATTAAATCATACCTGTCACCATGTCAGCATATTTTATAACCTCCTGATGGCCAAAGTTGTATCCTCTAGGTTGGGATGGAGCATACTGAGATGTAGCTGCCTCCAACCCCTTGCCTTTCTCTTCGTAGGTCGATCTAGGCTTCTTCTCAGACTCTAGACGTCCGCTTCGACACTCTCGGGCAAAGTGTCCCAGCTTTCCACAGCAAAAGCATGCATCCTGGTCTCGGCCAATAATTGTTCCAGACGCACCAAAAGAAGGAACTAGACCCACCCTCCTTGCCTTCTTACCCCATCTACGGAAACCAGACTTCGAGGTGGGTAGCGCCCTGATCTCTGTCTTCTCAGCACTGGAGTCTTTCTCCTCTTGGACTCCCTTCACAGCTATCTCTGTCCCCTGATCGTCCTTACGACAATTTCGGGCAAAGTGACCAAACCTTCCACATTTATAACAGTAATATAGAGTTTGACCAGCAGATACGTCAGGTCTCACCTTACTCCTCTTTCGGTGTACAGACTTTGCGGGACCTGGGGAGTTTGGTAACCTGCACCCTAACGTCTGGTTGATTCTGGCCAGATCTGCTTCCAAAGTTCTAGCCGCCTCCACTAACGCTCGGAATTCGAGTAGCTTTGGTCCTACGAGTAGCAGTCGTAATTCATCACGCAGACCGTTGTAGAATCTATTAACTATAGTCTGCTCGTTCTCCAGATCAAACCCTAGGTAGCGCCTTATAATAAGAAACGCCTGCAAATACTCCTCAACTGAGTGCGTACCCTGCACTAAAAGCATGTTCAACTGCTAATCCAAAGGTCTTATACATGTCAGTTGTTCCATCACACCACTCGGTGTTGAAGTCACACCAGGGACAGGGGGCTGCACTTGCCCTCCAAGTTGTGTTTTAGTCACTGCGAACACCACTTCAACTATCCTTCTTATGGTTTCAACATAAAGCAGGGTCTCAGGCACGCTGTTAAGTGCAATATTCTCCGTGGAGTGTTGAACTTGCGACTGCCCCGCACCACTCGTAGTCCCCTATATAGCATAACTATCGATTAGGCGACATAGAAATTGCTAAAAGCAATCATTGGAACACTCAGGTTCCTCAAAAACAAGTGTATTTTCATTCCTAAATGGACATTCATGGGTTCTTTTTATGTTATAACGATGACGCACATACATGTGCTCACCACCCCTTAAAAGAATTCGCCCACGAATTCCAATAAGCAAGACCGGAACCGTTAGTCTGATACCAAATTGTAACACCCATATCCGTCGCATGGTATATAGCAGTAGGTCCGGCCGGGGTCCGACGTCATATACTACAGACAGACCGAAGGGTTACAGAATGAAACCATTCTCCCAAACACAAACGTCCTACACAAAGCAACTAGCGGAAGCTTTTAAGTAGTTGAAAGAACCCAATAACAAATAACATTTATCATGAATGTCCACCAACCTCACTAGAAATGAAATACCAAAATACACAAAAGCACTTGGTCTTATGGCCTTACAAATGTTCACTTAACAACAGAGTGTTTTGCAGACATCGGCTCGCAGGCCGGCCACACATGACAGAAATAAAACAACAGTTCACTTTGACCTTCGAGGGCCAGCACAGCAGCTTGGGTTTCAGCCCGCTATTTGGTACCTGGTTCCGCCACACCTGCAAGCAACATTCCACCGTACGGTGGCAAACAAAGCAACGGTCAGCTAAGGCTGACAGAATTATAACGACCCCGCCCCTTATTCGGGACGGCGGTGCTCCTTCCCTGCATTACATTAGCTCAGCTAAACAATTAAGTGCATAAGTAAATTTCGCCACAGGTGTAGGCTCGCTCGGCCAAACACCCCATACACTCAGGGCACATTCTTAGTGAATCCGGTCAATTCCGTGGCTTCACTACCATCCAAAAATCCTAGTGAAAGTATAACCTAGCACAGTTCACCACAAGTGGAGGCTCGCACGGCCGCCCACCCCGTGTACTCAGGGCACATTGACGGTGTACCGGACTTCCTGGTTACCACCTCCGTTCAGAGGTCCTTGACTTGACGGATTACTTTGAGCATTTCAGTCTTTACGGCCCCTGGCCTGAGACTCTCATTATGCCACCGACGAGAGCCAATTTCCGCTACTCTCATGTCATAGTCCACATAACGCAGGTACAGCTCCACCATTTCCCGTTGCTCAAGACGCCCTACCGTCTCCGAATACCGTAGTACTCATGACCAAACCTGCAGGGCACGGGTCGATTTTGCCTTTCCTGTTCGACTCCCTGGCCTAATAATTCTGAACCTCATGGGCTCACCGTTTCCCAAAGAAAGACCCTACATGTCTCCTGGAGACAGGCCTCGCACATACAATCCCAATTATACAAGGTTGGCCCCAGGCCACCTAGTTGGCAGAAATGCGTTTCCGCCCAGTTTTCCGGGTGCACCTTAGATTTAATCCCCAAGGCTCCCTGTTGCAATCTACCGTATAGAAAACCCGAAGAACAACACAATACGGAGTCTTCTCCGACAATCAATGCACAATGCAACATCACCGATCCAGACAAACCCGTCCGGGTAAGCTTCACACACAATGCATATGCCCGTACTTCGATTCCGGACTCTAAACAAGGGGGGACTTCACATATCTACCCCAAGGAAAACCGCGCACTCACCGCACACTCGCGGGAGCGGGTTTCCCATGCAGAAAGGAAGAGGACTTCACATGTCCAAGTTGAGAATCGTTACCCTTGAAGTCCGTTTTGGTGTCATGGAGAAAAGTACACGGTTGGAAAGGACCGCAACGCTCTTGTCTCCGCAAATCTGATTTCGGCACGCGATTCAGGCCACCGTAGCACCACCGGCAGCCGGATTCCTCTTCTTCTTCCTCCACTTGCTCTCCCCTCTCTCTTCTCCTTAGAAAGAGAAAGTCAAAGATGAAATGAGGAATAACTTCCCCATTCCCGTCCATAAACCATCAGGAGGCAATCCAGGGTCGTTGGATCGTCTTTAATAAAAACGAACGGCCCAGAAAAACTCTGAAAATCATTTCAGATGGCCGATCACGGCTTCGCACACGGCCGTGTGCCTGGCCGTGTGCCTGCTTGCACACGTAGTCGTCGCTCCAGAACAGGACACGGGTCGAGACACGCCCGTGTCCCAACCTGACACGCCCGTGTCGGGTCATCGACACGCCCGTGACCAGGGGCGTATCACGCATAACCGCCACGCCAACCGACACGTCGCTTGGTGGACACGGGTGGCGACACGCCCGTGTCACACGCGACACACCCGTGTCAACCAGTACACGCCCGTGTTCGGGGTCGTGTCCTCCAGTCGGCACAGGACAACTCTCCCGAAGAGTACACGGCCGTGTCACATGCCGTGTGCCTGACACGCCCTGTGACACGCCCGTGTCACAGGCCGTGTTCGAGCACTTGACGCTCGTCGACCTCAACTCAACCACCCGAGCACGACACGGCCATGTGACACGCCCGTGTCACACGCAGTGTTCACCCTACCAAGGCCCAAACTTGGTTCGAACACCGCCCGTTTTGCTTTTAAGTTTCGGGACGTTACAACTAGCAGGTGACTAGAACAGTAGGAGAAGACCACGGGAGAAAGGGCCACTCAAATTCTTGCAATTTTATGTATACCTCGTGGCGACACTCAAATTCTTGTCAGCATCTTCCTTCAGACCATGAAAGTTCATGGTTTGCACTTTAAGAAGGGTAACATGGCCACTCATGGAGGTGAGGCAGGAAGAATCCTCAAAGCGAGCACCAATGTAACAAGCTTCTTGCTAATCATCCGAACTCCGGTTGAGTTGATGGTGAGGTTGAAGACATGGAGGGTATTGCTTACAATCCCTATAGGTAGCTAACTAAATAGTCATTGATTGTTAAATTCATCCTTATGTTTTCAGGCATATATATAATATTTTCTTGATAGCAGTTACATGTGAACCCACTGTTAATAATCTATTGGTCTTTAATGTTTACAGGGATTGCTGAGGAGGCCTGAATCTGTTGGTCGTCTGGCATTTCCTTGCCTGGAGCGCAACCAACTATAGCACTGCTGCAACATAACTTTGCTTAATTGCTAAGAAAAATCTTTCAGACAACAGCATGCTTTATTGCATCATCTTAAATGGAAACCACAGACCCCGGAAGCCTACCAGATGCTTACAATTTGCTTCAGCACCAAAAATCCAACAAATGATAAGCACCAGCTCAGGTTAAACAAATAATCAGTACAAAAAAGTAATCCAACAGAGAACTACATAGAAACAACAAGATAACAAATTCGAGGTCAGCATTGTAAAACCCTACAAAAACATCAAGAGCCAACCATATGTTCTAAAAGAACATCAAAGAGAGTCCTATGACACTACCATCAAAAGCCAGTGCAGAAACATCAGAATTTTCATTAAAAATTCGTCCAAAAACATACCAAACAAAATAGATCCTACAGATCTAAGAAAAACCAGTTGGATTAACTCGGAAAAAAAGGTTACTGACCATCTCCGTCCTTGTCGAACAAGCTGAAAGCCTCCTTGAACTCTGAGATCTGGTCGTCCGTTAGCTGATCGGCCATGGCTCCAAAGAGGTGACGTTTGGACTGTTGGGATCTGCGTCGCGGAGCAGTGGAGCGGAAGAAAGGGAAGAGGCAACTGGGCAGAAAAGGGTTCGACCAAATCTGCGAAATTTACGGAATGGGGGCGTGAAAAAAGCCCCACTAGGCCGGACCAGGACTCGGGGTATAGGTGCATAGCTCCGCCTGGTGCATTGCCCGGCCCGCGCAAAGCCTGAATTTTCGGGCCAGCCATAGCCCGGGCCAGGGAAAGCCCGACCCAGGCCAACCCTGCTGTACAACAGCACAACTGCACAGCCTGTACTAGTAGTGGTGCGGTGAGCGTGGACCGTAGTTTACTCAAGAAAATTCAGGGCAAAGTCTCATGGTTGAAGGCGAAGGAAAAGAAGCCGGCTCGGGCAACCCGCCACCAACGGCGAGTGGTGTCACGGTTAGAATGATGGAAGATTTCAAGAGGGAGGTTCTGCAGACCATTCACCTCGCATCGCTGCGAGAGGCGAGTGGACGACGTCTTCTGTCCCGGTGGTCGCAGCCCGTCTCTGGGAGAAAACACTCCTGGACAGCGACCTGGGAAGGAGGTACCGAATGAAAGTAGTGAAAGGGATCTCGCTGGGCGGGAGCTGTTCCCCGATCTGATGAATGCTGACAGGATCAGCGAGCCGACCGTGCGGGATGGGTCGACTCACCCTGTGCGAGGAGGAAGACCTTTCAACGAGTTGATTGTCTCGGACCCAGTCCCAAAGGGGTTCCGAGAGCCAGAGATGTCCTACTACATAGGCAGGAACGATCCAGTGCAGCACGTCCAGTGGTTTGAGGATGTTGTTTCCATCAGGCAGATGTCGGACGCTTTCAAATGTTGACTATTCGTCATCACCCTAAAGGGAAAGCTAGGGACTGGTTCCACCAGCTCCCCACAAGTTTGATTAATTTCTTTGAGGACCTGCACCAGGGGTTCCTATTGAGGTTCTCAACATCGAAGAAGAGGAAGAATTGAGCGGAGTTCTTGTTCGTAATCAAGCAGGGCCTGGAGGATACGCTGGGAAGTTACGTAGGCAGGTTCCAGGAGGAGGTCCTTTTGGTCCAAGAGGCATCAGGGTACACCCTGATGCTAGCCTTTACGATGGGGCTACGACAATGATTCTTTAGTATGGAGCTAAAAAGGAGCCTCCTTTATCCTTTGAGGAACTAGTGGAGAGTGCGGCAAAAGAAATAGAGGGAGAATCGGTGAATCCGACGTTCGCCAAAATGTTGGCTAGGTTGGCGGAGGATGAGGTGAAGGAGCAGGGAGGAAGCAGGCAGCGGGAAGCAAGAAGGAGAGAGAAGAGCCCAGAGGTTCCTGGGGCAACAGCAAGGTTAGGGGTGTAAAAATTTGTGAAATGCGGAAAATGGGAAACCAGGTCGCAGGAACACTCAACCTAACCAAGTCAAAAAAACCAGATGCAAATAGAAGAGCAAACAATTTTATACAATCAAACTTCTTTACACTGCGAGACATACATGACGAGACATGATTCGTCAATGTACCCGATGAAAGCAAAAAACATACAAGGCAAAATCTATCCGGGCGGATAGAATTAGGTAACTGTCAACTCTATCGAACTGAACTAAGGAGTCCGCTGAAGCCGTCAAGTCGCCAGACCGCAACCTAACCGCGCAGACACACTGTTATTCCAAGCTGAAGAACTCTGCCCACTATCTGCAAGCCGCCTAACCGCGAGGTCGCCTAGCCCTTAAATAATCCGCGAACAGCTGCTCCCTAACTGAACAGACAGACCGCCAAAAGCGAACAACCTTATTGAACTGGGAAAGATTGCCAATGAGAAGTCGTCTGGTCCCAAGCTGGGACCTGCTGCTAACCGTCGATTGTATCCGCAACTACCCGCACTGATCCCTGACATATGTCAGAACCAAGTCCATGGCTTATCAGCACTAGCCGCTCAATTTTTCATTTGATTCGTGTGTTATGATGTGACAAGGGATCATATTTATAAGCATGGAGAGTAGAGTGGTCACCGCCCTAACCGATAGGATCACCACCTTTCTCGCAGCTAGCACAAGACCTATCCGTACAGTGCGTACACAAAGCCAGTCCGCCAAGGTCGCACCTTGAAATGCTGAATAAGCCAGAACCAGGACTTGTCCGCCACACCCGCGGACACTGCGGATACTGCCACCAGTCTGCGGCACCCTGCAGACCATGAAAGTTCATGGTTTGCACTTTAAGAAGGGTAACATGGCCACTCATGGAGGTGAGGCAGGAAGAATCCTCAAAGCGAGCACCAATGTAACAAGCTTCTTGCTGATCATCCGAACTCCGGTTGAGTTGATGGTGAGGTTGAAGACATGGAGGGTATTGCTTATAATCCCTATAGGTAGCTAACTAAATAGTCATTGATTGTTAAATTCATCCTTATGTTTTCAGGCATATATATAATATTTCCTTGATAGCAGTTACATGTGAACCCACTGTTAATAATCTATTGGTCTTTAATGTTTACAGGGATTGCTGAGGAGGCCTGAATCTGTTGGTCGTCTGGTATTTCCTTGCCTGGAGCGCAACCAACTATAGCACTGCTGCAACATAACTTTGCTTAATTGCTAAGAAAAATCTTTCAGACAACAGCATGCTTTATTGAATCATCTTAAATGGAAACCATAGACCCCGGAAGCCTACCAGATGCTTACAATTTGCTTCAGCACCAAAAATCCAACAAATGATAAGCACCATCTCAGGTTAAACAAATAATCAGTACAAAAAAGTAATCCAACAGAGAACTACATAGAAACGGCAAGATAAAAAATTCGAGGTCAGCATTGTAAAACCCTACAAAAACATCAAGAGCCAACCATATGTTCTAAAAGAACATCAAAGAGAGTCCTATGACACTACCATCAAAAGCCAGTGCAGAAACATCAGAATTTTCATTAAAAAATCGTCTAAAAACATACCAAACAAAATAGATCCTACAGATCTAAGAAAAACCAGTTGGATTAACTCAGAAAAAAGGTTACTGACCATCTCCGTCCTTGTCGAACAAGCTGAAAGCCTCCTTGAACTCTGAGATCTGGTCGTCCGTTAGCTGATCGGCCATGGCTCCAAAGAGGTGACGTTTGGACGGTTGGGATCTGCGTCGCGGAGCAGTGGAGGGGAAGAAAGGGAAGAGGCAACTGGGCAGAAAAGGGTTCGATCAAAACTGCGAAATTTTCGGAATGGGGGCGTGAAAAAAGCCCCACTAGGCCGGACCAGGACTCGGGGTATAGGCGCATTGCTTCGCCTGGTGCCTTGCCCGGGTCGGGCAAAGCCTGAATTTTCGAGCCAGCCATAGCTCGGCCCAGGCAAAGCCCGACCTAGGCCAACCTCGCTGTACAACAGCACAACTGCACAGCCTGTACTAGTAGTGGTGCGGTGAGCGTGGACCGTAGTTTACTCAAGAAAATTCAGGGCAAAGTCTCATGGCTGGAGGCGAAGGAGGAGCCAGCTCGGGCAACCCGCCACCAACGACGAGTGGTGTCACGGTTAGAATGATGGAAGATTTCAAGAGGGAGGTTCTGCATACCATTCACCTTGCATACGTTGCGAGAGGCGAGTGGGCGACGGCTTCTGTCCTGGTGGTCGCGGCCCCGTCTCTGGGTGAAAACGCTCATTATCAGCGACCCGGGAAGGAGGTGCAGTGAAAGGGATCTCGCTGGGCGGGTGCTGTTCCCCGGTCCGACGACTGCTGACAGGATAAATGAGCCGATCATGCGGGATGGGTCGACTCGCCCTGTAAGAGGAGGAAGCCCTTTCAGTGAATTGATTGACTAGGCCCCAGTCTCAAAAGGGTTCCGAGAGTCAAAGGTGTCCTACCACACAGGCAGGGATGATCAGTGCAGTGCGTCCAGTGGTTTGAGGGTGTTGTTTCCATCAGGCAGATGTCGGACACTTTCAAGTGTCGACACTTCGTCATAACACTAAAGGAGAAGACTAGAGACTGATTTCACCAGCTTCCCTCAAGTTCGATTTATTGCTTTGAGGACCTGCACCCGGGGTTCCTATTGAGGTTCTCAACATCGAGGAAGAGGAAGAAGGGAGCGGAGTTCCTGTTCGTAATCAAGCAGAGCCCAGAGGAGATGCTGGGGAGTTATATAGACCCTGATGTACTATGGTACACCCTGATGTTGGCCTTTACGCTGGGGATACGACAAGAATTCTTTAGTATAAAGCTAAAAAGAGTGCCTCATCTATCATTCGAGGAACTTGAAAGTCTTTAATTTCAAGGATAGCTAAATCACCTAAAGGGGTGAATAGATTTCTTAGTCCCTTGTGACTATCTTTGGTTTTCTTTGTGTTTTAGGTGTGTTGAGTTAACTTAGTTAGCTTGATTTCAAGAACACAACACACAATGTTTATAGTGGTTCCCCAGATTATGGGTACGTCCACTTTCCCTCTCACTTTTCTAACAGCTTGTTAGATATGATACTTCTCCAATCTCGGCTCCTAAGAGCTTACAGCATGATCCCGTATGACCACTCAGTCTCCTTCAAGACTTACAGCTCAGGCACAAAGCCCTACAACTCAGTGATCCAAAGATCACCTACCTCAGGCCCAAAGGTCGTACAACTCAGGCTGGGAGGACAGCCCTACCTCAGAGAGAATGACTCACCTACAGCACAGGCACAAAGGCCCTACCTCAGATCCAAAGGATCCAACAACTCAGGCACAAGTGTCCTATAACTCAGAGAGAATGACTCTCCTACCTCAGGCTCAAAAGTCCTACCTCATATCCAAAAGATCCTACACTCAGGCCAAAGCCCTACCTCATATTCTCTACTAATCCTACCACTCCGGTCAAAGCCCTACTTCTCAGATCCACACAAGGATCATACACTCGGCCTTTATAATTTCAGGCTTACAAGTCAGATCCAAAGGATTCTACAGTAGAAAGAGTTTGTTGTTAATATTTGACTCCAAAGAAAATGTTCTCTGAGCCTGCCTTCCTGAGATGAGATGAACTCAGCCCTACCTTCTTCACAGCAATAAGAATAGATCTTCAATGAACAATTGCTTATGCTGGAAGTACCTTGCAGTGAACTGCTTCTTACTAAACTGAGAAAGAGACACAGTTCTAACTTCTTCTTCTTCCTCAAAAAGGGAACTTTCTGAATTTGTTGTTGAAAACAAACAGTATCATGTTGCTTCAACCAGCTAACTATCTCTGAATCACAAACCACTTGAGAGCAGGTTCTTCTTCCTTCTGTCCTGAGCAAACTCAATTTTGATTTCTACATCACAACTTCCAGAAAAAGTTCTTCAGAAAATTACTTGTTCGAACTGCAGTTAGAGTTTGCCCTTTCTACTACTTCTTTCTCAGAGAAATGTTCCTAAACTTGTTGTTAATGGTGAGGATTTCAACAACTAATTTCTATTTGAATCCAGTTCCTGCAGCTAGGGTAAAACCTTGCTGCTTCTTATTTTACCTCAGAAATATCTTTTGAACTTGTTGTAGCAGGTAAAGATAGCTACAACTAACTTGTATCAAATTTCAGATCAGTTGCAGCTAGGGTTTTTCCTTGCCGCTTCTTCTTCCTCAGAGATTACTCCGATCTTGTTGCAGATGAATATCGCAACAGCTAGCTTGTCGAACTTTTGATCAGTGACTTAGGTGGCGTTTGGTTGGGCTTATGCCCTGCGGTTCGGTGGAAACGCACCGCAGTTTAGGGTAATAAGCTGTGTTTGGAGCAGCTTATTTTAAAACCGCCGTTTTCAGTAAACAGCAGTTTTATAAGGATTCTCCTCCGCAGTTTTTTTATCCGTTCAGCCGCAGTCGCGATAACCCCTCTTCGCTCCTCCCTCGCCAGCGCTCCTCCCTCGTCAGCGCTCCTCCCTCGCCATTCCACCCGCCGCTTCTTCTCCAACCCCATCGACGACGGCATCAGGCGGTGTTTCTCCGACGGCGGTTAACCTTTCTCGTCCTGTCTATGGTTTGCGTCGGCAACCCTACGCCGACGTTTTTTCTCCCTTCAAGCAGCGTCTAGGGCTTTGCTTCTTCTCCGACGGCCGCTTCTTCTCCGACGGCCTCTTCTTCTTCTTCCTCACAGCGGCCTCTTCTTCGTACTTCTTCCTCACTTTTTTTCACGGTCCTCTTCACGCCTCAAATCCGAAGCAGGTAACCTTCTCAATTTTTTTTTTGCCATGATTTTGCTTCCTGGAAATTGTTTGTGTATGTGTGTGTTTGTATTTATATGTGTGATTGTGAGTTCATAATGTGTGTGTGAGTATGTGAGTATGTGTGTGTGTGAGTTCATAGTCGATTCTTTCAGCGATCCATACTGTATGATCTTTGGTTAGGTTAGTCTTTGTTAACAGCATCTATCCAAATTACATTTCAGTTTGTTCTAAAAGCATCATATCAGTACTGAGCCTTTCTCACTGTATAATAGTGTATATTCAGTTTGTTTTAAGTTCTTAATTCGAAAAAGAGTTGTCTACTTTATGCCTGGTTCATTTTATCAAATGATCATCATTATTATGGCTTTCAAATAATGGTTAACTTCACTCACAAAACTCATTGTGGTTTGAAAAAATTCCATTTCAATGTATGTTTTTTGTATGTTTTGGTTGAGCCTTCATTTTATGCTGTAATCAAGCATCTTTTGAGACTCTGAATACTTTTGAGGAGAATATACATTAGTTACATACTTACAGGTGAATTACAAAAACATACGGTCTTGCAATCATAGGGTTATTATCATACACATCTATTTCTCTATTCTGTATATGTTTCTCTATTCTCATTGTCTCCAACTTACCTGAGCCAACGGCCCAACGTGTAATGTTTGTATATTCTCAAGTTAATTTAACATATGTAGCTCTCCTCAATTTCTCATTGTGATGTTGGTGAACTTTTTTGTGTGAAATTTTTCCTTACATAAACCTATGCTATATTGTATATAAAACATTGCTTAAAAGCTCAAGAGGTTGATGTTTTGAAAGTTTTTGTGTGTGTGTGTATGTGTGTGTTATGTTGGTGTGTGTATATGTTTGATTGTATATGTTAGTGTGTGTGTGTGATTGTATGTGTGTGTGTGTGTATGTGTGTTTATGTTTGTGTGTGTGTGTGTGTATGTGTGTTTATGTTTGTGTGTGTGTGTGATTGTATATTGTGTTAAGATTTTTTTTGTAATCTTTTTGAATATTGTTTTCATTTCTATGTGTTGCCTTATAAAGATGGGCAAAACAAAAGACGGTGGGGTGACCGCAATGTGGGACAATTCCGACGTTTTCCTCTTTTGTGATATCTGCATAAAAGAGATTGAACGTGGGAATCGTCCAACAACACATTTTAGTAAAGAGGGGTGGTCCAACATAGCGAAGAAATTTGAAGAGTCGACTGGAAAGAAATACGATAAAGTGCAATTTAAAAACAAATGGGATCATCTGAAGAAGGAATGGAAACTTTGGACGGAGTTGAAACGAGGTGAGACTGGCTTGGGTTGGAACACATCAAGAAAAACTATAGACGCCTTGGATGAGTGGTGGGACGAGCGATTGAAGGTATTCAATTTTTTTATTATGTTATTTCCCTTAATTAATTATTGTATGCCCGTTTTAAATAATTGAATAATATTGCAGGTTGTCCCTGCTGCAAAGAAGTTTCGTTATTCCGGAATACAGCCAGAATTAGAGGAGAAACTGAACATGATGTTCAGCTCTGTTGTTGCGACTGGACATCATGCTTGCACCCCTCATTCGAGGAATGTTGGCCCCGAGTCTACTGGTGATAGAGCATTGTCAGACGGTGTACAAGAAGACGTTGACGTCAGTGGAGTTCCTCCTGTAACCGAGAACACAGCTACATCCGAGGTTGGCCAAAAAAGGAGGAAAGGACAGAAGAAAGATATTACATCAGTGTTAGAGGATATGGCAGAATCTTCTAGGAGCATGTGTCGATTCATACAGGAGCCACCAAGGAGCAATTCTTCCTTCACCATTGCCCAAGCACTTGAGAAGTTAGCAACTTACCATGAAGTGCAATCAGATAGGGAATTCCATTTCTTTGCCATCACCTATCTGATGGACAAAAATCATAGGGAGACCTTCATGTGTCTGCCAGAAAGTCTGAATGTTCAGTGGCTTCGTAGTCGCTATAGTAGTGGCGTGTAGTTGTGCCTATCTTCTTTATTTATGTGTGTGTTTTGTCAGTGGATGCTATTATGTTTATGAAGTGCACTAGTATGGACATTAACATGTTATCTGCTTTATTATGTTTTTTACCGCACATGTATGGACATTGATATGTGGATGATTTATATGCTTACTAGTTTTTTAATCCAACATTTGTTAATTCCAGAATATGTCGAGCGAGGACTCTGATAATGCCATCGAGCAGTACGAAATAGCTAGAAGGAAATGTGTTATTGTTCAACAACACACTATAATAACAGCATCAAGTTTGGCCTCTACACACACATCTCTATTAAACAGTCGAGTCCCACGCATGACTTCGAAGCAGACAGGTGATAAATGGGTTGGAGAGATACTTCGTGGATCTACTGTGAGATTTCATGACTCTTTCATGATGAGTCAAGAAATATTTCTCGATCTACTGCATTATTTGGAGGAAAGGTGTGGACTCCAGGGAACAAGAAGGACAGCCTCCAGAGAAGTGTTAGCCTTGACTGTATACATATTGTCGCACAATGAATCGATGAGAAAAACAATTAAGCGCTTTCAGCATTCAACGGAGACAGCTAGCCGATTTTTCTCTCAGGGTATTCGTGCTTTGTTGCGGCTAGGGGAGGAAGTTATCCAGCCATTAGATAGGTCTTTCGGGAGCACTCCACCCGAAATTATGTACGACAGACGTTACATGCCTTTCTTTAAAGATTGCGTTGGGGCTATAGACGGGACACATGTGGACGCGTGCATAGCAGTTGGACAGCAGGTACCCTATATTGGGAGACGGGGCAATCCAACTCAAAATATCATGGCTGCTTGCGATTTCAACATGTGCTCCACTTTCGTCATGGCGGGTTGGGAGGGATCTGCACACGATAGCCGCATTTTCAATTATGCCTTAAATGATCCTCAATATAATTTTCCTCATCCGCCTCGAGGTAATGTGAACGAATATGTTTATCTATTTCTTACTTTAATTTATTTGAGTGGTTAATTAACTTTTAACACATTAACAGGAAAATATTACTTGGTCGATTCTGGATATCCTTTGCAAAGAGGGTATTTGAAACCATATCAAGATACAAGGTATCATTTGCCAGACTTCGCATGCGGTGGTCGTCGAGCAGAGGAACGTCGAGAGATGTTCAATCATGCTCACTCATCGCTAAGGAGCGTGATAGAACGATCGTTCGGCGTTTGGAAGAAGAAATGGGCCATACTGCGGGACATGCCGAGCTACAGTTTTGCGAAGCAGGCAGATATTGTGATGGCAACGATGGCTTTACATAATTTCATTCGCCGACACCCTTCCCGCAACGATATAGATTTCAATGAGTGCGAGCAGGAGGGTCAAGCTGATAGGGTGGCCTCACAAGGAAGACAGGAAACCTGCTCTGACACTGCAGGTGGAGTAGAGGAGATGATCGCGCTACGTGATAGTATAGCGGATCAGTTGTATGAATCGAGAGCATAGCTCGAGATTGCGGGTGTACCTGGATTTCTTGTGTTATGTGTTTATTTAGCCTGGTGATTTTTGTTTGGAAAAAAAAAATTAATTCAAAACTCCATTTTGAATCCAAACAACTTATTCAAAACTCTGTTTTCAAAACTCCATTTCATCCAAACAGTTTTTTAATAAAACTCTGTTTTTCAGAATCAGCACTTTTTCCATCAGCAGCTTCTCATCAGCAGCTTTCCATCAGCAACAGCCCAACCAAACAGAGCCTTAGTCCAGACCTTCAACCTCTACAACAATGGCGAGCAAGAAGGCGAAGTTCAGTTGTCTTATTAAAAGCTTATTTCTTAGATCTGATCTCTGTCTTTTCTATTTCGGCGATCAAAGGCTATTTTGACCCATGGGCCCCACTGAAATTGACAACTGCAACTTTGCTTTAACAGCCAAAAGTCGTACAATAGGCATATGGCGTTGTTTGTCTCGTATCATAGTCATCCCGCCATGAAAGTGAGGCTAAGATCTATCTCAACTCTAGAGGGGGGGTGAATAGAGTATTTTAAAATAATTTTTCACAGTTGAAATAAATAGCACATATAAAATTCAATTTATGATATAGTGTAAAGTGCTAGTAAGAAGTTAAAAACTAAGAAATAAAAAGCACAGCACACAGCAAACAAATCACACAAACAAACCAGAAGACACAAGGAATTATAGTGGTTCCCCAAAAACCTGGGTACATCCACTCTTCTACCACCCTTGGTAGGAATCCACTCAGGATGAGTTGATCAGGTGTCCTGACACCAATGAGCTTTTGATAAGGTGCCCAAAAACCAAAACTAGATTTTTTGATAAGGTGTCTTGCCACCACTGAGTTTTGACAAGGCTCTCAGAACCAGACAGAACTTTTGAAGGGAGTTCAAGAACCCTTTTACAGCAGGAAAAGAAAAATAAGAGTGAAGGGTGTCTTCTCTGTTCTCAATCAAATGAGAGAAGCACAAGTGGATTGATGATGTCAAAGCTCCCCCTGAGATGTAGAAAGGTTCAGGAAAAGAAGCTTTGCTCTAGGGTGATAGGTCTTCAGAACTTTGATCTCCAGCACAGGATGGTTTCAGCAAGAAGGCTAAAGGTAAGGTGTCTGGAGTTCTGAGATGAGATTGTGAACACTTTTCAGTCAGCAAGAAGATTTTTGGAGTCACAGTTCTTCTGTTGTTCTTCTGCTATCAGTATTCTCTATTCTGTGTGTTCACTTTCCTTTTTTTTTCTTGTCAATCTATGTGTCTCTTCTTTTTGTGTATACTGTAAAACTTAAATAACACAGAAGAAAAGAATAAAAGTTTTCTGACGTTTTCTTGTCCAAAATTAGCCGTTGGGAGTCATAAATGTCTTCCAAAAATAGTCTTGTCTTCTAGAGGAAAGTCCAGCAAACATTCTCTGAAAAATTCCTTGAAACTTGCTCCAGAAATAAAGACAAACGGCTGGGAGATCTTCTGACATAAATGCTGATAATATTCAAAAACATTCCAAAGAATAGCATCATTTGAATTCCTGAAAGCGTCGATCTCTCCAAAGAAAACGTCGATCTGAGCTCTACGATCGTCAAACCGAGCTCAGAGATTAAATGGACAAGCAGACAGAAAACGTCGATCTGAGCTCGAAGATCGTCGAACCGAGCTCAGAGACCTGAGAAATAACTTCAAGGAGGGATCGTCGAACTGAGCTAGAAGATAGTCGAGGGGAGTTCGACGACTCAGCAGAAGCTAGCCAGAAGCAGATAGTCGATCTGAGCTCGAAGATCGTCGACCGGAGTTCGACGTTTTATTGAAGATGAGCTCAGAGAGCGTCGAACGGAGTTCGACGATTCGTCGACCTTAGCTCGACGTAAATTGCCTTAGACTAAGCTCTTCAACCTTGATCTTGGAATGGTCCTGGGGGCAGCTCCAAACCTAAGTTCTAAGCCCTAGACTCATTCTAATGTTGACCTTTTCAACTATACAACTAGGTCAACTGGGATTCCTAAGACAAGCATAGTGATCCTTACCCAAATTAGTAATAGGATGTTCCAACATCTCCCCCTATTTGGGTTAGGATTACTATTTACAGACAATCAGGAAATAAAAAGCATACAACAAAACATAAGCTAATACAAAATGCAGAACAAAGCAGATCACAGATAAATAGCAGCAGATATCCAAAGGTGGATGAAATGTTTAGCTTACACAGTTCACTTCCTTTCAGATCCCTTTTTAAATAAAATTTCTCTATTTGGATTCTGACTTTCCTTCTTTGACCTTCTGTCATCCTCTGCACCTAGAGAAGTTTGAGATTTGGGCCTTGGAACAACAGCCTCAGGGTGCAGCTTCATGTAGTCTTCTGGATTGAAAAATTTCCTTGATGCATATCTTTCCAGTTCTTTCTTTCTCTGCTCTGATAAGGTAGTTATGTTTGAAGTATCCTTGCCTTGTTCTCTGGCCATTTTTATTTGATCAAGGGCAGCCAATTCTTTCATTCTGGCTGTCCAGGATACAGGGTTGTTCTCAGGATCTTCAAAAGGAATAGGAGGTTCATATCTGTTGATGATTTCAGAGACAGTAGAAGGAGTCCTGGAGACAATTGTGTCTTTCAGCTTGTAAGGAAAAGGACCTGAAGAAGGGTCAGGGTGACTTTGTCCTTCCCTTTGATAGGAACTTTGTCCTCTTTGATTTCCTCTGTAATTACCCCTTCTGGGTTGATATCCTCTTTGATGTTGTCCCCTTTGATATGATCTTTGATAATACTGGGAAGAACTGTGTCTGGAGACTGGAGCTTGAGGGGCTGAACCTGAGCCAGAATCTGGAGGAGGAGGAGGAGGAGGCTGATATTGAGAAGATCCTTTTTCATATTTGTCAAGCTTCCTCTTCTTCTTCATAGCTTTCAGTTGATTTTTGGAATATTGCATCCAAGGCTCAGAGATGGGGCAGTCATGCAGGATGTAGTATGGAATATCATTGGAGTCTTTGGCTTTGGCAGGAGGGACTGACATCATTGCTTTACTTCTGGCTTTTCTCTTCTTGGCAATAGTTCTAGCAGAATCATCAGAATCAGTCCTGTATTGGTCACTCTCAGAACTTTGATGTTGATCATACAGATCATCAATTCTTCTGATAAGCTCTTCTTGAGCTTTAAGTTTTGCAGAAACAGCAGGAGCAGGAGGAGAGAGAGCAACAGCAGAGCAGGCAGAAACTGGAGCAGACACTGGAGCAGGAGCAGCAATTTCATCAGCATCAGTTGCTGGAATCATTTCTATGTCAGCAGTAGCAGCAGTTTCAACAGAAGGAGGCACAGTGGCCTTAGTAGCAGCATCAGAGATATTCACAGCCTTCCAGGACTTGATGTAGGAATCAATATGGCTGGGATCACAGGTAGATACAGGCACAATGGCCTTAGACAAATCTTCAGTAGGAGTTGCAGGCAGATAGCTGAAATGGGCTGTATCAAATATAGATAGCAGCCTCTGCAGATTCAGTGCAAAAGCACATCCAAGAGCTGGAGCTGGAGCAGACATAATATCAGCAGCTGGCACATCCACTTCTTCATAAGGCATCTCCCCTGCCTTGGTTCAGAGAGAGGTGAATCAAGGCACACAGAAGATGTGATAGCCAGGGAGGAGGAAAAGGAGGCAAGCTTGGTAGACAGCTCCTGTACTTGCTTCAGGAGTGGAGCCAGGGAAGACTCCAGTAGAGATGTCAGCTTGGGAGCTAGCAACTCATACAGCCTGTCTGCCAAACTAGGAAGATCTACATGCTCAAGTGGGGCTTGAGCAGAGGTAGAGGCAAAGGTGGATGGAGGGATGGTGGCTGAAACTGAAAATGTGGAGAAAGGTGGAGAAGGAATGGTTGGTTCAGAAGATGGAATAATGGAGATAGAGGAGGTTGAGGTGGAGATAGGGGAAGTAAGAGATGGTGTGAAGGAGGGTTGAGAGAGAATGTCATGGAGCATTTGTTGAAAGGAGGAAGTTGAGGGTGGCTCAGGAGGAGTAGAGGGTGAATCATCCATGAAGGAATCATCTGTAAGTGAGAAGGATGGTAGGGTGAAGGTTGAATAGGAAAAGAGAGGATGAAATTCCTCTGAGGTGGATAAAGGAGGGGATGACATAGGTGAAGAAATGGTAATTGGGGATGAGATGATTATGGTGGTGACTGGTGGTGAGGAGGTGACGACTTGGGTGGATATGGCTGGAGGAGGAGAAGAAGCAGGCATCTCTTCTGCTGAAGGAGTGACTGAAATAGTCCTTGTGCCTGAATGAAGTATTGCAGCAGCCCTGGAGGGGTTTATGATCTGCCTGTCCCATTTACTGAAGAGGGCACAGGAAAGCCTCTTGGATGCATTGATGAACATGCCAGAGGAGGTTAATAGGTCAGGGCACCTGTTGTGCAGAAAGACCCCTAAGATTCTCCCATAACTAACTGCATTCTTGTTGATCTTCTTCTTAATCAGAGTGAAGAAGATGGAGCCCCAGTCCAGGTGTTTCTTATCTAATAAGGCTCCCATCAGGCAGAACTGATATCTGGAAATGGTGTCATGGGCTGAATGCTTGGCCAACAGCACCTTCCCAACTACATCAGCCAGGAATTGAAATTCGATAGCCAGATTTTTCTTTAGTAGCTTATTAGGGTTTACTGCATTGTGACCCATCCTATCCAGCATGGTGTCAAACTCCTCTCCAGACAGTTCAATGGAGTCTTCTCCAGTACTGAGTTGAAAGACTTCTGTTAAAAGAGCCGGAGATAGAAATACCTGAGTCCCCTTAATGGTGCCGACAACAGAATTCTCAGACTCGTCTGTTACGGTAAAACACCACTCTTTAATTTCTTCTGAGGCGATCTTCATCCTTGTAGTCATTATTAGAGTCAGCTGTTGTTCTCTAAATAAGTTTAGGATGTCCTTGAAGCGCTGGTCGCTTCCGTCGAAAGAGTTTATGTCGATGTCAAAGCCTGTGTCGAACTTCATCTTAGCAATAGCAGCACTTAATTCAGCCATATTCACCTGCAACAGAAAACCAAAAACGACCAAGCGTAGAGAATTTGGAGGGAAAAGAAAGAGTGTTGCAGAGTATGAAAGCGCAAAGGGAGAATGACGGCTGAAAGAAGGATTTTATATTAGGGTTCGACGCGAAAAAGGAAAATCGTGGAGCTCAGTTCGAAGAAGCGTCGAACTCAGCTCGACGATTTGGGCTACAGAGGAAAATGAAGAGACGCCAATAGCGTCGAACTCCGTTCGACGATATTGAGAGCGTCGAGCTCCGCTCGACGACCAAGGATCAGACAGAAGGAAGGCCTAGATCCAATCGGCGGCGCTGAACTCAGATCGACGCCTCAAGAACCGTCGATCTCCGTTCGACGTTTTCTGGGAAAACGTCGAGCTCAGTTCAGAGCCAGAACTTATTCTACAGACACAAAAAGAGAGGAAATTTTTGGCCTAGTCTTGGTCTGTTTTAGCTTTTCAAAATCTTGTAATTTAATTAAGGCTTCCTCCATCTAACATGCCTAACTGATTTAGGAAGAAACTGTGTTTCTTTTCATCCAAAGGTTTGGTGAAAATATCTCCCCTTTGCAAATCAGTAGGAATATATTGAAGTTCAATTTTATTTTTCTCTACATTATCTCTTAGAAAATGATGCCTAATTTCTATGTGTTTTGTCCTACTATGGAGGACTGGATTTTGTGCTATAGAGATAGCACTAATATTGTCACAGAAGATTTTTGACTTCTCTAAGTTGTAGCCATAGTCTAGAAGCTGATTCTGTATCCACAATATTTGGGAACAACAACTGCCTGCAGCCATATACTCAGCTTCAGCAGTTGAAGTTGACACAGATGTTTGTTTCTTACAGAACCAAGAGACAAGTCTATCACCAAGGAACTGACAAGTTCCACTGGTGCTTTTCCTGTCTATTCTGCATCCAGCATAATCAGCATCTGAGAATCCAATTAAATCAAATGCTGAATCTTTTGGATACCAGAGACCTAGATTTGGACAACTTTTTACATACCTAAGAATTCTCTTAACTAAGATTAAATGTGACTCTCTAGGGCTAACTTGGAATCTAGCACAAATACATGTGGCAAACATTATATCAGGCCTACTAGCTGTAAGGTACAATAAAGAGCCAATTATTGCTCTATATGTTGTCTGATCAACAGGTTTCCCATGTTCATCAACATCTACTACAGCATTTGAGGGCATAGGTGTTTTCATACATGATGCATCAGACATACCAAATTTCTTAACCAGCTCTTTTGCATACTTGGTTTGAGAAATAAATATGCCTTCAGCATGTTGCTTGACTTGCAGTCCTAAGAAGAAGGACAGCTCACCCATGCTACTCATTTCAAATTTAGAGTGCATAAGCTTGGAAAACTTTTTGCACAATTTTGAATCAGTAGAACCAAAAATAATGTCATCTACATAAATTTGCACTAGCAGGGTATGGGACTTATGGGTTCTAATAAAAAGAGTTTGGTCTACTCTCCCCCTAACAAAATCATTTTCCAGAAGAAAGCATGCTAGGGTCTCATACCATGCTCTAGGGGCTTGCTTGAGACCATATAATGCTTTATGCAATTTGTAAACATAATCAGGGTGAGTTAGAGAGATAAAACCTGGAGGTTGTCTAACATAGACTTCCTCTTTGATGTCCCCATTGAGAAATGCACTTTTTACATCCATTTGATACACTTTGAAACCTTTGTGAGCAGCATAGGCTAGGAATATCCTGATGGCTTCCAGCCTTGCAACTGGTGCAAATGTCTGATCATAGTCTATTCCTTCTTGTTGAGAGTACCCTTGAGCAACTAGCCTTGCCTTGTTTCTGACTATAACTCCTTGATCATCCAGCTTGTTCCTGAATACCCACTTTGTTCCAACAATGGGATGATCCTTTGGCTTAGGCACTAGTTCCCAAACCTTGTTCCTTTCAAATTGATGCAACTCCTCTTGCATTGCAATGATCCAGTGTGGATCTTGCTCTGCATCTTGAATGGATTGAGGCTCAATTTGAGATAGGAAGCAAGTGTGCATCAGGTTTTGGTTGACCTGACTTCTAGTTTGCACACCAGCTGAGATCTCTCCAATTATCTGGGTGATTGGATGATCTCTTGTTGTTACTAAGTCAACAGGGAGTGTTGACTGTTCACCAGCCTGTGTTGTTGTCTCCTCTAGTGGAGCAGCAACTGGCTCTTCAGGATGATTTTCTTCAAGATGTTGAACTTCTTCTTCATCATCACTGCTCTCATTCTTTTCAGCAACTTGCAGTTTGTTCAAGTCTTCAGCTAGAGAATGTACCTGCAGAGGTTCTATGGTAGAGGCATTCTTCTCCTTGAAAGACATGTTAACTTCATCAAAAATAATATGAACAGATTCTTCAATTTTACAGGAAGATTTATTATAAACCCTATAGGCCTTGCTGATCATGGAGTATCCCAGAAACACTCCTTCATCAGCTTTAGCTTGGAATTTTGCTAGATATTTCTTGTCATTATTGTGAATAAAACAAGTGCAACCAAAAACTTTGAAATAGCCTATTTTAGGTTTCTTCCCTTTGAGCAATTCATAAGGAGTCTTGCCCTTCAGCTTGTGTATCAGGCTTCTGTTCAACACATAGTTGGAGGTGTTTACTGCCTCAGCCCAAAAGGACAGAGGTAAGTGAGCATCTGCCAATAATGTAGTTGCAGATTCAATGAGTGTTCTATTTTTCCTTTCAGCTACCCCATTTTGTTGAGGAGTTCTAGGAGCTGAGAAAGTGTGCCTGATCCCTTCACTCTGACAGAACTCTTGCATGAGAAGAGAATCAAACTCTGTCCCATGATCACTTCTGATCAGGGCAATGTGAGTGTTGAACTCAATCTGAATGCATTTGAGAAAATCTGTCAAACACTTGAAGTTATCAGACTTCTTCCTCAGAAAGAATACCCAAGTGAATCTTGAGAAGTCATCTACAACCACTAAAGTATAGGACTTCCCTCCTAGGCTTTGCACAGATATGGGTCCAAAAAGATCCATGTGCAACAGGTACAAAATCCTAGGTGAATCACTCTTATTAATTGATTTAAAACTACTTTTAGTTTGCTTGCCTAATTGACAAGCCTTGCAAAGTCCATCCTTCTTGTAGGGACCAGAAGGTAGTCCTTTAACAAGGTTGTCTTTAGATAGCTTAGCAATGGTTCTAAGGTTAATATGCCCTAGTCTCTTATGCCATAAAACATTAGATTTTGAAATGGAATTAAACAGGCAAATATCTACCACTGGTGAATGAAAATCCACTAAGTAAATGTTACCTCTTCTGTTACCTGTCAACACAGTTGTGTTGTCCACTGACTTGACTTTGCATATGGCTTTGTTGAAGGTCACTTGATATCCTTCATCACACAGTTGACTGATACTTATCAAGTTGTGCTTGAGTCCTTCAACATATGCCACCTTCTTGAATGTGACTGGGCCAATTTTGACTGCACCATATCCTTTTGTAGTTCCAAAGCTTGAGTCTCCAAAAATTACTTTGGGTCCAAGCTTGGCTTTGAAGGAAGTGAAGTTGTCCTTGTCCCCTGTCATGTGCTTTGAGCACCCACTATCCAGATACCATTGATGGTTTGATGCTGGATAGGTCTTCACCTACACAAAAACAGCTTATTTGTTTTTGACCCAGTTAACCTTGGGCCTAGGTTGATATCCCTTGAATTCTGAAATAAAGGACATCCTAGGTTGATCCTTATAACCTTCAGGATGGTATCTCCTAGGAGGTACTATCCATTCAGTATAGGGATTAAAGCCTTGGGATGTGGAGCTTCTAGGATTGAATCTGAATGTGCCATTGAAGAAGTGTTCACAAGCCTGAACTCTATTCGACGATCGTCGAACTGAGGTCGACGATCTTGGGTCAGATCGTCGATCTCCGTTCGAAGATCGATTATGCTGAGGTTCAGAGTTTGGATATCGTCGAGCTGAGGTCGACGATCTGTAGTTAGATCGTCGAGCTCTGTTCGACGATCGTCGATCTCTGCTCGACGCCATCTGTTGAACTGAGTTCTTCTCTGACAGATCTGCATTCTTCCTGGGTACCTCTATTACTCCCTTTCCTTTGTCAGAGACAAACTTGATTGGAGTTGTCAAAATTATAGGTTGGCTGGATGAAGCACCCAAGCCTAGTGTGCTATTGAATCTAGAGTTCACTGTGCTTGTGATGTCCATCAGTCTGATACTTCTCCCATTTAGGGATTCTTCAAACTTTTTGGCCTTTGATAGTTCATTCTTCAGTGAAGCTATCTCCTCCCTACAGCATTCTAACTCCTCAGAGAGTTTGAGGTTCTTTGAGTTTAGGACACTATGCTCAGATAATTGATTCCTGAGAGAGATTATCTCCTTCTCAGATTTTAATAGATCTAGACACAGTGTCTTAAATTCATCTTTGAAGTCCTCAGAATTAAAATCAAAAGAATTGATTACCTGATCCTCATCTGGTTGACTTTCTGAATCTGAATCTGATTCTTCATCAGAGTTTTGCTGTGATGCATTGATAGCCATCATGCAAAATTCTTTTTCATCTGCATCATCCTCATCATCACTGGAGCTGGATGAGGCTTCAAATTCCTCTTCAGTCTCACTCCATGTCTCAGCAACAAAGCCCTTCCTTGTATGTTTGTTCTTGCTGGAGGATGCTTTGTCTGAGCTATTCTTCTTGTAATCCTTTTCTTTTCTTCTTTCTCTTCTTTCCCTTTTGTCCTTATTCTTGTTTTCTGGACAGTCAGGCACAATGTGGCCTGGTTTCCTGCAACCAAAGCATATGATTTCTTTATTGTTATTTGATTTATCATACCTTGGTTTATCATGACCCTTGTGTGGTCTCTTTCTGAAGTCTTTTCTGGCCATCTTGTAGAATCTTTTGGCCAGTAGACTTATGAGCTCATCATTTCCTGTGGCTTTATCTTCAGGCTCCTCTTCTACAGCTTTGAAGGCTATGGACTTTTCTTTCCTTGTAGCTGGAGAGATAGCCTTTTGTTCTTCTTCTCTATTTTTAATGAGCAGCTCATAGGATTTGAGCTTGCCCAGGAGAGCTTCAGTAGTAATCTCATTTAAACTTCTGGCATCCTTAATTGGCCAGATTCTTGAATCCCAAGTGCTGGGGAAGTACATCAGGATTTTGTCATTCAGCTCAGTCAGTGAGATTTCTTTGTCTAGGGTTTTTAGCTCATTGACAATTAGACTTAGTCTATTGTACATGTCAGCCACTGATTCAGCTTCTCCCTTTTTGAAGTTCTCATATTGGCTTATCAGATGAGATCTTCTATCTTTCCTTTCATCAGCAGATCCTGAGACAATTTCAGAGAGTTTGTCCCAGATTTCTTTAGCTGAGTGGCATTCAACTACCTTCTGAAAGATTTCATCAGACATTGTTTGGGCTAAGATGTTCATAGCCTTAGCATCTGCAGTCTTCCACTTCTTTATATCTGCATCTGTTCCAGAAGGAGGTGGGACAGCATTTGTACTTGAGCTTGCTGGTGGAGTTGGACAAACTGTCAAGACAGAATTGAAAATGTCTTCATCAATAGAATTCATGTATAATCTAATCCTTGCCTTCCAGAGTGCAAACTTAGAAAGGTTGCACACTGGTGGTCTGGTGCTTGCATAATCTTTGTTCTGTGCCATGTCTTTAAATAAAAAGGAAGATGTAGAGAAAATAATCCCCTTAAGAGATTGATCTTATCAAGGATCTTTTGGTTCAGGTGTTAGCCTGTATGAGCAACTAACCTCCTCTGATACCAATTGAAAGTGAGGCTAAGATCTATCTCAACTCTAGAGGGGGGGGTGAATAGAGTATTTTAAAATAATTTTTCACAGTTGAAATAAATAGCACATATAAAATTCAATTTATGATATAGTGTAAAGTGCTAGTAAGAAGTTAAAAACTAAGAAATAAAAAGCACAGCACACAGCAAACAAATCACACAAACAAACCAGAAGACACAAGGAATTATAGTGGTTCCCCAAAAACCTGGGTACATCCACTCTTCTACCACCCTTGGTAGGAATCCACTCAGGATGAGTTGATCAGGTGTCCTGACACAAATGAGCTTTTGATAAGGTGCCCAAAAACCAAAACTAGATTTTTTGATAAGGTGTCTTGCCACCACTGAGTTTTGACAAGGCTCTCAGAACCAGACAGAACTTTTGAAGGGAGTTCAAGAACCCTTTTACAGCAGGAAAAGAAAAATAAGAGTGAAGGGTGTCTTCTCTTTTCTCAATCAAATGAGAGAAGCACAAGTGGATTGATGATGTCAAAGCTCCCCCTGAGATGTAGAAAGGTTCAGGAAAAGAAGCTTTGCTCTAGGGTGATAGGTCTTCAGAACTTTGATCTCCAGCACAGGATGGTTTCAGCAAGAAGGCTAAAGGTAAGGTGTCTGGAGTTCTGAGATGAGATTGTGAACACTTTTCAGTCAGCAAGAAGATTTTTGGAGTCACAGTTCTTCTGTTGTTCTTCTGCTATCAGTATTCTCTATTCTGTGTGTTCACTTTCCTTTTTTTTTCTTGTCAATCTCTGTGTCTCTTCTTTTTGTGTATACTGTAAAACTTAAATAACACAGAAGAAAAGAATAAAAGTTTTCTGACGTTTCCTTGTCCAAAATTAGCCGTTGGGAGTCATAAATGTCTTCCAAAAATAGTCTTGTCTTCTAGAGGAAAGTCCAGCAAACATTCTCTGAAAAATTCCTTGAAACTTGCTCCAGAAATAAAGACAAACGGCTGGGAGATCTTCTGACATAAATGTTGATAATATTCAAAAACATTCCAAAGAATAGCATCATTTGAATTCCTGAAAGCGTCGATCTCTCCAAAGAAAACGTCGATCTGAGCTCTACGATCGTCGAACCGAGCTCAGAGATTAAATGGACAAGCAAACAGAAAACGTCGATCTGAGCTCGAAGATCGTCGAACCGAGCTCAGAGACCTGAGAAATAACTTCAAGGAGGGATCGTCGAACTGAGCTAGAAGATAGTCGAGGGGAGTTCGATGACTCAGCAGAAGCTAGCCAGAAGCAGATAGTCGATCTGAGCTCGAAGATCGTCGACCGGAGTTCGACGTTTTATTGAAGATGAGCTCAAAGAGCGTCGAACGGAGTTCGACGATTCGTCGACCTTAGCTCGACGTAAATTGCCTTAGACTAAGCTCTTCAACCTTGATCTTGGAATGGTCCTGGGGGCAGCTCCAAACCTAAGTTCTAAGCCCTAGACTCATTCTAATGTTGACCTTTTCAACTATACAACTAGGTCAACTGGGATTCCTAAGACAAGCATAGTGATCCTTACCCAAATTAGTAATAGGATGTTCCAACACGCCACATTTTGAATTATGTTGACTTTTGTTTACGTCAGCATCTATAGACTTAGTCAAATTCAAGCTCTTTAGTATAGGCGTTGAGTGAATAAGCTTCACTCAATGCCAAAACACTTAGACAGATTTTTGTCTTACTCAGGCGTTGAGAGCGTTGAGTGAACAAGCTTCACTCAACGCTTTTGGCCTTAGCCAATCTTTCTGTACCAGTAGGTGTTGAGTGAGCCTTCATTACTCAATGCCAAAGTACTTGGATAGTTTTATGTCACTAGGCGTTGAGCGAGCTTTCATCACTCAACGCCAAAATCCTTAGTCGCATTTTTGAATGAAAGCTTTGAGTGTAACTTCTTCACTCAACGCTTTCTACTTTAGCAAGTTATCTTGATGAGGCATTGAGTGAATAACATTCACTCAAAGCTTCTATACTTAGACAAATATTTTGTCAGCTTAGGCGTTGAGTGCGTTGAGTGTGTCTTCATCACTCAACGCCATCTAGACTTTTGTAGTCTTAACTACTTAGGCGTCGAGTGAGCCTTCATCACTCGACGCTTCTGGACTTAACCAGTTTTCATTACTATCAAAGATAAAGCTTTAACTATCTGAGTTATACTCAATGCTTTTTGTAGTATAGCGTTGAGTAAACTGTCTTCACTCAACGCTTGTGGACGTAGCCACTTTTTTGTCTTACAAAAAGTCAGGCTTTGACTGACTTGTCTTCTCTCAGTGCTTTTTGGCATCTGGCGTTGAGTGAGCTTGCTTCACTCAGCGTCTGTGTACTTAACCACATTTATTTGCATCTGGCGTTGAGTGAGCTTGCTTCACTCAATGTCTGTGGAATTAACACATTTCAATGCATCTGATGTTGAGTGAGCTTACTTCACTCAACGCTTGTGGACTTAACCACATTTCTTTGCATCTAGTGTTGAGTGAGCTATCCTCACTCAAAGCCTGTGGATTTAGATAGATTTTCTGTCTCTCCACCTGCCTATCTTGTGATCATCTATCACCATCACGTTGACAACCTGTCTAACCTTGTTCAAAGGAACATCCTACATATGATGAGTTTAACCAACATCAAATATAACTATGCTCTTAGTTTTGATCGTGATTGTAGTACCCCCCCCCCAACCTTTTGTCCGGGTCGGGCCAAAGGGGGTACTACTGGCCCAAGACGCCCACCCAGTGCTCATAGGGGAAACGATCCACCCTGTCCAAGCACTCGATGACCGCCTTGGTTGGCTCGAATCATAACATTCACAACCCATCAGAATATAGCGGAAGCATTAACAGGAAACCATTACAGATTTATATATCACATATCAAAATTACAGCGGTTCTAGGGCCGAAGCCTAAGTACTTATATAGCTCGTGGGCTATACATGTGCTACATATAATCCTCATATACTCTCTCTCTACGCTGCTCGGCAGAACTCATGTCTCTAAACTCTGGGAACGGCGGGGGTGCATCTGCTCGAGTAGACCTAGCTGCTGGCGTAATCTCCTACGGGAGCGGGTCACTACGGTGCTCCACCTCCTGTGAATGGTTAATCAAATAACCGTTAGTCACAGATCTAAGTGGAAACAAATCTCCTCCCCGGATCCACATCCTGGGGACGAGCACGCACCCACCCAACAGAAGTAAATAGCCGAAGCACGAGAGGGTTAGCATAATATTCCATATATGAACAGCTAGGAGCAAATATAAAAGAGTGCAGTATAACCGAAAAAAGCAACAATAGTATAAAACGGTTATAACAATGCTCTACTAGCTCATCAGCACAACATGTTTTCATATCCTGAATTCTATCGCAGGCATTCACAGCCGCGCACATACCGTAGACATTCACAGCCGCGCACATACCGCATGCATTCACAGCCGCGCACACAAACCCTATGTCGACATAGTTTGGACAGCTTCTATTCTAGCAGGGTAGCGAGCCCCACGGGCCTCACCGATGTGGCTGTCGATGACAGTGGCCAATCCTGCCACTTCTGGGGGTGATCGTACCGCACAACCTCAGGCCCTAACGTACAACCTGGTGTACTCTTGGATGTGAGCGACATCCAGCGAATCATTTTGGCCGAGCAGCGGAGAAAAACCCGACGGGGAATAAAACGGTCGGTCACCCGTGGTACTCATCTCCCTGTCGCCTTGAGTCGTCGATATTCCCGCACCGGTACGAACGGTCTGCGGGAGGGACTGACCCGTCACTATTACACCGCAAGCAATTTACAAACAATCAAATAAAGGCAATCATAATACACATCGGGTCTACGTCGGCCTGCCCTACTAGGCTTAAACTTCGAGCAGCGGCGCTTAACTCTACTTTCGTCAAGGATCGTGAGAGTGCATTATTTGGGGCTAGACCTGGAGGAATATCTCAACTCCGGTTATCCCTAACTAAGTCTCAACCATAATAACGACTGCTCGTCAGAGCAGAACCCGAGATTATAATAGTAAATTGCAATGAGGATAAATGCGATGTTTATGTTGCTTATTTAAAATGCTGGAAAGAACGTGACCAGTACAAAACTGGAGTAGTACTGAGTTAAAAGTACTTGACCAGTATGAGACTGGAGTAGAGCTGAATTAAAAGTACTTAACCAGTACGAGACTGGAGTAGAACTGAATTAAAAGTACTTGATCGGTACGAAACTGGAGTAGAACTGAATTGAAAGTACTTGACCAGTATAAGACTGGAGTAGAACTGAATTGAAAGTACTTGACCAGTACGAGAATGGATTAGAGCTGATTTAAAAGTACTTGACCAGTACGAGACTAGAGTAGAACTGAATTGAAAGTACTTGACCAGTACGAGACTGGAGTAGAGCTGAATTAAAAGTACTTGACCAGTACGAGACTGGAGTAGAACTGAATTGAAAGTACTTGAACTGAAAAGAATAAAGGAACAGGACCAGTGCAAGACTTGAATAATCATAAAGAAAATGGTTAGTAGTCCAATAACTCCATCCAGGAGGCTTCAGTCTCATCTCTGTTCTCAGGAGGCACATTCAGTTATATTTCAGTTTTTAATAAGGCTTCATTGGGTTACACCCATTATTAAGATCCGATTAGGATTTGGTTGCGCCTTTATTAATCACGGCTTAATCGGATCAGGGGCTTATCAGGAGTTACATCCTCATTATTTGTTGAGAATAATTCGCAACTCGTTGCTCGTACTCTCACTTTCCGAGCGTGTTTAAATCACCCGAGAGTCGAGGCGCTCGACGGTTTCACAAAGTCTCAGAACACACGGAGCTTGGTCACTTGCCTCAGCTACTCTCGTCGATGCGATATCTTTGAATTTATTAATTAAATTAGAGAGGACGGTCGCGCGGTCCAATTTCATTTTCGTAATAATTTCCGAACGCGACCCTAGGCTTCCAGATTTTAGGAAAAATATCAAAACTTATCCCCATGATCCCAAATTTTGATACAACCCTTAAGAGAGCCTAAAATGAGCCTGGTAATTGTTTTGTAATTTTCCAAAGTGTTTTGGGTCCTTAATTTGATCAAATAAATTTTATTTGGGCTTTTAAAAATACCAAATCAACTCCAAAAATTCTCAAAATTTTTGTGGAGACTGCGCTCATCAAGGGGAATAATTTTCATGTTTAAAACTTTTCATGAGGGCCCTATTTTAGCCTCTGAAAAATCAAATCCCTTATTATAATATTATAATATTATAATAATATAAAGTATAAAATGAAAACACTGTTGATCATCCCCTCCCCCCCCCCCCCCCCCGCTGTAACGAAACCGACGCCCCTTATGGGGCTTCTCCGCCGCCGGCCGGCCGTGGCTCAACCACCGGCCAATCCCCTGGTGGTGGGCGCTCCCTCCGGCGGTGGTCCGGCGGCCTGCCGCCGCCGGCCATCGCCGGAGCCATTTTTTTTATTTTGAACCGTGGGGAGGAGGTGACGGCGGAGGCGCTTCGACCGCCGGAGCTCGCATGCGTTACGTCAGAAATGGGGAGGGGGAGGAGGAGAAGGTTCGACCTGGGTTTGGCGGGCTCGGGAGGGGTCTGCTTGGTCGGACATGGCTCAAGGTGGTGGAGGAGGGGGAGGAGCTCCTCGGCTTGGCTTTTTCCGGCCACCAGAGCTCCGGCAGAGGGGGGAGAAGAGGGAGGGGATGCTCTGAGAGCTGTGAGGGAAAGAGAGGGGGTTGGGTGGCTTTTATAGGGAGGGGGAGGGGGAACTCCCTCTCTTTGGGTGGTGTGGGACTAATCCCTCCTTAGGGAGGGATTAATCCCACCCTCCAGATGTCCCTCCAGCTATCCAAGGATAGCTGGAGGTCTCTCATTTTCCCCCATGTGGGGAAAATGGATGAGGCACTTTATGGGCTTGGGCCTTATGGAAAGAGAGGGGAAATTGAGGAGAAGAGGGGTGGGGTGGGCCTCCACCCATTCTAAGCTTGGTTGCTGGTTGGGGGCCCAAGGAGAGTGAGGGAGGCATGAGCCATCCTCCTTTGAAGAGGAGGTGGGCTCCTCATTTGGAGAAAAATCCAAAAAGTGGATTTTTTAGGAGGATTTGACCAAGTCAACCCTAGGGTGGGTCCCCCTTGCTTGTCAAAGTTAATGTGGGTCCAAGTCATCGGGGTCGGGTCAAAGTTCGGATGTCGTGTCACAATTGGTGTGCGCACGCTTTTCGGTGCACAATTATGCTTGATTTGACCACAAGTTGACCAATTGTCGTCGAAATTGACCGGAACGACTTCTGTTGACTTCGTATTGACCATACAAGTCCAACGCCACTGACTGGGGTTGAATCGGAGTCCGTTTGGCGAAAGTCCGAAATTTGCGCGTCGTTGCGTGCTAAAATGGTCAAAACGCTCATAATCATCGTTAGGCTTCGAATCGCGACGCAACGAGTTCAGATGCGTTCGTATCAACTATACAAAGTCATAGGAGTTGTTAGAACCCAAATTGGAGTTCTCTATGTCAATATCCGAAAATCTCATCTTCGCGACGTTCTGCGAGGAATGGCCACATCCACTATACGACCTCAGAGTCCAACTGAACGAGTTTCGATGCGCTCGTATTGACTATACGAGGCCACAGTAACTGACAGAACTTAATTCGGAGTTCTCTAGCTCGATACCCTACCTAGGGTTGCCTCATACCGGGTCACGGGTAGAGGCTCGGGTCACTTTTATTGGGCCCACTAGGGCTCTGGTGGCCCAATAAAAGTCGGGATGTTACAATCCAATAAAAATAAAAGGATTTTCGTCCTCGAAAATTTGCTTGAAGTAGGGGGAAAAGTAACATACCTGGGGAAAGAGCTCTGGGTGCTTTTCTCGGAGAGTGCTTCAGGTTCCCACGTGAACTCTTCTCGTCCGCAGTTTGACCATAGTACCTTAACCATTGGAACGGTTTTATTACGTAGTGTCTTGACCTTATAATCCACTACTCTGACGGGTTCGAGCCGGACAGATCTATCTGACTGTAGCTGCACCGGTGGAGTAGGAAGGTACTGCTCTGGTTGCCGGAGTACTCGTCTCAAGGAAGAGACATGAAACACATCGTGAAGATTCCCCAACTCTAGGGGCAAGGCCAAACGATAGGCGACGGGGCCAACACGCTCTATCACCGGATAGGGGCCCAAGAAGCGGGGATCTAACTTTTTCTACTTCCTCAACCGGGAGACACCATGCATGGGCTTTATTTTCAAAAATACCATTTCCCCCACGCTAAACTCCACCGGTCGGTGCCACGCATCATAGTACTTAGCCTGCTAGCTCTGGGCTTCCCGCATTCGCTCCTGGATCAGCCGTATCGCTGCCGTAGTGTCATCGATGTAAGCCACTCTCAAGGCTTCTGGGTCCTCTTCCTGAGCCCAAGTCAACGGGGTTCGGCAACGCCTTCCATATAGTGCTTCGTACGGAGCCATCTTAATGCTAGCCTGGTAGCTGTTATTGTATGAAAATTCGACCAACGGCAACAGTTGCTCCCATGGCTCATTGTGCTCCACTATGCACAGTCGAAGAAGATCCTCCATCGTCCGGTTCGTCCTCTCTGTCTGTCCGTCTGTCTGTGGGTGGAAGGCGGTGCTGAAGGCCAACTTGGTTCCCAAATACGCCTGCACCCGCCTCCACTCCTTAGATGTGAAACACCCGTCACGATCTGACACGATGGACTTTGGTACTCCGTGGAATCGTACCACTTGCTCTAGGAACATCCTGGCCAGGACATCTACTCTGTCACCCTGTCGGTTTGGAATGAACCGCGCTACCTTGGTGAGTCGATCTACGACCACCCAAATTGAGTCATTCCCAGCGCGAGATTGAGGTAGGCCGTGGACGAAGTCCATGGAGATGTCTTCGAACTTCCACTATGGTATCGGCAGGGGCTGTAATAGGCCTCCTGGACTGCGACATTCGGCCTTGACCTTCTGACAGGTCTGACACTGGGCCACGAAGTTGGTGATATCCCTTTTTATTCCAGGCCAGTAGATGGTCCTGCGCAAGTCTACGTACATCGTAACTATGCCAGGATGAATCGAGTACTTGGACGTATGAGCCTCTTGCAGAATTTCCTCATGAATTCATCCGGTAGCGGGAACAAATATGCGATGCTTGAATTGCAGGATCCCGTCATACAGTTTATAATCCTCCTGTGCCCCTCCTTGCAGAGATTGGATGATCGGCATCACCTCTGGGTCGATCTTCTGGGCTTCTCGTATCCGGTCCTGGATGTCGCATTGGATTTCCATCCAATATAGCTGCGAGTAGTACTCTTTCGGATCTCTTCGGGCAACCAGGGTAATCTCCATGTCTATCAAAGACTGGAAGAGCTCTTTAGGGATCTGCTCCATCCAACTCCCTGCTATTGCAGGCTGGCGGCTCAAGGCGTCAGCAACTCTGTTAGCCTTCCCGGGGTATATTGGAGAGTGAAGTAATAATCACATAAGAATTCCAGCCATCGGCGCTGCCGGAGGTTCAGCTCTTTCTGCGTAATGATATACTTGTGGCTCTTGTGATCGGAGAAGATCTCACATCTTACTCCGTACAGATAATGCCTCCATATTTTAAGGGCGAAGACGACGGTGCCCAATTCTAAATCATGCGCCGCGTAGTTTAAATCGTGCTACTTTAATTGCCGCGAAGCGTAGGCCACTACGTTGCTGTGCTGCATTAGTACTGCTCCCAATCCCTTCAGGGAAGCATCAGTGTAGATTTGGAATCCCTCGGTACCTGTGGGGATCGTAAGGATTGGCGCAGAAGTCAGCCGCTTCTTCAGCTCGACAAACGCGGCCTCACACTCCGCCGTCCATCGGAATGAGACGTCCTTCTTGGTAAGATCAGTTAGGGGTAGGGCAATCTTGGAAAAACCCTCCACAAACTTCTTGTAGTATCCGGCAAGACCGAGGAAACTCCGGATATCCGCAGCTGTCCTGAGTGGTGGCCAATTTTGTACTGCCTGGATTTTGGCTTGGTCCACTGCTACTCCCTCCTTATTTATCGTGTGGCCCAAGAATCCAACTTCTTCTAGCCAGAATTCGCATTTACTAAATTTGGCGAAGAGAGAGTGCTCCCGGAGTTTTAGTAGCACCATCTGTAGGTGCCAGGTATGGTCCGTCTTGGTCTTCGAGTAGACTAGGATGTCGTCTATGAAGACGATGACAAAGTGATCAAAGAAGGGTTCGAAGACTTTATTCATTAGGGTCATGAAGGCGGAGGGCGCATTAGTGAGTCCAAAGGGCATCACTAGGAACTCATATAGACCATATCGGGAGCTAAAGGCAGTCTTGGGTATATCTTCCTCTCGGATTCAAAGCTGGTAATAGCCGGATCTCAGGTCCATCTTGGAAAACACGGACGCACCTTGCAACTGATCGAACAGTTCGTCGATTCTAGGGAGGGGATAGGTATTGCGTACAGTCATCTTATTCAGCTCCCTGTAGTCGATGCACAGTCGCAAAGTCCCGTCTTTCTTCTTGACGAAAAGTACCGGGGCTCCCTAGGGCGAGGAACTAGGGCGGACGAATCCAGCATCTATTAGTTCCTATAGCTGGATCTTTAGTTCAGTCAGCTCCCTTGGGGCCATCCGATAGGGGGCTCGTGATACTGGTCGTGCTCCGGACACGAGCTCGATCTGAAAGTCGACCTCTCGCTGGGGTGGCAATCCTAGGAGGGACTCAGGGAAAATATCCGGAAAGTCGCGGACTACTGGGACCTTGGAGAGCACCTGGGATTTGTCTTCCATCTCGAAGTAGAAAAGATATACTTCGTCCTTCTGTCTGACGGATTTCACCATCTGCGTAGAAGTCAAGAATAATACGCGAGACAGAGGGCACACCTGTCAACATGACGGTCTGGCCATTCGGGTTCTATAGCTAGACTTCTCGCGTGGAACAGTTTATTGTGGCTTGGTGCTCGGTCAGCAAGTCCATCCCCAGAATTATATCAAATCCTGTTATTGCTAGGATGGTTGTGTAGATCTCAAATTCTACTTCTCCTAGCACAGCCTGGAACGAGCACTTTTCGGTAGAAGTCATATCCTACCCGTCCGGTAAACGGATTCGTATAGACAGTCCGGTTGAATGAATAACATTTCCTTTTGTTGCGATGAACTCGTGGGAGGCGAAAGAATGAGTTGCTCCCGTGTCGAAAAGGGTTTTGGCAGGAAGTCCTTCTACCAAAAAGATTCCTGACGACATGGGAATATATATATATATATATATATCAACTATCTAATGCAGAGAATATAAGTACACATAAGTAATATACAACATCAGTAGTCAGATCTGATATCTCTCTATCGCCTAAGATATATACCTATGACTATGTCAGGGGCCGGTTCGTGCTGCAGGTCGAGTGCGTAGGCCTCCTGGGGCGCTGCTCGGCCCTACTGGCCTCTCCTGCCAGCTCTGCCTCTGCGGCCTCTCTGACCCTGCCCTCGTGCTGGCTATCCACCTTGAACAGCTCCAAATCCGGGTCTCCCCGTCGCCTGAGGGAAAAAGGCCCTCATATGTCCTGGCTGATGACATAAGAAGCAGTTCCCTGCGAAGGCAACATCTCGTCGGGCCACTAGTGGGGGATGCGGTGCTGGAGCTGGTCTGACGTCTGGCTGTGCAGCTGGGGGTGCCTGTGGGCGCCTATAAGGCTGCCTACGGTGTCGCTGTCTGCGTTTTATATCTTATCTGTGGGGAGCGACTCCTCCGTATCGCCTCTGGTCTCGAGGGAGCTCTTCCTGACCTCTGCGCCGCTGAGCCACTGTCTGCTGGTCCAACTCTAAGGCTGTCAAATGGGTGGCTATGGTGTGGAAGGTGGCCTGAGAGAGCATAATCAGGGCCTGCCTCAGGTCGTCTCGTAGTCCTCGGTAGAACCGAGAAGCTCTATCCCTGTCAGAGGTAGCCAGGTTCCCAGCGAAGCGTGCCAGGTGTATGAACTCTCTCTTATACTCTGCCACAGTGTGGTTGCCCTGTCGGATGAGCAGGAACCTCTCTTGCAGCGTGGCTCGGTCTGCATCTGTGATAAAGAATTCTAGTAGAGTTATGGAGAACTCTCCCCAAAGGATCGTGCTCATCGGCCGACCTCAAAAGGTAGAGCGACTATCTTCTCTCCACCAATCCCTCGCATATTCCTCCAAGAGGGTCACCACCAAAGAGACTGCTGTCACAGCTGGGCACATCATCCCTACTAACAACTCCTCCACTCGCTCCACCCACTCCTCTACCTGAATGGTCGTCTCTGTACCCCTGAAAGGGGGAGGCCTCAGTCTTCAGAAAGTCATCAGCAGATCGGTGGGTGCAGTCATCTCTCGCGGTGGCTGTACAAGGGCATCACGGAAAGTCGCTAGTATAGCCGTCAGTGTCTGCCCCATATCTGTCTCGGCAAACAGTACGGCCGCGGGAGCGACCGGGTTTTGTGGTGGGGTAGCTGGAACATATCCTCTTGACGAGGATCCCCTGTTACTATACTCCGGTATCTGGAGAAGTAACATGAAAGAGTGTCAGTATTTTGCAAAAGTAGTGGCAATTTGCAAAAACGACAGACAAAGCGGAAACAACGGTGTATGGGCATACTATCGTACAGTCTAGAATCCCTAAGTCTCTACACTAGGGTCCACCACACTTCCACTGCAAGGTTTGTCCCGAACCGAAAATGAAGCGAGGGACGAAGTGATCCTGAGACTGCTCCACAAGGAAGAATCGTGATCACTCTGATCCATTTGTAGCACCCCCCAACCTTTTGCCCGGGTCGGGCCGAAGGGGGTACTATTGGCCCAAGACGCCCACCCAGTGCTCATAGGGGAAACGATCCACCCTGTCCAAGCACTCGATGGCCGCCTTGGTTGGCTTGAATCATAACATTCACAACCCATCAGAATATAGCGGAAGCATTAACAGGAAACCATTGCAGATTTATATATCACATATCAAAATTACAGCGGTTCTAGGGCCGAAGCCTAAGTACTTATATAGCCTGTGGGCTATACATGTGCTACATATAATCCTCATATACTCTCTCTCTACGCTGCTCGTCGAAACTCACGTCTCTAAACTCTGGGGACGGCGGGGGTGCATCTGCTCGAGTAGACCTAGCTGCTGGCGTAATCTCCTGCGGCAGCGGGTCACTACGGTGCTCCACCTCCTGTGAATGGTTAATCAAATAACCATTAGTCACAGAACTAAGTGGAAACAAATCTCCTCCCCGGATCTACATCTTGGGGATGAGCACGCACTCACCCAACAGAAGTAAATAGCCGAAGCACAAGAGGGTTAGCACAATATTCCATATATGAACAGCTAGGAGAAAATATAAAAGAGTGCAGTATAACCGGAAAAAGCAACAATAGTATAAAACGATTATAACAATGCTCTACTAGCTCATCAACACAACATGTTTTCATATCCTGAATTCTATCGCAGGCATTCACAGCCGCGCACATACCACAAGCATTCACAGCCGCACACATACCGCAGGCACTCACAGCAGCGCACACAAACCCTATGTCGATATAGTTTGGACCGCTTCTATTCCAGCAGGGTAGCGAGCCCCGCGGGCCTCAACGATGTGGCCGTCGGTGACAGTGGCCAGTCCTGCCACTTCTGAGGGTGATCATACTGCACAACTCCAGGCCCTAACGTAGAACCTTATGTACTCTTGGATGTGAGCGACATCCAACGAACCATTTTGGCCGACCAGCGGAGAAAAACCCGACGGGGAATAAAACGGCCGGTCACCCGTGGTACTCATCTCCTTGTCGCCTTGAGTCGTCGACCTTCCCGCACCAGTACGAACAGTCTGCGGGAGGGACTGACCCACCACTATTTCACCGTAAGAAATTTACAAACAATCAAATAAAGGCAATCATAATACACATCGGGTCTACGTCAGCCTGCCCTACTAGGCTTAAACTTCGGGCGGCGGCGCTTAGCTTTACTTTCGTCAAGGAGCGTGGGAGCGCATTATTTGGGGCTATACCTGGAGGAATATCTCAACTCCGGATATCCCTAACTAAGGCTCAACCATAATAACGACTACTCGTCAGAGCAGAACCCGAGATTATAATAGTAAATTGCAATGAGGACAAATGCGGTGTTTATGTTGCTTATTTTAAATGTTGTAAAGAACGTGACCAATACGAAACTGGAGTAGTACTGAATTAAAAGTACTTGACCAGTACGAGACTGGAGTAGAGCTAAATTAAAAGTACTTGACCAGTACGAGACTGGAGTAGAAATGAACTAAAAGTACTTGACCAGTACGAAACTGGAGTAGAACTGAATTGAAAGTACTTGACAAGCACTACACTGGAGTAGAACTGAATTGAAATTACTTGACCAGTACGAGACTGGAGTAGAGCTGAATTAAAAGTACTTGACCAGTACGAGACTGGAGTAGAACTGAATTGAAAGTACTTGGCCAGTACGAGACTGGAGTAGAGCTGAATTAAAAGTACTTGATTAGTACGAGACTGGAGTATAACTGAATTGAAAGTACTTGAACTGAAAAGAATAAAGGAACAGGACCGGTGCAAGACTGGAATAATCATAAAGAAAATGGTTAGTAGTCCAATAACTCCATCCAGGAGGCTTCAGTCTCATCTCCGTTCTCAGGAGGCACATTCAGTTATATTTCAGTTTTTAATAAGGCTTCATTGGGTTACACCCATTATTAAGATCCGATTAGGATTTGGTTGCGCCTTTATTAATCACGGCTTAATCGGATCAGGGGCTTATCAGGAGTTATATCCTCATTATTTGTTGAGAATAATTCGCAACTCGCTGCTCGTACTCTCACTTTCCGAGCGTGTCTAAATCACCCGAGAGTCGAGGCGCTCGACGGTTTCACAAGGTCTCAGAACACACGGAGCTTGGTCACTTGCCTCAGCCACTCTCGTCGATACGATATCTTTGAATTTATTAATTAAATTAGAGAGGACGGTCGCGCGCTCCAATTTCATTTTCGTAATAATTTCCGAACGCGACCCTAGGCTTCCAGATTTTAGGAAAAATATCAAAACTTATCCCCATGATCCCAAATTTTGATACAACCCTTAAGAGAGCCTAAAATGAGCCTAGTAATTGTTTTGTAATTTTCCAAAGTATTTTGGGCCCTTAATTTGGTAAAATAAATTTTATTTGGGCTTTTAAAAATACCAAATCAACTTAAAAAATTCTCAAAATTTTTTTGGAGACTGCCCTCATCAAGGGGAATAATTTCATGTTCAACACTTTTTCATGATGGCCCTATTTTAGCCTCTGAAAAGTCAAACTCCTTATTATAATATTATAATATTATAATAATATAAAGTATAAAATGAAAACACTGTTGATCATCCCCTCCCCCCTGCTGTAACGAAACCGACGCCCCTTACGGGGCATCTCCGCCGCTGGCCGGCCACCGGCCGGCCGTGGCTCCATCATCGGCCAACCCGCTGGTGGTGGGCGCTCCCTCCGGCAGTGGTCCGGCGGCCTGCCGCCGCCGGCCATCGCCGGAGCCATTTTTATTTTGAGCCGTGGGGAGGAGGTGACGGCGGAGGCGCTCCAGCCGCTGGAGCTCGCATGCGTTACGTCAGAAATGGGGAGGGGAGGAAGAGAAGGTTCCACCTTAGTTTGGCGGGCTCGGGAGGGGCGGGCTTGGTCGGACATGGCTCAAGGTGGTGGAGGAGGGGGAGGAGCTCCTCGGCTTGGCTTTTTTCCGGCCACCAGAGCTCTTGTAGAGGGGGGAGAAGAGGGAGGGGATGCTCTGAGAGCTGTGAGGAAAGAGAGGGGGTTGGGTGGCTTTTATAGGGAGGGGGAGGGGGAACTCCCTCCCTTTGGGTGGTGTTGGACTAATCCCTCCTTATGGAGGGATTAATCCCACCCTCCAGCTGTCCCTCCAGCTGTCCAAGGATAGCTGGAGGTCTCTCATTTTCCCCCATATGGGGAAAATGGATGAGGCCCTTTATGGACTTGGGCCTTATGGAAAGAGAGGGGAAATTGAGGAGAAGAGGGGTGGGGTGGGCCTCCACCCATCCTAAGCTTTGTTGCTGGTTGGGGGTGAAAGTGAGGAAAAGATCTACCTTAACTCTAGAGAGGGGTGAATAGAGTATTTTAAAATAATTCACAATTGAAATAGTACAGCAGTGGAAGACTTAAATTTATGTATATGTGTAAGGTGCTTGCAGTGAAGTAAAAACTAAAGCAAAAAATAAAGAATCACACAGCACACAACAAAGACAAACACATAGCAACCAGATGACACAAGGATCTATAGTGGTTCCCCAAAAATCTGGGTACATCCACTCTTCTACCACCCTTGGTAGGAATCCACTGCAGGAAGGGTTGATCAGGTGTCCTGGGCACCAATGAGCTTTTGATCAGGTGCTCAAAAACCAAACCAGATTTTTTGATCAGGTGTCTTGCCACCACTGAGTTTTGATCAGGTCTCAGAAACCAAGAGTTCACTTTTGAAGGGAAAGATAACCCTGTACAGATGGTGGTAAAAGAAATAGGTGATGATGTATTCTCTGTCTCAAATCACTGAGAGAAGACTAGTGGATTGTTGATGTTGTCAAAGCTCCCCCTGAGATGTAGAAAGGTTCAGGAGTGAAAGCTTTGCTGGGGTGATAGGTCTTCAGAAGCTTCAGATCTCCAGCAGAAGATGATTCCAGCAGATACTGAAATGTTTGATATCTGGAGTCCTTGATGTTGAAGCTTTTGAACACTTGAAGATATGGAGGAGTTGAGTAGCAGAAGATCTCCTCTACAGCAGAATTTTCTTGTGTTCTTGAAGATTCAGTAGATTTGAAAATCACAGAAGATGAACTGTTGATCAGAGAAGTTGTATTGTTCAATCTTCTGTATTGTAATCTAATTCTTCTGTATCTCTTTGTATTCTCTGTATACTCTATTATCTCTGTATATTATATCTTGTGAATTGTGTGTATTGTTGTTATCTCTATTCTCTTCTGCAGTAGTATATCAAAAATCTGACTTAGATGGCCGTTATTCAGTCATAAATGGCTTCCATAATTGACAGCTGTATCTGGAGAAAGTCCTAAGCAATATTCCATTTAGTCCTTCCTTGAAACTTGCATCAGATTGCTTAAAACGGCTAGAAAATCTTTTGTAATAAATGCAGAAAATAACTCTGAAAGAATTTGAATTGATTCCACAACTGTTCTTGAATTTGAAATCTGAAGGCGTCGATCTCTCACAGAAATCGTCAATCTGAGCTCTACGATCGTTGAGCTGAGCTCAGAGATTGGATTTTCACAGCAGACAGAAAACGTCGACCTGAGCTCTACGATCGTCGACCTGAGCTCAGCGACTTGGAAAATAGCTGAAGACAAAACGTCGATCTGAGCTCGAAGATCGTCGACCGGAGTTCGACGATTTGCAGAGTTGAGCTCAGAGAACGTCGAACTGAGTTCGACGTTTAGTCGACCTGAGTTCGACGAAAATTGCCTTGTCTCAGTACATAGTCCTGATCTCTGAATGGTCCTGGGGGCAGCTCCAAACCTAAGTTCTAAGCCCTAGACTCATTCTAATTTGACCTTTTCAACTATACAACTAGGTCAAACAATTTTCCTAATAACATAGTGATCCTTGCCCAAATTAGTAATAGGGTGTTCCAACAGGGGGGCCCAAGGAGAGTGAGGGGGGCATGAGCCATCCTCCTTTGGAGAGGAGGTGGGCTCCTCATTTGGAGAAAAATCCAAAAAGTGGATTTTTAGGAGGGTTTGACCAAGTCAACCCTAGGGTGGGTCCCCCTTGCTGGTCAAAGTCAATGTGGGTCCAAGTAATCGGGGTCAGGTCAAAGTTCGGGTGTCGTTTCACAATTGGTGTGCGCACGCTTTTCGGTGCACGATTATGCTTGATTTGACCACGAGTTGACCAATTATCGTCGAAATTGACCGGAACGACTTCTGTTGACTTCGTATTGACCATACAAGTCCAACGCCACTGACTGGGGTTGAATCGGAGTCCGTTTGGCGAAAGTCCAAAATTTGCGCGTCGTAGCGTGCTAAAACGGTCAAAACGCTCATAATCATCGTTAGGCTTCGAATCGCGACACAACGAGTTCCAATGTGTTCGTATCAACTATACAAAGTCATAGGAGTTGTCAGAACCCAAATCGGAGTTCTCTATGTCAATATCCAAAAATCTCATCTTCGCGACGTTCTGCGAGGAATGGCCACATCCACTATACGACCTCGGAGTCTAACTGAACGAGTTTCGATGCGCTCGTATTGACTATACGAGGCCACAGGAACTGGCAGAACTCAATTTGGAGTTCTCTAGCTCGATACCCTGCCTAGGGTTGCCTCATATCGGGTCACGGGTAGAGGCTCGGGTCACTTTTATTGGGCCAACTAGGGCTCTGGTGGCCCAATAAAAGTCGGGATGTTACAGTGATGCCTCTTCAAATCAAATCTAGAGAACATTGAGGGCAATATTTCCAACAATCTTCGCCTATTTGAAGAAGGCAGAACACCCAGCAATACTAAGAAGCTGTTGGGCATTGCATCCACAATAACCCAGATTTTCATGAAGTCACCCTTGAACTAAGATGAATTAAGTTGTATTTGATATCTTGTTTAAGTCGTGTGTTTGCAGATCATTATTACTAAGTATAGATCAATATCAGTCTATAGTGGGTCATGAACACAGTACCATACAGTGTAATCCCTAACTGTGTGATCCAAGGTGTTGACTCATGTGTAGCCTCTCTATTGGGATACACTTCATATTCAAACCTTGAATCATGGAATGAATATTGGACTCTTGAAGAGAAGAGAAAGATTTTTTAAAAGTTCAGAAATTTTTTCTAAGTCCACTTATCGAGAAGTCCTTTCAGTTCTCGAGAAGTAGAGTTAGAAGTTCTCGAGAAACAGGAGTTTAGTTCTCGAGAAGATTAACTGCTTCAGTTCAGAAAAATTCTCTAAGTCTTAGTTCTCGAGAAGTATCTCTTGGTTCTCGAGAAGTCTTATTATTCTCGAGAAGCTTAGCTTCAGAGTTCTCAGGAAGTCCCAGCTCTTAGTTCTCGAGAAATCCCGACAGCGTCAAATTTTCTCTAAGTCTTAGTTATCGAGAAGTCCAGATTAGTTCTCGAGAGGTCCTCAATTCTCGAGAAGCTCAGCTTCATAGTTCTCGAGAAGTCAGGTCATAGTTCTCGAGAAGTCCATGTTGTTCTCGAGAAGTATTGATCCTTAAGTCTCGAAAACTAAGTTCAATTCCAGACAGTTTAGTTCTCGAGAAATTCAATCAGTTCTCGAGAACTAATGCTACTTCTCGAGAACTGTAGACTTTTTCTTTATAAATTTGTTTAAGTCCAGATCGGCAGGATTTTTGAATGACTTGATGTGATTGGTCCACGTGTCGTCATTAATGGCTTTTCTAACCGTTAGGAGTAATCCTATATAAGGTATTTTCATTAAGACCTAAACCTAATAATCATCTTTGAAAAGAAGCGGTTATCTGATCACTCAAAATCTTCTCATCCGCTGTCTCTACTTTTATATCTATGAAGCCGCTGCCGCCGCTCACAATCAGATCGACTTTTCTGTTGTCGATCAAGAAGACTTGCTGTTCAAGGATTCTCATCTTCTCCTTGATCGAGTTGGTCAAAGCTTTCTCGGATCAGATCTACTCATCTTCTTCAACATTTCTGAAAGATCCGCAAAGTTCAAGAAGAAGATTCAGATATTCACTTTTCCAGATCTGAGAAAGATATTCTGTTTGTAATTCAAAACTTCTTTACTATTATTGTAGGAGATTTTCTCCGAGTGTAGGAGCGTTGTTCTCCGAGTTTGTAGGAAGTTTTATCTTCCGAGTGTAGATCCTTTTGGATCGAGTTTGTAGGAAGTTTTATATTCCGAGTGTAGATCCTTTTGGATCGAGTTTGTAGGAACTTGGTTCCGAGGCGTAGGATTATTTTCAATCCGAGATAGTGGAGTAGCCGAGTCTAGTGATTTGCTAGATCGGTGAGGTAAAGTGGACTTACCTAAGATTGGATAACCACTATAAATCTTCTTGTCTTTCTGTGATTGCTTGATTTCTTGTGCTAGATCGTTAAAATTTTTATTCCTCAAATAGACGCACGATTCACCTATTCACCCCCTTCTAGGTGATTTAGGTTGACAACTTTACACTTTCAATTGGTATCAGAGGGAGGTTGGTCGTTAAAAGGTTAACGCCTTGATCAATTTCCTCTCGAAAGTTGTCATTTGGTTATTCAAGCAATGGACAAAGTCAAAGATTTTGCCAAGCTTCCCCTGTGCACAAAGAATAACTTTCCCATGTAGAAAGAGAGAATCAAATTTTTCATGGAAGCTGTGAACCCCCAGATCTTCATGATTGTTAAAGAAGGTCCTTACGTCCCCATGACTATCTCCACTATAGATCCAACCAAGAAGGTTCCTAAGAAATTGATGGATTTAGATAAGGACGAGATTGCACTTGTCTCTTTGGACAAGAAAGCTAAAAATATTATAGCAAGTGCAGTCGATGACTCGATGCTGCAGAATTTGATTCACTGCCAATCGGCTAAGGAGATGTGGCAGTCTCTAGTTACTCTGATGGAAGGCACTGAAGAACTAAGGGATGATAGAAGGTCCCTACTGAATCAGAAATATGAAGCGTTCAGGCAAGGGACAAAGGAGACCATTGCAGATACCTTTGAGAATTTCTTCAAGATAGTGAATGGCCTAAGAGTGTATGGCCGAGTCTTCACCAATGGGGAGCTGAATGATAAGTTTCTGAGATCTCTCACAAAGGAATGAGACAACAAAGTCTGTGCCATCCGAGAGTTTGGCAGACTAGCTGAGACAGACCCACAGAATCTATTTGGCAAGCTGATGTCCTATGAACTGCAGATCAATTCTAGAAAAGCTGAAGAAGAGAAAAGTCGCTTCTCCTCAAAAGAGAAGTCGGTTGCATTAAAAGCTGACAGTTCAAGGAAGGGCAAAGCTGCCTCACCAGTACCTGCTCAAGAAGTAAGTGAAGAGGAAAGCTCTAAGCCAAGCACCTCAGGCTCAGAACTATCTGAAGGAGAGTTCTCGTTGCTCTCTCGACAGTTCAAGCAATTCTTGAACAAGAAGAAGCAGTGGAGAGGCAAGAATGCCTCATACATAAGATCACGACACGACGGTGATCAGCGAAAGAAAGGCTCGGGTAGCCATGATAGGTATAACTCTAAATAGAACAAACAGATTTCTACTAACATCGTTTGCTACTGTTGCAACAAACCAGGTCACGTCATACTGACTGCCCCCACAAGAAGGAGGGTGGTAGAAGAGAGGGAAAAAAGTCCTCATACCACAAGAAGAGGACAGAGAAGAGCCTATTGGCCAAGAAGGGCAAAACTCTCAGCGACTCTGATTCATCTGAGTCGAGTGAAGAAGAGGAAGCCTACTTTGGGCTCATGGCTCAATCAGATGGCGAACAAGAGCCCTCATTTACTGGGGAGGTAAAATATCACACTTCTCTCTCTGAATCTGAAAGTTCTGAGCATGATCATGAGGACAGCTCTTCTGACGATGAGTCGGAACTTATGGCCCAGTACAAGGAGTTGATCATGACTTATGACAAATGTCGCCGAGTCGTGAAAACTCATGCTAAAGAGATTAAGTCTCTAAAGTCTATTGAAAGCAGCTTGAGAGAAGAAGTCGCTAAGACTGGCTCTCTTCAAGAGAACTTCAATTTTGCTATTGAAGAATATAATCAAGCTCTTAAGCACCTCGATCTTAAAGATGAAATCATCAAAGAGTTGGAAAAACAACTCGAGGCTGAGAAAAAACTTGTTGAAGTTTCTCTAAGCCTAAGACAGTTCTTTCACTCGTTGTTGAATTCTCAGGTAAGGCCCAAGGAGCTGGACTAGTCTATGTTGCCGCTCCTAGTAAATCTTCTAGGAAAAACAGGGCTCGACGGAAGAATAAGGTCGCTAAGAAGGCCTTGGCCAAAGAAAAGGGGAAAGCCCCTCTAGATCATACTGTATTTAAGAAAGTTGTCTTTGCAACAAATAAGTTTGATCTGGACTCGTCCTATGGTCACTTGACCAGGCCTACTTATGTAGAGCCAAAGTCTCAGTACCAAGGATGGACTCGCCCTCGGAACTTTGGTGAGAGTGTCTTTAAGGCACCTTATGAAGAAGTGATTCTTCAGAGCTATGGTCCTTATAATCATGTCCACAACTTCAAGAAGGCGCCTAAAGTAAAGCCCGTTGGGGAAAGGCCTCCGAAGGAGAAGAATTCATGTGATTGCCATCACCATGAAGCTTACTCCTCCAAAAGTGTTACCCCTACCAGACCACCATCTCAAAAGGTCAAGCAGGAGTACATATGGCAAAGATGCAACAGGTTTGACTGTTGGTGTTGTGGCAAAATTGGTCATTTTGTCATCGATTGTTTGTTTAATACTAGGAAGGTCGCTACTCCTCAAGTTGGCAACATGAGATTGACCACTCAGGATGCTAATCTTCGTAGGGGGAGTGTTCTAACCCGAGACCAATGACCCAAATATGTTTGGGTTCCTAAGGCAAAGTGATCATGAACGCAGGTATGTCCAAAGGCCACCAAAATGCCAATCTGGTACTTGGACAGTGGATGCTCTCGGCACATGACTGGGACAAGAAGCCTACTCCAGAATTTCACTCCAGTCTGCAACTGACCAAAGGTCATCTTTGGAGGTTCAGACCGAGGGATAACTAACGGCTACGGTATGATCACTAACGGTAGTGTATCCTTTTCGAATGTAGCTTATGCGGAGGGATTGGAACACAATCTCATAAGCATAAGCCAACTATGCGACAAAGGATACATAGTTGAGTTCCACGCTGACAAGTGCTTGATAAAGTCTGTTGACAATATGGAAACAATTCTATCAGACACTCGAAGTAGGAACATATTTTGTTTAAATTTCATTTGCATAGACTCTTCTACACCAGTGTGTCTTTTGGCTAAAGATAGTGCGTATCTTGGTGACCAATGACACAAGAGACTAGTACATATTAATTTTAAAACTATTAATAAATTATTCTCCCAGAACTTAGTACGTGATGTCCCAAATGTCAAGCACGTCAAAGAGAGACCTTGTCATGCATGCGTAAAAGGAAAACAAATAAGGGTTACCTTTAAAAGCATAATAGGCAAAAACTCTAATAGGTGTTTACACCTACTTCATATGGACTTGTTCGGTCCACTGCAAGTTAGAAGTTTAGGAGGTAAGGATTATACATTGGTTATTGTTGATGACTACTCGCGTTTTGCATGGGTGTTCTTTCTGAAACACAAGTCAGATAATTTCGATATCTTTGCAAATTTTGTCAGGCAGGTCCAGAATGAATACAATTGTTCTGTAGTCAAAATCAGAAGTGACAATGGAACGAAGTTCAAATCTGGGGCCATGACAGAATTTTGTGAAAGCCTAGGTATCTTTCATTAGTTTTCCTCTCCTCGCACTCCACAGCAAAATGGAGAGCTGAGAGAAGGAATAGAACACTCATAGAGGCCTGCAGAACCATGTTGAGTGATGCTTCACTACCAGAGTACTCCTGGGCTGAAGCCGTCAACACTGCATGCCACGTGCAAAATCGAGCCCTCATAAATAAGAATCATGATAAGACACCTTATGAACTTCTAAAAGGCAGGAAACCAACAGTTTCATATTTTAGAATTTTTGGCTGTAAATGCTTCGTGCTTAACAATAGTAAGTATCATACTACCAAGTTTAGTGAGAAAAGTTTTGAAGTTATTTTTGTAGGATATAGTAGCCATATTAAGGCATACATGATTTTCAATTGAAAAACTCTGGTTGTAGAGGAATCCATACATGTTGTATTTGATGAGACGAGCTTGCTACAAGGCAAATCGTCTAGTATGCTTGTTGAAGCTGCAGGTATAAGGCTTAAAGAGATCAGCTTGGATGAATCGACCGGAGGTAAAGATGAAAAGTTCATCAAGATCACCTCTCCAACCCCTATTGGAGAGGTAGAGGATCAAGATGAAAACATTGTCCAAGTTGATGAAGTCACTCCAGTGGCTGAAGAAGTTCTAGATGCGAGGAATCTAGAGCTCAAACGTCTGAAGGATCACCAAATGGACCAAATCATAGGAGATCCCCGGGATGGTATCAGAACTCGTCGAGGTACAACTAACGAGAATTTATATTTATGTTTTCTCTCGCAGGTTGAACCAAAGAAGTTTGAGGAAGCAAACTCAGACACATCATGGATCTTGGCCATGGAAGAAGAATTTAATTAGTTCAAGCGCTGCAAAGTTTGGACGCTAGTTCCAAGACCCAAAGGTAAAAATGTCATCGGAACGAAATGGGTATACAGGAACAAGGTGGACGAGAATGGGATAATCATCAAGAACAAGGCCAGACTCGTCGTCAAAGGATATCGTCAAGAAGAAGGGATCTACTTCGACCAGACATATGCTCTAGTGGCAAGACTGTAGGCCATCAGACTGTTTCTGGCTTATACTGCACTGAAGGGCTTCACAGTCTACCAAATGGACGTGAAGTCCGCCTTCCTGAATGGTGATATAAAGGAAGAGGTGTATGTGGAACAGCCCCCAGGTTTTGTTGATCCTAACTTACCTGAGTATGTTTATTTATTATCTAAAGTGTTGTACGGTTTGAAACAAGCTCCTCGAGCTTGGTACGAAACGCTATCTAGCTTTCTCCTCGAGAATAAGTTCACAAGGGGAAAGATAGATAAGACATTATTTCTTAGGGAAATTAAAGGCAAGATTCTATTAGTACAAATCTATATCGACGACATTATTTTTGGCTCTTCAGACAACAACCTCTGCAAAAAGTTCTCTAAACTTATGCAAGGGAAGTTTGAAATGAGTAGTATGAGAGAGCTGAAGTATTTCTTAGGACTTCATGTGAAACAATCCGAAGATGGAATTTTCATCTTACAGACGAAGTTCACCAAGGAGTTGATTAAGAAATTCGGAATGGAGAGTGCAACCTCTATGAGGACTCCAATGGCCTCAGCTATGTCTCTGGACAAAGACGAGAAAGGGAAACCTTTTGATGAAACTAAGTACAGAAGCATAGTTGGATCCTTGCTCTACCTTACTGCCAGTAGACCAGACATAATATTCTCCACATGTATTTGTGTTAGATTCCAAATGAGTTGTAAGGAATCTCACTATGCTGCTGCAAAGCGGATCTTGAGATTCCTTAAAGATACACCGAATCTTGGCTTATGGTACCCAAGAAGTAATGACATCGAATTAATTGGTTTCTCAGATGCAGACTTTGCAGGTAGCAAAGATGACAGGAAAAGCACTTCTGGGACATGTCAGTTCCTAGGAAGAAGGCTTAAATCTTAGAGCAGTAAAAAGCAAAATTGTGTCGCAATCTCAACGGCCGAGTCAGAATACATTTCTGCCGTCAGTTGTTGTGCACAGTTGCTTTGGCTAAATAACCAGTTAGAATATTACAATATGAAGGTCAAAGACATTCCTTTGTTCTGCGACTCATCCAGCGTGATCGCAATCGCAAACAATCCAGTATCACACAGCCGGACAAAGCACATTGAGCTCAGATATCATTTCATCCGGGAGCACGTGGAGCAAAGGGATATAGATTTGCAGTACGTGCCAACAGATCGGCAAGTTGCAGATATTTTCACGAAATCGCTGGACGAGGCCAAGTTCAATTTCTTCAAAACTGAACTTGGGATGCTGAACAAAGAAGGATAAGTCACAGGAGGTCAATTCAAAGCTCAAGAATCGAGGATACTTCAAACATGTTAGAAATTTCTCAAGAGGAAGGTAGTTCTCGAGAACTCTGTCTACTTCTCGAAAAGTAACATACTCATTCTCGAAAACTCAGACTCCTTCTCGAGAACTTGACTTATCTCTCGAAAAGTTTCTTCAGTTCACGAGAACTTTGAACTGTCTCTCGAAAAGTCTCTTCCGTTCTCGAGAACCAGTATATTACTTCTCGAGAAGTCCCCCGGCAGTTCTCGAGAACTATACCCGACTTCTCGAGAAATGCTCATTGCCTTTTTAACTTCCAATAAATTTCTCTTATTTCAAAAACCCGTTGATTTAAGCCCTAATCCTAGATTAATTAGACACTTAATTGACATTACTAGGATTATATATATATCCAATATTTTATAAATCCCAAATCAACCGCCATTTCGACATTAGTCCTCTCGCGAACTCTTCGCCTTCCGCCGACAGAAGCTTCGTCGCAGCCACCTTATTGCGCTCTGTCCATCGCCGTCGTCAGCTTTAATGGCTTAGAGTTCAAAGATATGAGTCGACAGTGAACTTGTAGTCGCAGGGATTGCAGACATCTCTGATGATTTCAAGAACCTGCTCCTTCTCCTTGAAACCGCTGGATTGATGTTCGTCCTTTCAGAACCCTGCAAAATTTCTTTCCCAGATGTCGAAGAATTCTTCAGAAATGCAAAGGTAAGGAGGAATGGTAAGATTTTGAAAACTAAAGTAAGTGGGATCAAGATAAAGTTGGACAAAACCAAAGTTTCTCAACTTCTCAAGTTGCTCATTATAGATGAAGAGGATGACCTAACTCTTGAATATTATGCCAGAACTTACTCCTTCTGTGGAGTTTCTGAGGAATACAACTCTTTAAGGAGAAATCTTTTCAATGATGTAGGAAAACTGCTGGCAGATATAATTGGAAAAATCTTATGGTGCAGAACAGGGTCTATTAGTTTCATAACAAATGATCTGTTTGGTGTTATGACAGCTGTAATCTGTAGGAAGAAATTTCAATTTGGCATGATGGTATTTGAGATGATCAGCGACAACATTCAGGATCCCAAATTTGCAAGGATAATCTCTTTATTGCTCAGTGAGATTGATCAAGTCACTTTCAAACTTTCCAAAGGCACCCCAGTTTATCACTTGAAAAAGATTTCATTGGCCTCCATCCAAAGATGGGAACTCAAGCTGAAAAATCCAAAGCAGTTAGCTAAAGAAATTGCAGCTTCTACCTCTGAGGTTAGGACCCCATCTCCCTCCTATCATCATGTTGCTAAACCATCTGGTGCAGCAACTCAGGGGGAACCTGCAGCCTCTGTTCTTGTGGTCAGACCTCCTCCTCCCTCTCCAGCAAGATTTGCAAGCAGATCTCCCATCAGAAGCAATGTCAGCTCTCCAGCAAAGTCCCTAGTGGCACTCTCTCCAGAAGATACCATTCCAGATGCTCAAGTCCAAGAAACCCTCCAAAACACCACAGAAGCCATTGACAGAATGGTGGCAGAACTCACCTCAGATGACCCTCTTCCTCCCCTCTACAAGGAACCAGCTGAAGAACATCCAAAAGATCCTTCTCCAGCTCAGTCCCCCTCTCCTATCAGATTACCAGAATCTCCTCCTGCTAAATCCCCTTCTGCCAAGCAAGATATCCCTGAGACTGTTCTTCCTTCTGATGAAGACAGAATCTCTCCTGAGCGTGTTGATCCTCCCTTAAGGAAGTTAGATTTCTCCATCCCCACATTCATTGATCAGGTTGATATTCCTCTTGTTCAGACTACCAGAGCTGTAAGCTCAGTGATTCTTGAAGAGATACCTCTATGGAAATCCCCTTCTCCTGCTTCTGTCTCTGCCTCTACCTCTTCTAATGTTGTTGTTGCTACTGCTGCTACCCCTTCCAACTCAGAAATTCTTATCCAGATAGGCCAAATGCTCTCTGATCAAAGGAAACATTTTAACGATTCTCAGAAAGTGATGCAAGACAAGGTGACCGCTTTGGAAAAAGAAATTAGCAGAGGTTTTGCTGAGATACAACATAACACAGACTCTCTCAAACGTCTATTTCAAATAGGTGGAAAATCTATGGACCACACAATCTCTAGTGTTGGTCAGGTTATGGAACAATCTCTCACTCTTGAAAACAACCAGATTGAGCTAGAAAAGAAGGCTAAAGAGCATGTGATGAAGGTCTGTGGAGAAGTTGGTACTTTCAAAGAAGAAGCCATAGAAAAGCTCCTTGTAGAATTCAGAAAGGGGGAGAGCCTGGTGAAAGAACATGTAATCAGAATTGTGGATAAATTTTCTGAAAATGCAAACACTCTCTACACTGAGAAAATTTCTGAAATCAATAAGAATGTTTTAGCTCAAATCCAGTCAATGAAGTTCTATACTTATGACACCATAGTTTGGATACACAATCAGATTTTCCCTGACTTTCAGGCTGATCCCAATATTATTCCTCATCATCTGAATCCTCTTATTGAAGGACAACCCAGTCAGGTGTCAGCTCAAATGCAACAACCTCAGATGCCCTGCTTCTCTCCTAGGCCAGAAGATCAGGATCCTCCTCCAGCCTCTTATGACCAGGTATGGGATGACATTATTCCTCAGGATTTACCAGAGATCAACACTTCTAAGAAGAGGAAATATGGAGAAGGGCCATCTGCCAGCAGAAGCATTTCCAAAGTTGATTCAGATAAAAGGAAAGCCTAAGAATTTGCAGAAGTCTGGAGTCCCACCTCCAAATCTTTAATTCTTGATACTCTTAAGTTGGTAATGGACTATAATGAGAATAGAAATATCCACTACAGCTCAGTTGAGTGGGAATTATATGAAAAGTCAATGACCGAAAGGAGGATATATGATAGGGAATATGGAAAGAATAATCCTAAAGCTCCTCCAAAGCCCCCAAGGTATTATCCCACACCATTCAGCTATCAGAGGAGGCAGCAGGAAAAGCAGGACAGACAACCTTAGAGCAAAGAATGTACTTTTGTTGAGTTATTCTTGAGAATTTTGTTGAAATGGTTGTTGATTAAGAAATCTAAATCATTACTTATATACAATTTCTAGTTTTGTCTAATTGTGTTCAATTAATCTCTGACTGCCTTAGTTTAAATTTTCATTTCCAGTTCTTTCTTAATTGTCATAATTCACATTAGTGTAGAGGGTTCTGACTGCTACAAACAGTGGGAGATTATTGGGCATTGCATCCATAATAACCCAGATTTGCATGAAGTCACCCTTGAACTAAGATGTATTAAGTTGTATTTGATATCTTGTTTAAGTTGTGTGTTTGCAGATCATCATTACTAAGTGTAAACCAATGTCAGTCTATAGTGGGTCATGAACACAGGACCATACAGTGTAATCCCTCACTGTGTGATCTAAGGTGTTGACTCATGTGTAGCCTCTCTGTTGGGATACATTTCATATTCAAACCTTGGATCATGGAATGAAGATTGGACTCTTGAAGAGAAGATAAAGATTTTTTAAAAGTTCAAAAAAATTATCTAAGTCCACTTCTCGAGAAGTCCTTTTAGTTCTCGAGAAGTAGAGTTAGAAGTTCTCGAGAAACAGGAGTTTAGTTCTTGAGAAGATTAGCTGCTTCAGTTCAGAAAAATTCACTAAGTCTTAGTTCTCGAGAAGTATCTCATGGTTCTCGAGAAGTCTTATTATTCTCGAGAAGCTTAGCTTCAGAGTTCTCGGGAAGTCCCAGCTCTTAGTTCTCAAGAAATCCCGACAGCGTCAAATTTCTCTAAGTCTTAGTTCTCGAGAAGTCCAGATTAGTTCTCGAGAGGTCCTCAGTTCTCGAGAAGCTCAGCTTCATAGTTCTCGAGAAGTCAAGCTATAGTTCTCGAGAAGTCCATGTTGTTCTCGAGAAGTATTGATCCTGAAGTCTCGAAAACTAAGTTCAATTCCAGACATTTTAGTTCTCGAGAAATTCAATCATTTCTCGAGAACTAATGCTACTTCTCGAGAACTGAAAACTTTTTCTTTAGAAATTTGTTTAAGTCCAAATCGGCCAGATTTTTGAATGACTTGACGTGATTGGTCCACGTGTCGTCATTAATGGCTTTTATAACCGTTAGGAGTAATTCTATATAAGGTCTTTTCATTAAGACCTAACCCTAATAATCATCTTTGAAAATAAGCAGCTGTCCGATCACTAGAATTCTTCTCATCGGCCGTCTCTACTTTCAGATCTCTGAAGCCGCCACCGCCGCTCACGATTAGATCGACTTTTTTGTTGTTGATCAAGAAGACTTGTTGTTCAAGGATTCTGATCTTCTCCTTGATCGAGTTGGTCAAAGCTTTCTCGGATCAGATCTACTCATCTTCTTCAACATTTCTGAAAGAGCCGCAAAGTTCAAGAAGAAGATTCAGATATTCACTTTTGCAGATCTGAGAAAGATATTCTGTTTGTAATTCAAAACTTCTTTACTATTATTGTAGGAGATTTTCTCCGAGTATAGGAGCGTTGTTCTCCGAGTTTGTAGGAAGTTTTATCTTCCGAGTGTAGATCCTTTTGGATCGAGTTTGTAGGAAGTTTTATCTTTCGAGTGTAGATCCTTTTGGATTGAGTTTGTAGGAACTTGGTTCTGAGGCGTAGGATTGTTTTCAATCCGAGATAGTGGAGTAGCCGAGTCTAGTGATTTTCTATATCGGTGAGGTAAAGTGGACGTACCTAAGATTGGGGAACCACTATAAATCTTCTTGTCTTTCTGTGATTGCTTGATTTCTTGTGCTAGATCTTTAAAAGTTTTATTCCGCAAATAGACGCATGATTCACCTATTCGCCCCCCTCTAAGTGATTTAGGTTGACAACTATACACTTTCAGAAGCATTTACACATAAGATATATAAATTTAGAAGCAGTTGTAAGCTTTCACATACCATTGAACATTTCAAAGCAGCTTACAGCTCTCCTCATAACTTAACATTTAAGTGGAGGACTTCCTCAAGCCACTTGAGGGTGGAAACATAACATGCAATGGCTCAACATTGCTCTCTTCATATTGCTTGAATGTTTCCAAGTAATATACACTTCTCAGTATTCTACATCTCCCCATGGGCATGTAATGTCCACCATCTCCCCTTCAGGGTTTGGGGTATTGCCTATCTCTCCCTGTAGGATCTTAACAGATCATCAACACGTCCCCCTTTAGGGTTTAAAGTATTGCCTACCTCTCCTCTTTTCTGGATTCTTTAAAAAAGAAATTTCCTAATGAGAGAGGTGAAAACATCAAAGGAGAGATTAACTCTTGATGTTATACCACTTGATAAAATCTAGTGTTGATGCCACTTGAGAAATTATCCTACTGAACAAACTATTTGACTAGGAGTCATACCTTTTGTGTTGATACATTGATACAACACATCACTACAACCATTTGAGTTAGCTGTAACATTGTTCCACTTGAGCCAATGCCACTCTATATACTACTTAAAGCTTCTGCAGAATGGAGCTGTAGTAAGGGAGGTGCTGGCTTTTTCTCTTGACCTATAGCATAATGTCTTTATAGCAGCAGCAGTGACTGCATAGTAGCAGCCATCCATTAGGATTGATCTCCCCATTGGACTATGCATAGTCCTGAGAACCTGTTGACCAAGTGTGATGATCTTTGATCCACTGCAGCTGCTGGCTGCAACTTAATAGGAAGATTTGTTCCTATAATTTCTGGATTTGCTCCCCCTCAACATGAGCATCTTGACTTGCTCCCCCTCAACTTGAGCATCTGCTATCATTCCCTTTACTGGACACTTGAGTCCATCTTAGTCTTGATACCACTTGATATCACTTGAGAGTCTTGATATCAAATGTTAGATTTATCTACCTGCAAGAGAGGTCAGTTCTGCAATAAAAATATAATATGGAGCAACTTAAGCTATACCAAGTTCAACATACTCACTCAAACTTGAGGGTGTTGAACCTGACTTCATCTATTGGCTTAGTAAATATGTCAGCCACTAGCATGTCTGTGGGGACAAACTCAAGACAGAGATTTTCCTTTTCAACATGCTCCCTAATTAACTGATACTTAACCTTAATATGCATAGTCCTGCAATAAGAGACAGGATTCTTATCAATTTAAATTATACTAATAGAATCTCAATATAAATGAGTTCTACTTATTTGGAGGTTATGATCCTGATACTATGGAGCTGATGTTGGATCCACAATATATAAGCATAGCAGCTCCTAACAGATATTTGATCTAATTCTAGAGTTGTGATTGCAAGATGGTTTGTTTCTTGTTGCTCCAATGACATCAGCCTTCTCTCTTGGAATAGATAAGTTCCATCCTTGCTTTTCCTATCTTCCTTGCACCATGTAGTAGAGGTGCTTCTTTTCACCTGTTCTCCTTTCATTTGACTGGGCAGTCAGCACTGACATGCCCAGCCTTGCTACAACAATAACATATTATGTTAGAGGAAATATATTTTCTGGGTTTAGGATCATACATGTCTCCTTTGGAGAGCATCTTCCCAAATTTATTATGATCCTTCTTGTGATACCAGGAGGAGAAAGATTTGTTCTTTCTATGCTTCCTCTCCTTGTTGAGCCAGATTTCTTCCAGTAACCAACCACTTGAAAGTCTTTTCTTGATGACCCAGATCTCTTCCACTTATTCAGCAACAGATTTACCTCTGCCTTTAGCTATCTGACTATTTGGGTTAGTTATATACCACTTGGACTATTTTGTCTCTTTTGTATACCATCTCTGCTTGCACGACATACTCCCCCTTGATCATGATCATCTTCCATTGCCTTCTCCCCCTTTATGACTTCTTCAGTAAGGGAGACTCTTCAAATAGGTCAGGGAAATCTTGTCCTGATCTATCTCTTCATCCAGATAGATCATTATTCTCTGAAGCATCTATAGTCATTTCAATGAAACTCTTATCATCTTAAGCAGGGAGATTTATTGGAATCTCCCCCCTCAATCTTAGCATTGTTCATAGAGATATTTAGGTCTTCAGAAGTTCTGCTGATCTAGTCTATGCTGGGGATTTTCTTGGTAAGAATCAAGCTTATCCAGCAACCTAAGCTGAACTTATATAAACTATAACTAGAGAAATCCAACTATTCTTAAACTGATTGAACTTGCTCTCCCAAAGTAGGTGCAACCATCTAGGTAGTCTACTCCTCTCAACCTCAGTAAAGTCTATAGATACATGCTGAACTTCAGAAGTATTCTTCTGATCTATTTGGTGCAGGAGATTCTCCAACACCAATTCTCTAGGCAAGACTTAAGCTTACTAGACTATACTAGATTTCACTTAGTGTTTGCACAGATCTTGCACAACTTCACTTTCAGTTACCATTTCTTCTACCTCATTTAGATTTTTTTCTGATTGGTAGCCACTGACATAGACAGCCCTTGTTGCAGGTTCAGATGATACTGAAACCTGAGCATGCATTTCTCTTCTTGTTTCTTTAGATGCCTGAGAGTCAAGTGTATCTTCCTTACTACTCTCAGAAGAGCTACTTCTTGTGCATTCCTCTATGATGACCATAACCTATATTTTCTTCCTCTAATTAGACTACTGATGTGGCAGTAGTACCCTGTCCCACCACTCAGACATCTTGAACTTTAATGGATGGATCCAGCTGGTCTTCATCCATTGCCTGTGTAGTTTGTCCCTCTTTAGAAATGCTCACAACATCATTCCATCCTCTTCCTTTTGGGCAGTAGGAGGAGTAATCTTGATGGTCTGTTCCAACTTAACAACCACATTTCTTAGGTTCATTTCTCACTAGAGTATAAACCTTGAGATAACTTCCTTATTCTAGTCCTAAGTTTGGACCATCCTCTGTCTGACCCATCAAAGCTTACTTTGGGTCCATCTTTTACTGGAGTATGATCCTTCAGTTGGCTCTTTGTTCCAGCCTTATTCTTAGAGCAACCTCTGTCTAAATACCACATGGGAGTATGAGCACTTGGACTATCCTGCAAAACAAAGTTTACCTTACCTTAGGATCCCAATAATTATTGGGTCCTAGGTTCTTGTTAGCACAATAATGCACATGTCTACCTACAAAAATCTTGTCATGAAGACTCACCCTTGCCCTTGGCACATTAGGGTTGTGCCAATAATCTATGGTAAAGTGGCTCACTTTACCACATCACCTACACTTATGGATGTTATATCTCCTCTTCTGAACAGTCTTTGAAGAGTGCAAGCCATCACTAGCTGCCTGTTCAAAGGAGAGTGTTGTAGCCTTCTTGTTTCTCTCAGCAAGAATCTGACTAAAGGTGAGTCTGTCAATAGAAGTACTTGGCTTACTTTGAGTTTCATTAACATCAGTCTTCTTTGTAGTTGACATACTATTAATGGCCTTAGAGCTAGTCAAGCCCCCCCCCCCCCCCCTTCAAGGAGCCTTGCCTTTCCCTTTGGAATGGCCAACTCTAGAATTCCACTTAGACCCTAAGCCTCTCTCATCTTTTTGAGAGGTAAAGGAGTCAATTAGTGGTAACACTGTTTTGGGCTTTGAAAAACTAGCCATAATCTTTTTCTCCTTTAGGAGTTTTTCTTTAAGATCCAAGATGATCTTGTTCTTCTAGCTTATGGTCTCAATTTGGGTGAATGAGATGACCTTTAGTTGGCTGACTTCCTTAGCCTTCTGATCCAGCAAGGATGTTGTCTCAGCCTGCTGGGCAGCAGCTAGCTGAAGAGAGGTAATCTCCTCAGCTTGCTTTTTGGCCAACTTCTTGATCATTTTCAAAGCCTCCAGAATTTCACCATACTGGTCAATCAATTGATTGACATCTACCTCAGACTCAGAGTCATCTTCATCACTGGATGAAGATACTTTAGAATCTGGATTGGTCTCATAATCTGAATAATAAGAACTAGACAGAGAATGTACCTTTTCTGGAACAGGCTGATCCTGGCAGGATTCTTCATCTGACATGGCCATCAGCCCATAATAGTTATTGACATCTTCTTCCTTATCATCATATTTTGTGTCTTCTATGTAGACAATCAGTGTGTCCCATATTTCTTTGGTAGTCTTGCAGTGGACCAAGTTTTGGAAGGTGGAGTCATCTATGACACTTACAATGATGTTATGTGCTCTCTTGTACATAGTTTCCAAGATGATTTCATCTTCAATCATTTCAGTATAACTCTTTGGAGTCTGGACTTCTGCATTTAAGATAGAGACCTTCATGGGGATAAAGGGTCATTCTTGAATTGTTACAAGGATCCTAAGATCAGAGGCTTCTATGAACTGCCTAACCCTCTCTTTCCAGATCCCAAAGTTCTCATTTCTATAGACTTGAAGCTCCATTGAGCTCCACTCCTTATGGTTCACTCCTGAACCAATAAGTGCAAACCTTTTAGCTATCCTTGAGGATCTATTCAGACAGTTATGTCTTTTTTGAGCAACCTCCCTCTGATACCACTTGAAAGTTTTTAATTTCAAGGATAGCTAAATCACCTAGAGGGGGTGAATAAGTTTCTTAGTCACTTATGACTATCTTTGGTTTCCTTTGTGTTTTAGGTTTGTTGAGTTAGCTTAGTTACCTTGCTTTCAAGAACACAACACACAATGATTATAGTGGTTCCCTATATTATGGATACGTCCACTTTCCCTCCCACCTTTCTAACATCTTGTTAGACAAGGCACTTCTCCAATCTCGGCTTCTAAGAGCTTATAACATGATCCCGTATGACAACTCATTCTCCTCCCAGACTTATAGCTTAGGCACAAATCCCTACAACTCAGTGATTCAAAGATCACCTACCTCAGGCCCAAAGGCCCTACAACTCAGGATGGGAGTACAGCCCTACCTCAAATCCAAAGGATCATACAACTCAGGCACAAGTGCCCTACAACTCAGAGAGAATGACTCTCCTACCTCAGGCTCAAAATCCCTACCTCAGATCCAAAGGATTCTACACTCATGCCAAAGCCCTACCTCAGATTCTCTACAAAATCCTACCACTCATGCCAAAGCCCTACTTCTCAGATCCATAAAAGGATCCTACACTCAACCTTTATAATTTCAGGATTATAATTCAGATCCAAAGGATCCTACAGTAGAAGAGTTTGTTGTTAATATTTGACTCCAAAGAAAATGTTCTCTGAGCCTGCCTTCCTGAGCTGAAATGAACTCAGCCTTACCTTCATCACAGCAGTAAGAATAGATCTTCAATGAATAGTTGCTTGTGTTGGAAGTACCTTGCAATGAACTGCTTCTAACTGAACTGAGAAAGAGACACAGTTCTAACTTCTTCTTCCTCAAAAAGGGAAATTTCTGATCTTGTTGTTGAAGATAAGATGTATAATGTTGCTTCGACCAGCTAACTATATGTGAATCACATACCACTTGAGAGAAGGTTCTTCTTCCTTCTGTCCTGAGCAAACTCAGTTTTGACTTCTACTTCACAGCTTCCAGAAAAAGTTCTTCAGAAAATTACTTGCTGGAACTGTGAAGTAACTGCAGTTAGGGTTAGCCCTTTCTTCTACTTCTTTCTTAGAGAAATGTCCCTAAACTTACTGTTAATGGTAAGGATATCAACAGCTAACTTCTATTTGAATCCAGTTTCTACAGCTAAGGTAAAACCTTACTGCTTCTTATTTTACCTCAAAAATATCTTCTGAACTTGCTGTAGTAGGTAAAGATAGCTACAACTAACTTGTATCAGACTTCAGATCAGTTGCAACTAGGGTTTTTTCTTGGCCGCTTCTACTTCCTCAAAGATTACTCTGATCTTGCTGTTGCAGATGAATATCGCAACAACTAGCTTGCTGAACTTTTGATCAGCGACTTGGACCAAACCTTCAACCTCTGTAATAATGGCGAGCAAGAAGATGAAGTCTAGTTGTCTTATTAAAAGCTTCTTTCTTTGATCTGATCTCCACCTTTTTTTCCACAGATCAACGATTATTTTGACTCATGGGCCCCACTGAAATTGACAGCTGCAACTTTGCTGTAACAGCCAAAAGTCGTACAGTAGGCATGCGGCGTCGTTTGTCGCGTATCGTAGCCATCCCACCACATTTTGAATTCGGTTGACTTTTGTTGACTTTTGCTAACGTCAGCATCTGTGGACTTAGTCAAATTCAAGCTCTTTAGTATAGGCATTGAGGCATTGAGTGAACAAGCTTCACTCAATGCCAAAACACTTAGATAGATTTTTGTCTTACTCGGGCATTGAGAGCATTGAGTGAACAAGATTCACTCAATACTTTTGGCCTTAGCCAACCTTTCTGTACCAATAAGAGTTGAGTGAGACTTCATCACTCAATGTCAAAGTACTTAGACAGTTTTTTGTCAATAGGCGTTGAATGAGCCTTCATCACTCAATGCCAAAACCCTTAGTCGTATTTCTTAATGAAAGTGTTGAGTGTAGCTTCTTCACTCAACACTTTCTGTTTTAGCTTGTTATCTTGATGAGGCGTTGAGTGAATAGTCTTCACTCAACGCTTCTATACTTAGACAGATCTTCTGTCAGCTTAGGCGTTGAGTGTGTCTTCATCACTCAACGAAATCTAGACTTTTGTAGTCTTAACTGCTTAGGCATCGAGTGAGCCTTCATCACTCGACACATCTGGACTTAACCAGATTTCATTACTGTCAAAGATAAAGCTTTGACTATCTGAGCTTTACTCAACGCTTTTTGTAGTATGGCATTGAGTGAACTGCCTTCACTCAACACCTGTAGACTTAGCCACTTTTTGCCTTGCAAATAGTCAAATTTTGACTGACTTGTCTTCTTTCAGCGCTTTTTGGCATCTGGCATTGAGTGAGCTGCTTCACTCAACGCCTATGAACTTAACAAAATTTCTTTGCATCTAGCATTGAGTGAGCTTGCTTCACTTAACGCATGTTGACTTAACCACATTTTTTTGCATCTGGCATTGAGTGAGCTTGCTTCACTCAACGTCTGTGGACTTAACCACATTTCTTTGCATCTCGTGTTGAGTGAGCTATTCTCACTCAACACTTGTGGAGTTAGACAGATTTTGTCTCTCCACCTGCCTATCTGTGACCACCTATCACCATCACTTAAACAACCTGTCTAACCTTATTCCAAGGAACATCCTGCACATGATGAGCTTAACCAGCATCAAATACAACTATGCTCTTAGTGTTGATGATGATGCCACTTCAAATCAAATCTAGGGAACATTGAGGGCAATATTCCCAATAGAACTAATGGAGAGTACGGTAAAGGAGATAGAGAGAGAATTGGCGAATCCGACGTTCTCCAAAAAGTTGGCTAGGCTGGCGGAGGATAAGGTAAAGGAGCAGGGAGTAAGCAGGCAGTAGGAAGCAGGGAGGAGAGAAGATCCCAGGGGTCAGGGGTTCCAGGCGCAGCAACAAGGTTGGGGGTACCAGGAGCCAAACAATCGACTTGCCTAAAGACCTAAGGGGGGACCCGTTCAGGGGCAAGGGAGAGAATTTCATGGTAGGGAGAATTACCGCAGGGGTCAGAAGCTGTTCAACTCTCTGGGGTGGAGACGGGCTAGAGGCCTCCCCTCCCTCCACAACAATAAGCGATGGCAATCACCCGATAAAGGGGAAGAAGAAGGGAGAATGAAAGAGAAGGAAGAAGGGGGGGAAGGGTGGTTTTGCCCTATTGTGACTTCCACCAGGAGGAAGGTCACGCAATGACCACATGCCCAGAGTTTTTAGAAATGAGAAGAGCAAGAGGTCCAGCACCGCAGCAGACGTCGATGTGGATCAAGGAAGTCATGCCTAAAGAAGGGGAAGAGGATAGATGTGACGACTAGACTGACATAAGTGCTAGAGAGGGGATTGGGGTGATCCAAGGTGGGATAGGGATTGAGGCCACCCACAAGGGGAGCCTCCAAACAATATTCAGGAGTCCCGCATCAACCTACCGGACCACACCCCCTGAAGAGAAAATCACTTTTTCATCAAACGATATGTCAGACTACGAAGACCCGTTCTGTGACGTCTTGGTGATCCAGACGACAATCGAGAATTTCACGGTCTCCAGGATTCCGATTGACGATGGAGGCTCTGTAAATGTGATCTTCAAGAAGGCCTTCGATGCGATGAAGGTGGAGGCAAGGAGGGTGTTCGGATCTTTTGGAGAGAGGAAGGAATTCAAGGGTGGATTTAGGCTTCATGTGACGCTATCAAGGAACTGTCAGTTTGTCAGCGTCGATGCTCCGAGCATGTATAATATCATTTTTGGGCGCCCCCTCATCTGCGCCTTCTGTTTTATCCCTTTGTCATTCCATCAATGTCTCAAGTTCAAAATGGATGAGTCTAGGTTCGAATCTGAGGGGACCCCAAGATGGCAAGGCAGTGCTATGTGACTGCCGTCAACACCCTCTTATGGATGGCAGAGACTGAGAAAGTGGAAGGGGAGATGGAGGGACGAGCAGGGCGAGAAAACGAGGTTACAGAGGTTGAGGAAGAGGTGATGAGGGAGTCATCGTAAGATCTTTATTTTATCATTGCATGAGTAAATGTGATACCGAGGTTGAGTTTGATGTTCATTGGAGCGGTATGATTTCAAGGGAAAATTTGGAGAACAATAGGTGGTTGGATGATCTACACAAGGTTTGAAGTAAGTTGTCAATTGCTTTTAATAAGAATATTTTAGACTTGGGAATATTATCCACTCAGAGAAGTGAATCCGCCAATAACGGTTTACATGGATGTTCAAAAGCCACAAGTTCTTTAATTGAGTGTTTTAATAGAATGGAGAAACTAATTTCATCTTAGCGGTGATCAGAGCAAGAAGAGGACTTTAGGTGAAAGAAAGGTACCATCACACTAAAGTTTAAAAATTGTTTACTTCTAAAACAAGTTTCCAAGATATACACACGAAAAATGTTCTCCATATTTGAAAAAAAACATATATATGATGTGCAATGAGTGTAAACATCAAAGAAGAGGTCCAAAACTTTGATAATGAGGTTATATTTGTAACTAAGCATTGAGACGGAGTCGAACATGATAAACAATGGATTGTCAAGGTTGACACAACACCATTTGATGATGAATGTTCATGCAAGGGTTTTGAAACAAAGAGAATCTTATGCAAACATATTTTAAGGGTATACAATACAAAAAATTTTGAAGCACATACAACCCAAATACATGCTAAATTGATTTACTCGCACAGCTAAACAAGCTTTGTACTTCTCCAAGAACTCATGCATGAATGTTGTGGAGTTCAATTTAGTGTTTAGAAGTCACTAATGCGTTTCACATATGAGTTGACAAGAAAAATTGAGAATTGTAACCTTGTCAAAGAGCACGTAATAAATATGATGACTGAGTTGGGGCGAACAACGAAAGAAATGGTGGAGAAGGATAAGAGGATGAAAAATTGTTCGGTAGCCAACAAGAATGAAAGTAAAAGGCACATAAGGAATCCCACGGTTGTTCGTCCAAAAGGTTCGTCAAACGCAAGATTGAAGAGTCATTTTAAGAAACCAACAAAACAACCAAGTAGTATATTTACTCAATCTTTTTCATCTTTGTGATACACGTTATCAGTATGTTTTCTAACTAAAGTTATCTTCAACAGAGAGGAAGCTTGATTTCATGCCTAAATCATTTGTGAATGTAGCGAATGAAGAACCGAAGAAAATAAATTTTATTGGATGCTCCACTTTCAAAGGCGACTCAACCTCTATGTAATTTCCGACAAGTGATTATGAAAATGATGATTTATGCATGTCTTTGTTGTTCGAATTATGTTGTGTGTCTGATGTCTTGAAAGGCTGTTGTGTTTAAGCATAAACTAATTAAAAAAAATCAATTTGGCTTTGTGGTTGGCTGTTTTTTTTTTCAGTTTGGAAATGGAGCCTGGTAAAGCTCTCCTGGAGCACATATTAGCATTCAAACATATATATTACTATACAAATTCGCATCCTGAACATAGATATTGCATATCACTATACAAAACTGAACCCAAAATGTTGAAAAACGGCTTTCGCGATCATAACATAACATATCACTATACAAAACTGATTCACAATAATAAACATGAAACACCACATGATTTGAGGATGTTGTTCTTGTGAACATAACATATCACTATACAATTCTGTACATTTATATTAAATGTCTACTTGTTTTCCTGTTGAGTTGGCCGTATAATGTAAGAGATTCATTTTGTTAATAAAAAGTGTTAGTTGTAGTGTATTTACTGTGTACTAGAGTTGTCCTATACTTACCATGAGTGTTATGAATATCCTCTCATGTATTTGTATATATATTTCATTACCTCTTATGTATAGCTATTGGATTCATTATTTTCTCCTATCATGGTTGTTGAAGCCAAAAATGACCTCAACGAAAGTTCAAAAACAGGGGTGCAGCCAACACCTACTTTTCTCAAGCCCTGACCCTCGACTGGTTGCAAAGGACCTAGGACTGACCCAAAGCCTCAGTAGGGAGGTCTCACCTCACACCCGGAAAATCTCTGAGAGCTTCCCCTCCAAAGACAAAAGCTGGGCTAGGAGCTCCTCAGAAAGCACTAGAGATTTGGAGAATAATAAGAGCTTGCTTTCTCAAGAGCCCTTATGGGTCTATTTATAGCCTTTTGCTGACCTGAAGTTACTGAAATACCCCTTGCTGGCCTGCCAGTAGCCAAATCCCGATGTTTGTAAAGTACTAAATGCAGCCTTTGGGGGTATATGGGTAATTTTACCCGATGACAAAAAGGCCATTTTACCCTGGGCCCTGGGCCCCACTCGACGAGAACCCTGAGCCAAGAGCCTTCCCGCCCCACTCAACGCGGCGTTGAGTGAGTACTGGAGCTTACTCAACGCGGCGTTGAGTGGTCTCGACGCCTTTGCTGCTGAACGCGGCGTTGAGTGAGTGGAGCTCACTCAACGCGGCGTTGAGTGGACTCGATGCCTTCGCTGCTAAACTCGGCGTTGAATGAGTGGAGCTCACTCAATGCGGCGTCGAGTGGACTCAATGTGGCGTCGAGTGGACTCGACGCCTTCGCTGCTGAACCTTTACTGCTTAGATTTGTGTCGGGTGGACTCGGTGCCTTCTCGCCCACCTCTGGTCGGTGGGTCTTGGCTGAGGCTTGGCGCGAACGATCTCGCCCTCTTATAGGAGGGAGCTCCTCCAAGGTGGGAGCTCTTCCGGTCTGAAGCCCGAAGCTAGCCTGAAGCTAGTCCAATCCTGACCGCTGATGCCTCTGGGTCCTATTCAACGAATATGGGATTATACACAATCCCCGCTCTTTTTGAGCTAGCTCTGCGCTCGAAAAGACACGTCCAACCCATAAATATTCGCTGAGCACGTGTCATTCTGGAAAGGGAATCTCCTGGTGGGCCATCCCATGGCTCTATATATTTGTGCTGATAGATGGTCGTAAGTCTGCCCCTGAGTCGTTGCTCCTTGTCTGAGCTCTCACGTAGTTTTGCGATGCGTTCCAAACGTGTTGACAAGCCGCTCTTGCAAGACCTCCAAAACCGCACCAATGCGGCTCAGGCGCGAGCCCTGACGAATAGTGCTTTGGTTGCTCCCTGGCTGGTGAGGAAGTCGCCAGCCGCTGGGCCTTCCCAGCTAAAGAAGAAGAAGAAGAAATGGAAGAAGAGGGCGAAGGTGGTCCAGCGAAACCTTTCTCACAAGAATAAGGATTCACCTACCCCGACTCAAAACCGTGTGGACGATCCTTCTCCTCCACAGAAGGTATTTCTCTCCGACTTGCTGATCATTAAAATTACGGGCTGAATACGTGAAAGGATTGGCAACTGACGCAATACTTCTCGCAGAAAACGGTTCGTGATGACGACGCCGGGTCCCCGCTGGTGCCTCTAGACTCGTCGTCTCACCCTCCCGAGGATCGACCACGGATCACGGAGGCCTCTCCTCTGGCTGACCCCTCGAGAACTACAGGTATCCTTCCTCCCTGTCACTCCTTTCTAATTATTTCAGTCTTCCCAATTGTTGAATTGACTTTCCGCAGAACTAGCGTCCGCCAACCCGGGTCTCGCCACCCGGGAGAACGAAGCAATGGCCGCTAACTTGCTCACCCAAGCGGCTAATCCCGCCCTACTGGCGGGAGGGGTGGCTATCGAACCCTCTGTAGCCCCAAGGAGGCCAACCACCCTGCGAGAGAGGACGACTCCCCCTGCTTCCGGCCAGGTCGGGATCACCATACGCGAGACCTTCCTCCCGCGACGAGGAAAGACGCTCCACCTCCTCTATGGAACTGAGGGGGGAACCGAGCCTTCTCGCCTGCCGTCGGACGGTGGTTATCGCCATACTGCAGGTATGCGAGATGCTTGTCATAATCCTTACTGAGCTCTCGCCATAACCATGGAACTCTTTTTACAGGGGATCCGGACTCGCGGTCGGGAGCAAACGAATAAAATAAAGATGACGATGAAGACAGAGAGGGAGAGGACGGTGAGAGCTCCCCCTTCCCTTCATCCAATGAGATGGTGGAAACCTTGAATGGCTCCAGGAACGTGAAAAGGCGTGAGAAGAAGATTGTTGCAATCCTGTCGAAGCTTGTACGGCAGGAGCGGGCCCATGCCTTTGCGGCGAAATAATTCCGCGAGGTGGTGGAGCAGAGGCTGGAGGCCCTCGAGCGAGACTATTTCTTAGGCGAGACGGAGCGGCCAGGTGAGCCCACCGCCGAGTCTTCCCCCGGGAGGTGTATCGCATGGATTTGAGACCAGGCTCGCCGGATCAACCTAGGGTGTACCACCCTGTCTTCCTACTTCAACCCGCTGGCGCCCCCGAGAACTAGACGGCGAGAGCGAGGACGATGGCGCTGGGAGCCGTATTGATTTAAAGAAGCCTCGCCCCCTCCACCCCTTGGCCTTCCCTTCTCGTAATGTACCCCGTTTCATTTTATTTCAGACTGCTTATTTGTAATTTTTAACTCTGCAACTATTATTTTTTATTTGGCTCTCGCGTGGCGAGAGCGATCTCTGCTTCTGTTTTTCTCTGTTTCACACTGTCGTCTCGAAACGCTTGCGCGAATCCGAATTGCCGGTCGGCCGCTGTCACCCTGGGCTGAAAACCGAGGCGTCGTTGACTTGGGGTGTGACAGTTGTACCACCGGAGCCTTTTCTGGAAAAGACATCATTATCACGGTTTTCTATAAATAGGAGAGTCTACCAACTGCATTTATTTCCCCAACCCGGAACCCTCGCTTCCTCCTTGTTGTTCTCGCGTCTTGCCGAGAATTTCCCCTGCTTCCGACTTCTTCTCTAGTTCTCGCCTAATTTTCTCTCTCGCCTCTTTCCTTGAGACCTCGCCTTCAATCCCCTAAACACGATGCCGGGTGAAAGCGAGGGACGCTCCAACTGCGCGGAAGCCTTTAAAAAGCGCAAGTTCCCCTCTTGCTGCCTAACCATTGAAGAGTACCAGCTAATCACCTCCCGCTACGTTCCCATCGGCTTCACCACGAGAAACCCTGGCAATCATGACAGGGTGAACAACGCGAGGGAGGGGGAGCTCGTCATCCCCCTCGAGCACTTCGAGGTGGGCTTTCGCCTCCCCCTCTTGCGTCAGGCCCTCCGGTACTATGGGGTGGTTCCCGCCCAACTTAATCCTAACTCGCTCGCAATCCTGGTAGCGTTTATCTGCTACATGTAATCTGAGAGGATCGAGTTCAACCTTCCTATCTTCCGGAAGTTGTTCATCTTCCGCGCTAAGGGAGGGGTGGTCTTCTTCTCCGGGAAGCTGCTCAAGACCACCGGTCTCTCCAACAAGCATCACAACTGGGGCGACAAGTTTATCTTCGCTTCTGGCGACTTCGACAACATACCTCTCGCTCCCGTTCAATACGAGGATGCCTCCTACAAGCTGCCCACCCTGGGGTCGCGTGAGTGCGCCCTTCTGGAGTTCTTCGGGACCAAGGACTTTGATGTCCAATTTCTCAGGCGGGACATCAATTCTCTCCCTCCCGTGCCCCCTGGCGAAGGTACGGTCTCGCCACTAACTCGATACTTCCCGCTTTTAGACTTAATGCTGAGTATTGTCGCCTTTGCAGGAGAGCGAGAGATTCCCCTGCGCCAACTATTCGTCGAGACTCAAGCTGCCAAGAGCCAGGCCGCGAGAGATCTGCTGGCCTTCGCGAAATCCGTGACTCGAGCTTGCCGGGACGAGCTGGACCCGCCCCCTTCGACTGGTGTCGGGAAGCCGAAGCCCAGCGTCTTTTCGTCCCGGCCACTGAAAAGACCAAAACCAATCGCCGCCGATAAGGGGAAGTCTGTAGCGACTTTGCCCGTCCGACCTCTCGCTCCAGGCCGATCCTTCAAAGAGCTCTTGCAAGCGGCCAACGAGGTGTCCGCTGCCGCCAGGGGTGGCGTCGGGGCCCCTGCCGAGAACCCTCCAGCCGCAAGCGGGGCTGGTGGCGAGGGGGCTGCCGTCGAGACCTCCGATCAGTCCCCGCCCAAGCAGGTGCCAAAGGGGCACCAGAATTTTGGTCTTGGCGTGAAGTGCCTTGACGCAGAAGGGAAACCCCTGCTGCAGTGGGACCCTGAGACCAACCGGGTCTCTCTCTCGACTCTTCTCCCCAGCTGGGCGGAGCGCGACCAGGTCACCGGCGAGGCCTTCGTATTGGGCTACAGCCTTTACAGCCGGGAGAACGCCGGCCTTTACGATCAACTGCCCACCCGACTCCTGGCCTTCGACTCCACCCAGGCCCTGATGTGCGGGTTCGAGCTTGCGCACATGTGCGCGCACCGAAGCATCACCATCGACCGCCACTTCCTCGACATGTACAAGGCGAGGGAGGAGGCGGTGGCTCAGGCGGCTTCCTTGAAGATAGAGCTGGCGGATGCTAAGCGACTGCCATCCTTGCGCCCGGCACAAGAGGTAAGCGAGACCTTTCAAGATATTTACTCTCGTCAATGTGTACCATCGCCTTTTTCCTCACGCATTGACTTCTCTTTTACGCAAGACTCCGCTCAAAGCGTGGTGCTCCGCGTGCAACTGTCTGGGGTGGAGTGCGAGAACACTCTACTAAAGGATCAGCTCTAGTGCTTGGAGGCGGCTGCGGCTGCGGTTCCGCCTCCTCCTTCGTTGGACGAGAGGTTGAAAATTTGCCACTACTCGGAGTACGACATCAACAAGCTTCTGCAGACCAACGCTCAAGCGACGGTCAGGCTGACCCTTGAGACGTTGCGAGATGAAGGATGCTTGGACGAGGGTGGCAAGACCATCACCGCTCGCCAGCTCGTCCCCTAGCTTTTCGAGCCCCTCTAGAATCCCCCGGGTGCTCCCGACTCTTCGCCCTCGGATGTCCCGCAACCTACTACTGCTGGAGAGGCCGCTGACGAGATATCCGGGGAGGGCTCTGGCGAGAGCTCCCGCGAGGACTCAAGAGGAAGTTCGAGTGGATATAGCGCGTCTCCCTGATGGGTCCTTTTTCCACCCCTCTTTTTTCTTTTGTCTGAAATGAGCGAGATGCTCTAATTTTGTAATCACATTTTTAGTAAATACATTGTAAACGTTTGTATTTCAATCCTCTTCCTTTTTCTCATTGTAAATGTTTATAGATATATTGTAATCGTATGTTTGTAAGTGTTTGTATTTGACTAAATACAACTATTGAGGCCGAATGCTTCTCGAACATGCTTCCGCCGAGGCCCTTGACCCCCCTAGGGTGGTCTCCCCTAGCAATTAATAGGTGGGTCTCTGCCGAGAGAACTCAGGGCTTATACGTCTCGTTTCCGTGCTCTGCCGAGAACCGTTTGAAGGGAACGTCGCTCATAGGCCCTTTAAGGGGAGACCGCCCCTCTTTACCTTGCGCGAACGGACCAAACCTTTCGCCTAGATCTTCCCACTGTCTGACCAAGGATCCCTTGTCAAGAGCCTTCTCGTCGGGAACTTCTTTTGGCAAGATCCTCTTGGCAGAGACCTCCTGGCCGAGAACTCCCCTGGTCAAGACCTCTCCCGCTTGAGGAGATTCTTAACCTCTTCGTTCTGTCATCCGGGTGTGTTTCTTGTCCCGCCCAGAACATCCGAGTCGGAGTATTTCCAAGGACCAAAACTCCCCCCCTACAGGCGAGCCATCGGACCTGCCATCTAGATGAGAGCCTGCACAGCGGGTCTACCTGGGGACGTGCCGAGCTCGGGGTAGCGCAAAAGTACCAAGGACCAAGAACCAAGCTCCTCCCCCACAGGCGAGCCTTCGGACCTGCCAACTAGATGAGAGCCTGCGCAGCGAGTCTACCTGGGACTGAGCCGAGCTCGGGGCGCTGATGAAGTTTCCACAAACAAAACCTCTCCCCCATAGGCAAGCCTTCGAACCTGTCAGCTAGATGAGAGCCTGCGCAGCGGGTCTACCTGGGGCTGAGCTGAGCTCGGGGTGTTGATGAAGTTTCTACAAACAAAACCTCTCCCCCACAGGCGAGCCTTCGGACCTGCCAGCTAGATGAGAGCCTGCGCAATGGGTCAGCCGAGCTCAGGGTATTGACGAAGTTTCTACAAACAAGACCTCTCCCCCACAGGAGAGCCTTCAGATCTGCCAACTAGATGAGAGCCTGCGCAATGGGTCTACCTAGGGCTGAGCCGAGCTCGGGGTGTTAATGAAGTTTCCACAAACAAGACCTATCCCCCACAGGCGAGCCTTCAGACCTACCAGTTAGATAAGAGCTTGCGCAGCGGGTCTACCTGGGGCCGAGCCGAGCTCTGGGTGTTGATGAAGTTTCTACAAACAAGACCTCTCCCCCCATAGGCGAGCCTTAAGACCTGCTAGCTAGATGAGAGCCTGCGCAGCGGGTCTACCAGGGGCCGAGCCGAGATTTGTGTGTCGATGAAGTTTCCACAAACAAGACCTCTCCCCCCACAAGCAAACTTTAAGTCCTATCAGCTAGATGAGAGCCTGTGTAGCGGGTCTACCTGGGGCCAAGCCGAGCTCGGAGTGTTGATGAAATCTTTAAACCTTATTCTAACTTTAAGATGAAAGAGTTGACAATGAATCAACGTAAGGGATATATTATGATATCACTTGAAAACATTAATACAATCACCTTTCCCCTCTCACGAGTAAAAGCGTTTTAAGTCATCGCCGCTCCAGGTGTGGCTTAAGGTTCTCCCCTCCACATCCTAGAGGTAGTAACTCTTCTGTTCCAAGGACCTCCATTATTATGTAAGGCCCTTCCCAGTTTGGGTTGAGCTTGCCCATGGGGGCTGACCTTCCTGCTGCGTCAACCTTTTTCAGCACCAGATCTCCTTCGGAAAACTGCTTAATCCTGACATGCTTGTCGAAGTATCTGGCCATCCGCCGTTTGATCTCTTCTTGCCTAATGGATGCAACATCCCGCAACTCTTCCATCATGTCTAGCGAGATGCGCAACCCTTCTTCATTCTCCAACCTCCAAGTCTCATCTCCTTCCCCAGCGGATGCGACCCGTGAGGACCGAACCTCGAACTCGCAGGACCACCTCACACCCGTGAGAAAGCTTGAAGGGGGTCTCGTCAGTGGCCGTGTTCGGGGTCGTTCTCAAGGCCCACAGGACTGAGGGGAGCTGCTCCACACAATTTTCCTTCAAGTTCTCTACTTTTTTCTTAAGCAAATTCACAATAATTTTGTTTGCCGCTTCCACCTGGTCGTTGCTCCGGAGGTGGTGGACAGAGGCGAACCTGAGGTCTACCCCCTGTTGGGCGCAGAAGCTGATGAACTCTTCGCTGGAAAACTAGGGACCGTTATCTACACTATTGCTTGGGGTAGCCCGTGCCTGCATATGATCTCCCCCCAGACGAAGTTCCTTATAACTTGTGAGGTGACTTTGGCCAAGGTTTTAACCTCCAGCCACTTTGAGAAGTAATCGACCATGACCAGGAGGAACCTTCTCTACCCACTAGCCGGAGGGAAAGGCCCGACCAAGACCATCCCCCAAATGGCGAAAGGCCATGTCGATGTAATGCTCCTAAGTTGTTGAGCAGGCAAGAGTTGGAGGGGGCGTACAGCTGACATTTTTGGCATCTCTTTGCGAATTCTGTTGCATCCTTCCTTAGGGTCTGCTAGAAGTACCCCTACCTTACTACCCTTGCTTTCAACATCCTTCCTCCCGAGTGGCTGCCACACTCGCCCGAGTGTACCTCCCCTAGGATCCTCGGGATCTCCTCTTCGGTCACGCACCTTGCCAGGAGCCCTGATAACATCTTACGATGCAATCCCACTTCCAACATTAGGTAGTGAGCTGCTTTGCGCATGAAGCTTTTTGCATCCTTAACGTCCTCCGTCAGATCGCCAGTGATCAGGAAGGTTACCAGTGGGTCCACCTATGAGGGTCGCCGACCTACCTCCATCAACTCCCCTTCCTCGATCGCAGGTCGAAACAGTTCAGTCAGGGTCCCTCCTCCCGAGGTCCAAACTTCGCCAATCGATCGGCGGCTGCACTCTCCTCCCTGGGGACATGTTGGATTGAGAATGATCAGAACCCTCCAATGATCTCCCTTACCTTGGATAGGTACTTTATGAGGGTAGGCTCCTGAGCTTCAAACTCTCCTCGGATCTATGATGCTACCACCATCGAGTCTGTGAAGGCATCCACATCTTGGATCTCAAGCTCCTTTTCCAAACGAAGACCGGCTATCACGGCCTCGTACTCTGCTTGGTTGTTGGTCACTAGAAAGTGGTAGGCCACCGCCTGCTCTACAGCGACCCCTTGGGGGCTTAACAACACCACTCTTCCCCCAAGGGAATGCTTTCCCAGGCCCCATCAACCATCATCTTTCATGCTCCCTGCGGCTGCGGCTCCCCTTCCCCGACTTCAACAACATAGTCTGCCAGAAAGTCTGCTACTGTCTGCGCCTTAATGGAGAGTCTTGGAACGAAAGAGATGTCGAACTCGCTCAGTTCGATGGACCACTTGGCAAGCCTCCCCGAGTGCTCTACCCATTCAAAGTCTTGCGGAGGTGATGGTCAGTCACCACCCTAATCGAGTGTGCTTGAAAATACGGCTGAAGCTTCCTTGCTGAAACGATCAGAGCGTACACTAGCTTTTCTAGGATGGGGTAGCAGAGCTCCGCCTTCTTCAAGATCCGGCTTACGTAGCAGATTGGTAGTTGCTTCTTCCCCTCTTTCCTGACCAGAACAGAGCTCACGACCTCCGCACCTACCCCAAGATACAAGGCCAGGTCCTCTCCTTCTTTCGGGCTTTGAAGTAGAGGAGCCTGGGAGAGCTATCTCTTCAACCCTTGGAAGGATTATTCGTAATCAGCGGTCCACTCAAACCTTTGGTTACCCCTCAACACCTTGAAGAATGATGAACACTTATCTCCTGACCTGACGAGGAACCTGCTTAGTCCGGCCAACTTTCCTGTCAAGCGCTGGACCTCCTTGGCATTGCGAGATGATTCCAGGTCTAGGATGGCCTTCACCTTATCCGAGTTAGGCTCTACCCCTACCGGAGTCAAGAGATGCCCAAGGAACTTCCCGCGGCTGGCCCTGAAGACACACATTAAGGGGTTCAGCCTCATCTTGAACTTCCGCAGGGTGGCAAAGGTCTCTTCTTGTTCCCGTAGGTGTGAGTTCACACACTTGCTTTTCACCATCAGGTCATCAACATAGACCTCCAAGTTCCTTCTCGGCCCTTTGCCCCTGCAAGACTCGATCCATCATGCGTTGGTATGTAACCCCTGCGTTTTTCAACCCAAAGGGCGTCATCTTATAACTGAAGCACCCCTCCCTAGTGATGAAGGAGACGTCCTTGACATCGGGAGGGTGCATCCGGATCTCGTGGTAACCTGAAAAAGCATCCAAAAAACTCATAACAGAAAAACCAATGGCTGAATAAACCAGCACGTCAATTCGAGGCAGGGGGTAGCAATCATTAGGGCATGATTTATTTAACAAAGAGAAATCAATAAACATTCATCATTTCCCACCCACTTTCTTAACCATTACCACATTGGAGATCCAGCCTGGATACTGGATCTACGAGATGATGTCGGCCTCCAGAAGTTTCCTGAAATCCTCGCGGATGGGCTCCTCCAGCTTAGTGGTGATGGCCCTCATCTTCTGGCGTATGGGGCGAGTCCGGGGGTCCAGGTTCAGGTGATGGAAAGACACATCCACGTCAACGCCCGACATGTCTATCGCGCTCCAAGAAAAGATGTCGACGTTGCTCTAGATGCAAGCTCTCATCCTGCTTCTGTCTCACTGCAAACAGGCACTCCGCCTCCTTCTTCCGCTTCTTCAACGTCGAGAACCCCAACAGGAACCCTCGACGTAGGTCCTCAAAGCTATAGATCAAGCTCGCTGGCAACTGATGAAACCAGTCCCGGGCCTTGTCCTTCAACATGATGGCAAATAGCTGACACTTGAAGGCGTCCGTCATCTGTCTTATTGAAACCACATCTTCAAACCACTGCACATACTATACGGGGTCATCTTTACCCGAGTAATATGACATGTCGGGCTCCCAGAACCCCTCTGGCACTGGAGTCGAGATGATGAGCTCGCTGAAAGGTCTCTTGCCACCTGCCTTCCGAGAGGGCACGTATTGCGGCCTAGGCTGGCTTGCCCGATCTGCGGGACCGTGCTCAGGGAAGAACTCTTGCACTACCGCCTCCCTCTCGCCGATCTCTGCCTGAACCTCCTTCCCGGGGCGCTGGCCTGGGAAGAGCTCCCGCACTGCAACGTCTCTCTCTCCAATTTCTATCGGGACCTCCCCCCCAGGACGCTGCCCAGGGGCATTCTCGCCCAAAAGCAGGACCACCTCCACCAGAACCTGAGGAGTCGCCCACTCACTCCTCGCCGAGAAGTCCAAGCTGATGGTCTACAGGACCTCTCGCCTGAAGTCTTCCAGCATCTTCCTCGTTGCTTCCTCTCCCCGGGTGGGGGAATCTCCTGAGCTAGACCCTTCACCATCACCTCCAGCCATGGGACCAAACTCAAGGCTTCTTGTATCGGCTGCCTTTCACGCTCATCGCACAAGAACTGTTGAAGCCAAAAATGACCTCAACGAAAATTCAAAAACACGGGTGCAGCCAACACCTACTTCTCTCAAGCCCCGACCCTCAACTGGTTACAAAGGTCCTAGGGCTGACCCAAAGCCTCAACAAGGAGGTCCCACCTCACACCCGGAAGATCTCTGAGAGCTTCCCCTTCAAAGCCAAAAGCTGGGCTAGGATCTCCTCAGAAAGCACTAGAGATTTGGAGAATAATGCAAGCTTGCTTTCTCAGGAGCCCTTATGGGTCTATTTATAGCCTTTTGCTGACCTGAAGTTACTGAAATACCCCTTGTTGGCCTGCCAGTAGCCAAATCCCGCTGTTTGTAAAGTACTAAATGCAGCCCTTGGGGGTATATGGGTAATTTTACCCGAGGACATATAGGTCATTTTACCCTGGGACCTGGACCCCACTCGGCGAGAACCCTGAGCCGAGAGCCTTCCCGCTCCCACTCAACATGGCGTTGAGTGAGTGGAGCTTACTCAACGCGGCGTTGAGTGGTCTCGACGCCTTTGCTGCTGAACACGATGTTGAGTGAGTGGAGCTCACTCAATGCGGCGTCTAGTGGACTCGATGCCTTCGCTACTGAACGTGGCGTTGAGTGAGTGGATCTCACTCAACGTGGCGTCGAGTGGACTCGACGCCTTTGCTGCTGAACCTTTACTGCTTAGATTTGTGTCGGGTAGACTCGGCGCCTTCTCGCCCGTCTTTGGTCGGTGGGTCTTGGCCGAGGCTTGGTGCGAATGATCTTGCCCGCTTATAGGCAGGAGCTCCTCCAAGGCGGGAGCTCTTCTGATCTAAAGCCCGAAGCTAGCCTGAAACTAGTCCAATCCTGACTGCTGATGCCTCTGGGTCCCACTCAGCGAATATGGGGTTGTACACAATTCCCGCTCTTTTTGAGCTAGCTCTACGCTCGCAAAGACACGTCCAACCCATAAATATTCGCTGAGCACGTGTCATTCTGGAAAGTGAATCTCCTGGTGGGCCATCCCATGGCTCTATATATTTGTGCTGATAGACGGTCGTAAATCTGCCCCTGAGTCGTTGCTCCTTGTTTGAGCTCTCGCGTGGCTTCGCGATGCGTTCCAAATGTGTTGACAAGCTGCTCTCGCAAGACCTCCAAGACCACATCAATGCGGCTCAGGCACGATCCCTGGCAAACAGTGCTTGGGTTGCTCCCTGGCTGGCGAGGAAGTCGTCAGCCGCTGGGCCTTCCCAGCTAAAGAAGAAGAAGAAGAAGAAAAGGGAAGAAGAGGGCGAAGGTGGTCCAGCGGGACCTTTCTCGCGAGAATAGGGATTCACCTACCCCGACTCCAAACCCTGCAGACGATCCTTCTCCTCCACAGAAGGTATGTCTCTCCGACTTGCTGATCATTAAAATTACGTGCTGAATACGCGAAAGGATTGGCAATTGATGCAATACTTCTCGCAGGAAACGATTCGTGATGATGACGCTGGGTCCCTGTTGGTGCCTCCGGACTTGTCGTCTCACCCTCCTGAGAATCGACCATGGATCACGGAGGCCACTCCTCCGGCTAACCCTCGAGAACTACAGGTATCCTTCCTCCCTGTAACTCCTTTCTAATTATTTCAGTCTTCCCAATTGTTGAATTGACTTTCCGTAGAACCAGCTTCCGCTAACCCAGGTCTCGCCACCCGGGAGAACGAAGCAATGGCCGCTAACTTGCTCGCCCTAGCGGCTAATCCCACCCTACTGGCAAGAGAGGTGGTTATTGAACCCTCTATAGCCACCGAGGAGGCCAGCCACCCTGCGAAAGAGGACGACTCCCCCCTGCTTCCGGCTAGGTCGGGATCACCATACGCGAAACCTTCTGTCTAGGGCGGGGAAAGCCGCTCCACCTCCTCTATGGAACTAAGGGGGAACCGGGCCTTCTCGCTTACCGCTGGCCGGTGGCTCTCGCCATACTGCAGGTATGCAAGATGCTTGTCATAATCCTTACTAAGCTCTCGCCATAACCATAAAACTCTTTTGTCAGGGGATCCGAACTTGCGGTCGGGAGAAGACGAAGAAGATGTAGATGACGATGAAGATAGAGAGGGAGAGGATGGCGAGAGCTCCCCCTTCCCTTTGTCCGACGAGATGGAGGAAATCTTGAATGGCTCCGGGAGCGTGAAAAGGCGGGGGAAGAAGATTGCTGCCATCCTGTCGAAGTTTGTGTGGCGGGAGCGGGCACATGCCTCTGCGGCGAAAGAATTCCGTGGAGTGGTGGAGCAGAGGCTGGAGGCCCTCGAGCGAGACTATTTCTTAGGCGAGACGGAGCGGCCAGGTGAGCCCACCGTCGAGTCTTCCCCCGGGAGGTGTATCGCGTGGATTCTAGACCAGGCTCGCCAGATCAACCTAGGGTGCACCACCCTGTCTTCCTACTTAAACCCATTGGCGCCCCCGAGGGCTAGACGGCGATAGCGAGGACGATGGCACTGGGAGCCATATTAATTTAAATAAGTCTCGCCCCTCTCACCTCTTGGACTTCCCTTCTCGCAATGTACCCTGTTTAGTTTTATTTCAGACTGCTTATTTTTAATTCTTAACTCTGCAACTATTATTTGTTATTTGGCTCTCGCCCGGCGAGAGCGATCTCTGCTTTTGTTTTTCTCTGTTCCACGCTGTCATCTTGGAACGCTTGCACGAATCCGAATTACCGGTCGACCGCTGTCACCCTGGGCTGGAAACCGAGGCGTCGTTGACTTGGGGCGTGACAGCTGTACCACCAGAGCCTTTTCTGGAAAAGCCATCATTATCACGGTTTCCTATAAATAGGAGAGTCTACCAACTGCATTTATTTACCCGACCCAGAACCCTCGCTTTCCTCCTTGTTGTTCTCGCATCTTGCCGAGAATTTACCCCTGCTTCCGCCTTCTTCTCTCGTTCTCGCCTAATTTTTGCTCTCGCCTCTTTCCTTGAGACCTCGCCTTCAATCCCCTAAACACGATGTAGGGTGAAAGTGAGGGACGCTCCAACTGCACAGAAGCCTTTCGAAAGCACTAATTCCCCTCTTGCCGCCTAACAAGAGAAGAGTACGAGCTAATCACCTCCCGCTACGTTCCCGCTGGCTTCACCGCGAGAAACCCTGGCAATCATGATAGGGTGAACAACGCGAGGGAGGGGGAGCTTGCCATCCCCCTCAAGCACTTCAAGGTGGGCTTCTGCCTCCCCCTCTGGCCAGAGATGCGTCAGGCCATCCGGCACTATGGGGTGGTTCCCGCACAACTTAATCCTAACTCGATCGCAATCCTGGTAGTGTTTATCTGCTACATGCGATCCGAGAGGATCGAGTTCAACCTCTCTATATTATGAAAGCTGTTCATCTTCCGCGCTAAGGGAGGGGTGGTCTTCTTCTCCGGTCAGCTGCTCAATACCACCGGTCTCTCCAACAAACACCACCACTGGGGTGAGAAGTTCGTTTTCGTTTCCGGCGACTTCGGCAACGTCCCTCTCGCGCCCGTTCAATACGAGGACGCCGCCTACAAGCCGCCCACCCTGGGGTCGTGTGAGAGTGCCCTTTTGGAGTTCTTTGGGACCAAGGACTTTGATGTCCAATTTCTCAGGCGGGACGTCGATTCTCTCCCTCCTGTGCCCCCTGGCGAAGGTACGGTCTCGCCTCTAACTCGGTACTTCCCGCTCTTAGACTTAATGTTGAGTATTGTCTCCTTTGTAGGAGAGCGAGAGATTCTCCTGTGCCAACCATTCGTCGAGACTCAGGATGCCGAGAGCCAGGCTGCGAGAGATCCGCTGGCCTTCGCGAAATCCGTGGCTCGAGCTTGCCGAGACGAGCCGGCCATGCCCCCTCCGTGGTGCCGAGAAGCAGAAGCCCATCTCCTTTTCGTCCCGACCGCTGAAAAGACCAAAACCAACTGCTTAGATTTGTGTTGGGTGGACTCGGCGCCTTCTCGCCCGCCTCTTGTTGGTGGGTCTTGGTCGAGGCTTGGCGCGAACGATCTCGCCCGCTTATAGGCGGGAGCTCCTCCAAGGCGGGAGCTCTTCTGGTCTGAAGCCCGAAGCTAGCCTGAAGCTAGTCCAATCCTGACCGCTGATGTCTCTGGTTCCCACTCAGCAAATATGGGGTTGTACAATGGTATCAGAGCGAGGTTAGGGTTTTTGCTGCTCTTTCCCTCCTCTCTCTAGCATCACAGAAATCCTATTCCCGTCGCTTTTAGCGATAGACCCCGGCCTGGTCTAGTACAGATGATCGATCCCGTTCTTCTCCAGTGTCGTCCTTCGTGCCGACAATCGATCTCGTCGTCTTCCTGATCAATCTCGATCTGCCCAACGATCGCAAGGTTGGGGTCGCAGAAATCCTGATCCCGTCGCTCGTTGCCCGTGCCCGTGTCGTCGCCTGTCGTCCATTACTCCAGCGTCATCTCTGCTCCAGCACACAATCTCGCCAACAGCGTGCGATCTATGCTCTAGTGTCGTGTCCCGATTCTCCGTTTGATCTGCTCCAGCGCTGTCGCCAGGGTGATCCCGTGCTGATATCCTCACTTCTCCCTCTGATTTGCTGGTCTGCTCCTCAAGCAATTTCGGGCTACCTTCTTGATTTTCTTCGGCTAACTCTACAGCCCTGCAACCTCGATGGCCTCTTCCTTTCTCCAGAAGGTGGATGTCGTCCTCGATGTACAAAACTACAAAGCCTGGTCTGCCGCTATCGGTGTGATCCTCCATAGTCTAGATCTATGGGGCCACATTGATGGCTTTGAGACTGCTCCTCCATCAATAGTCCTTTTTGTTGATGATTCTTCCCCTATTAGCACTACCGCTTCTGTCCATGTCTCCGACATGGAGAAGTGGCACTCAGACGACTCTCGTGTGATAGTCGTCATCTATCAGTCCCGCGATCTCCCCATTCACATGACCGTCTACCAGCTACATATGGCCACGGTGATGTGGGATCACCTGCATCGTCTATACTTGCCTTCTAGTCAGGCTCTACGCTACTCTCTATTCCAGACCCTTGGCCTCTGCCACCAGCGTGATCGTTCTATCCAAGTATTCTTTGCTGAGCACCTGGACCTCTGCCGTCAGTGCGATGAGATGGATCTTTCCCAACATATTACTTGCCCTTAGTGTATTGCTACATCTCGGGATCGCGGCTTTCAATGCATGTATGAGTTTCTTATGCGCTTACACCCCAAGTTCGAGCATGTTCGTGCCCAACTTTTGTAACGAGATTCTCCACCTTATCTCAGTGATACACTGACTTTGGTAATCGCTGAATAGACTCGTCTACACTCCTTGGACACTGCTGCGTCTTCTAGTGCGATGTCTCAAATTGTCCTTGCTGAAAGTCTTTTCTAAAGGTAGTTAAGCACTTAGAGGGGGTGAATAAGTTTTTTGTTGAATCTTTAGGATTTTTCAAGTTAAAGTTTGATGTGTGTTTAAGTTAGATGTTAGCTTTTAAGATCACATAAAACACACAAGATTTATAGTGGTTCTCCTATCTAGGATACAACCACTTCCCCCTTCACCTATCTAGCAGTATGCTAGATTCGGCTAACTCTCCCTTTATACTCAGCTCTTTGAGCTTACATCTCAGATCTCTCAGGATCTTATAACTCAGAGTGAACACCACTCTTACAGCTCAGACTTCTTCTAGTCCTACCTCAGATCTACACCAAGTCCCTACCTCAGATCCACTCCAGGACCCTTCAGCTCAGAGTTCACCAACTCCTACAACTCAAAGATCTAGTTGATCTCCTACCTCAGATATTCACCAAGATCCTACCTCAGATCCACTCCAGGACCCTACAGCTCAGAGTAATCCCACTCCTACAACTCAACCTTTATAAATTAGGCTTACAAATCAGATCTCCAGAGTGATCCTACTGATTTGAAAAAACGTTTGAGTGAAATGACTCTAAAGAAAAATCCCTGAGTCATCTTCCTTGACTGTGTTATAAACAGTCCTTCTTCTTCGCAGCAACAAGAAAATATATCTTCAGTGTTGAATCAACTTGTGCTGTGTAGAACTTATGCAGAGCTCTGCTCCTTCTTCAAACTTGATAAAGTTTGATGTTCTGTATTGCAGGCATGAAGAAGAACAAAAAATGATTTGAGCTCTGCTAGTCGAATTTTGCAAAACTTAGGGTTTGGAGAAATGACAAAAGTTCTTTATAAAAGTCTTGTGAAAAGTTATTGTAAAAGATGACCTCCTTCCATATATAAACCCCCTCGGTTGCAACGGCTTTATCTTCCTTTTTGGAAAGTGACATGGTTGGCTTTAATGGCGAATTTATTCCAGGATATCGTTGTCGGAACAATACGATGGTCTTTGTATTTTAGCGCAAGATTTGCATCGATTTGAATTTAAGGATGGCTTCAGTAGACATGTCTCAACGCTGGTGGACTTAGAAACTTCTTCTAGATTATCTGCACAGGCGTTGTGTGATGCATTGTAAATCAATGACTTGAAGTATTGAGTGTTGCCTTGTATCTTAACGCATTTGTACTTTATTTGATATCTTCAAAAGCATTGAGTGATAAGCCTTCACTCAACACAAAAAATACTTTGCTGAATTCTGACTATATTCAGAGGCATTGAGTGAGCCTTCTTCACTCAACGCTTTTGTCCTTTGACAACTTATCTGAGAAAGTGTTGAGTGAGCAACCATCACTCAATGCTTTTATACTTGGCAGAATTTTCTGATAAACGGCATTGATTGAATTTCCTTTACTCAATGCATTTGAACTTGGTAGCAATATTGATGAAGGCATTGAGTGAACATCCATCACTCAATGCTTCTGGACTTAGACAGATTTTCAGATGAATGTGTTGAATAAACATCCATCACTCAACGCTTCTGTACTTAAACAGATTCCACTGCATCTTCACTAAGACTTTGAGTGACTGGTTATCTGTCGATGCTTTTTGGCCTCAGGCGTTGAGTGAAGTGTGCTCACTCAACGCTTTATACTTAGGCAATATTCTATTTCTCCTAAGTATTCTGACTTTTGTCCAGCCAATCCTCTGACACTTTTAGCCTATCTAATCATTAAATAACAGACATACTTCATATATGAACTCAAGCAAATATCAAATACATGTATGTGTATATCATTGACTTGTGGGCCTTCTTCAAATCTGGGACATTGTGATCAATGAACCCAACACTTGCTACTCCCGAGCTTCCATCACAGTCCTCCCTTGTGAGCACTCCTTTACTGCTTTCGTCGAGTTATATTGCACTAGTGTGGCATGTTCCTCGTCCTTCAGTTCCCTCTATTGTTCAGTCTAATGCTCCTTATCGCCAGCTTATCGACTGTCACAACTGTCAATATATTAGTCACGTCAAATATGGGTGTCGCAAGCTTTAGAGAGCTCAACAGTCTGGCCAACAACGTGCTCCTGGTACTCCTGCTCATTTCTCGGCTATGTCACAATCACTCTCTGTTTCTGAGCCTGCCCAACAGCTATCTTACAGTTTCATACATCGCCCCTCTGTCTCCGTGCTCTCACCGGATGCTTCTGGTGCCACTGTCTTTCAGCCAACTACCTCCTCCCCTACATGTATCTCCTCCTCTGATTGGTTGCTTAACTCTGGAGCCTCTTTTCATATGACCTATGATGTCACTCACCACTTGTCATGTCATCTCATCTCGTCTGCCCTCAATATTATGGTTGCAGATGACATTATTCTCCCTTGCACTAGTCGTGTGCTTCTTCATACCACCAATTTTCATATTTCTGGTGTGTCATACATACCCAAGTTATCCATGAACCTCATATCTGCCAGTAAACTCATGTCTTACAATTATCTTATTATCTTTGATGAGTTTGATTGTCGTGTGCAGGATCGTCTGACATAGACACTCCTTGGAGTTGGTTGTCACTGTTGCGGGGTCTACATCCTTGATCGTCTTCATCTTTCATCCATTTCATCGTCACTAGTAGCCTTTTTTTGTTTCTTTCGTCAGTGGGTTTCTCTCAGTGGCATCACCGACTTGATCATCCCAGTGGCTCGCGTCTTTCATCCCTCATTAATACTGGTCTCCTCGGTCGTGTTTCCATTGATAGGTCTCACTCTTGTAAGAGTTATAAGCTTGGAAAATAACTACAACTCCCTTATAATTCTAGTGAGTCCAGGTCTCGTCGTCCCTTTTATTAAGTTCATTCAGGTATATGGGGTCCCACACCTTTTGTATTAAAGGGCAGACATCCGTGCTATGTTATATTTGTTGATGATTATTCTCACTATTATTGGATTTATTTCATGCACTCTCATTCTGAGTTTTTTCAGATCTACGTTGCATTTTTTATATGGTGCACACTCAGTTCTTTGATTCCATACGTATTTTCTGCTCCGACTTGGGGGTGGGTGGGGAGTACCTTTCTCATGCCTTTCGTGGCTTACTAGCTACTCATGATACTCTCCCTTAGCTTGCTTATCCCGGTGCCCACGCTCAGAATGACATTGTTGAAAGGAAGCATCACCACATTATTGAGACATCCCGCACTATCCTGATCTCCTCTCATGTTCCTCCTCATTTTTGGGTCGAGGCTGTCTCCACTGTGGTCTATATCATTAACTTACAACCCTCCACTTTTCTTCAGGGTCAGTGTCCTAGTGACTGCATGTACTCTCGACCCCCACGTTATAATCATTCGCGTGTTTTTGGCTGTCGGTGTTATGTTTTTCTTCCTTCACAGGAGTGTATCAAGCTCTCTGCTCAATCTGTATCTTGTAACTTTCTCTGATACAGTACTGAGCACAAGGGCTATCGAAGCTATGATCTTATTGCTCGTTGACTTCATATCTCCTGTGAAGTCACCTTTGACAAGTCTCGCCCTTTCTTTGTGCCCGCAGTCTCCTCGACCTTGCACTCATCGGTGAATCCCTCTAATGTGCAATTTCTCACTTTTCCCACCCCACCACTTCATGTCTCTTCCTCTCCACTGGTATGTCTACCTCCTCTCTCCTTGTCATCGCCTACACCATCTCCTGCCTATCCACATTCCACCTCTCCCTCGAATACGCTCATCGTCCCTATTTCATATCATTACACTCGTCCTACTCCTGCTCGTGTACCCTCGCTTTCGGTGCCCCAAAACTCGGTGCCTGCCTCCTCAAGTGAGTGTCCTGTGGACGATCCTCTCGTGCGTCACAACCCACCTTATGAGCGACGTCCTCCCAACCGCCTTAGCCTTGCTACACTTTTGCTTGACCTACTTGCCCTTCCTGCTACTGTTTGTAGCACTCCAGAGTCGACTATCTACTAGGGGTGCACAAAAAACCGATCCTAGCCGGTCCGGTTGGGACCGATCCCGGTTAGGACTGGTCCGGTCTCGGACCGGTCCCAGGGGTCCCAAGGGGTCCCCCTTTTTTCATCAAAGACCGGTCCTGGAATGGGACCGGTAAAATACCGGGACCGGTAAAAGACCGGTCCCGGACCGGGACCGGGACCGGGACCGGTATGGATCGGGACCGGTCAAAAGACTAATAAAAGGCTGATCATTTTTGTAATTTTATTAAAAGACCGATCATTTTTAGTCAATTTATTAAAAGACCGGACAAAAGACCTGTAAAAAAGACCGGTCCGGGACCGGTCCTTCGGTCCCAACCGGTCCTCCTCCAGAGGAGGAAAACTGGTCCCGGACTGGGACCAGTTTGGGTGGAACCGGTCCGGGACTGGTCGGTCAAAAGACCGATCTGGGACCGGACCAGCAGTCTTTTTAGACATGACTACTATCTACTGTGAGGTTTCCCAAATACCTGAGTGACAAGTTACTATGTCTGCTGAGTTAGAGGCACTTAAACATACTCGTACATGATACCTTATTCGTCTTCTACCTGATGCTATTCTGATCACTTGCAAGTGGGTCTTCAGGATCAAGACTCGGTCCAATGGATCTGTAGAGAGGTACAAGGCTCGACTAGATGCCCGTGGTTTTCAGCAGGAGCTGGGGAGAGATTATGACGAGACCGTTGCTCTTGTTGCTCGCATGACTACAATTCAGACTCTTATTGCAGTTGCAGTTGTTTGCCATTGGTCTCTGTCTCATATTGACGTGAAGAATGCCTTTCTTCACTGTGGTCTTTAGCAGGAGTTATACATGCTTCAACCTCCTGGTATATCCTCTCCTCCAGGCCTTGTCTGCCGCTTGAGGCGAGCCCTTTATGGGCTCAAGCAAGTGTCACGTACTTGGTTTGCTCATTTCAGCTCAGCTATTATAGTCGTCTGTTTCCAGCCAAGTCAATATGATCCAACTCTATTTGTGCATTCTTCCCTTTGTGGTTGGACTCTTTTGTTACTTCATGTGGATGATATAATTATTATTGGCGATGATCCTTCTCATGTAGCCTTTGTCAAACATCACCTTCGGTAGTTGTTTCAGATGGCCGATCTCGGACAGCTGAGCTAGTTTTTAGGTCTTGAGGTCAGCTCTACATACAACGGGTTTCAGCTCTCTCAGTAGAGATACACATCCGATCTCCTAGCTCGGGATGGGCTTTCTAACTCTCGCACATTGGACACCCCTATGGAGCTTCACCGTTAGCTTCGTCCGAATGATGGTGTTCCACTCTTCGACCCCACTCGCTACCACCACCACGTTGGGAGCCTTGTCTACCTCACCATTACTCGGCCTGACATTGTCTATGCAGTTCATGTGTTGAGCCAGTTTGTTAGTGCGTCTACCTCTGTGCACTATGGTCACCTGCTGCAGCTCCTGCGCTATCTCCGAGCGATGACTTGTCGTGGTCTTTTCTTCTCCAACTGCAGTTCATTGTAGCTCTGCGCTTACTCAGATGCTACTTAGGCTAGTGATCCTGTTGACCGTCGCTCTATCACTAGTTTCTATCTGTTCCTGGGTTCTTCTCTTATTGCATGAAAGCCCAAGATTTGTCCATACGCGTACTCTTGCCCCTTTCTTTGTTCCTTCCGAACAACAAATTGCAGATTTGCTGACTAAGCCGCAGACGAGAACCCGACATGCTCATCTTTTGTCCAAACTCTCGATATATGATCCTCCGTGAGTTTGTGGGAGGGTGTGTGTTAGATGTAGTGTATTTACTGTGCACTAGAGTTGTCTTATATTCACCATGGGTGTTGAGAACACCCTCTCATATACTTGTATATATATTTTCTTACCTCTTGTGCATAGTTATTGGATTCATTGTTTCCTCCTATCAGGAAGAACTTCTTTACTGACTTACAAGTTCCAATCCAACTCATCACTGTGCCAAAATAGAGATAAACGGAAGATGAACAACTTTAATTAAACATGATGCATACCAAAATAACCTGATGTAGAAACTTTCATAAGCAAAGCACAATATTCAATTAAAATGGTAAATTCGTGTGCCATAAAAGATCATGGTCACTTCTTCAATCCATGCATATTTTAATGTAATTTACGACTTCAACAAATTCAATAAAATATTTATTTAGCTAGCCCGAAATCATTAGGAGCCATCTAAATTCTGCTGCCTATTGCTCGGAAGCGGTGTGAAAAGCTTCACATCATGTCTTCCGTTGGAATGTGAATAACAAAAACAGATGTTTGTTGACATCTATCACCATCATAATTATTGATTCTTGAGAGCTCAGTTTCAAACATGAATCATGTCTTGCGTTGGCATGTCTTGCGTTGACAAGGGTATTTACTGTTCGCTCCTCCAAATCTGGTGAGTGGACTTCACTAGCTAATTGTTTTAATTTAGTGACTGCATTGCTCTGTTTCATCTGTGAGTACTGGGATTGAAGGGGACAAGCCCATTTATAGCATTGTTGGAGTGCGGTTAGCCTCCTCCACCATGATCCCATCATCCAAAATGGAGATTATGGGGGAACTGCCACGCATGCGATTGGCACGCGCGATCTGTTGAAATTATTAAAGTGAAAGTGGGAGGCTGATCGGACAGACCGCGTGGCCTGGGCGGAAAGTCTGGCGGAGTGGTGGTGCGGCCTGAGCGGTCTGTATTTGCGGCCTGGTTGGTTTGTCCTTGGAGGTAGTCATGCAGATAGATTGATATCCGTGGATTTATCGAACTGGTTTTGAGTTCGCGGAGTTCGCTTTATGCGGACTATTCTTGGTGCTCGCGAGATCGGCATTGACCTGTGCCCTTGATCTCAAGTGGTGCGGTTAGGAGGTAACCGCGAAGTTCGCGAGTAGGCGAACTGGTTTGGTTTTGGCGGTCTGCGCGAACTGATAGTTTATGTCCGCGGAGCTCGCGCCAGAGGTTCTCTGGTTGCTGGACATGATCACGATCTGACAAGTCTGGGTTGATCGCAGAATCCGCAATGTCCTCTAGTTGACCGGGCGGCTTGTGCCTTTGGTCGTGGAAATTGTCTGTTGCGGGCTGGTGCAGTGTTCACTGGCATGCAGACTGGCTTCCTATCCGGCCACCTTGTTGTCTGGCGGATAAACTAGTGTCCGGCCTTGTCCATGTTGACTGGGCGGACTGCTCTATACTAGCTGCGAGCTAAGGTGGTGATTATATCAACTAGGGCGGTGACCACACTCCTCTCCGTGCCTATAAATAGGACCCCCCCTGTCACATCATAATTATCTGAATGAACAGTAAGTTGAGCGTGGGTTAATTGTTGCAGCCTCAGATTTTTTGTCCGCGATGTTTAAGAAGGTTAACCGATTTGCTGCTTGCAGGTTGTGCGGCTAGCAGTGAGAAGCCAGGACTTTGGTGCTGACTGCGATCAGGGATCAGTGAAGCTTGTGGTTTACAATCAGCGGTTAGCAGCAGATCGTCGTTACGGCCAACCAGTCTTCTCTCCTTCAACAATTCCAATTCAATAACCCGTCCGCCGGTCTGGGCGATCTGTTCTTCAGTTCGGCAGCGGCTTGTTCGCGGTCTAATTGACGGCTAGGAGACCTCAGCGGTCAGGCGGTTTGCAGTTTGCGGACAGCTGTTCTTCAGCTTGAATAACGAATAGCCCGTGCGACCTCGCGGTCTCAGCGTACTTCAATGTTCAGTTCGGCAAGGGCGGCGATCTCGGCGGTCTCAGCCTCTATCTGCCCGACTTCTGTTTTTTGTTGGTCTCTGCTTCCTTTTTTGTACTTGGCGAAATCATGTCTCGTCATGTATACCTCTTGCTGTAAAGAATACTATTAATACATGATCTGCTTGTTACTTTCCCTGCATCTTATTTATTAAGTTTAGTTTTGGTTGGAGTGTTCCTGTGTCTGGTTCCCATTTTCTGCTATATCAAATTTTTTAACATAGTATCAGAGGGAACAGAGGCTTGAGCAGTGATCAGCCACCAAGTTTGCTCTTCTCTGGAAGTTTGCTAAACCAATGATAGTGCAATGGATAGTGGATTTGCAAGAGGTCTGGGTATTAAGCTTTTAACGTCGACCAACTTTAAGAAGTGGAGGTCGTGCATAAAAAGCTATCTTCTTGGAGAGGATTTGTGGAAAGTGGTGTGTGGAGAAAACATAGCAGAGGTTATTTGTTGAAATCTCTCAAGATGCTCAGCAAGATAGCCCAAACGCCAAATTGATATCTTCGGAACTACCCAGATCACAACTTGACCAAGCGGAAACCAGGGAGAATACTCAAGCAACTAGAGTGCATAGACAGAAACAAGCAGACCAAAAATTTATCAATCTTCTTTACAGGGCAAGGTATACGCGGCGAGACATGATTTTACCAGTACTTGAAAAAACAGAAACTACAATCAATTCAAGCGGACAGAACACTGAGACCGCCGAGACCGCCTGCCCGCAGAGACCACTCAAAGTGAGCTGAAGCCGAACTGAACACGGAGTCCGTCGAGACCGTCTGGTCTCGCGGACACACCATTATTCGCAGAACTGCCTGCTGCTTCCGAACTGAGGAAGCCTACCCGCCAAGACCGCGAGGTCGCGCGGATAGGTTATTGAACTGGGAAAGTTAATGCAGAGAGAAAACTAGTAACCGCTGAACGCAGTCCGCAAACTTCACTGAGCCTGACCGAGGTCAAAACCAAACTTCTGGCTTCACAGTGCTAGCCGCGCCACCTGCACACAGCAACCGGTTAAGTCTGATCAACCCGCGCGGATATAAAAACCGAGTCTGCAGCCTTAAACCCAAGTCCAATTTACTGTTCACTTTGTTATCAAATGACGAGCTGGGGGGTCCTATTTATAGGCGGGATGAGGAGTGTGATCACCGCCCTATGAGATAGGCTAACCGCCCCTTGATCGCAGCTAGCACTGCCAGTCCACCGAGTCTGCACCGACAAGCCGGACTCGTGAACAGATCGCCAAATCCCCAAGAGAGCCACCAGCTGAGAACCATGTCAGTCTGCATGGAGAGTGGACACAACATCTGTTCGCATGCACAAGTCCACGACCACAGGCAAACCGCCTGGTCACAGCGGACTATGCGGACACCAACCCAGCTCGTAATGTCCACGACCACAGGCAAATCGCCCGGTCACAGCGGACTATGCGGACACCAACCCAGCTCGCAATGTCCACGGCCAACAGGCAACAACCACCCGGTCACAGCGAACAATGCGGATACCCCTTCTCAAAAACTAAGACCAGCATTCTGCCAAGGCGCAAGCTCGACGGACATCAAATCAGACTGCTAGCTCAAGGACAGATTGCTACCAGATTGCGGCTCACCACAACTCCAGACCAAACGATGATCGCGCGGTCTCCAAGCCTCAGTCCGCACAAAGCGTAGACACCATCCTGCACTGCTCAGCCAGCCACTGCCAGACTCAACCAGTCTGCGGAATTCAATCCGCAAAAAACAGCCATCAGGACCACAGTACGCCAACACCAGACCGCCGAACTCCAGCTCCAGTCCGCGCGGACAGTCCGCCCAGACCGCCCGGACTGACCGATCACCCACTTTCACTTCACAAATTTCAACACTCCCCCTTAAAGTGAGAAGTGGTGATCAAGCCCAGTAAACCTCGAAGTCGCTGGAAAGGCCCCTTCGACAGCAGCTTTGTGAATATATCAGCAAGATTGTCCTCACTCCGAACATGCCCGACCACTAGAGATCCCTCCATCACCTTTTCCCGAACTAAATGGTGATCGATCTCAATATGCTTGGTTCTGGCGTGACACACTGGATTGATCACCAGCTTGAGAGCACTCTCATTATCACCTCGGAGCAGAGTGAGACCTTGCACTTCCTTATACTAGTCTCCTTAGCCAAATGGCTTCTCCAGCTGCCAAGGCCGAAGCCTTGTACTCAGCTTCCGTAGTATAGATGGACACCGAGTCTTGCTTCTTGCTACACCACGAGAGGCCCGTTGATCCACAGGTGAACACATAACCAGAAGTTGATCTTCGATCATCCGAGTCACCACCATAATCAGCATCTATGTAACCTAGCAACGAAAAACCCGAGTCCCTCCTATAAAGGAGTCTCATATCAGAATTCGTCATCACATACTTCAGAATACTCTTTGCCGCCATCAGATGAGACTTCCTTGGCTCCGCCATAAACCGAATTACTCGGCCAACAGCGTAAGCAATGTCTGGCCTTGTAATCGTCAGGTAGATCAAGCTCCCCACCAGTGCTCAGAACACCAAGAGATCAGGAAGAATCCTTCCCTCATCTCGTCGAAGCTTCAAGCCACAATCCAAAGGAGTAGAGCAACTCTTTCCCCTTTCCATGCCGAATCATTTCACAATCCGATCCGCATAACCTTTTTGGGAAACAAGAATCCCGCTCTCCTTCTTTTCCACTTCGAGACCAAGAAAGTGATGAAGCTCCCCCAAGTCTTTCATCTCGAAGCGAATAGCTAGTTCAGCCCAGAGCCTACCTACCTCCTCCTTAGAATTCCCCGTGATGATCATGTCATCCACGTACAACAGCACCAGGACTAGAAGCTCCCCCTTCTTCTTGACGAACAGACTCGAGTCTGAATTTGAAGCCAGATATCGACAAAACTGGAGGTATTCAGCAATCTTTCAATACCAGGCTCGAGGAGCCTGCTTCAAACCATAAAGAGCCTTCCGGAGCTTGCAGACGTAGTCCGGATGTTCTTCAGATACGTAATCAAGCGGCTGATCCATGAAGATGTCCTTGTCGATCTCCCCGTAAAGAAAAGCATTTTTTATGTCCAGCTGCCACATCTTCAAGCCCTGACAGGCCTCCAAAGCTATCACCACTCATACTAAAGTCATCTTCGCCACAGGACTAAACATCTCCTCATAGTTCTCTCCGTACTGTTGAGAGAATCCTCGAGCAACAAGGCGAGCCTTATACCGCTCGATGCTTCCATTCGCCTTCTTCTTCAGCTTGTAGACCCACTTGCAAGTAACAGGAGTAACGCCATCCACCTTGGGCACCAAGTCCTAAGTTTCATTCTTCCTGAGGGAAACCATCTCCTCATCTATGGCATTGTCCCACTCCTTCACTCCAGTGGCATCTTCAAACTTTGAAGGCTCCCGCTCATCCAGAGGGCCTGCAAAGAAACAGGAGACAAAGCTCACTGTATTCCCTTCACAGTATTGAGCCGGAGGCTTGATGATCCTCTTTGATCTCCTAAGAGGCTGCTCCTTGCTCACCATCTCCGCTGCTTCTTCAGGATCAGCTCCATTTTCGGGCAATCCTTGAGCAATGCTCCCCTGATTCCTAAACCAAAGCCTCTGCCCCAGAGCTAGAAGCAACAGGAGCCACTGGTGAAACAACAAGCTCCTCTTGGACAATTTCAGCAGTCACCTCCTGCCCTTCATCATCCTTGCCCTCCGGTAGCTCAACCGAGCTTTCTCCATACGAAGTCAGTTCATCAAAGACCACGTCTCTTGATACAATGAACTTCTTCATCGCCGGATCCATGCACCTCTATCCCTTCTTTCGCTCGTCATAGCCAACAAAGACAAGCTTCCTTGCCTTTGCATCAAGCTTTGTCCTCAAAGCATCCGGGATATGCACGTAGCAGGTTTAACCAAACACCCAAAGGTATTCAACACTTGGCTTCTCCTTCAGCAACATCTCGAAGAGAGACTTCGTGTTGATCAGACTAAGAGGCATCCGATTGATTATATAAGCTACACAAGACATTCCCTCCGCCCAAAAGGACCTTGGGATATTATTGGCATGAAGCCAACATTTGCAGGTCTCCGTCAGATGACGGATTTTCCTTTCCGCAACTCCATTTTGTTGTGGAGTATGGGCACAAGTAAGCTCTCTCTGGATCTCGTTCTTCCTGCAAAAATTAGAAAACTCGGAGGAGACAAACTCTCCGCCGTTGTCAGTTCTAAATTTTTTGATCCGCAGGTTAAGCTGGCCCTCCACCAGCTCCTTGAACTCGACAAACAACCGGAAGGCTTCAGATTTCTCCTTCAAGAAATACACCCAAGTGTATCTTGAGTAATCATCAATCAAGACTAGCATATATCTTCTCCCACTAAGGCTAGCAGTAACGGTTGGCCCCATCAGATCACCATGGATAACCTCCAATGGTGCTTTGCTTCTCGTTTGTGACTTATCAAATGGAAGACGGTGAGACTTGTCATACTGACATCATGCACAAACGTGATCATCACCGAATGATGATAGCTTAGGCAAGCCTCTCACCAGGCTCCTATTTGCCATAGCTTTCAGCTTATCCATCCCTACATGCCCCAGCCTTTTGTGCCACATAGCAACGCTATCATTGGCCCTCATGCGATCAACACTTGGCTTCTCCTTCAGCAACATCTCGAAGGGAGACTTCATGTTGATCGGACTGAGAGGCATCCGATTGATGACATAAGCTGCATAAGACATTCCCTCCGCCCAAAAGGACCTTGAGATATTATTGGCATGAAGCCAACATTTGCAGGTCTTCGTCAGATGACAGATCTTCCTTTACACAACTCCATTTTGTTGTGGAGTATGAGCACAAGTAAGCTCTCTCTGGATCCCGCGCTTCCTGCAAAAATTAGAAAACTCGGAGGAGACAAACTCTCCGCCATTGTCAGTTCTAAATTTTTTGATCTGCAGGTTAAGTCGGCCCTCCACCAGCTCCTTGAACTCCACAAACAACCGGAAGGCTTCAGACTTCTCCTTCAAGAAATACACTCAAGTGTATCTTGAGTAGTCATCAATTAAGACTAGCATGTATATTCTCCCACCAAGGTTAGCAGTAACGATTGACCCCATCATATCACCATGGATAAACTCCAATGGTGCTTTGCTTCTCGTTTGTGACTTATCAAATGGAAGACGGTGAGACTTACCATACTGACATCCTGCACAAACGTGATCATCACCGAAGGATGATAGCTTAGGCAAGCCTCTCACCAGGCTCCTATTTGTCATAGCTTTCAGCTTATCCATCCCTACATGCCCCAGCCTTTCGTGCCACATAGCAATGCTATCATTGGCCCTCATGAGATCAACATAGGAGCTTGTTGATAAAACAAACAAGTCCTTCACTCTCCTTCCAACGTGAGCAACATTAGCTTTAACTGTTGATACGTTGCAGAGAAACCTCACCTCTGCTTTATCAAACAGAACCTGATATCATGCATCTACTGCATTGGTAACTGAGAAGAGATTCTTCTTCATGTCCGGTACATGATAGACACTCCTCAATGTGAGTGGACCCTGATCACTACTTACGGACATTACACCTTCCTTCTCAACAATATGAACATTATTATCAGTAGTGATGATGACTTTGTTACCTGAGTAAGCCTGCAACGAGGAAAACTTCGACTTGTATCTGGTGATATGATGACCACATCCGGAGTCCAGGATCCAGTCGTCTTCGAAGTCAATGGTGGACAAAGCACAGAGACTAGTGCTTGTCATGAAGGCTCCACCCCAACCAGCTTCCTCATTGTTGGAGGAAGCTTCCTCCTTACCTACAACATGCCCAGGCTGCAGCTTGACTTTACAGTCACGCTTGAAGTGACCCGGCTGATGACACCTGTAGCACTTCAAGTTTTTCTTCCAATCCTTCTTAGGAGCAAAGCTCCCCTCTTGCTGATTAGAAGTTGAAGGCTCATCTCCAACCGCAGTCTTCTTCTTCCCTTCCCATCTCTTCTTCTTCTTCTCAGTGAAGAGAGCTTCACTTCCTCCTTCAGAGACAGTCACTCCGGCCACTTGCCTAGCCAAGCTCTCCTGCGAAGCAAGCAGGTTTTCAAGCTCCAAAAGAGAAGGCTGAGTCGCCCAGCCTTGAACTGAAGTGACGAAGGCCACATACTCCTTCCGCAGATCGCGGATTATGTGCCTCTTCAGCTTAGCCTCGGAGATAGGCTCATCGGGATCAAGTGTTGAAAGCTCAGCACACAAGCTCTTCATCTTCAAGAAGTATTTAGAGATAAAAAGGTCTCCTTGAGTTGCCTTAGCCAACTCATTTTCCAAGAACTGTAGCCTAGCTACATTCTTCCTGTTGAACAACCCATCGAGGGAAATCCATATCTCAGCAGCAGATTCACATCCTAAGATGTGATCAAAGAGCTCAGGTGACACCGCCTGCTTGAGAGCAAACTCAGCCTTGATATTTGTCTTCCTCCACACTCTTACCTGCTCGGCAGTTCCAAACTCAGCTGTAATTTCTACCTGGTCATCACTATCGACGACCTCCCACAGCTCCTCGCCCAGAAGATAGCTTTTCATGCACGACTTCCACTTTTTGAAATTAGTCGGCGTTAAAAGCTCAATTCCCAGACCTCTTGCAAAACCTACGTCCATAACACTAACCCGGTCAAGCTTTCAGAAGTACAAAGTAACAATAGAACTTGTTGATCACCGCTCAAGAACCTGAACCTCCCTCTGATACCATGTGCATAGACAGAAACAAGCAGACCAAAAATTTATCAATCTTCTTTATAGGGCGAGGTATACGTGGCAAGACATGATTTCGCCAGTACATGAAAAAACATAAACTACAATCAATTCGGGCGGACAGAATACTGAGACCGCCGAGACCGCCTGCCCGCAGAGACCGCCTGAACTGAGCTGAAGCCGAACTGAACACGGAGTCCACCTGGTTGCGCGGACACACCGTTATTCACAGAACTGCCTACTGCTTCCGAACTGAGGAACAGACAGCCTACCCGCTGAGACCGCGAGGTCGCGTGGACAAGTTATTGAACTGGGAAAGTTGATGCAGAGAGAAAACTGGTAACCGCTGAATGCAGTCCGCAAACTTCACTGAGCCTGACCGAGGTCAAAACCAAACTCATGGCTTTACAGTGCTAGCCGCGCCACCTGCACACAGCAACCTGTTAAGTCTGATCAACCCGCGCGGATACAAAAACCGAGTCTGCAGCCTTAAACCCAAGTCCAACTTACTATTCACTCTGTTATCAAATGACGAGCCGGGGGTCCTATTTATAGGCGGGGTGAGGAGTGTGATCACTGCCCTATGATATATGCTAACCTCCCCGTGATCGCAGCTAGCACTGCCATACTGCCGAGTCCACACAGATAAGCCAGACTCGCGAACAGATCGCCAAATCCGCAAGAGAGCCACCAGCTGAGAACCATGCCAGTCTGCATGGAGAGTGGACACAACATCTGTCTGCATGCACAAGTCCACGACCACAGGCAAACCGCCTGGTCACAGCGGACTATGCGAACACCAACCCAGCTCGCAATGTCCACGACCACAGACAAACCGCCCGGTCACAGCGAACTATGCAGACATCCACCCAGCTCGCAATGTCCACGGCCAACAGGCAACAACCACTCGGTCACAACGGACAATGCGGATACCATGGTCTTCTCAAAAACCAAGACTAGCAATCTGCCAAGGCGCGAGCTCGGCAGACATCAAATCAGACCGCCAGCTCAAGGATAGATCGCTACCAGATTACGGCTCACCGCAAATCCGGACCAAATGCTGATCGCGCGGTCTCCAAGCCTCAATCCATACAGAGCGCAGACACCATCCTGCACTGCTCAGCCAGCCACTGCCGGACTCAACCTGTCTGTGCAGTCCGCATAATTCAATCCACAAAAAACAGCCATCAGGACCACCGGCCGTCAACACTAGACCGCCGAACTCCAGCTCCAGTCCGCGCGGACAGTCCGCCCAGGCCGCCCGGACTGCCTGATCACCCACTTTCACTTCATAAATTTCAACATTACTGCTGCAACTAGTTCTGTTGAAGTGGTGAGAGCTTGGAGGAAAATGAATGCAAAGGCTGAGTTTACTCTAAAATGGGTTATCTCACCAGAGCTCTTTGATCACATCCTTGGATGTCAATCAGCTACTGAGATTTGGACTTCCCTTGATGAGTTGTTTAACAATAAGAATGTAGCGTGACTACAATTCTTGGAAAATGAGTTGGCAAGAACCACTCAGGGATATTTGTCTATCTCAACCTTCTTCCTGAAAATGAAGAACCTGTGCGTTGAGATATCAGCATTGGACCCTGATGAGCCTATCTCAGAGGTGAAGCTCAAGAGCCACATCATCCGTGGCTTGCGAAAGGAGTATGTGGCCTTCATGACCTCTGTTCAAGGCTGGGCCACACAGTCATCGTTACTAGAGCTGGATAACTTGCTGGCTTCGCAGGAGAGCTTAGCAAGGCAGATGGATGGTTTGATTGTTTCTAGAGGAGACAGTGAGGCTCTCTTCTCAGGGAAGAAGAAGAGATGAGACAAGAAGATGAAACCTGCTGGCGATGGTCCATCAACTTCATTTCAGCAAGAGAAGAGTTACTCTTCTAAGCGTGGTGAGAAGAAGGAAGGACCAAAGTGCTACAAGTGCAATTAGCCGGGCCACTTCAAACGAGACGCCAAGGTGAAGCTTCAGCCAGGTCATGCTGTAGGAAAGAAGGAGGCTTACTACAGTGCTGAGGGAGCTGGATAGGGGAATGCTTTCTTGACGGGTGTGTGTGTCTGTGCATTGTTTTCCATCAATTACCAAGATGACTGGATTATTGACTCTGAGTGTGGTCATCACCTCACCGGGGATGAGTCGAAGTTCTCTTCGCTATAGGCTTACTCGGGTAATGAAGCTATTATTACTGCTGATGATTCTGTACACGCAGTTGAGAAGGAGGGAGTTGTGTCTTTGGGTAGTGATAAGGAGTCACTTACGTTAATAAGTGTTTATCACGTGCCTGGCATAAAGAAGAACCTCTTCTCAGTGACCAACATGGTTGATGAGGGCTATCACGTTCTGTTTGGCCCAATAGAAGTGAAATTTATCCAGAACATATCAGCGGTTAAGGCTGATGTGGCTCACGTTGGTAGGATAGTAAAGGACTTGTTTGTTCTATCAACAAGCTCCTATGTTTATCGGATGAGGGCCAATGATAGCGCGACTATCTGACATGAAAGGCTGGGTCACGTTGGGATGGACAAGCTGAAAGTTATGGCGGTGAGAAGCCTTGTGAGAGGCTTGCCAAAGTTGTCATCCTTCGGCGATGGTCACGTTTGTGCGGGATGTCAATATGGAAAGGTACATCACCTTCCATTTGACAAGTCACAAAATAGAAGTAAAGCACCATTGGAGTGTATCCATTGTGATCTGATGGGACCAACCGCCATGGCCAGTCTTAGAGGAAGCATGTATATGCTTGTTCTGATTGATGACCATACGAGGTACACGTGGGTGTACTTCATGAAGGAGAAGTAAGATGCTTTTTGGTTGTTTGTGGAGTTCAAGGAGCTAGTGTACGACCGGCTTGGTCTGCAGATCAAGAAGTTGAGAACGGACAATAGAGGTGAGTTCGTATCAATTGAGTTCTCTAACTTCTGCAAGTTGTAAGGCATTCGGAGGGAGCTTACTTGTGCGCATACTCCAAAACAAAATGGAGTAGCGGAAAGGAAGATTCATCATTTTACGGAAACGTGCAAATGCTGGCTTCATGAAAAGGGCATTCTGAGGTCCTTTTGGGCGAAAGGAATGACCTGCGCAACTTATGCCATCAATCAGATGCCTCTGAGTCCGATCAACATGAAGTCTCCTCATGAGCTGATGTTCAAGGAGAAGCCAAGTGTTGAACACCTTCGGGTGTTTGGATGAACCTGCTATATACACATCCCGATGCTCTGAGGACCAAGTTTGATGCAAAGGCGAGGAAACTTGTCTTTGTGGGCTATGATGAGCAAAAGAAGAGATGGAAGTGTATGGATCCTGCGACGAAGAAGTTTGTTGTATAAAGAGACGTTGTCTTTGATGAACTGACGATGTATGTAGGTAGCTCTATTGAGCTGTAGGAGAGCAGATCTGATGATGGGCATGTGGAAGTTGCTAAGGATCTTCTGGTGGAGCTGCCGGTGTCACCCGGAGCTCCAAGTGTTTCAAGCTCCGAGGCAGAGGCATCTGGTTCAGGAAGTAGGGTGAGCGTTGCTCCAAGTTTGCCTGAGAACGGAGCTGGTGCAGAAGGTGCAATAGAGGTGGTTAGTAATGGTTAGGCCCTTCGGAGATCGAAGAGGACCGTTAAACCACCAACTCGTTACAACGATGACATGGTTAGCTTTGTCTCCTATTTCTTCGCAGGCCCCCTGGATGAGCAGGAGCCTTTAAAGTTTGAAGATGGCACTGGAATCAAGGAGTGGGATAACGCTATGGATGAGGAGATGAAAGCCCTCAGAAAGAATGAGACTTGAGACCTTGTGCCTAAGGTCGTTGACATTACTCTTGTGATATGTAAGTGGGTGTACAAACTGAAGAAGAAGGCTGATGAGAGTATTGAAAGATACAAAGCTCGTTTGGTTGCTCGAGGGTTCTCCCAACAGTACGACGAATATTATGAAGAGACGTTTAGTCCAGTTGCCAAAATGACTTCGGTGCGGGCGGTGATCGCTTTGGCTGCGTGCCAAGGGTGGAAGATGTGACAACTTGATGTAAAGAATGCTTTACTTTACGGGGAGATAGATAAAGACATATTCATGGATCAACCACCAGGTTACGTATCTGATCATCCAGACTATGTCTGAAAGCTTCAAAAGGCTCTTTATGGCTTGAAGCAGGCTCCATGGATATGATATGGGAAGATCGCAGAATACCTCCAGTTCTGCGGATACTTTGCCTCGGATTCAGATTCAAGCTTGTTCATAAAGAAGCATGGGGAGCTTCATGTTTTGGTGCTGTTGTACGTGGACGACATGATTATCACGGGGAACTCTAAGGAGGAGGTAGCTAGGCTCAGGGGCGAGCTAACTATACGATTCGAGATGAAGGATTTGGGTTAGCTCCACCATTTCTTGGGCTTGAGGTTGAGAGGAAGAAGAGAGGGATACTCGTCTCTCAAAGGGGCTATGCTGAGCGGATCGTTCATCGATTTGGCTTGAAGGAGGGAAAGAGTTGCTCTACTCCTCTGGATTGTGGCCTGAAGCTTCGACAAGATGAGGGGAGGATTCTTCCTGATCCTTTGGTGTTCCGAGATTTGGTTGGGAGCTTGATTTATCTGACGATTATAAGGCCAGACATTGCTTATGCGGTTGGCCGAGTAAGTCGGTATATGACAGAACTAAGGAAACCTCATCTGGTAGTGGAAAGGAATATTCTGAAGTATGTGAAGACTACTTCTGATATGGGACTCCTATATAGGAGGGACACGAGCTTTTCTCTGCATGGATACACTGATGCTGATTATGGAAGAGACTCAGACGATCAGAAGTCGACGTCTAATTATGTTTTCACATGCAGATCATCGAGTATTTCATGGTGCAGTAATAAGCAAGACTCGATGTCCGTCTCTACTACAGAAGCGGAGTACAAGGCTTCAGCCTTGGCAACTCGGGAAGCCATCTGGCTGAGGAGACTAGTAGAGGACATCCATGAAGAAGTGCGAGGTCCAACTCTACTTCGTAGTGACAACGAGAGCGCCCTGAAACAGGTTAATAATCCAATTTGTCACGCGCGAACCAAACATATATAGATTGAGCACCACTTCATTCTGGAGAAGGTGTTGGAGGGGTCTCTTATGGTTAAGCATGTGCGGAGCGAGGACAACATCACAGATATCTTCACTATGCCATTATCAAAGGGGTCATTTGTTCGACTTCGAGGACTGCTGGATTTGGTCACCACTTCTCACTTCAAGGCGAAGTGTTGAAATTATTGAAGTGAAATTGGGAGGCTGATCGGGCAGACCGCGCGACCTGGGCGAATAGTCTGGAGGACTGGTGGTGTTGCTTGAGCGGTCTGTATTTGCGGCCTGGTTGGTTTGTCCTTAGAGGTAGCCGTGCGGATAGATTGATATCCGTGGCTTTGGCGGGCTGGTTTTGAGTTCGTGGAGTTTGCTTTATGCAGACTACTCTTGGTGCTCGCGAGATTGGCATTAGCCTGTGCCCTTGATATCAAGTGGTGCGGTTACGAGGTAACCGCGGAGTTTGCAAGTAGGCGAACTGGTTTGGTTCTGGCGGTCTGCGCGGACTGATAGTTTATGTCCGCGGAGCTCGCGCCAGAGGTTCTCTGGTTGCTTGACTTGGTCACGATCTGACAAGTCCGGGTTGATTGTAGAGTCCGCAATGTCCACTAGTTTACCAGGCAGCTTGTGTCTTTGGTCGTGGATATTGTCTGTTGCGGGCTGGCATGGTGTCCACTGGCATGCGAACTAGCTTCCTATCCGGCCACCTTGCTGTCTGGCGGATAGGCTAGTGTCCGACCTTGTCCATGCGGACTGGGCGGACTGCTCTGTGCTAGCTGCGAGCTGGGGTGGTGATTTTATCCACTAGGGCGGTGACCACACTCCTCTTCGTTCCTATAAATAGGACCCTCCTGTCATATCATAATTATCTGAATGAACAGTAAGTTGAGTGTAGGTTAATTGCTGCGGCCTCTGATTTTCAGTCCTTGCTGTTTGAGAAGGTTAACTGGTTTACTGCTTGCAGGTTGTGCGGCTAGTACTGAGAAGCCAGGACTTTGGTGCTGACTGCGGCCAGGGATCAGTGAAACTTGCGATTTACATTCAACGGTTAAAAGCAGGTCACAGTTGTAGCTAATCGGTCTTCTCTCCTTCAACAATTCCAGTTCAATAACCTGTCTGTCGGTCTGGGCGGTCTATTCTTCAGTTCGGCAGCAGCTTATTTGTGGTTTAACTGGCGGTTAGGTGACCTCAGCGGTCAAGCGGTTTTCAGTTTGCGGACAGCTCTTCTTTAGCTTGAATAACGGGTAGTCCGCGCGACCTCGCGGTCTCAGCGGACTTCGCTGTTCAGTTCGGCAAGGGCGGCAGTCTTGGCCTCTGTCTGCCCGGCTTCTGTTTTTTGTTGTTCTCTGCTTCCATGTTTGTACATGGCGAAATCATGTCTAGCCATGTATACCTCTTGTTGTAAAGAAGACTATTAATACATGACTTGCTTGTTACTTTTCTTGTATCTGATTTATTAAGCTTGGTTTTGGTTGGAATGTTCCTACGCCTGGTTCTCGTTTTCCGCTATATCAATTTTTTTAACACGATCCCTATGCGGGGGATTCCAGACCGCCCTACACCGACCACCAAGGCCGGCCCCTCTCTCCCGCCGCCGGTGGGCCGGCCGTAGCCGGCCCGACTTCCGGCTGGCCCAGGGGCCACACCTCGCGGCCAAGCACCCATGGACAAGAGGCGCGGTGATCCCACCGGCCACCCCAGTCGGCAGGGGGCATTCCCTCCCTTGGCCTTCACGAGAGGTGCCTGGCGCGACCGACCACACCCCACCCCTCGGCAGGGTGTGCTCAGCTGGCCGCCCCCTCGCTCGGACCGACAGCACCTTGTGGCCGACCGGTGTCGCGCTTTGGGCAGGTGCCCGATGGATGGTGTCGGGGCCGCACCCGGTGGCCGGCATAAGGGCCGCATCCGGCGGCCAACACCGGGTCCACGCCTAATGGTGGTCGCGGGGGCCGTGCCTGGTATGCGTCCCATCTGTGGCCGACCGATCCTTTCCGGCCAGCAGGCCGTGCCCCCAGCCGGCGTCGTGTCGGCAACCTGCAGTCTTTGTCGGGGTCAACCACCCTTAAGGTTGTGGCCGACCGTCTCTCCTGCCCTCCCTGGGTGCCTTACTCGTCATCCGATCATTTTGCCACAATCACAACCGTCCGATGTGCGGATAACTACCCACATAATCTCCATCAGTGGTGGGGGGACATGTTTTTAGTGGGTGTCTGCACTTAGTAAAATTAAATATACGAATGATATTCACCCTAAACTATACTTAAAATTTTGATATTGGTGATTATGGTGTGCTAATAGCCTCATAACCACCGTAACCACCTCCTGGAGGCTATAAAAATGCTCTCAGGCCTCTTCATTACTCATCTTTCTCTCCTATGCTTTCTTCCTGCTCAAGTCAAAGCTTTGTCAAATTCCTCCTATGATCCACCTTGGAACCGTCTTGGAGCTACCTCCTCTCCACCAAAATTCCGTCCAACTCCACAAGCAAACGACAAAAAGCAATTTCCTACTACAGGAAGGGCCCTTTTGTCCGCAATCCCCCAACAAGTAACCTCATGCGAAGCAGCATGTTGCTTGTCATGAATCTAAGTAACTCTCTCTCATCTCTAAAGTGTAACGAGGAGCGTCCTGTCGCTCTCGATTCTTCAAGCAAGTTGTAACGGAGTGTGTGCACTCGCTCACTCAGTGAGCTAAGATAGTCTAAGTTAATCCGGTCCGATAGAGGCGTCGAGTTTGGTCGCAACAAGGCTATTTGAAAATCAAGATCTTCTCCCCTATTTGGTAGACCCAAAATAAGAGTTACGTTCACAGTGAATTTAATGTAGTATTGACCGAGCAGAAATGCCTTCTTATCATGCATATATAGTCGTAACATCCTATATAATAGTGGAATGTTCTGAGGAATATCTGCAAATAAAAAAGTTATAGCAAAGAAACATCACTCAACAACTCTAGTGATTTCTCTGAAAGCACATTTAATAGAGGCTTTGAATATTTCTTGAAGGTTGAGATCGCACATCTGCTATTCAAAAAGTGCCACAACAATGTCCTTCCATCTAGAATAGTACACTGCAAGGAAAAAGGAAGATAAATAACATATAAAATGTCCTACCAGTGACTGAAAGAATAAATCCAACCAGATGTGTTGATATCCGATCAGAGGATCTCCTAACCAAAACAAAAAAAATGCACACTGCAAAGCTAAACACTAGAAATTCAGTCACTTCTCTGCTTATCACCGTAAATAGGTAAACTCCATCCCAGTTTGCGGAATTGCAGCTGTAACCCTAAACCTAAAAAAAATCGGCAGCGAAGCACATTCCAGATGTTACAAAAAAAACAGTGTGACAATCTTCCCCAAACAAACCGTAACCAAACACCTACCAAATGAGTAAATGAAAATGAAGCTAAGAAGGATCATTACCTTCGTTGTTCGACATCGACTACTTTGCCGATGGTGATTGAATCGGAAGTTCACAGAAGCTGACAATGGCTGAGCTCTTCTCCCACGCGGTCGATGTCTGTCGTCGATGTTCCCCGTCGATAAATGGCGGTGTTCTCCGTGGTAGGGTACCACCGATAAGCACCGAGAGATTAGGTCTTCCGTAACGCCAACGTTTTTTTTGAAAATTTTGAACTGAAACAAGGGAAAGAGAGGTGGGGCCAGAGAGTTGGGGGTATTTATATTACACACAGTTTTGATGTACGCCAGACATACCAAACAATTATCTATTGCCCCCGCAAGCATTCTACGTGCCACCTCCGTAGCTCCTGTACAAACAAACATGGTGTTCCTCCGCAGCTCCTTGTTAGCGACATCAATTTCCAACTTCCTTCACCTGCGCACGTTGTTGCGACTCCATTCGTGAAGTTTTCATCACTGTTTTCTTCTCGCGATGCTGCAGCTCCTCAACTTCTTCTCCCAAATTTCGCTCCCGTTACCCTCCTCGACGGCGCTTCTAACTTCCTTCACCTGCTCTCGCTGTTGTAGCTTCTCAACATCCTCTTCTATGTTTTGCTTCCTTTATTGAAGGGATTACTTTTTAATTAGGTACGTTGGTCAACTTGCTGAATTTTTTTGGGGTGGAAAACTTAAATTGTTAAGCTGGAAAATAAAAATCTGCCCTAAATTATGCAGTATTGGCATTGCAGTCTAAAAGAAAATGCATCTTACCGCGCTACAGGCTTCTATTCTCAGACCCTCTTTCAGGTTCAGTTTTGCTGTTTACAGTCTGTGATTTCTCTGTTTTCTTTTTAAAGTGGTTTGCCTTATATAAACCCTCCCAAATATGAAATGTTATAACAAATTATCTTTTTAACGGCTTCCATGTCCACATATTCTATTAAGCATATTATTATTATATTTAATATATAAAATATTCTAACCAGATTTTTTGGATGTTGGAGAATGGAGAGGCCTCAATAATGGCTTCTCCACACTCAACCCTCGCCCGATCCTCATCTCCACTCCGCTGGCCTCTTTCATCGCTACCGAGGTCGCATTATCCGATCATGGTCGTCTCCGCCGCCGCGTCCTATTCTTTCTTCTCCGCCGAGGCCGACGACAGCGACGGAGGTGTGCCCAACGTGGCCTCCGCCACGTCGCTCGAGATCATCGGATCGCGGCGCGCGTTGTTGTCTGGATTCTCAAGTCTAAAGCAGCCCTACCGCCCATTTCCGATCATCGGATGGAACCGCCATGTGGAGACCATCTTCGCCGCCCTTTTCAGGTCCCTTCCCAGCGTTCGGTTACGCCGGGAGTGCTTGCGGGCGAGGGACAACGGAGCCATCGCTCTCGATTGGGTATCCGGTGACGATCGCCTGCTTCCTCCCGATTCTCCAGTGCTCATCCTTCTGGTGCGGTTCTAATTGAAATGTAGTTGACTTGGCTTTAGTCGGAGCTGGTTCTTGATTAGGAACGATGTGAAATTGAGTGTTTTGGTTCCCTTTGGTTATTGAGTAGTTAATAGGAAGGGGCAAGATGCTGAAAGTCTGAAAGATTTGGAAGAGGGTGAATGTTGATAGAAGTTGTCGAAGCTGGCTTAGGGTTCGTTTGGCGCGGCGTTTTGGCCGGCGTTTGGGGCAAACGCCGCCGGATGGCGGGTAAACAAACACCCTCAGGCGGCGTTTGCTCCGGCTGGACCCTCCGCGCCATGAGAAACGGGGCAAAAAGCCCCGTTTCGAACCCCGGGTCATCCCCTCCGGTTCGAAAGCTCCGGCTGGAGCAGTTGTTTCGCGCCAAAGGAAGCCTTAAGATTGTTGAGAGTTGTGGTTTGGATTGCCTCTTCAAGTAACTGAGTTATCCTCTCTGCTGCTACAGATTCTGGATTATTCCTTCTTTTCTTTTATGTTTTCTTATTGCATTCTGCTGCTTAACTAGAAATTTTGCTAAGATTGCAAATTGAATCCTCGGTCATGATCCCCATATATTGCAATGATTGTCATATAATCATCAGCTTCATTAATTTGACTTATTCCTACTATTTGTAATCTATTTTATGAATCCCTTCCTCGTCCATCAGTCATTAATGGAGAGTGCAACATGAGGCGGTAAATCTAGGCTCTTTTTAGCTAGGCATTGGCGGATACAAACGCGGTGGTTATGAACCATCTTTCGTGAATGCCCGACCTCACTTAAGTAACTTCGTCCACTTTTATGTTCAAGACTAGCTTATTTTCTTTGTGGTGGCCGTAACCGTTGTCATGCCAAACACACATTCTATGACAGTGGTGTTTTTGTCCAAACTCACCGGAGCAAAAATGTCATGCCAAACAAAGCCCTAGTCTGTGCAAATCTTTTTTAAGGAACTTCTAGGTAAGTGCACCCCTTTTTATTTGTTCACCATTAATTTCCATTTTATTGGCATATTTTCCATTTTTCACTATACTTATCCAAGAAGGGTAGCCTTGGGGCACTGGTTGAGGTGTTGCCGTGTGACCTTGAGGTAATGGGTTCGAGTCCCGGAAGCAACCCCTTGCAAAAATGTAGGGTAAGGTTTGCCTACATTTCACCCTTGTGGTAGGATCCTTCCCCGAACCCTCGCTGCGCGGGGATGCTTTGTGCATCGGGCTGCCCTTTTTTTTCACTGTAATTACCCAACTGTCCTATAGGTGTTCAGATATTGCCTAAATACTATTTTCAAGATAAGCTCAAAATCGTAAATTGATGAGTTTAGTATAAATATTGGCTATCCATTTTTCCTGGTTAGGAAGATAAACTTAGAAGTTTGTTTTATGTATTAACTCCAAGGTAAAGCTAGAACCAAATTTTGTTTTTGAATTCATCCCCTTAAACTCATAAAAATGTGTAAAACATAAAGATGGCGAAAATCGTGTTCGTGAGCTGAGTTTTTGTGGCTGTGGAATATAGAGGACTCTGAATTTCAAAACCTTGTTCTGAACTAAAGGAATAAATGGGCTATTGCTGAATAACAAGAACCAAAGGAGCAAACCCGATTTGCGGCTTTGGGAGTAATAATAGAAACAATTTATGTGAAGATGAGAAGAAAATCAAAGGTGAGGAAACTTACAAACACTGTGTCCGCTCATCTTTTGGTGATCACAGTGCACTCTAATATGGGGGAATGGAACCTCACTTAAGCAATTGAAAATATGATTTATACCTTTTTGAAAGATAATTTCACTAAATCGGAGCTTAGTTACATGGCACAATTTTCACAAAATTTCCTTGAGTTTATGATGCGGAGTAGAGACGAGGACGAGCTTTGGGCCTATTCAGGGATGTTTTGGCGACTTACCAAATGTGGCATGCCCGGATCGACGATCCGACTCCGTAGATGCGTCCGGATTCGCGTTGCGAATCAATTTCGTATATAACATTGTACTTTTCGATTTTTATTTCATGTAGTTTTGGCCCCGAGATCAACGAACAATCATAGTCATTGATTGTGAGTTCCCTAATTTTATTTCTTATAAATATAAGGTTTAGGGTTGTCGTAATCTTCATTGCTGAAATTTGGAGTTTTCTCTTTCTCATTTCGAGTGATCTCTACACGGTGCCGACTCCGTGGAATCCCTTGGTGACGACTCCTTGGGTAAGGTTTTGTATCTTGGTATTTTTCCTCCTCCCCCACCCTCCTCCTTTCCTTTTTTTGTTGTCCAACCCTTGCAAACAACCACCGTCACTATTTTTCCCACACATCCAGCCAACTGCCTCCCTGAAAACCACCCCTTCAACTTGTTGTCCAGACTCCTACAAGCTGCCGACCACCATCTGGACCCCATCCAGCCGCCCCAACCTCAGCCCAGCACAACCGCCACCTCCTCCTCCTCGCAGAGCTGCCGGCCGCCCTTTCCCCTCCAATAGGCCGCTAGACTTGCTGTTTTCCCCGACACAGCGAGCCGGGCACCTCCAAAACATGCTTACTTTCCTGTTTCCCCCCAGATCAGGTTACCACCACCCTCCTTAGCCGACACCACCCTCCACCCTTGCTGTCACTGCCCCTCCACCACCCAGAATTGGGACATTTCAGCCCAGATCTACTCCTCCCTACCCTCTATTTGCTGCCACCTATTTTCCAACCCGTGGATCCACTTCCCAACACCCGACCATCGTCAAATTTGTCAAGTTCTGGGTATTTTATCTCGGTTCCAGCCATCCCCCGCCCCGATCCAACCCTCTTAATCCCCAACCAACCCTTCCCTTACCTGGTCCGGCCCACCAACCACCGGAATCCCCTTTGAGCTCTCCAACGTTCAGATCTATTTTATTGACAACAATCCTAATATTTGTGTTGTGTTTTGTATTAGTTTGTTCGGTTGTAAACATTATTATGATTTTGGATTATTACATGTTGGGATTTTCTATTCATTATAGTATTTTGCTCTCGGATTAATCTCTTACTGCAGGAAGGGTTTATTCGCCGCGTGTTCGTGCTTTGGCCCTCCACGCGGAGGAAAGACTAAGTTTGTTTCGCTCTAATTAAAATATTTGCCTTGCTGTGAATGATTTGTGTGAGATGCTGAAATTTATTTTCTAACATGTGATCTAACCGTCAAATTTGCATAGCATGTAGGGTTAGGTCACCAAGTTTCCCGCCCGCTTATAGATTCGTCTGCGTCAATTGGTATCAGAGCCAGGTTACACGCTCTCTTGATACGCAGTCGTAGAGTCTATAGGTTTTTCATTATGTGTAGGTATCATAATTATTTTCCTCCTCACTTTGGAGGTCTCGAGTCCACTCGCACTCTTTCTCACTGAACCCCGTCAGGGAGATCCTCACGTTTCCCCGACGATTATTCTTGATCGCAGCACACCACTTTTAGAGATCGTGTTGACCCACCGACACTACCCTGCTAGACTAGGGACGACCAGTATGATGATTGTCGTCGTTCATATCCTTGCACGCGAGCGGATTGTGTTGACCCTTCAACGCGACCCGATTACTTTAAAGATGACTATTATGAGGATCGTCGCCTTGAGAGAGATCTTGAGAGTCAGTTTCGTACTGTTGCCCCTCCCTTTGACGGCTCATCGAGTCCTGAGTCTTTCGGTTATTGGCTCGTGAATATGAAGTATTATCTCGATCATTTTAAGTTATTTGGTGAGCGTCGCGTTAAGTTTGTGAGACTTAGGCTCTTAGATTAGGCGAGAGCTTACTGGTCTAGCATTGAGAGGACCCGCGAGCGAGACCGTCCTCATCGCGTCACTAGTTGGGTGGACATGAAACGTACTTTGTGCCAGAGGTATCTACCTTCGTCGTATCAGATTCGCTTGCTCGACCAATTATTTTCCCTTCAATAAGGATCCATGTCGGTCACTGAGTACAAGGATTATTTCGATGAGTTAGTTGTGAGGAGTAATATCCGAGAGAACCCAACCATGACCATTTCCCGATTTCGGTCTGGGCTTCGATCTGACATTCGTACTAAGGTGATTTATCATAGGCTCATAACTCGAAGTCGCTCGAGTCGACATATCAGCTCTCCCTTCGTTATGAGCAGTTTTTGAGATCCGCAAGAGCTAATCGATTGGATCCTCACCTTGACCTCCGCAATACGAGCTCCTCCCACACCGAGGACACCACTTTGCCTATCATTGTTCCGTCAGACATTACTGAAGTGATACCCGATACGGATTGCTCTCACCCCAGTGATGTGCTTAGTCCAACGAGTGACCTATCTCTTATGTCTGATCCCTCTCTCGGGGCCCCGACTGAGAGTGAGTCCGAGCGATCTATTGAGTCTATAGTGTTGTGCCCCTCACCCACACCTCTTCTTCTACCATGCACCGGGTTAGTTAACACTTCTACGATAGACCCGTTTCTTGACCCCGCGCCGACATGCCCTTTCTTGAGGGTACCTGTCTATGCCCCCTACACCTCTCATTGTTTTGAGTCACGACACAACCGAGGGCCCAGAGCCTGGTGTTGAGCTCGTAGTAGCTCTGTCGCCCATTCACGGGACACTCCCCTTACGATGGTACTCATATGGAGGATCTTGACCCTAGCGACGAGTTCTATGACGACCCCATATTGAGCCTCCTGATGAGCCGCCACATCCGGGTGAGGATGTGATTCATTTTAGCCGCTTTTTTATGAGTTCCGAGTTATTGGTGTCTCTTTCATTATCGTCCCTGGCCTTTCCCCAGAGGATGGTTATTGTGTGGAGCATTGAGTGTCTAGGGAACCACCTGTTGACACATCGCACTCTCGACGAGTTTTGGGATGCACCACCTGCTAACCCCCCAAACGAGCTCTTTCTTTTCGAGGATGCGCACCACACTCGAGAGTCACGTCTTCTAGTCGACGTACATGATTTTCATTCAGGCAGTCGTCTCATTCGCGATGACTTTTCCTACACACCTCCTGGTGAACCCCCTGATGTATTACGTTCCCCGAGTGACATTTGGCTCTTTGTGAGCTCGTATTTGAGTATATATGTCTCTCACGGTCATCTGAACACTCGTTTCACATGAGATGAGTTTTTCTACACTTTCTCGAGAGAGCCTCCTGATGGGCCACTGCCTGTGATAACTTTTCAGGCCTCTATTTCTATAGAGAGCGTGTTGTGTCGGTCGTGTGTCATTTGCATCATTTGCACGAGTCCATTGAGTCGATTCGTCATCATTTACACGAGTCTGTTGTGTTGTTTGTTCATCGTTTGCATGCGTGTCATGAGTCGGTCCGACGAATAATCCATATTGGTAATAAATCTTGTAAATCACATGCGGATGTTCATTGACAAATGTAGGTTCTTCATGAAGGCGAACATGTGATGGTGAGAATCTGCGTTGTAAGGCTCCGTGCGAGTCTTGCTAAAAGTTTGAGCGTTCGACGAATGGGTCCCTACTCAGTCTTGAGACACATCATGACAAATGCTTATGAACTGGACATCACCGCGAGCATGAGTACCCATACTGTGTTCAATGTCGAGGAACTGACGCCATACTTTGCACCTCGCGAGTATTCGGGCCCACATCTTGGCGGCCCTCCCGAGCCTTTACCAGCATTTTTACCACCCACCACCCAGTCTACCCCCGATCCCTTGTCACCGCATTCATTGCCCTTTGCCCAACCCATCCTTGACCCCCACTTACCCGGGATCCTGTCCCCAACGGATTCTCCATTGGCTCCTCGAATCCCACCAGATCCTTCTACTAGTGTGTTGAGAGACAAACTTATCACTGAGATCATTACACGTGAGACCTCCCCCTCTACAGACAGTCTTGTGTGCCGCTACCTGGTTCGCTGGCACGGGCGCCTCTTCACCGACGACACCTGGATGCTACCAGCGGAGCTTGATCGACTCGCCCCCGGACGCCTTTCCATTCATCGGAGATGGGAGCTTTCAGTCTGAAGGAGTTGATTGGCGAGGGCATTTTTTCAGCGATGATATTTGGACGACCTCTGGTGGGCCTCTTTGAGGTTTACCTGTCATACAACGAGAGGATTTTGATCCCTATTTATCGAGAGATGAATTCTTTCAAGCCGAGGAGATTTATGCGGAGCAGAGACGAGGACGAGCTTTGGGCCCATTCAGGGATGTTTTGGTGACTTACCATATATGACGTGCCCGAATCGATGATCCGACTCTGTGGATGTGTTCGGATTCGCGTTGCGAATCAATTTCATATATAACGTTGTACTTTTCGGTTTTTATTTCATGTATTTTGGCCACGAGACCAACGACAAATCATAGACGTTGATTTCGGGTGCCCTAATTTTATTTATTATAAATATAAGGTTAAGGGCTCACGTCATCTTCATTGCTGAAATTTGGAGACTTCTCTTCCTCATTTCCGGCGATCTCTCCACGGTGCCGACTCCGTGGAACCCCTTGGTGACGACTCCTTGGGTAAAGTTTTGTATCTTGGTATTTTTCCTCCTCTCCCACCCTCCTCCTTTATTTTTTTTTGCTATTCAGCCCCTGCAAATAGCCACCACCCCTATTTTTCCCACACATCCAGCCAGCTGCCTCCCTGAAAACCACCCCTTCAACCTGCTGTCCAGCCTCCTGCAAGCCGCTGACCACCATTTGGACCCCATCCAGCTGTCCAAACCTCAGCCCAACACAGCCTCCACCTCCTACTTCTCCTCCCAGAGCCGCCACCCTCCCTTTCCCCTCCAATAGGCCGCTGGCGTTGCTGTTTTCCCAGGCATAGCCAGCCGGCCACCTCCAAAACAGGCTTACTTTCCTGTTCCCCCCAGATCCGATTACAACCACCCTCCTTAGCCGCCGTCACCCTCCACCCTTGCTGCCATCGCCCCTCCACCACCCAGATTGGGACATTTCAGCCCAGATCTACTCCTCCCTACCCTCTATTTGCTGCCACCTATTCTCCAACCCGTGGATCCACTTCCCAACACCCGGTCATCGCCAAATCTATCCATTTTTGGGTATTTTAGCCCGGTTCCAGCCATCCCCCGCCCCGATCCAACCCGCCTAATCCCCAACCAACCCTTCCCTTACCCGGTTCGGCCCACCAACCACCGAAATCCCTCTTTGAGCCCTCCAACGTTCAGATCTATGTTATTGACAACAACCCTAATATTTGTGTTGTGTTTTGTATTGGTTTGTTCGGTTGTAAACATTGTTATGGTTTTGGATTATCACATGTTGTTTGGATTTTCTGTTCATTATAATATTTTGCTCTCGGATTAATCTCTAATTGCAGGAAGGGTTTATTCGCCGCGCGCTCGTGCTTTGACCCTCCACGCGGAGGAAAGGCTAAGTTTGTTTCGCTCTGATTAAAATATTTGCCTTGCTGTGAATGATTTGCGTGGGATGTTGAAATTTATTTTCTAACATGTGATCTAACCGTCGGATTTGCATAGCATGTAGGGTTTGGTCACCGAGTTTCCCGCCCGCCTATAGATTCGTCCTGCGTCAGTTTATTTGTTATTTTTTTAATGAAAAAATTCACTATTGACATGTCAATAATGTTGAGCTTTGTTTGAAATGATTTAACCATCCACTTTTCTTGCATTTTTTATTTTAAGCTTATGAATTTATTAGGAACTTTTATTTTTCCCCATAAAAGATGTTAATTTTCATTATAATATATAGGATTAAAGAATGTCTTTATATATAAACTTACCTTAATATCCATGTATCTGGATCATTTTATATCATCTTATAATTGATATAAAATCTTGCCTTTAGAGGCCTAACTTGTACTGCACTTTAATTTAGTTTTTTGGGTTAATTTATGGCAAGAGCTATTATGATGATGTCCTCGAGTCATAGTTTGACATTATTTTTGATGCTTTGTTTTCTCTCAATGTTCGAAGTTCAGTTCATAAATTAACGCCTGCTTTATGTGTTGTAGCCCGGTCTTACCGGAGGCAGTCAAGATACATATGTGAGACATATGCTTGCTCGAGCTAGAAAGAAGGGGTGGCGTGTTGTGGTCTTTAATAGTCGCGGTTGTGCGCACAGCCCAGTCACAACTCCACAGGTTTCTGAGCAATTTTGAATATGTTCTGTTTTCAGATATTTTGTAAGCAAGAAAGTTAAAATGTTAAAAGTGAATTTTTTCTTGGTTTATTGGTTTTAATTTTCTTATGAGGTTTACTTAAAAGTATTTTTGAACTTGTTACAAGTTTTTTATTATAATGGCATACAGCATACTGCAGGTGACCAATATTTTGAAAAAAAAGAGCAGTACATTATTTTTTTTATTAGTTTTAGAACCCATAAAAATTATAACCCAAAACTTTAGTTTCATATTTTTGAATTATAATAGTTTGGGATAATTACACTTCATCACTATGTTATAACGATCTCGTGACAACTATGCGATTTAAGGTTATATTTTACCCCCATGCATTTTTGACTAAAGCAACACACTTATCTTTGTTGAAAATTATTCTGGGGTGTAGTATTTCTATTAGCCAAGGTCTATTCTGCAATTCTCAATTTGCTTTTTTTCCCATCAATTGCGCCTTAATCATATCATCAAAGAATTAAGCAGAGTAGTGAATCAAAGAAACTGGTGGACGAAGCAGACATCTCTTTACTTATATGGTATCAGAGCCTCCTTCATTCTTCTTTTTTTCTATTGCCGTGCTGCCGCTTACTTTGAACTTAGGCGTTCTCTGATCTAAACACAACATAGTCGAGTGAAGTATAAAATCGTTGTTGTCATGCTGCGACATGGTCTCTTTTGATGCTGCAGATGCAATCAATGCTACATGCTTTCATCTCCATCATTTTCGAGTGAAGTAGATACCTTTTCCGCCTTCCTATATAGAGCTTGCTTTAGTTTCCTTGCCTGGCATATGTAGTCAACATTTGAAGCCTTATTTTCTATCGTGATCGTTGTAGCCATATTTTTTCTGTAACAGGCATTGTCTCTCTTCTTTGTCGCATGCGCTGTCTTTATTCCTTCAATCATTATAGCAACAGTCACTAGAGAACCTACTGTCATTGTTTTTGTTGTTATCACTGTCGTGATTAACAATGATATTTGTGTTTTCTTGTTAGCTCTTTCCTATACAAAACTTGAAAAGACCGATGTGATTATGGGAGATTGTTCACACAAAGGTGGCATATTTGTCCACGTCATCTGAGTCATCTCCTTCAATATTATTACTTAGTTGTTTGGTGAAAATCTGTCATTATAGATTACTAATCACAAATCTATGAAAAAGAAGTTATACAATGCTACTAATCATATCATTCGTAGACAAGGTAGGATGGAGTGTATCACATGTGAAGAAGGGGACTCGTTATTGATGATTCCACATTTTCTTTAATGGGATTGTGTATGTGAAGGCTTGATCCGATGTGGGGTTGCAACCCGGCGAGAAAGTATCCCAAGTAGTTATCAAGCGCAAGTCGTGGGGCATAAGTCGTGATTTTGATGAAATCATCAATTTATGAATTTACCGACTTTGATTGGCAGACAATATCAACCGTTTGAAAGTGATCATGCTTGCCCTGTGTTATAGGGATGATCCAACTTGTCTTTGAGGGTTGTCCATGACATGGTTGGTTTGGTGTGTTCAACGAATCCAATGGAGGGTAGATCATTTGTTACCCCTGCGGGAGAAATGAGAGGAAGTGAAGAGAGAAAGAAGAGGAGAAATTAACCCTCAGGGATCAACCATTTTCATTAGACTCCAAAGATAAACATAATACACATCTTGGGCCTATATAGTGTCCAATCCAAAAATACAACATAGCAAAATAAAGATATAAGTTGTTTCCCATCCCTTCGCATCACTTAAGAACCTTTCGCCGATTTGTCGCTCGCGACGTTGGTAAACCTGCCACACCGGTGGACATCCTTCTTCCTCTTCCGCATTCGTAACAATGCCGCCCTCTGAAAAATTCATCCAGTCTTCAAGGCAGAAGTCTAAAAATTGAGTACGAAAATATGATTTGTCCACCAATGGGGCCTCCGAAGGCTGGCGATTGATGTAGACTAAAATTAAGGTTGTAGATTTTAAACAATTACTCATGTGAACTCTTTAAAAATTATTGCGGCGCAAAATGAAACTTCATGGATTATTTTAAACACTAATTGATCTAGGCCTTGTAAATTAAAATAAGGCTACCGCTCGAACATAAGACGCTGTGAATCACAGTTCCACAGATGAGAAATCAGATGGCCGACATGCACGTGTATGAAATTGACGATAATCAAAATATGAAATTAATCTAGGCAAACTTTTGATAATTAACAGTCATTTGTATAATTTGGGCATAAAAATGGCCTATGTTTGAGAGCGAGAAAATCGAGAGGTATACTGTGGGTAGAAGTGGCAACAACTGAAAGGTCCTCTATTATAAGGAGAGGGTTGTTGCCTTGTTGGTTGCTGGAGTGGTAGGAGGGACTCCAAAGATGGGGTTGTCGTGGATCGGGACTTCCTGGAATCGGGACTTCCTGGAATCAGGACTTCCTGGAATCGGGACTGCCTGTGAACGGGTCTGCCAGGATGTCGCTGGAAAGACTGGTGACTGGGCGAGGCGGGGTCACTGTTGTCAGAAGGGTGCTCTGACAACTGCAGCGAGACCAGGAAAGATGGAGTCGCGCTTCTGGAAGGAGTGGAAGGACTTTCGGCGAGACCAGGAAGGATTGAGTTGTCAGAGGTAGTTGTAGGGAAGGTCGCCGGAACCTTAGAAAAGCTCCGACATTGGTGCGGCGGCAGGCGAGGGATTCACGGGGGCTTCACGATGCTGCGGCTCTGGAAAGAACAAAATTGAGGCACACGGGTTGCAATGCTCTGTTCGTTTCTTTTTTCTCAGCTACCATAATAGGTAGGAGAGGGATTGCTTTTAAAGGATGGGTTTAGGGTTTTCTTTGAGGGATTTTTTAATATTATATTTTGAAAATTAAATTTATCCTATTCTCATTTCAGAGCTTATAATATTATAGTTAAAATTACAAGCTTGCCCTTATTAACTCATCTTCTAAATTAACGAACCTTTGTATTCTGGGTCTCGTTGGTCGGTCACGCCAACAAGCCGAGCAAACATGCACGAATAACAAGCGCGATGCAAAATAGCACAGAGGCGCTATACAACACATAACGATCCAAATAAACGTGAAGACACCAAAATAAAAAATAAAAATAAAAAATAGATGCGACTCGGGTTGCATCAACGATTATGCCAGAACACCAAACCCGCTGAATCGAAATCTCTGCGCGATAGATCATATATGTGCCTGAAATGCGTTGGGGGAAGGAATACTAATGGGGTGACACCAGAAGCGGGCAGAGGCAACGCCGCCTCGACATAATAGTCACCAATTACCGGCTTCAGCTGGGACCCATGAAACACCGGGTGGATACGACTGTCAGGAGGGAGGCAGAGTGGTATGCCTGCGTGCCAACCTGGGCTAAAATCTCAATTGGCCCGTAGAACTTGCCTATTAACTTGGAATGAACCCTCTTGATCACTGAAACCTGGCGGTGTGGGCGGAGCTTTACGAACACCATATCACTGTCTATTAATTGAACGTCTCGGAGGTGGCGGTTGGCCGAGACCATCATCCGGTCCTGTGTGCGCTGGAGGTGCTGGCAGAGCTGAAGTAGTGTGGAGTCTCGATCGCGTAGGAGATCGGTTAGAGAAGCAACGACACATTCACAGGGGAAAGAACATGTGAGGGAAGGTGGTGGGTGTCCATAAACCTCCTCAAAAGGGATGGTGCCGACACTGGTGTCGAAGGACGTGTTGCTCGAGTACTCTGCCCAGGAAAACCAATCCACCCACACTTGAGGATTTTCACAGACAAAACACCGTAGATAAGTCTCTAAGTAATGATTCATCACCTTGGATTGCCCATCCGTCTGGGGGTGGTAAGCAGTACTCATGCGAAGCTAGGTTCCCAGCATCTTAAATAATGAGTGCCAAAAATAGCTCAAGGATAGTGGATCGCGGTTGTTCATAATGGAGCGCGGAAACCCATGTTGACGTACCCCCCCCGTCAATGAAAGCTGCAACAACTACCGGGTCCGTAAACGGGTGATAGAGGAAGATGAAGTGCACGCATTTGGAGTGGCGATCCACCGCCACCAAAATGCAATCCCATGTCTTGGAACGCAAAAGCTTGGAAACAAAAGTCATGGAGATGTCTTCCCAGATGCAGGTTGGAATAAATAGTGGGTGGAGGGAGACCCCCACGGAAAGTGACCTTGTACTTGGCTCGTTGGCATGGCAAGCAGGCCGCCACAAAGGATTTGACCCATTTGAACATGTCGGGGCAATAAGGAGAGGCCGTGAGGCGGCGGTATATACAAAAACATAGGCATGACCCCCTCAGGGGTCGAGTGGAACTCTGTGAGTAGGTGGGAATTAAGTTGGGACGTAGCTGAAATCACCAAAGGGTCGCAGTAGTAGAGGCGATCTCCTGTAAGACTGTATGGCGGGTGGGCGGTGGCATCTGCTTGTAAGGTTGCATCAATTGGATGAAGAGGGGGTCGGTCGCCACCTCATGCTGGAGAAGAGAAACATCCTCCCGAACCAGTCTGGAAATGGAGGCTAAACTAGCCGCTGGCGGCTACCGACACAGAGAGTTGGCTGCGCGGTTAGATGAGCCGGCGCGGAACTCGATAGAAAAATCATAGCCCAACAGTTTGGCCACTCAGACTTGCTGAGCCAGAGTAACAATTTTCTACTGAAGGAGGTACTGGAGGATATGATGATCCGCCCGGACCGTAATGTGGCAGCCAGGCAAGTAGGATGTGTTACCAACCGTACCTCCATCGACTCGTATTGGGGCATGACGTATCAGTGCTGCAAACAACAACGCGCACGAAGAACTCGACTATGATGGGGGTCATGACAACATGACGGGGATCACATCATCTAAGGAATAGACTCTATGTCTTGTCTTATCCCATGTGTCTTAAGCCCAATGGGGGGCATACTGATTTTAGCTTTAATGTTGACTCTAGCTTCATGATGACTCTAGCTTTAATGATTTACTTTCCCCATTTGTCTAAGGCCTAGGTGGGATGCCCCTTCTATTTAAGAACTCTTGTTATCTCTCTTTTGGGTAAGGAAAAAGGATAAAGGAATCTCTCTCTATCTCTCTTCTCTTTCGCTTGTGCAAGCACCGACCTAACCTCCTCCTCCCTCTCTACCTCCGCAACCTTGACGAGATCCAACAAGGGACGTCGTAGTTCCTCACGGGACATAGTCCTCCATCGACCCATTACGCGCTCAAACTCGCGAGCTCGTATCAGGACGCCAATGTTGAGCTGCTAGAACCAATACTATGAGCTTAGACTCATCAACGAAGGGGGGAGAATGTCGGTGACAAACAAACGACTGAAGTATGTAATGGACTATCTCACTTGCATCAAAATCACCCCGACACTTGTGCCGGAGGCGCCACACTCGACCACAAACGATTGCGGTCTGGGAGAGTCAAAATAGGGTGGTGCTCTATGGTGCACCGACACTCTCGGGGGGTCAACGTGTCCGTGTCGGACTCTCCGACACGCGTCCGACACGCCGACACGCTCGGACACGCGTGTCGGTGTGCCGACACGTTTTTTATCACGCGGGACACGCGTGTCCCCTGGGACACGCGTGTCCCGCTGTTTTTTAAAACACGTCGAGCCGCATTTTCATCCCATTTTGCCCGCAAGCTTCCTCATCCTCCCGCAGATCTAGGGCATCAGGTCGTCTTCCTCCATCTTCGTGCTAGGGCATCGTCTTCCTCCCGCATTCTTCGTCCTCTCACTCCGGCGAAGATCTTCTTCCTCCCGCAGAGCTAGGGCATTAGCTCTCCGACGAAGATCGTCTTCCTCCCACGTGCTAGCTCATTTATGCTCCGATTTGTCGTGCTTTCACTCCGGCGAAGATCTTCTTCCACTCTTCCTCCCGCAGAGCTAGGGCATCAGCTTTCCGGCGAAGGTTGTCTTCCTCCCGCAGAGCTAGGGCATCGTCGTTTTTCTTGCTCTTCTCCCGTGAGATCTAGGGCATCAGCTTTGAGCTCCAGGTATGCCATCCTCTACTCTTTGTGATTGAATTCTTGTTCCTCTACCTAACGGGCTCCAGGTCTTCCTCCCGCAGAGCTAGGGCATCAGATTGGACCGATTATTCTTGCTTCCAGCTCCAGGTATTCTTCCAGGCTTCCAGCTCTTCCAGGCTTCCAGCTCTTCTTGTTAACTTACTGATTGAATTCCTGTTCTTCATGATTGAATTCCTGACATTGTTAATTACTTATTGTTTGTAGTTATGTTTACTTACTGATATTTTAATCCTCTTGTTATGTTACTTACTGATATTCCTGACATTTTTAATGCTCTTGTGCACAGGAGTCTCCTCTTGTTATGTTTGGTAACTGACATTATTAATTCTCTTGTTATGCTAACTGACATTGTTATGCTGACATTGTTAAATGTTAATTGACATTGTTAATCCTCTTGTTATGTTATTTTAATTCTAGAGAAGATATTTTAATCTCACTGGATGAGTCAGACATGGAATCAGTTGTTTTTTTAGATGATATATAACATGTAAGTATGAGTATTACATTTTTATATGTCAAGTTTGTTCATTTATTGTCTATTTATTAGTATTTTACAATGTTTATAATTATAAAATATGAATTTAACAAACGTGTTCAAACGTGTCGAATATTACTAGTTTAGGAGAATGGACGAGTCACGTGTCGTGTCGTGTCGCGTGTCGGTGTCGGTGCAACATAGGTGGTGCTCAGGGCCTGGAAGACCATGGCCAGTTTTGGTGTTCAATGAAATTGCTGATATCTAATTTCTTCAACATGCTGGAGAGGGGTTTTGCAATTTTGCCATAATCTCCGATGAATCGTCGGTAATACCCTGTGAGGCCCAAGAAGCCACGGTTGTCGCAGAGAGATCGAGGTGTGGGCCACTGAAGAATAGCACACACCTTGTCCTTGTCCATAACAACTTCTTGAGTCGAAATGGTGTGTCCCAAGTGCTATTTAGGTCTTAGCGAAAGTGCACTTCTCGGAGTTCCTCTGGAAAGTGTGCATCTGGAGGGTGGCGAGGGTCATCCGCACATGATGAAGGTGGTCCTGCCAGGAGAGGCTTTAAACGAGGATGTCATCAAAGAAAATCAAGATATACTTGCGCAGGGCTAACCAAAACAGATCATTCATGGTGGCCTGAAAAGTGGCAGGTTCATTCATCAAGCCAACGACATGACGAGGAACTCATAATGTTCGTCATGCGCGAAATGCCGTCTTGTGAATGTCCTCGTTCCGCACTCGTATCCGATGACACCCTGCGCGGATGTCTAATTTGTAGAAATAGGATGCTCCTCGTAGCTTGTCCAACAACTCTTGAATGACTGAAATTGGGTATTTGTCCGGGATGGTGACCTTGTTGAGTTCCTGGTAGTCCACGCAATAACGCCAGTTGTCGTCCTTCTTGCGGACAAGGATAACCGGGCTTGAGAAGGGACTAACACTAGAGCGAATTATACCCGCGACATGCATGTTGTGCATAAGTGTCCATTTCGTCCCATTGCACGTGATCGTATCGATACGACCAAACAGACACGGAGGACACACCCACTTGTAAGGAGATGCGGTGATCCGTCGACCAGGGCGGTGGATGGCGGGTCATAGAGGCGAACACACCTGGGAAGGGATCCAAAATGGCCTCCAGGGCCGGAGGGATCGGTGAAGGTGGAACGTCCTGGTCCACGACGTGCCAGAAGTACACAACACAATCAACATCAGCCGTTTTCTGAAGGGAACGAAGAGAGATGGTCTGGCGTAGGATGGCATTGTCTCCCTTCAGCAAGTAGGGGTTTCCTTCTTGGAGAAACCTCATAGTCATGTGATCCCAGTTCTCGCTGACGTCACCGAGAGTACAGAGCTATGCGACCCCTAAGATAATGTTCGCACCGCCCAGTGCAAAGACATAAAAGTCAGCCCGACAGGGGCAAGGGGCCACAGTATGGGGATGAGTCGAGCAAAGGCCGCCCGTGGCCCGGCGGCGACCATCCCCCAGACAGATGATGAAGCGAGGGGCAAGACTTAAGGAAACTGTAAGCAATCCATCAGGCGCAGAGAGATGAGGTTAGTGCTCTCACAATCAATCATCAAGATCACAATAACCCCCTAGTTTGTTCCTGAGAGCTTTATCGTCCGAGGTTCCAAGATACCCCAATGACAAACATTGAAGGTCCAACTGATGGAAGGTCGCAGTTAGACAGTCAGCGTCAGTCAGATCCACTTCAAGTTCCTCAAAATCCGTTAGAGTAACTTTGGGATCCTCATCACTGATGCGGATTCAGAGGTCTTTCAACGGACAATCGTGAGTCTGGGAGTAAGGCTGTTTGTAGAGAAAATACAGGCCCTTGGTACGAAGATCATGGTACTCCTGATTGGATAACTTGGGGGTGGGCTATCTGCCTTGGAGGACGCTGTGGTGGAGCAGGCCAGCTTGGGGGAGGGAGCGCCTCCTGCTGTAGGGGGCGGTAGGCCACTACAGGTCTGGCGGCAGGGTAAGTAGAAGTCATCGTGGGCGGTCGGCCAGTGTCTGCCAGCCTGACCTAGAAATCCGCTTCAGCCAAGCGGGCGAGGTCCATGGCCTCGACAATAGATGGCGGGTTGTGGGTGCGCAGACGAGCATAGATATTTGGGAGGAGTCCATGCATGAAGAAGTTGAGGTAGTGGTTCGGCGGAAGGCCTGACACATGCATGGAGAGAGCAATAAATTCGTCAATGTAGTCGTCGAGGGATTCCGTCTAGCAGACGCCACAAAGTAGCTCCACCACGGAGCCTGAGTAGCGAGTGTCATATCGACGATTGAGCTTATGTTGGAGAGTGGTCCAAGACACAGCTGGTGTGGAATGACAAAGCCAACACACCCAATGGAGAGCAGCGTCCTCCTTGCCAACTACAGTTGTACATCCTGTACTGACTTTGTGTGGCTCGGAGATCTGCTGAATATCAAAAGACTACTTTGCTCGGGCAATCTATCTCGTGAGATCGGTGCCGTTGAAAGAAGGAATGTTGAAGGATCGGAGGCCAAACGGCGGCCGGTGGTGTTGGGCTCTTGTAAGAGTCCGGAGGTGCCCCGAGATGGGATGGGGAGTCCGCGTTGGAGGTCGCGAACATGCTTTGGCAATCAACCATGATGACATCAAGCTTCACGTCCATGCGCAACATGAGTGCTTGGAGGGAGGCGATGGCGTCGTCATGACCTTCCAGGCGACCGAGGATTGCCAGATCAGCTGGAGGAGGAGACGCCAGTGCATCAGAATGTGCCATGGAGCGGAGCTGAGGGGGCATGCACATGGTTAAGCCACAACGTGAAGCACACTGAGGAGGTTGCCTAGAAGTGTAGCGGCGCAGTGCTGGAGGGGATAACCAGAGGAACGACGGATAGCTAGCGCAGCAGTAGGGCACAAAAATTGTGCGGCTTTAGCTGAAATGCACAACGAGAAGTGGGGATGTCGATGGCAGAAGCTCAAGGTGAGCATGTGTGGGTGTCGATGGCGGGACAGGCAAAGTCGAGGTCGTCAAAGATGCGATGTCGATGAGGGAAGATAATGTGAGATTGAGCAGTCGAAGCTTGTGGGGGTGGCGAAGTCGAAGGCAAAACGAGGAGCGTTGGTAATGCTTCCGGCAACGGAGACAGCAGCCGGAAGGAAGGCTAGGTCAGACCAAGTGTTACCAATCAGAAAGAAGGGTTCCTGCGGGAGAAATGAAAGGGAGTGAAGAGAAAAGAAGAAGAGAATTTAACCCCTAGGGTTCCACCTTTTTTCATAGAATCCAAAAATAAACATAGTACACACATCTTGGGCTTATATAGTGCCCAGTACAACATAGCAAAATAAAGATACAAGTCGTTTTCTAACCCTTCGCATCATTTAAGAACCTCCGCCGTTGCGTCTCTTGTGACGTCGGTTAACCCGTCACACCGGTGGACGTGCTTCTCCCTCCCCCGCATCTGTAACATCATTCCATGTTAATGATGGTAACATGAACTTGTTGATTATTTGGAGACCTTGAAGGTCAAAAAATTGTTCTGCAGGGTTTGTCCCATTGAATGTGGGTATGTTGACGCGACGAATGTGGGAAATTAAGCTCCGTACATTGGTCGGAGAAACTCATGGGGTTTCATTCTTATTGTCGAGCGTAGCGTTGGGCTAAGTTGACGATGGCGGTGCTACATGCGGTTGATTATTGGAGATGAGGGCTTGGATGTCGTGGATGGCCTTTTGGTGGTCTGAAAGTAGGTTATTGTCATGATCAATGCGGTCCAACAATGATTCGAGGGAAGGAGGGGCACCCTTGTCATGAGACATACAACGAATTTCCGTCATTAACGACCATACTCGTGCCCAAGTGGGACTGCTGAACATGCAAAAATCTTCTGCCACAATATTCTACAACGCTGTCTGTTAGATACACAGAAAAAAGTTGTTGGCGGAATGAGGTGAGGCTCGTTGCAACAAAAACCTATTAAGCACCGACACTTCAAAATGCCTAGCGTGTCGGTGTCGGACTCTTCGACACTCGTCCGACTCTCCGACACTCTCTGACACTCGTATCGGAAGTCCGACACGCTGACTCACTCGGGACTCAGATGTAATCTTGGTTAGGATTTGAATTCTGAAAAGCTTGAAGAGGGCTGAGCGGGCAAAATTGATTTTAGGGTTTTATTTTTGAAAAGTTCCAACGAGGACCGAGCGGCCAAAAGCTGAATTTTCGCGCGCAATAACCAAGTTCATCGCGTTGGACGTTTAGAAGTTTGTTAATTTCGCTCGAGTAGATTTCTCACGTGCTCTACGAATCGAACCCTTAATGAGATTATTAGTCAACCACAAGCAGAATTGCACCAAATAATTTATGAATAAGGATAAATTAGCAAAAGAACGATCGGGACAAGGTTAGGATTTTAGAGCACATAAATATAAACTATGAGATCGGAGCGGGGGTACCCAAAGTTGTGCGGGAAAGTGAGTCCAGGCCAAACCAGTCGGCACGGGAGAGAAGGTACGCCTCGCCCAATGACTACTTCAATCGCGACTGGGCGAACAACGGGGTACCAGAATAGAGCTTTGGGGTTGACGGTTCTCTCACGAAACTGGAACGAACGACGCCAGAGAAGAATGGAGGGGTCGACGACGTCGGATGGCTAGGTCGCGGTTGGAGCAGTTGTCGAACGCGTCTTCGCTCGGGTCTGGCGAACGACGTCTCTCACGGCACGACCGAGGGACGAGCAGTGGTGAGCCCGAATTCAGAACCTTTGCAGGCGTGGCAGTTGGAGGCGGGAATTGGCCGTCGCTGGCGATGTGGAATCCGGAGGGTAGGCCGACACTTGCACAAAAACGAGGAAATCGTTTCTCTGCTCTTGTCTGGGATATCTTTCCTTTGTGCGGCCAAATGATAAATAAGTGAGGCCGGTCTCTCTCTTTTTTTGGCATACATTTTTGGCATAAAATGAATTTCATTGATCGGTCCAAATTGGGATTTCCTAATAACTCCTGAAATTAATGGCTCCCATTTAATTTCAATTTATGTTTTCCTTAAAATAACCTAAGCTTGCCGTTAACATCCTAACCAATGTTTTTAAGATCGCGATTTAGATCGTAAGATCGTCCGATCTTACGATCTTACACAGGTGACCGATCCACGTTCTACGTGGGATCGCCAGGACACTAAGATCGTTAAGATCGCAGTGTAAGATTGTAAATCGGTAGGATCGCCGGACTCATCGATCCTAGAATCCGGTATAAGTAAATTTCCCGATCCATCGTTCTAGGTCATCCCGGTCCCGATCCGTCACAGCAGGTGTCAGCGTCTTCTGTAGCAGGTCCCGATCCGTCGTTCTTCTTCTTCTTCTTCTTCTTCTGCAGCAGGTCCCGATCCGTCGTTCTTCTTCTTCTTTTGCAGCAGGTCCCGATCCGTCGTTCTGTTCTTCTTCTTCTTTAGATGATAAAAGCTCTGCTAGTTTTTTCAAGAGAAGTGAAAAAACACAATCAACAATTAACAACATTTTTAAAAAGGGGGTGCGAGAGGAAGCATGTAATGATATTGCCTCATTCATCTACAACAACACAATACCATTTAATGTGGTAAAGAATGATGAATTCCACAAGATGTGTGAGTCTATTTCAAGACATGGATTGAGTTTCAAACCACCATCTTATCATGAAATTAGGGTCAAATATCTGAAGCAACAGTATGATTTGACAGTGGAGACTCTTGCTGAACGTAGAGTTCATTGAAAGAAGTTGGGATGCACAATAATGATCGATGGGTGAACGGATAAAAGAAGAAGAACACTAATAAATTTCTTAGTAAAGAGCTCTAGGGGAACAGTTTTCCTCAAATCTATTGATGCTTCTCATATGACAAATAACAGAGAAGATCTTTAAGATGATTGACGACATTATTGAGGAGGTTGATGAAGATAATGTTGTCCAAGTAGTGATAATGCTGCAAACTACAAAGTTGCCAGAGAAATGTTGATGGCTAAAAGGAAAAAGTTGTATTGAACACCTTGTGTCGCGCACTGCATTGACTTGATGTTGGAGGATATGGAGAAGAAGATAGCTGTGCATCATGAGACAATTCCAAAGACGAGGAAAATTACAACTTATATTTATTCTAGAACTAATCTCATATCGATCTTGAAAAAATTTACAAAAGATAAAGATTTGGTGAGACCAGGAATGACTCGCTTTGCCACTGCATACTTAACTCTGGGATGCCTTCATGACAAGAAACTAGTATTGATAAGAATGTTTAACTCAGATGAATGGAAGGGTAGTCGGTTTGCAGCTTCCAGAGATGGAAAATTGATTGACGATGTGATTATGGATAGGGAGTTTTGGAAGAATACTGTTATTTGCTTGAAGGGGGCATATCCATTGATGAAGGTGCTTCGATTGGTTGATTTAGATGAGAAGCCTGACAAGGGATTCATTTATGAGGAAATGGATAGGGCCAAAGAGAAAATTGCACAGGCCTTTGATGGTGTGCAAAAATAGCAAGTGTTTTTAAATAAAATGTAGCATTATTTATTTGTGTCTTGTTTTAATTTATTTGAATTTTTTTTCATTGTTTAGTTATCAACCTATATGGGATGTTATTGATGCAAGATGGGACAAACAACTCCATTGGCCCTTGCATGTTGCTGGCTATTATTTGAACCCCCAATTTCATTACAGTCCTACATTTAAGGCTGATTATGAAGTAAAACATGGACTATATGATTGTATAGAAAGAATGACGGGGGTAAATTTAGATGAAATTACAAAAATTGATAGCCAACTTAAAGATTTTAAGAATAAGAGACAATTTTTTGGATCAATAGTTGCCAAAGCTGGAGTTAATATCAAAACTCCAGCGGCGTGGTGGGATTCATATGGGGAGGAACATCCAATGCTTCAGAAATTTGCTCTTCGTGTGCTAAGCTTGACATGTAGTTCCTCTGGATGTGAGAGGAACTTGAGTGCCTTTGAAATGGTATAATTTAAAAAATAAGAAATCTTTTATATGTTGCATTTAAATTATGCTATGTATATTAACTTGTTTGATTTTTTTTAGGTGCACACAAAGAGAAGAAATCGCTTAAAGCAAAAGACCATGAATGATGTCATCTTTGTGATGATAAATTCAAGATTGAGCAAAATGAAAAAAAGAGTACGAATAATTTCAATTTTGATGATATCCCTTCAGATGATGAGTGGATTGTTGAAGATGAAGATGAAGACAATCTGAATGATCTTGGGGACACTTATGAAGTAGATGCTTCAAATGAAGCGGAGTTGGATACTCCTGATTTTATTGAAGAACTTGCTGCAGTCGCAGGAGAGGAAGAAAAACAAGTGGTTGAAGGAGAGGAAGATGCTTTTGAGGAAAATTTGAATTTTGACTTAAGTGATTTTATTTAAAGTTTAATTGAACACTTTTGAGTTTGTCTTTTTGGAATATTATATTTTGATGTGATGGTATGATATGCAACTATGCATTAATTACAATGTCTTTTATATTAATATTTGTCGAATGCTGATTGTCATATTTTTCATGCTTTTGTTTTACATTTTTCTGATGCTTTTGTTTTATAAAAATAGTTTTTCCAATGTGTATAATTTTTTTAATTTTTATTATAATACGATCTTACGATCCGTGTCGATCTTACATTTTACGATCTTAGGGATGCCTCCCGATCCTAAGTAAGACCTCGATCTTCACAACATTGGTCCTAACTACTATATTACCAGATCTTTTTTTTAAGAGCCTCATCGGACGGTCAACTCGAGGAGCCGTAAATGGAAACGATTACATGAACTAAAAAAACAAGAGCATAAGATAAAGAAAACAACAAATAAAAATAAAAAATTAGACGAACTTAAGATGCGTCACAGGGGCGCATCAGACTCGCGTGTCCCGCTCAATCGGACACGCATGTCCCGCTCAATCGGACACGCATGTCCCTAAGCTAGCTACTTATGGTGAGGTGAGAATCAATTTGTCTTGTAAGTATAATTTTTATGAAAAATGTTTTAAAGTTTATATACAAAAGTGAGAGCATATTTGTTAATGATTGGTAGAAAATGAATTGAAAAGTGTTTAAAAGTCTCAAGCAGTGATTTATTTGAGGTGAAAAAATTAGAAGATGAGGTGAATGGTACAATAACGAGTCTTGCTCCTAAAAAAGTGTTTTTGCCCCCTTATAGCATTTCAAGTAGTGAAGGTAGATCTACTAGTGATGTGAATATTTTCTCTAGAAAAAAGAAGTTTGAAAATGGGGGAAAATGCTTGCTTAAAATCCATTATTTTTACTGATGATATATAATGGTAATTGACGACGTGCCTCGATCGACTCGCGTGTATTCCCGCAGGAGGCGCTGAACCGCTTCCCGGACGAAAAATCGGAATCTGTAATCACGTCCGGATGTTCGAGTCAAGTCAATTTCGTGTTTGGTGTTTTTTATTCTGAGGTGTATTTAACCCCCGATCGGTCCAAACAATCGTAGCCGTCCAATCAGGGTGGTTTTATTTCTTGTTGTACTATGCAGTTAATAGGTTTTCATTTAGGGTTATATATAACCCGGTGGTTTGGAGGGATTTTTATGAAAAATGTTTTAAAGTTTATATACAAAAGTGAGAGCATATTTGTTAATGATTGGTAGAAAATGAATTGAAAAGTGTTTAAAAGTCTCAAGCAGTGATTTATTTGAGGTGAAAAAATTAGAAGATGAGGTGAATGGTACAATAACGAGTCTTGCTCCTAAAAAAGTGTTTTTGCCCCCTTATAGCATTTCAAGTAGTGAAGGTAGATCTACTAGTGATGTGAATATTTTCTCTAGAAAAAAGAAGTTTGAAAATGGGGGAAAATGCTTGCTTAAAATCCATTATTTTTACTGATGATATATAATGGTAATTGACGACGTGCCTCGATCGACTCGCGTGTATTCCCGCAGGAGGCGCTGAACCGCTTCCCGGACGAAAAATCGGAATCTGTAATCACGTCCGGATGTTCGAGTCAAGTCAATTTCGTGTTTGGTGTTTTTTATTCTGAGGTGTATTTAACCCCCGATCGGTCCAAACAATCGTAGCCGTCCAATCAGGGTGGTTTTATTTCTTGTTGTACTATGCAGTTAATAGGTTTTCATTTAGGGTTATATATAACCCGGTGGTTTGGAGGGATGAAGAGGATCAAAGGTTTAGGAGATTTACTGGAACCGCTCGGTCGAACGGTGCGACGCCGACAACCCCACCTTCTCCCTTTTGGTGCGACGCCAAAGGACTTCCCCGCCTTGCCGATTCCACCCCACTGTCGCCGCCTCCTCTCCCGTAAGCCCATATCCCTCTTTTCCCCCACCAGTGGCATTCCTCCCCTCCTCCTCCCTCTCCCTTGTGACGTCACGTAAAATATGTACAGGTAATATTTCTTATTAACCTATAAACTAACTAGTTAATAAGTTAAGAAATAAAGTTAGTATTAAATCAAATAAACCGGTAGGAGTAATGGACCAGCACTAGCCGGTCTAAAACATGCGTGTCATGTTATTAACGAGCGGCATCGGGTAAAAGGGGAAGAAAGAATCCCGCACTTTTCATTCCTCCAGTCGTGCCCGACGAAAGCCGCAGGAAGCCGCAAATCGCCGATCGACGCCGATCTTCGTAGAAGGCCCAAATCTCCTCCGATTCTCTCGATTTCTCTTCCTAAAGCAACGTAATCACTTCCCCTCTAGTCCTTTTGTTCCTTTTCCAAAGATCATATACAAATTGAAAAGGGAGAAAACCCTAGAGTTGGGAGATTTCAGATTTTCTTGGATCTTTTTCTTCTAAAATGTTTCTGTAATGAATTATGAGGCTACAAACTATATTTCGTTCACTTTAAGTGTAACCCTAGGTAACTATCTCATGTAGGAAGCTTTACACATTAGGGCAAAAATTTAAGGCATACTATGTTATTTAGAGCTTGCTAGCATGCATATGTTATTTAGTGTAGAATTCATGTAGATTATTCCAACTCGCCCATGGAAGGTTAGAGATTGCTACCCTACCCTAAATGATTGAAAACCCCTAATTGAAAATGTAGGGCAGCGATATGTAGCATTCTTTAGCTTACATCGGTGAAAGGGAAATCTATTTAAAGGAATTAATTAGTGGTTGCATGAACCTTAAGATAGTAGGGCAGCAATTCCCTAGACGATTGAAGCCTCCTTTGGCCTAGGTAAGTCAAGGGGATACCATATAAATGTCTAGTGGTGTAGTAACATACACCAAAAGCATCAACTTGAGAGTTTTGGATGATATGTTGTAGGTTATGACGTCTCAAGGCAGTGGTAGACGTAATGACGAAGGAAGGAAGGATGAAGACCAAAAAAAAGGTACGGGAAAATGAGCAACGCAAGGATAAGGGCAAAGAGAAAGTAGGGGTGAGTTCTTCTTCCCTATGGAAGTTACTATGCTTTCTTTATTACTTATGCTTATATGTCGTGCTTACATCTTCCCTATTAACAAAATAATATAATCTTATAAGAAATATAAATTTATGTAAACAAGATACTATAAGCTTAGATTAAGGCAAGGAAAGCAATACGCGAATAAGCCGCAAGAAAACCGTAACAATGCAAGAAATAAAAGGAAAACGGAAAAGAACCCTTCGAGTGACGGGCTATGGAAAGTGTTAACCCAATTAGAAGATGAGGAGAATAATCTTCCTTCATCGTGCGAGTTAAGGGCACGAATGGTAATATGTACGTTCGAGACAAGGACACGTGAAAATATTACATTAAGTGTGAGATAAAGACACTTAATTTACATTTCAGATAGTCCACACTTAAAAGCGAATTAAAAGGCAAAGAAAGAAAGAGATGTTATGAATAAGTAAGATAAGTCATGATAGGACTGAAAATTAAAGGAAAGAAATATGCCAAAATATTAAGAACTGATCGTAAAAGGAAAAACAAGGAAAAACAAGAATTCACATAGTCATTTGACTAATATAAAATAAAACTAAACAAATCAAGGAAGAAGCGGTTCCAGCCACCAGTAGCCAGCGTCCACCATGTACTCCTCGCCAGGAGAAGAGGTATCGGCTTTGGGTTGAAGTCGCGACAGCGATGCCTGGCGTCCTGGATGACCACAGGTCGAGGTGCAGTGACCCAGAGTGTCCACATGAGGAGTTCCAGTTTTATTTCATGTAGTATCAGTATTAGTTCTCATGATATATATGTCTGTACATATTAGCTGTATGTTATGAGTCAGTTGCATATGTATAGTATGGTAAGCCTCTTTTTGTATGTTAGGGCTACATTTTTGGACTTATGTATAAGTATCAGAAATTTTTAATGAAATGAAATGGTTTATTTTGTCCTGATATTTTATTTCTCGTACTCTCTTATATTGCTGTACTCTGAATGTTCGTACATTGCTCTTTATGAAATGCTAATTTATATTGTAGCGGTAGCCGTAAGAAGGCTGTTACAATAAATTGGTATCAGGGGCAGGTTACGAACAATATGGTGATACGAGTACGTAAAGAAATATCAGATGAAAAATACTACCAAAGTATGTCTGATACCTTACGATGTTTTCCAATTCCTGAATTTACCTTTTCTCTTTCAGGAATTTCCTCGAACATATTTGAGTAGAAGAGAGAGGGAAGAATTAGAAAGAGAGCGAGCTGCGATGACAGAAGAAAGTTACAGCTCCGGAAGGTCTAATCCTCCCTTAGTGGAGGTTTTGCAAGCCTTGGCGGAGGCCATTCGAATGGGAAATTCTGCATCACTACCAGCCCCAGATGCGGTGGATCGACACTTACAGTTTTTGGATATGAGGCCGCCAACCTTTTGTGGTGGTGTTACACAAATGGAAACAAAAGACTGGATTAAGAAGATTGAAATTATCTTTCAGGCAATGCGATGTCCGGAGGATCGATAGAATGAACTAGTTACCTTCCTCTTCGAGGGAGAGGCTAGTAGATGGTGGGATAGTTTGAAGCACGAAATATTTTATGGACGGTTGCTAACCGATATTCCTTGGGATGAATTTTTGGATGAATTCATCAATTGGTTTGTGCCGCCATCCAAGAAACGGATCCTGCAAGAGAAGTTTCTTCGTCTAATGCAAGGAAATAGATCAGTCGTACAATATGAAATTGAGTTTACTTAGCTAGCATACTATGCGAGTAACATGGTTCCAAATGAGCGAGAACGTTATTTCCGTTTTCAGCTAGGTCTGCTAGAAGATGCTAGAGTACATCTGATTTCCCAACGAATTCACCATTACAATGAGTTGGTAGAGACGACAAAATTAATTGAAAGAGATGTGGAGAGCTCGCAGAGGAGGATTGAAGTACAACCAAAGAGGGTGCCGAAAGAACAGAGCAAGACTTTTTCAGGTAAAAGTGAAGGCTCAAAGTGGAAAAATTTTAAAAGGTCATCCGGTGCCATCCCCTGCAGCCAGTGGTACTATCAGCTATCCCATTTGTGGGAAATGTGGCAAAACTCACCCAGGAGAGTGTTTAAAGGGGACAAGGATATGTTTTAAATGCCACCGTCCTGGGCATTTGAAGTATGAATGCCCCTTGTGGAAAACATAAGCTGGAAGGGATACCAGAGGAGGTCCAGGTCAAAGCTCAACTTTGCATTCTCTTGACAAAGGAAAGGGCCTTGAATCAGTGGCGTCAGGATCTGTTTTTCAACCCAGGGAAGAAAGGCAAGTACAACCAAGAGTTTTTAACCTTAACCAACAAGAAGCGAAAACACATGATACGGTGATCACAGGTATGGTTTATGTTCACAATCATATTATGAAAATCTTATTCGACACTGGAGCCAACAACTCTTTCATAGCTTCAACAACAATGAAACATCTAAATATAGAACCTCAACAGTCCTATAATGACATAAAAGTCACAATACCGAACAATACAAAATTGAATACAAAGTTTAGATGTACAGTATGTCTAACAATTGATAATCAACCATTCAAAAAAATGTTGCCGTTCTACCCCTATCTGAATTCGATATCATCTTAGGGATAGATTGGTTAACCAAGCATGAAGCGATCATCAATTGTAAGAAGAAGGAAATTGCATTCACAGTGAACAATCAGCCACGATGTAATTTTACCGGAATGAGTGAAGTTTCAAAGATCATGATATCTTCTTTTAAAGCAATGAAGAAATTAAGGAATGGTTGTGAAGCTATTTTGGTAATGCTAAAGGGAAGTGATACAGTGAAATGTGAACCGACGACAGTTCTTGTAGTGTGTGATTTCCTTGATTTCTTTCCGGATGAGTTACCAGGATTACCTCCGTTTTGAGAAGTTGAGTTCGCCATTAATTTGGTGGAAGGAGCAACACCTGTAGCAAAAACACCATACCGTATAGCTCCCAAGGAAATGACAAAATTAAAAAGCTAATTAGAATAATTATTAGATAACGATTTCATACGTCCAAGCACATCACCGTGGGGAGTCCCAGTGCTATTTGTGAAAAAGAAAGATGGTTCGCTACGATTGTGTATCGATTATCGTGAACTTAATAAGTTGACGATCCAAAATCAATATCCGCTACCCCGCATTGATGATTTATTCAATCAATTAGTCAATGCAAAAGTATTTTCAAAAATTGACTTGAGATCGGGTTATCATCAAATGAGAATCAAGGAAGAGGATATTTACAAAACGGCTTTTAGCACGAGATACATACACTTTGAGTTCGTAGTTATGCCGTTTGGATTAACAAACGCGCCAGCTGTATTTATGGATTTAATGAACCGGATCTTCAAGGACTTCTTAGACAAATTCGTCATTGTGTTCATTGATGATATTTTGATATATTCAAAGGACAAGGAGGAACATGCAAAGCACTTGCATATTGTGTTGCAAGTATTGAAGGACCATGACTTATATGCAAAATTCTCAAAATGTGAGTTTCTTGGGTCATGTCGTTACGAAATATGGATTATCTGTAGACCCAACGAAAGTAGAAGCCATTATGAACTGGCCAATGCCAGTTTCTGTCACAAAAATTAGGAGTTTCCTTGGATTGACAGGTTACTACAGGAAATTTGTAAAAAACTTTTCAGCAATTGCTTAGCCATTGACGAAATTAACTCGAAAGAACGTCCCGTTTATGTGGACTGATGAATGTCAACATGCATTTGAAGGATTAAAAGAAAAGTTGACAACAACACCGGTGTTGGTCATGCCATGTGGTAATGAAGGTTTTCAAATTTATAGTGATGCATCTTTGAAAGGTCTTGGGTGCGTCTTAATGCAAAATGGTAAAGTTATGGCTTATGCATCACGACAATTGAAAAATGCTGAACGTAATTATTCGACTCACGATTTGGAATTGACAGCGATTGTGTTTGCTTTTAAAATTTGGTGACATTATCTTTATGGTGCCCAATATGAGCTTTTTACGGATCATAAAAGTTTGAAATACATTTGTTCTCAAAAGGAAATCAACATGCGACAAAGGCGATAGTTGGAACTGATAAAAGATTACGATGTTGATATCAATTATCATCCCGAGAAAGCTAATGTTGTAGCCGTTGCACTCAACAGGAAGACTCTAGCGTCCATGATTGTACCAATAATAGAGCTAAAAAAGTTATTGCGAGATCTGCAAAAGTTAGAACTGCTTACATGTATCTCTGCATCCCAAACTCAAGGCTTGTTCTTTCAATTGATAGTGGAACACTCACTTACAGAAAGAGTAAGGAAAGTGATGAATCAGGATCCTATCTTTATGAAATTTTTGGACAAGGTTAGGAGTGGCCAGTCAACTACATTTGTAGAGAATGATGGGTTGTTATTTTTAAATGAAAGATTATGTATTCCTAATGCCAATTCAATTCGATCTGAATTACTTTATGAAGCGCATCATACAACTTATTCAATTCACCTTGGAAGAAAGATGTGTCAAGACCTCAAACAAGAGTTCTGGTGGCCAGGAATGAAGACCAATATCATCAAATATATTGTCAAGTGTCAAACTTGTCAACTGGTAAAGGCAGAACATCAGAAGCCTGGTAGATACTTGCAATCCTTACCCATTCCGGAGTGGAAGTCGGAAGATATCACTATGGACTTCGTGATGGGGTTACCAAGGAGCAAAGTAGGAAATAATGGTATATGGGTGATTGTAGATCGACTCACAAAAGTTGCACATTTTATTCCTATGAAGAATGACAGTCCAGTTCAAAAGTTAGTCGACCAGTACATTGATAATATTGTGAAATATCATGGAATTCCCCGATCTATTGTTTTCGACAGAGATGAACGCTTTACATCTGATAGTTGGAAGTTAGTACAAAAAAGATTTGGAACAAGATTACTGTATAGCACTGCATTTCACCCGCAAATTGATGGTCAGTTCGAGTGAATCATTCAGATGTTAGAAGACCTCTTAAGGATGGTCGTACTAGATCTACGAGGATCATGAGAAAAATACCTGTCACTGGTAGAATTTTCTTATAATAATAGCTACCCGTCAAGTATTCATATGACACCATTTGAAGCTTTATATGGGCGGAGATGCCGTACCCCATTAAGTTGAGCGGACGATGGTGAACAAAGGTTATTCAAAAAGGAACGAGTGGATAAATTAAATGATAAACGTGCAATTGTACGAGAAAGGTTGAAAGTAGCGCAAAACAAACAACAAAAATATTATAACGCCAGACATCGAATGGTTGAATTTAATTTGGGCGATATGGTATGCTTGAAAATAAAACCTTTCAAAGGCGCTTAACGCATTTGTCGACTTTGGAAACTTAGTCCATGATATGTAGGACCTTTCCCAATCACTGAAAGGATTGGAGAACTTGCATATTGCTTGGCATTATCTGATGCTATTCAGAATCTCCACGATGTATTCCACGTGTCTTCCTTGAGAAAGTTTGTAGCAGATCCAGAAACGATAGTCCCTTCAGATCAGATTCAAATTGAAGCTGACTTATCAAGTCCAACAGAGCCATACAAAATAGTGGATTGACAGAACAAGCAACTCCGAAACAAAGAAGTTCGATTTGTCAAAGTCTGGTGGAAAGGACACAGTGTACACGAAGCTACTTGGGAAAAAAAGAGGATATGCGTGACCTTTTTCCCTTTCTATTTGATGAAGATGCAGAATGAAGATTTTCGCGGACAAAAATCCAATAAGAAGGGGAGAATTGTGACATCACGTGTACAAGTAATATTTCTTATTAACCTATGAACTAACTAGTTAATAAGTTAAGTTAAGAAATAAAGTTAATATTAAATCAAATAAACCGGTAGGAGTAATGGACCGGCAATAGGCCGTCTAAAACATGTGTGTCATGTTATTAACGAGCGGCATCGGGTAAAAGGGGAAGAAAGAATCCCGCGGTCTTTATTTCCTCCAGTCGTGCCCGTCGAAAGCCGCAAGAAGCCGCAAATCACCGATCGACGCCGATCTTCGTAGAAGGCCCAAATCTCCTCCAGTTCTCTCGATTTCTCTTCCTAAAGCAAGGTAATCACTTCTCCTCTAGTCCTTTTGTTCCTTTTCCCAAGATCTTATACAAATTGAAAAGGGAGAAAACCCTAGGGTTGGGAGATTTCAGATTTTCTTGGATCCTTTTCTTCTAAAATGTTTCTGTAATGAATTATGAGGCTACAAACTATATTTCGTTTACTTAAGTGTAACCCTAGGTAACTATCTCATGTAGAAAGCTTTACACATTAGGGCAGAATTAATTTAAGGCATACTATGTTATTTAGGGCTTGCTAGCATACATATATTATTTAGTGTAGAATTCATGTAGATTATTCCAATTCACCCATGTAAGGTTAGAGATTGCTACCCTACCCTAAATGAGTGAAAACCCTAATTGATAACGTAGGTGTTATGTCGCCGCATCCACTACAGTTTCAAGGGCAGACGTACTCTCGGCGACCAAAAGAACGGAGGCCAAACAACAGGGCTGAACCATCCGGTTCAACCCCCAACCAATGAAAGGAGCCAAGGGGGACTGAACCAACCCGGTTCAGTCCCCAAGTGGGGGGGGGGGGCGGCCGGCCCCCTTGGGCCCCGGGTATTAATAGACCCGGGGCTCCCTCTTGATGGGCATACACTATTATTCTCAAGGTACCTTCTCTTTTTCTCTTCCTAACCCTAATCCTCCTTCTCCTCTCTAATCTCCCCTAGATCTCTCTTCTTCTTTGCAAAACCCTAACATTTGGTATCAGAGGATCGTTCCTGCGACGATGGTGACACACTCGGAAGCCGAAACCGCGCGGCTCGCATCCCTCGAGGAGAACTATGTAGGGTTGTCGGACACGATGGTGACGCTCGAAGAACAAGTGAAATCCTCCCAAAAAAATCTAGAGGATCGCTTGGACGCGCGCATGGAGGAGATCAAGACCCTACTCGCGCAAAATCTGAAAGGAAAAACCCACGCGGTGGAAGGATCCGAAACCGAAGCATCCTACCATCTTCTGGCGCAGAACGACACGGGAATCGGAAGTGTAACGCAGCAGGTGACCGGATCTGGGTCTACAGGAGGCGGAACGCCTGTTCCGGGAGCGACGGAAGCCGATCTCACGCGGATCGGCGCTTACGCCGTCCGCACGACGGGATCGACGCAGGAATGGTGCGGGCCCCCTGGAGGGGCCATCAGCGGCTCGATGGAGGCCGGCTACCGCCGGCCAGGTGGCTGGAGGCCGCCGGAAGGACCAACGGTACCGAACGGGCCGTTCGACGCCCATTCCGTCTGGAACGGACCGGGATTGCAGCCGGGTCCCTCGTGGCGGGGTTCAGGGCAGGGAGCAACTCCTTTTCGACCTACTGGAGTGAATGCGGTCCCAATCGGGGGTGTGGCGGACATCCTACCACTACCCCCGCTATATGGAGGACCGACGTAATATGGAAATGGCAACCCATGGGGTGGAGGGCAACAAGGAGGCTACGACATGGACCGGGGACGGCCCGGGCCCGTAGCGGCTCTAGCGCAACCTTACCAACCAGCACATGCAGAACCACGACCATACATGCAGCCCAAATTGACACGTATGAACTTCCCTAAGTTCAAAGGCAGCGACGCCTTAGAGTGGATCCAGAAGGCTGAACTGTTCTTCAAGTACCAGGAGATTCCGGAGGGGCAGTGAGTCCAGTTGGCGCCTTTTCACCTGGAAGAGGACGCTTTCCAGTGGACAAAGTGGTTTCTGAGGGGACGCAATTACGCACCCTGGGAGGAGTTTGTGGAGTCCTTCTCGGCTCATTTCGGGCCTCTGGAGTACGAAGATGTGGAGGCAATGTTACAGAAGCTGCGGCAAAAAGGATCAGTTACAGAGTACCGGACAGAATTCGAACGGTTGGCCAACCGGGTCAATTGGGAGGAGAGGACGATGCTGGGCTGTTTCGTATCCGGCTTGAAGGACCATTTGAGAGACGAGGTCCACGCCTACATGCCACGCAGTTTGAGTCATGCCATCAGCCTGGTCAGGATACAAGAGGAGCGGTACAATCGGCAGAGGACTCGGACGACAGGTCAGGCACCTACGGTTACAGACGTACCCAGGAGGGAACCACCGACCGGGGGCCGTCCTACTGTGACGAGGTTGACGTGGCAGGAGCTCCAGGCCAGAAAGGACAAGGGGTATTGTTTCAAATGTGATGAGAAATTCGTTCCGGGGCATCGGTGTTAGAAGGTCCAAGTCTTCATGCTGCGGAACGAGGAAGGAGAAGAGGACACTACTGGTGACTCCGTTGAGGATGATCTGGATCTTGCGGAGTTTGGAATATCTCTTCAGGCGATGGCAGGGTGCACAGCTCCCCTTACTTTACGGATCGCATGGGCGATTGGCCAGGAACGGGTGACCATATTGGTTGATAGTGGGAGCACCCACAATTTCATTAACCCCGAGGTGGCTCTCAAGGCTGGGCTTCCGATTGATCGGGAAGCCGCTTTCCAGGTCATGGTGGCGGATGGGAGCAAGTTGCGATGCGAAAGGGTCCTGAAGGGGGCCGAGCTGCAGATGCCGGGATACATCTGCCACACTGACATCTACCTTCTACCCATTCGAGGCTCGGATATGGTCTTGGGAGTGCAGTGGCTCCGGCAGCTACGGCGGGTAACCACGGATTGGGACAGAATGACGCTGGAGTTTTCTCAGCAGGGCAAGGACCACTGTCTGCAGGGCATAAGGACGTCTCCACTTAAGGAGATCTCACTCAGGGGTTTGCAGAGGCTGGAGGAGCAAGGCGGAGCAGTGGCCATGATTCTGGGGGTGACACCCGTGGGATCGGAAGACAGCACGGAGCCTGAGCAGATACAAGCGCTCTTGGGACAGTACGATGATGTTTTTCAGGAGCCACGCTCCCTCCCGCCGTCCCGTTTCCGGGACCATCAGATCCAGTTGAAGGTAGGGACGGATCCCACCAACATCCGGCCTTACCGCTACCCCCATATTCAGAAGGTGGAGATAGAGCGCAGCGTGCGCGAGATGCCGACTTCTGGTATTATACGCCCTAGCACTAGTGCTTTTTCTTCTCCGATCATACTGGTAAAGAAGAAAGACGGTTCATGGAGGTTTTGCGTAGATTACCGGGGGCTTAACAGCTCCACCATCAAGGACAAATTTCCCATTCCTATGATCGAGGAGCTATTGGATGAGCTACATGGAGCACACTTATTCACCAAATTGGACCTCCGGTCCGGCTACCATCAGATTCGTATGAAGGAGGAAGACGTCCACAAGACGGCCTTCCGTACCCACGATGGTCACTATGAGTTCTTGGTGATGCCATTTGGGTTGGCCAACGCACCCTCGACCTTCCAAGCGGTGATGAATGAGATATTCCGCCCTCTTCTTCGAAGGTATGTGCTAGTTTTCTTTGACGATATACTTATATATAGCAGGAGTTGGGAGGATCACTTGGAGCACGTCCGCACCGTCCTCACCATATTGAGGGAGCACAAACTGTACGCCAAACGGTCCAAATGCTCGTTTGGGCAGACGGAGGTTGAGTACTTGGGACACCTGGTGTCCGCACACGGGGTCCAAGCTGACCCAAAGAAGATCGCAAGCATGGTGGATTGGCCACCTCCCACGATGGTCCGGGCTCTGAGGGGTTTTCTCGGGCTGACAGGGTACTATCGGCGGTTCGTGAAAGACTATGGGAAAATAGCCCGCCCTCTCACTCAGCTGTTGCAGAAAGACGCTTTCCAATGGAGTACAGAGGCGGAGGTCGCCTTCCAGTCTCTGAAGACGGCCATGACTACCACTCCGGTTCTGGCACTACCAGATTTCTTCAAGACATTCATCGTGGAGGCCGATGCTTCGGGGGTCGGCATTGGGGCTGTGCTGATACAGGAGGGCCGACCCTTGGCCTACTTCAGCAAGGCGTTGACACCCCGGATCCTGGGCCTCTCGACTTATGAGAAGGAGATGTTAGTCATCCTTCATGCGGTCGCCTTGTGGCGGTCTTATCTCTTGGAACGACACTTCCAGATCCGTACAGATCACCAGAGCCTGAAACATTTTCTGGAGTAGAGAATAGCCTCACCGTTGCAGCAGAAGTGGCTGACAAAGTTGCCGGGATACGATTATGAGATTGTATATAAACATGGGAAGGAAAATGTGGTGGCCGACGCACTCTCCCGCCTACCAGAGAGTTCCTTGTCCCATATTTCAGGACCAGTGATTGAGTCACTGGAAGAGATACATGCAGAAGTTCAGCAGGATCCGGATCTTCGGGCCATCATTGAAGCCTTACGACAGGGAGAGCCTACTGAGGCCGGCTATCACTTACAGGGAGACATGCTTTACCATCAGGGCCGGATAGTCCTCCCTGCCACTTCGACTTGGCGGAATGTCATGATGCGGGAGTTTCACGCCTCACCAACCGGCGGACACGCCGGTATCCTGCGTACATTACAAGGAGTCCGGGCGAATGTATTTTGGAAAGGTCTGCGGCGAGATGTTCAGCGGTTTGTGCGTGAATGCGAGGTCTGCCAGCGACAGAAGTACGAGACCACCTCCCCCGCCGGGCTACTGACGCCGTTGGAGATTCCCCGTCAGATTTGGGACACTGTGTTTATGGATTTCATTGACGACCTGCCCAAGTCTCAGGGCAAGTCCGTCATTTTGGTCGTGGTTGACAAGTTGTTCAAATACGGACACTTCATAGCTATGAGCCATCCGTACACGGGGGAAACAGTCACTAATGTTTTTGCCAAGGAGATTGTGCGACTCCACGAAATTCCAAGCGCTATCATATCAGACAGAGATCCCGTCTTTGTGGGCAATTTCTGGCAGGAGCTGTTTCGGCTACAGGGGACTTCCCTACGCATGAGTACGACCCACCATCCCCAGACAGACGGGCAGACGGAGGTCCTCAACCGTGGGGTTGAAACCTATTTACGGTGCTTTGTCATGGATGAGCCACGCTCGTGGACTCGGTGGCTCCATTGGGCGGAGTACTGCTACAATACATCTTTCCATACGGCCAACAAGCTCACCCCTTTTGAAGTGGTCTACGGCCGCCCCCCGCCTACTTTGAGCTCTTATGAGCCAGCCAGCACCGCTCTTCCCGCGGTCGACCGGACGTTACTGGATCGCGACCGGACTTTATCGGATCGCGACCGGACTTTATCTTTACTCTGGGAGAACTTACGCATCGCCCAAGATCGCATGAAGAATCAGGCAGACAAACATCGTACCGAGCAGGAGTTTGCGGTGGGCGATGAGGTCTTCCTTAAACTCCAACCATATCGGCAGCTATCGGTCTCTCGGCGGACCAACCAGAAACTGGCACCGAAATACTATGGCCCGTTCCGTATCCTCCGCCGGGTGGGGCCCGTGGCTTATACTATGGCTCTTCCGACAGGTTCTCGCATCCATCCGACGTTCCATGTATCCTTATTGAAGAAGAAGCTCGGGAACTCGACTCCGACCAGCCCTACTCTCCCGGAGGCTACTAGCAGCGGCGAATTGCGGCCTTCTCCGGAGGCTATTCTGTTGACCAAATGGAAGCGGCGGGGTGCCGAGTACCGGCTAGAGGTACTAGTCAAGTGGGCACACATGACCGCAAAACACAATTCTTGGGTTGACTTCTTGGAGTTTCGCGAGAAATTTCCGGATTTCCCACTTGAGGACAAGTTGGTGCTTGAAGGGGGGGGGGAATGTTATGCCGCCGCATCCGCTACAGTTTCAAGGGCAGACGTACTCTCGGCGACCAAAAGAACGGAGGCCAAACAACAGGGCTGAACCATCCGGTTCAGCCCCCAACCAATGAAAGGAGCCAAGGGGGACTGAACCAACCCGGTTCAGTCCCCAAGTGAGGGGGCCGGCCGGCCCCCTTGGGCCCCGGGTATTAATAGACCCGGGGCTCCCTCTTGATGGGCATGCACTATTATTCTCAAGGTACCTTCTCTTTTCCTCTTCCTAAGCCTAATCTTCCTTCTCCTTTCTAATCTCCCCTAGATCTCTCTTCTTCTTTGCAAAGCCCTAACAGTAGAGCAGCGATATGTAGCGTTCTTTAGCTACATAGGTGAAAGAGAAATCTATTTAAAGGAATTAATTAGTGGTTGCATGAACCTTAAGATAGTAGGGCAGCAATTCCCCAGACGATTGAAGCCTCCTTTGGCCTAATTAAGTCAAGGGGATACCATATAAATGTCTAGTGGTGTAGTAACATACACCAAAAGCATCAATTTGAGAGTTTTGGATGATATGTTGTAGGTTATGACGTCTCAAGACAGTGGTAGACGTAATGACGAAGGAAGGAAGGATAAAGACAAAAAAAGGTATGGGAAAATGAGCAACGCAAGGATAAGGGCAAAGAGAAAGTAGGGGTGAGTTCTTCTTCCCTATGCAAGTTACTATGTTTTCTTTATTACCTATGCTTATATATCGTGCTTACATCTTCCCTATTAACAAGATAATATAAGCTTATAAGCAATATAAATTTATGTAAACAAGATAATGTAAGCTTAGATTAAGGCAAAGAAAGCAATACGCTATTAAGCCGCAAGAAAACTGTAATAATGCAAGAAATAAATGGAAAACAAAAAAGAACCCTTCGAGTGACGGGCTATGGAAAGTGTTAACCCAATTGGAAGATGAGGAGAAAAATTTTCCTTCATCGTGCGAGTTAAGGACACGAATGGTAATATGTACGTGCGAGACAAGGACACGTGAAAATATTACATTAAGTGTGAGATAAGGACACTAAATTTACATTTCAGATAGCCCACACTCAAAAGCAAATTAAAAGGCAAAGAAAGAAAGAGACGTTATGAATAAGTAAGATAAGTTATGATTGGACATAAAATAAAAGAAAAGAAATATGCCAAAATATTAAGAACTGATCGTAAAAGGAAAAGTAAGGAAAAACAAGAATTCACATAGTCATTTGACTAATATAAAATAAAACTAAACAGGTCAAGGAAGAGACGGTTCCAGCCACCAGTAGCCAGCGTCCACCATGTACTCCTCGCCAGGAGAAGTGGTATCAGCTTTGGGTTGAAGTTGCGACAACGGTGTTCGGCTTCCTGGATGACCACAGGTCGAGGTGCAGTGACCCAAAGTGTCCACATGAGGAGTTCCAGTTTTATTTCATGTAGTATCAGTATTAGTTCTCATGATATATATGTCTGTACATATTAGCTGTATGTTACGAGTCAGTTGTATATGTATAGTATGGTAAACCCCTTTTTGTATATTAGGGCTACCTTTTTGGACTTATGTATAAGTATCAGAAACTTTTAATGAAATGATTTATTTTGTCCTGATATTTTATTTCTCGTACTCTCTCATACTGCTGTACTCTGAATGTTTGTACATTGCTCTTTATGAAATGCTAAGTTATATTATAGCGGTAGCCGTAAGGGGGCCGTTACACCCCTGTGCTTCTCCTCCGCCAGAATCCATCTCCTCCAGAACCCCACCCCGCCTGAACCCTCTTCTCCTAAGCCACCTCCGCCTGATACCTTCTCCGCCAGAACCCCTCCCCGCCTCCTTTTCTTGCCATCAACCAACATCCACACCGAGACTCCTACGTCCATCTCTCCCATGCTCCAAACCCGCAACCCGCACAACCCTGCTAAGCCCCCAGTTCCCTCCTCCCTAATCTCCCCGTCGTGGACCCACTTCAAAGCCGCCGACTCCGACGATACTTCGACCTGGGATGCCTTTCACACCCTTCGCCGCCACCGCTTGCACGTTTAAGTTGTAGTAAAAGACATTTCCTTTATTGTTGTTTATTTTGGCACCTGTACTATGTAGTGGATGTTCGCTTTTAATTGTTATTAGTATCATTCGTCCTATGATTTGCAGGATTTCTTCTGCGCTTGCTTGAAAGTAATTGGTCTCTTTCGTTTACTAAGTTAATATTTTGTACTCCTCTAATTAATTAATTGTGCTTGCACGTGCCCTGCTGATAAGTTTTAAAGTATTCAATTATTTGTTGCAATTTTCATAGCGGATCACGTTTGCACTTTCGTTACACCTCATCGCATTTAGGATTGCATCTAGAGAGTCCCCCTCCCCCGCAAAGTCCATCGACCTGCCACCGCATCAAATTGGTATCAGAGGGCCTAAGTTAGGGTCATTTGCATGTTACGTAGTTCTAGGGAGTATCGTCAATCCATGTCGAGTCACAACTACACCGACGATACGACCGCTAGCTCACAAACAGGCATGACACCTGCTGAGTTTCAACGATTGGTTCTCGACCGATTTGATCGGATGGGAACCCAATTCGAAACTCTTAAAGGTGATATTGCGAGGGTTAGCACGAGAGTAAACCAGTTAGAGACACCTAGAGATCGAGCGATCCCTCCACCTGATGAGGAGCCTCTCGAGGACCTTCGAGATGCCACACCACCTCCCGGGTGATGTGTTAGAGATGTCCCTCGCCGAGATCTCCCACCCCCACCAAGATCGAATTATCGTCGTGGTTACGAGTTTTAGCGAGATCCAGGAAGGGATCGTCGTCCTCTGGATGAACCCCGTTCTCCCCCACCTCGTCGTAGAGATAGACCCTGATATGATTATGACGATGATGACGAGTGCGGTGACTTTCGTGAGCCCTGTCGTGGGATGACCCCAGAGGAGGATGACCTCACCCGACGGATCCGTATTGATGCTCCCACCTTCGATGGTCACGTGGACCCGAAGACGTTTAGTGATTTACTCATGGATATGGATCACTATTTTGATTGGTTTGACATGAGTGATGAGAGGTGCATTCGGTTCGCGAAAATGAAATTGGTTGGCCAAGCGAAATTTTTTTGGTCAAGTTTGGAGAGGTCTCTAGAGTGGGATGACTATTACCCTATCACCCGATGAGACGAGATGAAGTAACACTTACAGGATAAATACCTCCCCGCTTCATATTGAAATCAACTCTTAGATCAGTTGTACGCGCTACGTCAGGGAGCTCTTACCGTTGCTGATTACATGTCACGATTTGACGAACTCGTTGTTTGTACCGACATTTGGGAGGAGCCCATCGCCACTACTTCACGCTTTCGTGTGGGTGTTAGAACGGATATCCGAAGGGAATTGTTCCCCACAGGATGGAGACGGTTGAGCAGGTTTTTCAGCTCGCACTAGAGTACGAGTAGTATTTGCGTACCGCTGGCCAGAGGCAGGTCACTACACGACCCGATGCCACCACAGCTAGGAGACCCCCCTCCTACCACGACTACTGCCACCCCCCACGCTCCCGTAGATACGACAGGGAAAGTCATTGCTTCTAGAGGCCACAAGCTTAGGGGCGTCCAATGTTATCGTTGTTCTGGCAGAGGGCATTTCGCAACGCAATGCCTTACTGGGAATTTATTGATTGAGGAGTTGGGCGAGCCCAGTACTGAGACTGAGGACGTCGTCGTTGAGGAGGTTACTGCCGTTGTAGAGGATGGTTGGGAGAGCGATGCAGAGAGATCGCTAGAGGTGGGAGTCGTCCGACACATCCTCCACAACCCACATGCTGAGGAGGATTGGCGCCACATCACTATCTTTTTCTCATATTTCTCGAGCGCAGGAGGTCCCTGCAAGCTTGTCATTGATAGTGGGAGTTGCGTCAACATTATTGCAAAGAAAGAAGTTGAGAGGATCCAGCTGACACTCGAACCCCATCCCCATCCCTACCAAATTTTGTGGGTGGACAAATCCACCATTCATGTCACGCAGCGGTGCCTGGTGCCGATATGATTAGCGTCTACTGAGGCCTAGGTTTGGTGCGATGTTATCCCAATGGATGTTGCTCACGTTCTTCTTGGGAGACCCTGACTTTTCGATCGTGACGACACGTGTTATGGCTGGTCCAATACGTGAGTATTCTTCGACAAGGGTCAAAAGATTACTCTTACTCCGACTCAACCCAGGGATCCTCCCAAGGGCAAAGTTGACTCGTCAGTTAGTGCAGGGTCGTCAAGACCCCTACATGTCTTGAGAAGGGATGATTTCCTGAGAGAGAGCTTAGAGACTAGAGTCATGTTTATCGTAGCGGCCACAATGACGATCAAGACCCCTATCGAAGCTGAGATTACTGATCCAAATGTTCGGCAGTTGATGGATGACTTTGTAGACATTATACCTGAGGAGCTCCCCAATGAGCTTCCCCCACCGAGGGACATCCAGCACGCGATTGATCTGATCCCCGAGGCATCTTTGCCCAATCTTCCACATTATTGCTTAAATACGATTTAGCATGTCGAGCTAAAGCGTCAGATTGATGCTCTTTTGCGGAAGAAGTTTATACGAGAGAGTCTTAGTCTGTGCGCCGTGCCAGCCCTTCTGACCTCGAAGAACGACGGTAGCTGACACATGTGCATTGATTGCTGTGCCATAAATAAGATCACGATGAAGTATCGTTTTACGATTCCCCGCCTCGATGACCTTCTAGACTCGATGACGGGTGCCCAGATCTTTTCAAAGATCGACCTTCGCAGTGGGTACCACCAGATTAGAGTTAGAGAGGGAGATGAGTTGAAGACGACCTTCAAGACGAAGAACGGTTTGTACGAGTGGTTGGTGATGTCGTTCGAATTATTGAACGCACTCAGTACATTTATGAGGCTGATGACACAGGTCTTGCGGCTGTACATGGACAATTTCTTGGTAGTATATTTTGATGATATATTGATATACAACCAGGGCCGCATCGAGCACTTACGTCATATTCGTCTGGTGTTTGAGATCCTCCGAAAGGAGCATCTTTACATCAACTTGAAGAAGTGTTCATTCCTGTCCACATCCGTTCATTTTTTTGGTTATGTAGTATCGGCGTCTGGTATTTCTGTTGATCCTGACAAGGTCTGGGCGATCCGAGAGTTGCCCACCTTGACGAACATACATGAGGCTTGTAGTTTTCATGGACTTGCCACCTTTTATAGGAGGTTTGTCCGTGCCTTCAGTTTGATCGTGACTCCCATTACGAGCTGCCTTCGTAATGACGATTTCGTTTGGACAAAGGCTGCCACTCGAGCTTTCGAGGAGATCAAGGAGAGACTGTCTATTGCTCCCGTCTTATGCTTACCAGATTTATCCAAGCCCTTTGAGGTAGCTTGTGATGCGTCGGGAGTTGGTATCGGTGCAGTCCTTAGCCAGGAAGGCCACCCAGTGGCCTACTTTAGCGAGAATTTGAACGAGACCTGATAGAAATATTCAAACTATGATTGGGAATTCTATGCCATTGTGCAGGCATTGCGATACTGGCGACATTATCCCCTGCACAAGGAGTTCATTTTATATTCAGACCATCAGGCTCTGAAATATCTCGACTCGCAGAAGAAATTGGGCCACCGTCACGCCAAATGGGTGGAGTATATGCAGGTGTTTCACTATGTTCTTAAGCACCGGACGGGTGTTGAGAACAAACCGACACACGCCTTGAGTCGCCGAGTCAGCATCCTCCACACCATGACCACCCGAGTTATGAGATTTAAGCAGCTAGTTTACGCTTATCCTGAGTGCCCAAAGTTTGGGGACATCTTCACAACACTTTCGAGGGATCCTCCCGATCATCAAGAGGGTTATTCGATTTCTCACGGGTATTTATTTATGAGTTCCGCCTCTGCGTACCTCAGACCTCCCTCCGAGATTTCCTTATTTAGGAGCGTCATGCAGGCGGAGCAACATGCCACTTTGGTTGAGATAAGACGATTGCGTTAGTTGATGATTGCTTCTTCTGGCCCGGCCTGAAGAAAGACGTTACTAGAGTTGTGAGGCATTGTCGAGTCTATCAGACCGCGAAAGGGTCCCGCCAACCCACTGGGTTATACACTCCTCTATCTGTCCCTGAGCGACCCTGGTTTGATATTAGTATGGATTTCATTCTCGGGCTCATTCGCACTCTGAGGAAGCTCGATTCCATTTTTGTTGTGATGGATCGTTTCTCTAAGATGACACATTTCATTTCTTGCCGAACGACCACCAACGCCTCCCACATGACAGCTTTATTCTTTAGAGAAGTGTTTAAATATCATGGTCTCCCCACTTCCATAATCTTTGATCGCGACGTATGATTTATGAGCTATTTATGGAAGACTTTATGGAAGAAGACGGGTAAGACCCTGAAGTTTTCCTTCGCCTACCACCCGCAGACGGATGGACAAACCGAAGTGGTTAACCGTAGTCTTGGGACACTTCTTCGTTGCCTCGTTGGGGATAGTCCGACTAGTTGGAATTCTGTTCTCCCTATGCCCGAGTTTGTTGATGTGGTCCCCCGACTTAGATCTGGTGATCGGACCTGAAGAGGAAGACGATCTCCAAGGTTCGGTGGATCCCATCTTGAATCCGGTCGGTGCAAGGATTGAGGATGGGGAAAAGAGGAGGAAGAAGAGAGTGGAGGAAGAGAAGAAGAAGAAGAGAGGGGAAGAAGTGGAGAGATGACCGAAGGAAGGGGAAGGCCGAGACGGGACTCGGCGGCGACGCGCTGGATCACGGGTGTAGCGGGTCGGCTAGGTTTTGCGGAACGAAGGGGGTAGAGAGAGAAAGGAGAGTTAGAGAGAGATAGTGAAAAGAAATTTAATTCTTGTCTACCAATTGTGAGTCCAAACCCGGTTCATAAACCCTGGTTCCACAGCACGCCCCCCACTTAGGCTTTAACACATGGGATAAATTAAAACATAGTACAAAATAAAAACCAAGTGCAAACATAGATAAACATCCCTCATGCGGATGTGGCCGGTGGTCGGCGCTGGTAAGTGCGACCCCAATGCGGATCGAGCTCGTCTCGCATCGTGTCCGGCATCGTAATATCACCATCCTCGTCAGAAGACAGCTTGTCCACAAGCTGAGACGGAATGTCCACTAGAGGAGCAGACGACGGCAGCCCCACGAACAACTTGAGCTAGGAAATGTGAAAAACATCATGAATCCGGGCTTCGGGGTAGGGCGAGGCGGTAGGCTACATCCCCGATGCGCTCCGTAATCTGGAAAGGGCCTAAGAATTTGGGCCCCAACTTGTTGGAAGGCGGCCGGACGGCGGTCACTTGGCGGAAAGGGCGACGTCGGACCCACACCCAATCACCCACGACAAGGGTGAGCTCGTGATGTCCCCGATTATACGCAACTTCCATGCGTTGTTGAGCCTGAAGGAGACGGTTCCGGGCTTCATGTAGAAATGTGTCGCGGTCTTCTAGTTCCCGATCAACTGACGGGGGGGGGGGGGGGCCCGACCATAGATGAGGCAAAATGGAGTGGTATGCGGCGCAGTGTGATAGACAGTGTTGTAGCAATATTCGATCCAAGGAAGTCAGCGTGACCAATCGCAGGGTCGGTTGCCGGTGACACACCGTAAATACATCCCCCAGGTCTGGTTAACCACCTTTGTTTGCCCGTTGGACTGAGGGTGGTAGGCTGAAGAAAAGCAAGCTTGGTACTGCTGAGGGCGGACAACTCCCGCCAAAAAGCACTGGTGAACACCCAGTCGCGGTCAGAGACAAGTGTTTCCGGCATTCCATGTAACTGAAAGATCTCCTGGAAGAAAACCCGCGCATCTCGAGAGCCCCCCCCGAAGTCCATCGACATGTCACTGCATCAGTAATGTGTTAATGTTTTATCATTTTTTGACGTTTTGTTAAGTTTTGCATTTAAATATTTGATGAGTACTATTTAAACATGACTTAGTTTATTTGAATATTTGTTAATTGTTCTTTTTTTTATTATTTGTTAAATGTTTTAGGATTTTCATAATTATAAAAAAAAAATATTTAATATACATGTCCCGCGTGTCGGAATATGATTTTTTTAAAATTGACGAGTCACGTGTCGTGTCGCGTCACGTATCGGTGCAACATAGGCAAAAACCACAATTTGAATTGTGTGTGGTAACCACGTAGCTGTGTGTGAAGAGGCGGCGAAGACTGCGGTACCTGGTTCGCGGATGCTTGAGCAAAGAATGTTGGAGCTTGCAACGCCCTTAGAGGGGGGGGGGGGTGAATAAGGGTTTTGAATAATATTTAACTTCAGGAAGAGAATCGATACGATTCTTATTTTCTGTTCTTATCGCCAACGGTAGATGTACAACCCATATTCGTCGAGGGAGGCCCACTCAAATCCAGGTCAATAAGAAGTCAAAGTCCACCGGTCAAAACAGAAATCAGAGTCAACATTCAAGACAGATGAAGTAAGGAAGTGGATTTGTGAAAATGTGTGTAAGTTATGAGTCATTTCCTATAAAACTGATTGTCACATGTTCCTTTTTAATATGATCTCGAATAAAATGATGTCGGACATCTGTGTTTTGATCTAGAATGATGTACATGATTGTTTATAAGGTCAAAAGCACTTTTGTTATCACATTTTAATTCTATATTTTGTTGATGTATTCCAAAATCTTTTAATGTTTGAGACATCCATATAGCTTGTGCACAACAATTATGACGAGCTCCCCTCGCATACTCGCCGGGCAGGCGACTCAGACACCTATTCGCCCACGCGGGCGAGCTCCCCTGGAAATCACCTAGTCGTTAGGTGGGGGTTGGGCTATATAAATAATACCCCCCACACCTTGGATTTGCCTATAAATAGGAGCCCAGAGGTACAAGGATATGGACCTCAGAATCTCGCAAAAGATCTTGGCTGGACCTTTTTTCTGGACTTCTAGCCATGCGACAATGATCATCTCCTTGGTCGTCGTCCTCTGATAGTCGCCAACTAGTGTCCACCTTGCACCCTGCTCGACTATCTTTGGTTTTGGAGGGAAAGCTTCTTTTAAGCATCCGAGTACGTGGTGGGATCTCCCTGCCACAGCACCTGGGGTCCTTTTAGTTTTTCCTTTCGTTTCTGTGTTCCAGTCTGCTAAGCCGTCGAGCCCGACCGCTGGACTGGTAACCTTAGGCTACATTGATCTGAATTTTGGAGTAAAGATTTTCCCGGCTTCAACAGTAGCGATACCGTCAGACGTTAGTAATGGAAAGTTCGCTTTCTTTTAAACTTTAGAATCAAAAGATTGTAGACATGTAAAGAGAGTAAAAATGATATTTCATTGCATAAGTTATGATTACAAAACTGTGATCCCAATCATGCTTGGGATCGAGGCGACAATAACAATTATTTTCCTTTTATATACTGACCCTTCTCCCAAGGTCCGGTTGGCGCTAGCCTATCTCTCCCAGATAAGGTCTCGAATCGCCCCTAGATCTACCCTAAACCTAGTTGCCGCAACACTCGGCGAATTGCGGAATCTTCTCAGAAAACTGACGTCCACACCGAACGATTTCCCTCCCCAAGTCTCACAAGACTTAGTCGCCCTTATCAACGACAAATTTACAACATTCAGAAAAATAAAGGAAATAAAAATACAACTATAATAAAGAAACTCCCTCAATAGGATGGACTCGACGGTGAATGCGCGTGATCGATCTTTTTCCGAGTCCGTGAAATTCATAAGCGTTGAGAGGAGCTCTTGTTACCAACGAGGAGGCTCTCACGAAAGTATGAGCATTCTAGATTCAATCGTGGCCTCCGTCTGGTGTCTCATTGTCGTCTGTTAGTGAAAGGAGGAGGACTGCTCTTTTTATAGGCACGAGACCTACCGTCAGCGATAACCCTACCGCCCGACTATAGCTACTTTAAGCAGCCTTCTTCTCCCTTTGGAAATCAACATTTTAGGCAACTTCCCATCGCCATTTTAGCAAACTTTTCCTCGCCATTTTAGGTAACTTTTGATCTTTGGAAAGTTGGAAACTAACATTTTTGGCAACTTTTTCTTCCGAAAATGGGCTTTCCAAAAGATATCGCCCGACGTTAGTAATACCGCCCGACGGCAACACTTTCCTTTTTAGCAGCATCCTTCCAAGTCTGGTATCCTTCCTTTTCTGTCAGATTGCTAGCGCTAGCGCCAACGGTAGTGATACCGCCTGTGGTAGCAACAGAGAAAGATTCCGACTTGTCTTCCAAGGGGTACTGAACCTATAGTTTTTGCACACTATATACACACAACAAATATGATCAAATACAAACTGAGATTTGTTATTCTCAAACCAAGAGGTGCGGAACGCATGTTCGAACAAAGGAGAATATTAGCATCGATGCTGGGCGTTGAATGGGATATCGGCATGCCAAATTGACAGCATCTACTATTGGTTCTATGGAGAGGAGATGTGCAAGTCCGCCTTGTTTCCTTCCTTCGCCCTTCTAAAATCAAGAAAATGGTAATACGACACAGCAATCCCTCTTATATACTTGGGGGGGCCTCAATCCTAATGTAGCACGATCAAAGTAAGTTACAACACAAAATCAAATAAATGAACAAAATGAAGCCTTCGCTAGTAACCATTAGCCCGCGGCCATTGGCAGTGTTTGTTGTTTGCAATAGTAGACCCACATCACCCTCGGCCCCGATGCATCACCCCATATTCGTTTCAGAGCCAAGTAGCGAGGCCAGGGTGCAAGGTATAATATCGTTGATTGGGGGAAATGACAGGGAGGAGAAGTGGTGGTAATGTATTTTGGGAAGAGAAAAGGTTGCTTTTTTAGGGAAAGGAGATTTTGAAGAGGTAAGCTCACCATGAAACCTTTGTTAGAAATCACTTTTTCCATAGTCTTGGATAGGAAGGATAATTGCTGCACTCAAGTTGAGAACAAATGGGGGTTGAGTCATGAGTGCCCATTACTGAACCACATGAGGTTTATGTGCTTATTAAAATTTTGTGATGGGGCAAAGTATGATTAATAGGTTGCTGAAACATGGAGGGTTAAATAAGTTGATTCTGCAATATGGTGTACCACAAGTTAATAATGGTATACATATAGGTACAGTCATCCAACCACATTAGTGCAAGTTTACTTTGTTTTCTTTTGGCACTCTTATATGGATAGTTTCATTCATATTTAGGCCATTTTTGATACCTACTGTTATCTGGCTTGGCTGCTTTCCATGCGCTCAGATCTTCTCTGAGTTAATTAGAGAAATTATATCAATTTATGATGTTTGCTCTACTGTGATTTTTTGTATATGTTTATTTTTCTTAATGAGCTTCTCTTATGACTCATTTGGTTGTTTGAAATAAAAGAAAAGTATATTTTTGTAAAATAATGAAATTTGTTAAACTCACTGTTTGATTAGATGTAGTTAAGTACCAATGTTGTATTCAAACCCCATAAATTACCTCAAAATTGTCATTTTTACCTATAAAATGACTGAAAAAAGAACATCATTTTCTAAACATTTTATACCCTACAAACCTACATAGGAGTTGCAAAAATTCCAGTTGGCTAATTTGCAATTGTAGTGTTATATTCCACAATCATTGTACTTATTGTTCTGTATAATTTTGTGAAGCTTGCGACCTTTTAATTCTTATTTAAGTTAGTGCCTGATTTAATTTGATCTGTCCATGAACAGTTCTGATATTTTATATAGTTCTATTCAGCATCATTCACGGAAGATCTTGGTGAAGTGGTTAAATATGTGTCAGCATGTTACCCAGTGTGTAAAATGTATGCTGTTGGCTGGTCTCTCGGAGCAAACATTCTTGTGCGCTATCTGGGCCAGGTCTATATAAATAATTTCAAATTTTTGGTACTTTTCATAATAAATATAACTTTGTCACCTATACAGTGAAAAATGAAGTTTACATTTGAATCAAAATGTAGCTTTTTCTTTTTCGGTATAAAATGACTACTGTGCAGTCACCCATGTATTTATGGTTAGTTTTATAGAACTGGGCTGAATAATATAATTTCTTTTCTAAAAATTGTGTTAGATCTTTGGATTTCCCCCAGTTTTTATTTTATTCTTGTTTATTTGAATTATTCATCAAGCATGGGCTTTCATATGCATAAAATTAGTGGCAGGTGCACTGGGAGAACTGACACATTTGATGTGGGTTTGCTGTGAGACTTGTGTGTGTCGATGCTATTGCAATCCTAGGTGAAAAATAGAAAATGCAAGACGAACTCGCTAACTCTAACCAAAATGTTGCATGGGCAATTTTCATTTAATCCGAAAATAATATTTAGCAATTAAAGTTTTATAATTTCGGCAAATAAACACGATGAATAATAATTTTCCGGTGCACAAGCAAGTCACGCTTACTCCCACACAAAGTGCTTTTACTACAATTTCCATGATTAAGCTTTATAGAACAAAAGAAAATAAATAACAATTGCACTATTGAATCAAAGAATCCAAACAAGTATGAAATGTTTTCCCAACTTCCAATATTGAAGTAAATAAGCACAATACAATAAAACTGATGTAGGGTAGGCTAAGGAGTGCACAAAATCCATGACTACTAGGGTTGGGGGTTGAGAACTTGATGCTACCCTATTCTATATACAATGCAGCCGTCGTTGATGGTGACAAATCAGTACACGATATAATAATAATTAACCCACGTAATAATATTTTAAAGGAAAAAAAGCATTCAGTTAGGAAAACATTTAATGTCTTTCCTCCGCTCGGAGGGTCAAAGCAAAATGCGCGGCAAATAAGTCCCACTAGCAAATCACAAGCGATTCAAGAACGACCTATCCACATGCAATTTATCTAAGCATGCATACGATCTAAATTGATAATAATAATGCTAAAAATAATCGTCTAATACAACAAGTGGCTCACCGAATAAGGGGATGTCCATGGCAATGAAGATTTCAGAGAAGGGAGCACTTTGACGGCGATCCGAGGTGAAATCGGATGTGGAACGATGGGGAGGCTGTTGGGTTTGACGGTGGGAAGAGGGATCAGGCCGAGAAGGGTAGATTTGGCTATATGGAGCCGGATCCGGGCGGCAGGAGAGTGGATCCAGCGGTTTGAATGCGGATTCGGTCTCTGAGAAGTGGATCAGGTAGATGTGGGTGGGTGGATTTGGGCGGGACTGCACAAATCTAGACATATTGGATAGAGGAGGGGGCTGGCAGTGGTTCCACGAAAGAGGGGCGGCTGCTGTAGGTAGCAAGGTCAGTGGCTGTGGGGCTGGGAGAAGGGGCAGAGGCTGTTGTGGGGGCTGGGAGAAAGGGCGGCGACTACTGTTCGGGTTAGGACGAGGGCGGCGAATGTGGGGGAAGGGTTTCAACAAAGGGGGCTGCTGCTGCTGGGGGATTTCAGCAAGGGGCGGTTATTGTTGGGAGGTTATGGGGTGGCGGTAGAGGGATTAGGAGGTGGAAAATGAGGGCTAGGGTTAGGTATTACCTTTGGGAGGGAGAAGAGCGCCACAGAGTCGTCACCTAGGGTTCCATGGAGTCAACACCGTGGGATGATCGCGGGATTCCGAGATTGATAGCTCCAAAATCTGCAATGCCCTAATCAACCATCTTACCACTTTATTTTTAATAAAAAGAAAACTAGGACATTCCACCATCGACGATTATGATTGGTCGGAGGTAGGGTCACCCGATTACATTAAAATAAAAGCAAAATGACAACATATTATATGAAATCGAATCAAAACGTGGATTCGGATGCATCCGCGGAGTCAGATCGGCGTTTCAATCAAGTCCCCCTGCTTGAGTACACGAACGTGGGTCCCGCCTTGCGGCGAACCCCTCCAGGTGCATGCTTTGATGGATCTCCATCAAAAACTCACATAGCTTTGGAAATCCGGCAACAGTCAAATGATGGCGGACGACTGTTGTGTAGGGTCGAGCTCAGCTGCAGGAATGCTAACCTGGATTGGGGATGTGGTTGGGGTGGAAGAAATTCTCTGATAGAGGATGGAGGATATGGCTATGCGACGAAAACAGGAATCGACATGAGCGTATATTAAGAAGAGGGGAGTCAACTAAGGTGTTTGTTGTGGAAGGAAGATACGACAGGGGAACAAAAGAAAGGTATTTATATTTTCTTGACTGGAAGTAAGGGGAGGAAGATGGTGAATAGGGTGTTGCGTGCAAGGAGGGAAAATTAACTCGGTCGGAAACTAGGTTTGGGAGAAATCGGTGCATGCAGGAGAGGTGGGGGGAAATGTCGTGCTTTTACTTGCGCTAACAGTCGACGAGGAAGAAGTAGAACAGTGGTTTTGACGTTGACGATGTTGTCGTATGGGAGAGAAGGGCTGGTCGTCGCTAGTGATGGCGTAATCATCGAGAGGAAGGAGATGAACAGTGGGAGGTTTTATGTAAACATGAGGAGGAATCGTGGGAGGCGAGGAAGACGTGCGGCTCTGATGAGATTTAACGGGCAATTAACAGTGGATCCTAGGCATGAGAAAGTAATGAGGGGAAATCGTGAGGGAGAAGATTTTGGGATGAACGAAAATAACAAAATGATTGAAAATAACCGAGGCGTCGCACCATGAATGATTGCCGGTCTGGAATCTCACAAACAAACAATACACATAATTACATAAATGAAGCATGCACCCCTATTTATAACAGGAGGGGGCAGTTGGGCACTGGACGTGAACAACTATGATTGGTTGTTACTCCCGATGTCCTAACACACTAAATGCACGTCCCAAAAAATAAAATGAAATACACAAATAATAAAACGATGATCCGGACGCGCTCGCGGTCTCGGACTGCCGATCCGATCAACGCCTCCTGGGAGAATATACGAACGTGGGGCCCCGCCGACTAATGACTCGTAGTCTAGTGTCGATCTGCATCAACATTACTTCCAAGGTTCGTCAATATCAGTATGATTGCTAATATTTGCGTTTGTGCAAATGAAGTTTTTGACAAAGCATTAAAGATTAATGTATGATGTATAATGTGACATAAAGTTATTCCGGTGTGTCGTAGAAGTCAAGAAAGGAATAACTTATATCGTAAGAAAGGAATATTCGTAGAATATACTTAGCGTTAACTTGTATCGTAAGAAAGGAATATTCGTAGAATATCCTTAGCGTGTGATGTAAGTTATCCCCTCACGGGGATGACTATAAATAAGGGAGTGTTGTAATGTTTTAGGCATCTCAGTCTTGGCAAGTATTCCAGAGCAATAAAAGTTTGAGTGTTTGAGTTCTATTCTTCTTGGTGTTCTTCTTGTTGTTCTTACTCTTTCTTGTTGTTCTTACTCTTTCTTGTGCATCCCTTCTGTGTGATTTTACCTCTCTCCGTGAGTTGCAAACTTGGTATCAGAGGGATGGATGCTTAAAAAACTTCCCCTTATTTCTCTTGATGATCCGGAGGTGTTCATGATTTGTTCATGATGGTATTGACATGATTTGTTCATGCTGACTTGCATATGGTTGGAGATAGTATGCTCTGTGGTTGCCCTTCTAGGGATCCTCCACATCAGAAATCTTATACCTGAACTCGTTGCAGAATTCTTTGTGAAAATAACGGAGTTGTGGCCTTTGAAGTTGCTAGGTGTGCGACTGTGGGTATATGCTCAGGTTTTCACAAGGATTAAGCAACGGTTGTATCATTCTGTATGATAGCAAGTCACCTTAACACCAAATGAGATTCTCGAGAAATAAGGCCTCTTACATCTATGGCAAATTCACAACCAGTTACTCGTTCGTCTTATTTTTCTTACCCTCAAAATTCCTACAGTTCCTCTTCCTCCGCAAAAAACTCTGATTTGCTTTATAAAGTCGATTACCTTACTGAAGATAGTCGCATCCCAGTCACCGACCTTCCCCTGCTAAATCCTTATAAAGCTTTCACCAAGAAACATCATCCTGTTTCTCGAGTTTTCCGTCAAGTCCTTACTCCCAACAAGACGCTCGTTGCAAAAGAACTTGTCTTAGCCTCAAAGCTCGAACAAGTACCAATTCCTGCTACGGAAGCAGAGCAGATTTTCCCTATAAGACTGGATGAGGCACTACCTGGGCAGTGGAAGGCCCATGGTTATTCCCACATTCATTTTGGAGCTGTGAGAATGGCCCTTACTTTGCATGCAAGAAAAGGCCTCCCAGTAGTGGCGCGATTAGCCCTCCTGGACACAAGGTTTCAGCAATACAGTCATGCCTGCATCGCGACTATCCAGACTACCCTGGATGCTTGCACTGTATTTATAACTTTATTCCCAAATTTCAACTTGAGGCTTGATGGACCACATATCTACAACAACCTTAGTGTTCAACTTCAAATTGTTGGAGCATCCCAAGTTGCGGGAACATATGCTTCTACGCTCCACTATCAAATGGCTTATCAGGTCCAAAATCATTCATTCGACTTAAGTCTTCCTCAGGACACTGACGAAGCCCTATACTTGGAAATTGATGCTCGCTTGGGCTCCTCATGCGTTCATGTCCCAAAGCAGCTTCCGAAAGACGAGCTCATTAAACTCCTTCCAGAATCTTGGGTAACACACTACGCGAAGGTGCGAATCAATAACCAACCGATTCATTCTGTAAAGTCTTCATTCATAAGAAAAAAGGACGGCGTGGTAGAAATTATGTTCAACAACGAGGACCCCTCCTCTAGCACGTCCCCCATCTTTGCCTCAAAAATAAACATGATCGAAGAACAAGATTTTGGGCTTGGTGCGCCCATACTTTCATTTACTGCTGACGGGTTACCTATCTATCAATTCAAAGATGACGAAGGACATCAATACTTTGATATATGCTTCTGTGCAAATTGCAAAGTAGACTGATGATGATTCCGAGTTTGATGATCTGCCAAAACGGCGGAGAAACAAAAAGAAGTCGACGCAACAGCTGCTCAAAGAACGCTATGAAAAGGGGGATCCAAAGGTTTGATTGCTTGGCGAACAATCTGGCAAAATTGACTATTATGTATTTTATTCTAAAGAATCAGAAATCAATATGCTCCAGCCAACATCCTATCATGAAGAATTCCCTCCCATGGAGTTCGATGAAGACAGGACTTCTCATACTTGGAAGATAAAGAACCCAACTACAAAAAATTCCGATGGGTCAACGAAGCATGTCTCTCACGCAGAGGCTACGTTGAACTGGCAGTCTGAAAATGCCATAGCACAAAACAAGGTCTTGAAACAAATAGCAGCTAGCCAACAAACAATCGAGAAAAAGCTCGATCTCGGGTTTTCGACAACCACTGGAGTCACTATGCAACTTCAGGATGAGATAACGGCTGTACATCACGAATTACTTCAACTGGTTAGTACTGTCTCTTTTAATTCGTCACTTCTGGCGTAAAAGGAGGCGGAGTTAAAGAGTCTCAAAGCCCAGCTTCATTCTATCCAAACCCAAAAACAATATCATTTCTCGGGATATTATGAAGCCCCGCCTTACTCCTCATATTTACCACCTCTTCCAACATATTCTCAACCTCTATCCACTTTCTCCCCATTTGACCACAATCCTTTCAATAGTGCTGCATTCCTCCCAAAACCACGCTATGAAATACCTCCGTCATCCAAACGAAAATCAGAAAAACATCCATCCCGAGAATCTTCGCCACAAGAGTTTCCTACAACCCAAACGTCTTCTCAGCTCATGATTGGTAATCCTATATCCTCATTCCTAAACCAAATAGTTACGCAACCACTGTCTTCAAGACAACCACCATCCCTGAAAGAAAAGAATTCTGAAGATTCTGATACCGAGGACAGGTCACTCGAGATTTTAATGGCCGATCCGCCCACAGAGGATCCAACTGTTGAAGATGATGAGACTGGTCAAACACCCCACCAAGGGTCCGAGCAATCCAGTCAATTCCCCAATGACCCTTCAAACGGTTTCTCATTCGACAACATCCCACCATCAAAATGGCGTGACCGAATCTATGAAATGCATGTCTGGTGCACCGCCGAGTTATTACAGCCAGGGGTAACAATGCCTGCTGTAGCAGACAGATTTGTGTCCAAATTTCATGGTAGACTGAGACAATGGTGGATTGCCCTGAGACCATATAGACAACAGATGGTCAAACAAAGTCCAAATGTTGATGCCCTAATTATGCATGTCCACAACTAATTCTTGGGAGCATGAGATCATTATACAACTCAAGCCAGAGAAGAATACTTGAGTATGAAATGCTGTTCGTACAAAAGAAAAGACCTAGAGGATCATTATGAGAAAATGTCGAAACGATTCTATGCCATTAATGGAATCGACGATGTTAACTTAAAACAGACGTTTCTAAATTCGCTCCCAGAGCCACTTGGAAACGAAACATCTCGGCTCCTCCAAGTAAAAAATATCCCGATTAGTCACACATCTATTGGTGAGTTATACCAGAATGTATTACTCTCACTTGAGAAGCTATGCAATCAGAAACAATTTCTCAAACAAATTGAAGATCAAAGTAAGAACCTTGGCTCAGCCAGTGATCGTCATGACCTTCAGATTAAGTGCGACAAAGACAAATTTTGCACATGCGGGAAAAAGAAGAAGGACAAACCTTTCAAGTATAAAAAGGATAGAGGAAAAATTTCTTTCTCTAAAAAGAATAAAAAGCACTGGAGTTTTCTCAGAAAGAAAAAAAGAAGCACAAAATCCTCGAGATGTTATATATGCAGAAAGAAAGGACATTTTGCCAAAGAATGTCCTGACAAAGAAAGGAGCTCACGCCTCATTGCCAAACTTTCCCAAGTCGAAGATGTCGATAACGATGATATTGAGTCACTTTTCTCCATGGACGAAGAAGCTGGACCAGATACCATTCTCGCACTCGGAGCTTATTTATCAGAATCCTCTACCGAATCTCACGATGATATAATTCTCTTTGACAATAATATCTACACCACCGCGCTCGACGATAACCTTCTTTGCCAACCAACTCCTGCAAAAGTCCACATTTTCACAGGAAAATGGGAAAAACCTATTCCGGTGATCGCATTCTTTGATACCGAAGCTGCATCCTCTATTATGAAGCCTAACATTTTACCCAGAGAATGTTGGACTTCCTGTTACAGATCATTTCAAGCTGCCAACGGTGATCTCTTCACAATCACTTTGATCAGTAAACCCATCAACATCCAGATTTTTCCAGGCTATATTATTAAGCATCAAGTTTATGGCTCAAAACTCCCTGCAAAGGATTTGCTTATTGGGTTTGACATCTTGCACTCACTGAAAAGGATTTCATGGAGCAAAGAAGGGCTAAGGTACAAAAATCACATATTGCCTTGGACAAAGACTCTCCATCTTTATCCAATAGAAATTCTGAGCCCCATCAGGGACGAGATTACGCGCACCTCCTGCGCTGAATCACACACGAACTTCCTACAGAAATGTGATCACCCTCTTTGGAGAAATCCTCAATTCTTTGTCTCCTTACCATTTAAAAAGAATGAAGATATCAATCCTACAAAGGCGAGCCATAAAGGTATGAACCCAGATCATTTTGCACTTGCTATAAAAGAAGTTGATCAACTACTACAAGAAGGGTTAATTGAACCCACTAAATTACAATGGGCCTGTGAAGCCTTCTACATGAACAAAAGGACCGAGCAAGCTAGAGGAAAAATGAGGCTGGTAATAAATTACCAACCTCTCAATCATTTTCTTGAAGATGATAAATTTCCTCTACCAAAGAGAGAAGTTCTATTCCAGAAACTCCCCCAGGCAAAGTTATTCTCAAAATTCGATCTTAAAACAGGTTTTTGGCAGTTAGGAATTCATCCTGATGACAGACATAAGACTGGCTTCTGCATTCCCGAAATACACTACCACTGGACCGTCGTAGCTTTTGGGTTAAAACCAGCACCTTCCTTATTCCAGAAAGCCATGACAAAAATCTTCCAGCCAATCATGGAAAATGCTCTGATCTACATCGATGATATCTTACTATTCTCTTCGAATATTGATGCCCATCATGCCTTGCTCTCACAGTTTCATAGTTTGGTCCAAGAATATGGGATTATGCTATCCGAACGAAAGATGATCATAGGAAAACCAGACATTGACTTCTTGGGTATGCATATTTCGAATAGTCAATACCAGCTTCAACCGCCTATTGCAACTCAACTGGATCATTTCCCGAATGAGAACTTAACGTTCAAACAAGTTCAACAGTTTCTAGGCATCGTAAATTATATGGCAGAATTTATTCATGATCTGGTTAAGTTTAGGTCTCCTCTCACTAATCAGCTTAAGAAAGAAGCGCCGCCCTGGAACGAGGCCTGCACTAATGCAGTTAAAAAACTAAAGTCCCTATCAAAGGATTTGCCCCCTTCTTCAGATTCCCTCATTAGGGAGAAGAATCCTTCAGACTGATGCTAGTGATCATTTTTGGGGTGCCATACTACTTGAAGAGTTACATGGTAAACGAAGAATCTGTGGATACAAGAGCGGAGCTTTCAAGAGTGGAGAACTTCATTATCACTACACGTATAAGGAAATCCTTGCCGTCAAAAGAGGTATCGAGAAGTTTCAATTTCATCTCATTGGACAACATTTTCTAATAGAAATGGATATGTCAGCGTTTCCAAAAATGCTACATTTCAAATAAAAGATGTTGCCCCAAGCCCAACTTCTGTGATTGACAAATTGGTTCTCTCAGTGGAAATTTGACGCCCAACATATCTAAGGAAAAAATAATTTCCTCCCAGATTTCTTATCACGAACTCAAAGAACGATCTCTATGATATTCCCAGTCATCTACCATTTTCGGCCGATAGATCTTCCATCACACATTCAACACAAATTGCTGCATTTTATCCTGCGCAAAAGATCTTTATCCTGCCTCCTGATTTTCCAGAAAATATATATCAGCAAGCACGGCCTAGATAGCGGTCCTCTTGCCACTTTACCATTCCATCTCGTTCTCCCTTTTCTTACCATACTCCAATGCAAGGCATATTTTTATTATCATTTTCCTAAAGAAGCCTACATGGTGTTATGGTACTTTATTGAAAGCTGTCCGTTTGGAATCATATTTGACAAAGGCAAGCTGCTCCAATATATCGCCCAAACCGACGTATATCCATGCAAACCACAACATCGACAACTCCTCAAGTGGCTCAGCTTATTTGGCGATTACCAGCTTCTGGCGTAAAAACTTACGGCCTGAAGGCAATAGTCTAAATGGAGTGCGCGAGCAGAAGCATGTTCTTATCCACTTCCGATGCCAACAATCTTTACGCAATCTGGACACTTATATATTTATTCATAAACAGTATTCTTGTATATTCTGGCATGACTACGAGTACAGCAGCCCAGTTCCAACTATAGCCCATAAAGCACTCCTCTGTACTATAAACGGTGTGCCCATCACTGATGTCCCTTTGGGTCTGCCCACGGCTTACTGGCGAAATCCCAGAGTTCTTCCCCTCTAGTATATTGATGAGATACAACACAGCCTCCATCAGTTCCAAGGCTCTCGTTTATAGGCTCCACCAACACATCGGTCCACCCGTGCTTATGATGACGTGGAGCCATCACCTTTTTTCACCAGGGGGAAAGGATGAAAGAAGGGAATCTTATCTTTAGCGTCTGATGTAATATAAAGTTATGTATGATGTATGATGTGACATAAAGTTATTCCGGTGTGTCGTAGAAGTCAAGAAAGGAATAACTTGTATCGTAAGAAAGGAATATTCGTAGAATATCCTTAGCGTTAACTTGTATCGTAAGAAAGGAATATTCGTAGAATATCCTTAGCGTGTGATATAAGTTATCCCCTCACGGGATGACTATAAATAAGGGAGTGTTGTAATGTTTTAGGTATCTCAGTCTTGACAAGTATTCTAGAGCAATAAAAGTTTGAGTGTTTGAGTTCTATTCTTCTTGGTGTTCTTCTTGTTGTTCTTACTCTTTCTTGTTGTTCTTACTCTTTCTTGTGCATCCCTTCTGTGTGATTGTACCTCTCTCCATGAGTTGCAAACTAATGGAATATCTCACTGGTTCATTGCATCAAATTCTTATAAGAGACAAACCAAGGATTTAAAGAATCTAAGCAAACGTGGATTGACAAAAACATAGAAGAGACTAAAAAAAAACCCTTTGGGATTACTTAGTACCGATCTAGCTCTTAGCTGGAGGACCACAACTATCTGGCCCTTGCCCCTTCTTCAACCTCCCAACCGATTCACTTCTTTGATCACACAAACTCCCTCGAGGTCAACACTTCTATTCCTCTCTCTTGATATCTAAAATTGTACACATATCCTATCTTTCTAAGCAATTCCAAGTTTTTTAATTGATTGCTTTCATGGCCTATTACTTCATTAAATATGATTCATCTAATTTATTTTAAAGCTTATCCATTGACAATATTATTCTAGGATTTTAATTCCTCGTTAATGCCTTGAAATCAAAATCTACTCAGACTCGAATATATTCTTGATTATGTGTAAAAAGACTCAATGTCAAATATAAAAAAACTAACACAAAATGATATTATTTTCTTAGTTATATTTTGTATTTCATTTTATTTTTTAACTATAAATATCTAATTTATACACCTTAATTGGAATTTTCTTTCAAATTTTGTTTGATTCAAAGCAAAGCACAAAATTAATATATATTCTATAATTTAAAAATGGGGATGTCATTGTTAGTGTGGAGAACAATGGACAAACCTTGTATATACTTCTTCAAGTTTAAAATACATGATAGAATACAAATGTATAGGAGAAGAGAAGGAGAAAGAATCCTATATAAAAAATGTGGGACTAAAGGAGAAAAGAGAAATGGGCCTATAGATGGGCCTTTACATCATGTTTCCCTATATCATCTAACACTCTCCCGCAAGCTGGAGCGTACAAGTCGTAGGCACCAAGCTTGGACTCTCTCGTCTGCTGAGGCTGAGTACCGTGTGATGACGGTTGTTACATCCGAAATAATCTGACTCTGATACCATGTAGAGAACAATGGGCAAACCTTGTATATACTTCTTCAGATCTAAAATACAAGAGAGGATACACATATATAGGAGAAGAGAGGGAGAAAGAATCCTATACAAAAAATGTGAGACTAAAGGAGAAAAGAGAAATGGGCTTATAGATGAGCCTTTACATCATGTTTCCCTATATCATCTAACAGTTAGGATAAAAGTCTGTAGGTCCTGGCTACCAATGTGGTTGATATGACCATGTCTCAGCTTCTTTTGTAATAATCCTAGACATAAGTTGACAGTAGAACATGAGAAAAATGTGAATAGTTTTGTTGAGCAAAAAAAAGGTGGTTAAGGTGAAGATGAAGTAGGAGATGAAATCTGTAAAAGGTATATGATCAAGTATCATGATATTTGATTTGGTATTCATTAATGGCGAAAAATGTGCATTAAAGGTAAGTTAAAGTTATTAAACATATATGTGATAGGGAACTAACTTGTGTTTGAAATAGTTTTGCGGTGTCCGCATAATTTTTATTCTCAATTTCTTTACATCAAGGATCATTAGCGAGTTAATACCTTTTTGTAATAGTTAGAGAGATGCTTACATAATATTTCCATAGTAAGGTTCCTTCGAGTATACTCTAGTGACCTAGTTACAATCAGTGAGACATTGTGTTAAGTAAAAAAGAAAGTAGAAGATATAGTGCTTCAATTTAATTTAATAAAGATCAAGTACATAATATGTAATTTTAGTGGGAGTAATATTGATAATTATCGATTTATCTAATTAGATGATAAATTGATATTTATGTGCGATAAATTTAAGTAAATTTGGGTTAATTATTCAGAAGAATGATGGTATAATTGTGGATATAACATCTAGATCTAAGCCCAAGTTATTAAAATGAAGAATAGCCTCAAGAGTACTGTGCGATAAGACCTTATCATATCCTGGAGACTTAAAAGTAAATTTATAAAACCCAATTAAAGTAATGGTAATGTATGGATTCGCGGGTTGGACAGTAAAAATTTCACTTCTAATTAGTGTGGTATTAATTAGCATTATAAGATGGGTTTGTGGGCAAACTAGAAGAAATAAAATAATAGTTCTAAGCATGGGTTTAGATGATGTACACTGAGAGCTTAATGTATTGGTTATGGAATTGGGCTGTGAGATGTCAGAATCAACCACTCACGAACTATGAAATTGGAAGGGAGTTGATTTACTTGTTCAAATTTTTGAAGGCATGAAAAAGCATGTTTCAATATAAAAACAAATGATAAAAAATATTGTACAAGAATGTATTGCTGTATTGATATTTGCTAACCATTTTTCTTGGTCTGAGAAGTGAGAATTACCGAACTGTCTGCACTAGAGATTTATTGGTCTCCCACGGAAAAGTGAAAACTACGATGATCAACTGAATGGGATGATGATCAACTGAATGGGATGATGATCCCCTCATTTCAGCATTGAGTAGTGCTAACGTTTGTCAACATCCATACATTGACCCAGGTGCGAAACCCGATAGATCCAAGACAATTATCTACTTGTGTTGATACAAATACGACTCCCTAGGCCCACAATTGCCTCGTCGTGCGCTGTCATCATAGTATCACATGTGTCCTTCTATTTACCTATGTATCCCTAGTGAAATTTTTATAATAATGTTGTATGAACTCTCCCGCCTATATAAGAGAGTGGAAGTGAGTCTGAGGTTCATCTTTTGGGATTTCTAGGGTTTGATCTCTCATTTCGAGAAGTGCTTTGAGAAGGAACAGTAGGCTGATACGAACGAGGCAGATCGGGTGGAAGGAATGCGCTTCACGCACGTGTATACTAGGTGCGCGCGAAGAACGGAGATGGTAGGAGCCTCGCACAGCACTGGGCGGGCCTCGCACAGCACTGGGCGGGCCTCGCACAGCACTGGGCGGGCCTCGCACAGCACTGGGCGGGCCTCGCATCTAATTATCTTTCACATTTTATTTTCTAGCATTTTCTAGCATTTTATTTTATGTGTTGTACGACCGATCGACCTTTTCGCTCTCGCGTAGCGTCGCCGCCCGATCTCCCTCCCGCGTAATGTCGCCACCCTCTCCCTCTCGTCCCACCGCATCTCCTATCTATCAACTGGTCCGACCACCGCTCGTGCGGTCGCGCCCCACTATCCATTCCGCGTCGCGCCTACAGTCCTCTCTGTTGGTGCCACCCTCTTTCCGCGTCACCTATCAGTGTTTCCTCGGACCTTCTGGCGTTCCCCGACGTATGCATATCACCTGCAACATGGCGCATGACTCCGATCCGGCCGCTGCCACCGCGGTGCTCTCTGACCGCCTCGACCAGGTCGATACGACCCCGTCGGACCTCCAGGTTGCCGTCCGCGACATCCATGCCCTCCTCTTCCTCGTCCACCGTCCCCGGTTGCTCCACCTACCCCACTTCTCGCCACCTCGACGTCGGCCAACAACCCCAGTGATCCTCTGGCGGGCATGCATCCTCTCCACGAGCTTGTAGTCGGCGCTCTCCACCGCATTGAACTACTGGTCTTCGACTAGACCTATCCCTTGGGTTGGCTCGTGCAGGCCGAGCACTACTTCAAAATCTAGGGAACGCCTGTGCGGTCTTAATTCAGACCCCAAAAGATTTCGGTATCTAAGTTTAATTTCAAGTTATTCGCACCAGGATGAAGTAAGGACAATGAGTACAAAATGAAACACATAATAAAAACTTAACTCATACCTTGGGTTGTTCTGCTGCGGGTCTTTTTATTCTTCCTCAATTTAACTTAACCTTTCTTTGCGCACTCAGGATCGCCTCAGCTACCTAAACAAAAATGACGACGGGCTTAGTCATAAAAATATGACTAAGTGAAAAACATACCTCTATAACAGTTGTACAAGCAGACAAATAACATCAGTAGCAATATGCATAAATCTTATACTTTCGGTAATAAAGAATAAAGAACTAGTTATGCAATGTTTTATATTCTTATATTCAATTGAGTTTTTCGTTCTTTCAGGTTCTTCAGGAAGTTTCATTTCTTTATGCATATTTGTTCTATTCCATATTCTTTTCATTCATTCTTACATTCATTCTATTCATAACTCATTCAACTCAGTTTCATCAATTCTTATTTGTTCGTACCGTTGATCATTGTTATTCTTCGTTCAGATTTTATGAGATTCACTTTCACTTGTCAGAATCTTTATCTATATTCAATTCGTCATAATTCATTTTCTATATCATTCTTGTCGTTCATTTGCAATCTTTCACGTCAATTTTTTTTTGTCTTGGGAAATCATAAGGGTATATTTAAATGCATTTGGGTCTTCAACGACCCCTTAGTCTTCAACGGCTTCTGGCCTTCAACGACCGCATATAAATCTCAGAAATATTCCGCCATGGGTATTCACCGCCCCACAACACTGGGTTATCCCTTATCAATTCTCCATCCAAATCGTTTATTCATCTTTTGTATTTTCTTTCTTTTTATGTCGCTTTTCATATTCATATTTGTATCAAATTATACACAGGTGTTTTGTATTTACAATTTCTCTCAGAATTTATCGCTTGTTAATTCGAATTTAGCATCTTTTAGCAATTTCCATTTTCTTATCAGTGATTCAAAATTCAAACTATTTCATTTTCATGTCAATGCACATTCACTAAATACTTTATGTATAAAAATTGTACAAGGATATTCAGAAAATAGTTCAAAGCTAAGAACTCACCACAACTTTTCCTTTACCCTTATCCATCATAGGATTCTCGCCGCGTCTATCGGCGGACGCCATCCTCTGTAGTATCAAGAAATCTTTTACTTTAGGGTTGCACCAATAAATAGTTACGACCTCTAGGAGTTGCCTACGGGAGGACTAGCTTAAATGACTAAAAAAGAAAGTAAACTTAATTCAAAATTCAGCCTCTAATGACTTCAAATTTTAGTCACTTCTAAACCCAATAAAGGTCAAGAGAGGTAACCAATACTCAACCAACCAAAGGGGCACAAAAAACTGCATTACGGGCAGCTAAAACATCACAAAGGACAGCCCACTATAAGGGCAAAGTCCGCCCGCCATCAGTAAATATAGCTGCTATCTGCTATTAACAATTCCATGGGCTGCTGCAACAGCAGCGCCAAGGGCTGCCAACAGCAGCTCCAATTTGAAGGTAAAATCCCATCCAAGAACAGCCGACCAGCAGGAACTAAACCAGCGAGCAAAGCCCACAACAGCTACATAATAACCAGACACAAACAGTACCCAAATTAGACCTCAAGGAAGCTCAATTTCAGGGCAACAACAGCCCCAAAAAGGCAGTCATACCAACTACGAAAACAACCAACAGAAAGCTGACAATCAAGGCAAAACCCTATCAACACAGCTGACCAACTCATGGCAACCAATTTTATAATTTTTATTTCAGATAAGGGATAAGAGAAGGAAGAAAAACTAAAATCCCAAACTAATTTTAAAACCCTAATTCAAAATCTCATTATTTCTTAAAGTTCTGCAACCCTTAAAGAAGAACAATAGAGTAAAGAAAGAGAGGAGCTCACAATGGAAAGTTTGAAGCCGAAAACTGTTGATTGAAGACACAAATTCCTACTTAAACAACAACAATACCACAAAGAGCCAAGCGCTTGCCCTTGCCGGGCTTTTCCAACCCCGTCAACGAGAGGAGGAAAGGCCGTCGAGCAAGAGAGGAGAGAAATCGAGCAAGCCCTAGCGTCAATTCAGCCCGCCAAAGCTCCAGGCGGCGAGAAATGAGATGAGTAAATAGGGATCGGGGATGTATAGCGCTAATAGTCACCGCTTCTCACAAAATATTTAATTCCCAGCCATCAACCTTCGATCTCGTCAAGCAGCAGTCGTATGCTCCCTGCTAGGCATCACGACTCTCTTCAGGGTATGCGGTTGCCTTGCAGTCCTCCGCCCGCGCCTTCAACCGCCGCGCCGACTTGATTTCTTCCTCCTGCAGAGAGCTAGATCACCTCTGCCGGATCCGACACTCTCTTGTGGACCTCCAGCTCTTGTGCTTTTTTTCTTATGCCAAAGGGTTGAATGGAATCCCGCGTGGAAGCCTCGAACATGCCCTCACCACCATCAACTCACGCCTCGAGACTCAGGACGAGTTGTTCATGTCGATTATGATCATGCTTCCCAACCTGCAACTCGGCCAGAACTCCGGGCATACTACTGCTTCCGCCTTGGGATCCCCCAACATAGTGGCCCCCACATATCCCGCCTTGACAGGATTACCTCCACAACTCCCACGTCTCGACATCCCCACATTCAACCGGACTGACCCACTTGGGTGGATTGCCCGCGCCGAACAATTTTTTGATATTCACTAGACTCCTCCAACGCAGCAAGTCTCCACAACAATCATCGGCATGGAAGGGTCCGCCCTCCATTGGGTCCGCTGGTTCCGCCAGTCCTCCCTCGACCTCACCTGCACAGCTCTTACGGAGGTCCTCATTCAGTGGTACGACCACCGCTACTTTGGCTCTATGATCGAGCGCCTTTGCGGAGTCCGCCAGACCGGCTCCATGGATTCGTATGTTGATGCATTTATCGAGTTGGTCACCCATGTCCCATGTCTTCCACTCGATCATTACTTGGCATACTTCATGCTTGGCCTCCAACCCCATATCTGAGCCTGCCTCCGCACCCTTCAACCGTAAATTGTTAACCAAGTCATGGACCTCTCCCCACTCGTGGATGCCGAATTCCTCGCACTGTCCGGGGACCTTCCTTATTGCCTCCCGCCAAATCTCCCTACCAACCATATTTTCCTTCCCCGTTTAAACCATCATCACCGTCACCTCCTCTACCTCGCCCATCATCACCGTCACCTCCTCTACCTTGCCCACCCATTATGGGACCGCACAACAACTGTCATGTCCCTACTCACCACCTGTCCAACCAAGAGTACAATGACTTACGGAGCAGGGGTTTGTGCTTCCGTTGCAAAAAACCCTACTCGCCTACTCATGATTGTCCGGTGAAGGAGTTCCACCTTCTCATCGGAGAGGACGTGCACGAGATCAGCACGTCTTATTTTGACGCTCTTATGATCGCGGACGTACCGCCGGACGGCGCTCCGGGCACCTCTACGACTGCCCACCCGCGGGCAGTTCACTACTGGCTGGAGGTTGACACTTCGACCTTGAGGGCAAGGTCGATTTTCTGGCAAGATGTATTTACGCATGTGCGCGTATCTTAATATTTTATCTTGTGTGAGTTTTCCTTTGTGCTTTAGGGTTAATGATATGTGAGCGCCCCTCCCTATATAAGGAGGCGGTATGTGAGAGTTATTTTTATCTTCTTGATCATTTGGGTTTGAGTCTCCTTTTTGGGGAAGGGCTTCTTGGAGGAACCAACCTCCAGAAGTTGGGCACGAGTATACCTCGTGATTGTATTTGGTATTTTCATCTAATACAATTGTTTTCTCCAATTGGTAACAGTCCCTGACGCAGTGCGTAAAGCTGATCACGATACGAAGCCGGGAGGTATTTATCTTTCAAGCGCTGTTTCATCTCGCCCCATCAGGTGATGAGAAAATAGTTGTCCCGCTCAACTGACCTCTCCAAACTTGATCAATAAATTTTTGCTTGGCCTATCAGTTTCATTTAGGCGAGCCACACACGCCTCATCACTCATCTCAAACTAGTCAAAGTAGTGATCCATCTCCATAACTCAATCACTGCCTTCGGGTCCAGGTGATCGTCGAAGGAGAGTGCGTCAATGCGGATATGTCGGGTGATATCATCATCTTTTGGAGTCATCATGCGGCTTGGCTCATGTAGTCATCGTAGTGATCATCATAGTCATGGTCTTATCACACAGGTGTGGCTCGATCTCTATGACCAGGTGGGGGTGGTGGACGAGGCACGATGGCTCCTCCCCGGTTCTTGCCGATACTCATAGCCACGATGAAAATTCCCTCTTGCAGGAGGAGGGGGTCTCGGCGAGGGATGTCTCTATCAAGTCTCTCAGGAGGAGGTGTATCATTACGGGGATCCTCGGGAGGCTCCTCGTCTGGGGGAGGAGTCGCTCGACCTTTAGGTGTTTCTAACTGATCAATCCTTGTGCTAACCCTAGCAATATCTCCTCTAAGGGTTTCAAATTGGGCTCCAATCTGATTAAATTGATCGAGAACTAGTTTTTGAAATTCAACGAACGTCATGTCCGACTATGAATCGGTGGTTCTATCGTCAGTGAGATTATGATTTGATATGGACTGACGATAATCTCTACTACTACGTAACATGCAAGTGGACCGAACCTACGGCTCTGATACCAACTGATGTAGGGTAGGCTTACACAAAGGAGATTTGGACGTGAGTGGGGTGACTATGACCCTTATGTTGATCCTAGTGTCTCATGAGAAGTAATGTCTTCACATTTAAGAATAAGTAGAAAGAACGTACTTGGAGTATCAAAAGGTCGTGCGCCTCCAAATAAAGAATCTTGGTGGTAGAAAGAAAAAGTTCACGACAAAGTGAGGGCAAAAAAGCTTGCTATAAATCACTCTACGCTTGTAGGAATGATGAAAACTTAGCCAGATATAAAGTCGCAAAAAAGAAGCTAAATATGCAGTAAGTAAATCAAAAGGTCAAGTTTATGAAGAATTTTATAAGCGACTAGATACCAAAGATGGAGAGCGTGACATATATAAACTTTCTCGAGCTAGAGAAAGGAAGATAAGAGATTTAAGCCAAGTAGAATGCATAAATGATAAAATAGATACAGTTTTGACGGATGATGTGAATATTAAAGAGTAATGAAAAAGATAATTTTATCAACTCTATAATGAAACAAAAGATAATGAATTAAACTTAAAAGAGTTAAGTAAATCGGAGAAGTATAAGAACATAACGTTTTATTATAAAATTCAAATATAAAAAGGTAAATGATGTTCTAAAAAGATGAAAAATGGAAAGACAGTTGGGCCATACGACATACCCATCGAAGTATGGAAATGTCTTGGGAATTGTTAAAATAGCCCATGTAAAGGGCCCATTATTGGGCCCATTTATTGTTTTTATCTTCTCTCCTCCTTTAGTCCCATATCTTGTATAGGATTTTCTCCTCTCTTCTTCTCCCTATTTATTTGTATTCTCTCCTTGTATTTACACACTGAAGTAATACATACAAGCTTTTGAGCTCTTCCAACATGGTATCAGAGCCAGGTTCGTCTCCTGTGCGGTCTCATCTTTTTTAACCGCCCAGGCCGCCCAGCCCGCCTCGCTGCGAGCTCCTCACCGCTTCTCCTGCGGATTGTGCGCCTATCCGCTGCGGGCTCCTATTCGCGGGCTTCTACCCGCAGGTTCTGTGGTTTGCTCGTTGCCTTCCTCTTCTCCTCTCCCTCTCCGTGGTTCCACCCCCTTCAGGCCTTTTATAGTCACCTCTCTCTCTAGTTCGTGGGACCCACCTCTTCTCTATCCGCTGCGGTTTCTGGTCTATCCGCCGCGATCTCCTCTCTTCCGCGGCGAGCTCCTCTCTATCCGCTTCTCTCAGCTTCCGTCTTCTCGCTTGCGACCTCGCGGTTTCCTTTCGCGAGCTGACCGCTGCTGGCTTCACCTTGACCGGGGCGGTATCTCTTCTGTTTCTGCCCTCTGGTCACGAACTGCCTTCTCGCTGGTGTCCGGCTTGACCGTGCGGACTGCTACCTATCCACATTCTGGTCGTGGTCTTCCTCAGTCCTTCTCACGGCGGCCTCCGTTTCTTCTCGCAGGCGGTTTGTCCTCTTCTCGCCGTTGACTCTTCCCTTGCGGGCTGCTCCTATCCGCCGCGGTCTGCTCCGTCTTGTCGCTTGAGTGGTACCTCGCAACCTCCTTCCCGCCTCTTCTCTATCCGCGGCCTTGTCCACCTGACCGTGCGGACTTCCCTTTCCGCATCTTGGTCGTGATCTGCTAGATCGCTGGTGTGACCGCGCGGCCTGATTCTCTTCTCGCAGCGGCCTGCTTCTTCTCGCGCTGCGACTTGCCTCTTGCTGTCGCCTCTTCTCGCCGCGACCTCTTTTTCTCCTCGCAGCGGCCTCCTGCCCTTCTCGCAGCGTCCTCGCCCGTCTGTCCGCATGGGCTCTTCCGGTAACTCCTCTGGCTCGACGGCCAGCCCGCCTGCTGACTGCCCGGCTTGTCCGACTGACCGCCCGGCTACCACTCCAGAAGTCCGTGATGAGCTGCGCATCACTACCATATCTCTCTCTGGAAATAAGAACTTCGTCCCTTGGGTGCATTCCGTTCGACGGGTTCTTCAGGCCAAGGGCCTTCTTCCTCACCTTACTCAGGCTCCTCCTACTCCTCCTACCGATGACTGGCTCCGCAATGATGGCCGAGTTCAGACCTGGATCTTGAACTCTTTAGATGGTGAGCCGTATCAAATGGCGATGTATCATGAGACTGCCAAAGATATGTGGACTGAGCTACACTCCTTATATTCTGGACGGGACAGCCTCCAGCATCTCTACGACATCCTCACTGACCTTTTCTCTCTTGACACTGGAGGGGCTTCGGATATGACATCCTTTGTTGCTCGTGCGAAGACTCTTGCCGAAGCATGGATCCAGCATCAGCCGTTCACCAATGATGCTGTTGCTCAGCGTGCTCAGAAGGAAGCTGCTTGTACTGCCATCCTTATGGCCCGTCTTCCTCCTCACCTTCAGAGTGTTCGTGCTCAGGTCCTAGCTTCCTCTATCACACCATCATTCTCTGATGTGTGTGCCATGCTTCTCCGTGTTCCTCCTCCTCCAGATACTACGGCCCCTCCGGCCCTTCTTCAACAGGCTCCTCCACTTCTACCTTCCCCCCCTCCTTCTACTCGGGGGGGTCGTTCTGGTTCTCGCGGCCGTGGTCGCGGTGGCCGGGGTCGGCCGAAGTGTTCCTTCTGCGGGAAAGATGGTCATCTCGAGGCCACTTGCTATAAGAAAGTTGGCTATCCTCTGCGCCCGACGACCTCTGTTGCTACTGATGCTGGTCCTCCTGATCTTGAAAGTGTCCGCCTTCAGCTCCAGCACCTCCAGGGATTGCTCAACCCACCATCTGCCTCCATTGCCTCCGTCTCTAACACAGGTACCGCTTGTCTCTCCACTGGCTTGGGTTGGATTGTGGACTCTGGCGCTACTCATCACATTACTCCACATCAACCTGCCCAGTACCTGAATTCTTCGTATCCACAGTCCATTACTGTGGCTAATGGGGCCACTGTCCCCGTCTCCGGCTCGGCAGATCTTCCTCTCACCTCCTCCATCTCCCTCCGCTCGGCTCTTCACGTTCCGAGTTCCCCGTTCAATTTACTCTCTGTTGGACGTCTTACTAATGATCTGGACTGTACTGTTATATTCACTTCCTCTTCTTTTGTTATACAGGATCGGCGGACGCAGACTACCATTGGTAAAGGCCGGCTGCAGAATGGGCTCTACCTTCTCGACGATTCTCCCACCATCATCTCATCCGTATCTTCCACTGATTGGCATCGTCGACTTGGGCATGCTCCTCTACCAATCCTCCAGCGGGCTCTCCCAGATGTTTCTTTTACCCCCTTCCAGTGTGACTCATGTATCCTCGGAAAGCAAACTCGTTCATCGTTTTCTTCCCATTGTACTCGGAGCGCTGCTCCTTTTGATTTAGTGCATTCAGATATTTGGGGACCATTTAAAATTACTAGTATTTCTGGTTTCCGATATTTTATAACATTTATTGATGATCACTCTCGCACTACCTGGCTGTACTTACTTCGTGACCGCTCCGAGCTTCCCCGTGTCTTTCGGGCATTTGTCCTCGAAACTCGTACACAATTCCACAAGACCATAAAAGCTCTACGAACTGACAATGCCCGTGAGTACACTAGTCACGAATTTACTGCTTTATGTTCTGAGTTTGGCATTCTTCATCAAACTTCCTGCGCTTACACACCACAACAAAACGGTGTTGCCGAACGCAAGAATCGCCACTTACTCGACGTTGCCCGTTCCCTCATGCTTCAAATGCATGTCCCTAAACCATATTGGAATTTTGCGGTCTCGACCGCCTGCTTTCTCATTAACCGTCTCCCCTCCTCTATTCTCAACTATGCTACTCCGTTTAGCATACTCTTTCCCTCAGCCCCGACATTTCCTCTCCCACCTCGTGTTTTTGGTACCCTATGCTACGTCCACCGTTTGGGGCCTTCCTCGGATAAGCTGGATCCTCGCGCGGCCAAGCATATCTTTGTTGGTTATTCACGCACCCAAAAGGGGTATGTATGTTATTCTCCTACTACCCGCAAGATCTCCGTTTCTGCTGATATCACTTTCCGCGAAGATCAACCATTCTTTCCTGCTCCTTCAACCGACCATCTCCCACCAACACCTTCTCCTTCATCCATCCCACGCCCCGTCATTCCCGTCACTCCTCCTCCGACTGTCGTTCCCTCTGAACCGACTGTCGTTCCCTCCAAACCACCAGTTATCCGCGTCTACACTCGTCGCTCTACCACTTCCGTTGCCCCTCTGCCGTCGGTCTCTACTATGGATACTCCGTGTCCAACTGATCAGGTATTGCCTTCCACTGCTCATCCAATAGCGAACTACGTATCTCTCCATCGCCTCTCTCCCTATTTACACACTTTGGCTACTTCTCTCTCTTCGGTTGCTATTCCTAATTCTGTGCAGGAGGCGCTTCAACATCCAGGATGGCGAGCGGCCATGGAGGAAGAAATGTCTGCTCTCTGGTCTAACCAGACTTGGTCGGTTGTTCCCCTTCCCCCGGGCCAGAAACTAGTTGGGTGCAAGTGGGTGTTTGTCATCAAACATGCTGCGGACGTGACAATTGACCGCCTAAAAGCCCGTCTTGTGGCTAGAGGTTTCACTCAACAGGAGGAGCTAGATTATGCAGAAACGTTCTCTCCGGTCGCGAAACTTAATAGTGTTCGCGTCCTTATCTCTGTTGCTGTTCATCGCCGGTGGCCTCTCTTTCAGCTGGATATCAAGAATGCGTTTTTGAACGGGGATCTCCAGGAAACTGTCTACATGCAACAACCACCCGGGTTTGAGACCACGGGGGAGTCTCAGGTCTGCCATCTTAAAAAGGCTCTATATGGTCTCAAACAATCTCCACGGGCATGGTTTGAAAAATTCAGTAAGGTCCTCCGTGAAATTGGCTTCAATCGGAGCTCGGCCGATTTTTCGCTCTTTACTCGTCACCGACCAACAGGAACGGTTATTCTGTTAGTATATGTCGACGATATTATCATTACTGGAGATGACTCCCAAGGGATACAGGCCGTCAAAATCCATCTAAACTCAGTTTTTCAGACAAAGGATTTGGGATCTCTTCGTTATTTTTTGGGTCTTGAAATTGCCAGAAGGCCGGATGGGCTCACACTCTCTCAACGGAAATACTGTCTTGACCTTCTTCATGATGCGGGTCAATCCGGATGCAAGCCAAGTGATACTCCTATGGATGTGAACCACAAACTGTGTGCCCAGGCTTCTGACTCCGATCACCTCCTCCAGAACCCTGAATACTATCGACGCCTTGTTGGAAAACTGATATATCTCACAGTTACCAGACCTGATATCTCTTTTGCTGTTGGTCTTGTCAGCAGATACATGCACTCTTCTCGAAAATCTCATCTTCAAGCAGTAGAACGAATTCTCAGGTATCTGAAAAACGCTCCTGGCCAGGGACTTGTCTACAGGACCTCCTCTTCTGCTCCAACACTGGTGGCATATTCTGATGCTGATTACGCTGTCTCTCTTGATGACCGGCGATCTACGAGTGGTTTTTGCACTTACCTTGGAGGACATCTTGTTACTTGGCGAAGTAAGAAACAAGTGGTCGTTGCTCGATCTTCAGCTGAGGCAGAGTACCGGGCAATGACATCTGTTGTATCAGAATTGACATGGCTCGAAAGTCTTCTAACTGATCTGGGTGTAAAATTACCATCACCGGCTCGTCTCCTTTGTGACAGTCAAGCAGCCATACACATCGCAAAGAACCCGGTCTTTCACGAAAGAACGAAGCATATTGAGGTCGATTGTCACTTCATCCGGGAAAAGGTTCAAATGAAGAAGATTGACCTAAGCCATGTCCCAGAATCAGAACAAGTTGCGGATGTCTTCACGAAGGCTCTCTCCAAGACGCTCTTCTATCAATGCTTGTCCAAGCTTGGCGCATACGATTTGTACGCTCCAGCTTGCGTGGGAGTGTTAAAATAGCCCATGTAAAGGGCCCATTATTGGGCCCATTTATTGTTTTTATCTTCTCTCCTCCTTTAGTCCCATATCTTGTATAGGATTTTCTCCTCTCTTCTTCTCCCTATTTATTTGTTTTCTCTCCTTGTATTTACACACTGAAGTAATACATACAAGCTTTTGAGCTCTTCCAACAAGAATGAAGGAATTTTGTGGCGTACATGTTTTTTCAATAATTATCTGAAGTCAAAGAGTATGTCAGACCAATGGAGAGAAAATATTTTGGTATCTTTGTATAAGAACAAAAGAGATATATCAAATTATGTTAATTACAGAGAAATTAAATTGATGAGTCATACCATGAAACTATGAGAATGAGTAATAGAAAGAAGAATAAGACGAGAGACTAACATCTCGGAGAATCAATTTGGATTCATGCCAGGGCGGTCGACCATGGAAGCTATACATCTCTTAAGGAGACTCATTGACAACTATCGAGAAAATAAACAAGATTTGCATATGATGTTTATCGATCTTGAGAAGGCTTATGATAGAGTTCCAAAAAGAGATCTTATGGAGAGTCTTAGAAAAAAGGTGTTAATGTATCATACATTGACATAATCAAAGATATGTATACAAATTTAGTGACAAGGGTGAGGACATCTGGAGGATTAACACAGGAATTCTCTATCACTGTTGACTTACATCAAGGTTTAGCTTTAAGTCATTATCTCTTTACCCTTATCTTAGTTGAGCTCACCGGACATATCCAACAAGCAATACTTTCGTGTTTATTGTTTGCGGATAATATCGCTTTGGTTGATGAGACGCGCGAGGGTGTAAACGCAAAACTTGAATCTTGGCGAGACACTTTAGAAAAGAAGGGTTTTAGGTTGAGCAGGATAAAGACGGAGTATATGGAGCTTAAATTTAGCAGTGCAAGAAGGAAAGATGACTTCGTTATTAAGTTGGGTGATCAAGATATTTCCCGTAATGAGTGTTTTAAATATCTTGGATCGATAGTTCAAAAAGACGGAGGTATTGATAAAAGATGTGCCACATAGAATCCAAGCGGGTTGGTTGAAGTGGAGAGGCGCGTCAGGGATCTTATGTGATCGTAAAGTACCATTAAAACTTATGTGCAAGTTTTACCGTACTGCAATTAGACCAGCGATGCTCTATGGTTCTGAGTGTTGGGCAGTGAATTGTGCACATGAACAAAAAATGGGAGTTGTGGAGATGAAAATGCTTAGGTGGATGTGTGGTCACACGAGACTGAATAAAATTAGGAATGAATGTATCGGGGATAAGATAGGAGTAACATTAATTGCAGAGAAGATGCGAGAAGCTCGACTAAGATGGTTTGGACACGTACAAAGGAGACCATTAGAGGCTCCTGTTAGGCGTTGTGAGAGTCTAGTCACTAGGCATGTTAAACGAGGAGGGGTAGACCAATAAAGACTTGGAATGAACTGTAATGAAAGACATGATGTAGTTAGACATTAGTGAGATTATGACAAAAGATAGGGCACAATGACGACAAATGATCCATATAGCCGACCCCACTATAGTGAGATAAATGCTTGAGTGTTGTTGTTGTATTGCTTATCCGTCTAAAATTAGAAATGAGCATACCGAAGAACATTATAATTTTTTTAGAAATTTTAAAACAAATTCACATTAATGTACCATTCTACGAGGCACTTTCTCAAATGCCTAAATATGTGAATTATCTCAAGGAACTACTTTCAAATAAAAAGAAACTAAAAGATATTTTGCGTGTTTCTCTTAGTGCGAATACTCCGCGGTTTTACTTAATAAATTGTCCCAAAAATTAAATGATCCGGGATAGTTCTCTATCTCGTGTCTATTTGACAATTTGTTAGTAAAACACATCTTGGCTGATTTAGGAGCAATCATAAACTTAATGCCATTTTCGTTGTTTAAATAGTTAGGATTGGACGATCCAAGCCCAACTATAATGAGTATCAATTCGCAGATCGTTCAATTAAATATCCAATAGGGGTTGTAGAGGACGTGCTCGTCAAGGTTGACAAGTTTATCTTTCCGGTAGACTTTGTCATTCTTGACATCGAAGAGGATGTCGAAGTACCCCTCATACTGGGGCGCTCCTTCCTTGCCACCTCTCACGCTTTAATTTGTTGTAAGTAATAGAAAGCCCCTCTTCTGGTTGGAGATGATGAAGTTACTTTCAACATTAACCCCTTCATGCAAAATTCGTTATCAAATGACGATTCTTGTTTTATTTAGAAGCATGTTGTGAAAATGATTTTTCTTCACATTCTGATTTTATTTCCCCATTTATTGATGATTCAGAACTTGCCGAATTATTTTGCATAGCAGAAGTATCTCGCTCCTTGCCTCCCGAGCCACTAAATTTAGAATATTCTAAAATTAATACATCTTATGAAGAACCACCAAGTCTCAAATTAAAAAATCTTCCCGACCACCTAAAATATGTATTTTTAGTAAAAAATTCAAAACTTCATATTATTATTTCTTTGACTTTAAGCGATTCGGAAACTTCTTTTTGCACGCATAAAATCTTATTAGAAGATAATTCTCGCAACACTGTCCAGCCTCAACGACGACTTAATCCCAATATGAAAGACGTCGTTAAGGATGAAATAATTAGCTGTTAGTTGCGAGTAATTAGCTATTAGATGCGAGAATTATCTAACCAATTTTGGTTAGTATTTGGGTTAACCCGGTACATGTAGTGCCGAAGAAAGGTGGCGTAACGGTAGTGGCAAATGAAAATAACGAATTAATTCCAACCTGTATTGTTACGGGTTGGAGGATGTGCATCAACTATAAAAAATTAAATGATGTCACCTGAAAAAACCACTTTCCGTTATCGTTTATCGATCAAATATTAGAACGTCTTTCCGGTCACTCCTACTGTTTTCATAATGGTCTTTTAGGATATTTCCAAATCCCAATTTCACCTGAAGACCAGGAGAATACCACTTTTACTTGTCCCTTCGACACCTTTGCTTATTGAAGAATGTCATTTGACCTTTGTGAGGCGTCGGCTGCATTCCGAAGATGTATGTGTTACATATCATTCGTCAGTTATCTCCTATTATGTTATGATTATTGTTTATATGTTGAGTCGAGTCATGTTGTATCGAGTCATACTAATATATCTAACATATATGATGCAAGTGACCACATTGATTCTAGTTTTTAAGATATATAAACAATAGTAATGAATGATTAATTAGTAGGCTAGATGAAGAATTTGATCAAGAAGCTGAAATGGTATTTGATGCTGATTATTTAAAATGGATGTGGTTGCACCTTGCCTTTGCCAGGCGCACTCCTGCGCCTTGAACCTAGGCTTTAAGACCTCTTTGCGCCTTGGTGCGTCTTGCACCTTTAATAACTAAGCCTCTTGATGAAGTCTAGCTCCAACAGAACGTTACAATGAGTTGTTTTGATGAAAAAAATCAAGGAATCGAATGGGCAGCCTCCCGAGTTATTATACCCTTCTTTGAGCTTGAGGACAAATTTAAAGTGAAGGAACGAGATGTTATGGACCTTTATTATTAGTTATGTATCGGGACTTGACCATCCAAATCATTATTTATTTATTTAATTATTCGTGTTTTATTTTGTATTGAGTCTAGTGTAGGTTATTTTTATATATGTCCAAAAGCTTAAACTTATTACACTTATACCCTTATGTAATTCTATTTAAACAACCCTAGCGTCATGAATAAAGCAAGTATTGTGTCACTCCTTGACCCTTATTAAGTACCTCTCTCCTCCAAAGCACAACTTTATTAAGTATCTGCGGTTTCGGCTCCGTTGTATCTCCACCACTTCCATCTCCACCTCCGACCACATCTCCGACAAGCTACCAACTTGTTTTGACAAGGCCCGTAACACCAACATTCCCCATATCTCCCTAATTTCTTGTCTAGTATCCCAAGCAAAAGTTCCATTATGCCACTAGGGAGAGAGGAAGAGTGACCCGATTGAAGCCAATAGCCCTTGATTATGTTGATTAGGGTTTGAGGAGCAACTTATCTCATATGAGGTATATGGATATATTTATGTAGTCTGAAATTCATGAATTATTAAATATAGGAAAATACATATACGATATTAATATTTAACAATCCTCAAGTTGGGTCGTGGGTATCCACTAGACCTAACTTGTTACTTAAAAAATTCATTTGAGGACTAGTTCCTTTAGTTCGAATATCTGTCACTTGGCCTCAGTTTTTCACATGATATAAGTGATAAATTTTTCATATTTTTCTCTAACAAAGTGACAATCAACCTCGATGTGCTTTGTGCGTTTATGAAAATATGATTAGTAGCAATCTGCATTGCAACTTCATTATCGCACCATAGTTGAGTGGGATCTTGGATAAAATATCTTATTTCACTGACGGTTTGTCTAGTGCACATAATCTCAACAATTGGACCTGACAACAATTATTTGTTCTTACTCTTCCTAGAGACAAGATTTTTGCCCATAAAAACTACCAACCCCGATAGTCGACTTTCGAGTGACTAAACAGTTAGCCCAGTTAGAGTCACAATAAGCTTTTATGTTGAAGTGTCCTCTATTTTTATATGAGATTCTGAGGCTAGGATTTTTCTTTGTGTAATAATTCAGAGGACAAATTCTCATTAGGATTTGATAGGGGTTATCATAAATTGACTGACATTACTCATTGCACATGCGATATTTGTGCTCATCATGGCAAGATATTTCAGTTTCCGACTATTATGTGATATTTCTTTGGTGAATCAAATAATTTATTTTTGACATGGTGGTTCCTTTCTCCTGGTTCAAGTGGGGAGTCCATAAGATCACACTTAGACATCCCTATATTAGCTAGTAAGTCAAGGGCATATTTTCTTTGGCATGTGAATGGACTCATTATAATTTGTTACTTCTGTACCAAGGAAGTAATGTAACTCGCCCAGATCCTTTGTTTGAAAGTTGGAATGTAAGAATGCTTTGAGTTGCTCCCTGTGATAACAATATCATCGACATACACTGTTAATATAATGGATCTTGCAGGATAGCTCTGATAGAAGAGGGACGAGTCTTTCACACTCTCCGTAAGACCAAATTGAGTGACAAAAGATCTAAACCACAACTCATATAAAGACTTCTTGAGGTGATACGCCTTGGTTCTCTCCCCTTCAGCAACAAATCCAAGTGGTTGCTCCATATGCACCTCTTCTTCTAATGAACAATGAAGAAAACATTTTTGATATCCAATTGTAACTGGGGCCACTAGTGAGAGGCTACAAGAGATAAGAGAGGCGAATGGAGGACATTTTGGCAACCGAGGCGAACGTGCCATCATAGTCCGCTCCATACGTTTGAGCATAGCCTTTATCCACAAAGCGGCTTTTAATCAATCAAGAGAGTCATCTTCATTCACTTTTGCAGAATATAACCATTTGCAACCAATAACACATTTATCGGAGGGTAATGGAACTAATTCCCTTGTTTGATTTAGTTATAGGGCATCTAATTCCTTTTACATAGCAGCAGCCCAGCCAAGATGAGTTTGTGCATGCATAACGGTGGAAGGAATGTTGTACTGATCAAGTGGAGGTTAATGCAATATAAGCATCAACTAAATCTTGATAAGAAGTGACAAACAGAGCTTTGTCCCAACAAACACGACTTCCTTTGCGCACAACAATGGGTAGCTCTATGTCAGAAGACAAAACATCTTTGTTTGCACAAGCAGCTTCTTCTTGAGGAGCAGTCATATGACAACTGCGGGAAGAGGTAGGCTGAGGTGGGTTCGTGGATGTCCTATCAGACGGGTGACGAGAGTACACTTGTCCACAGAGAGGATTCTGAATGTCCTCAAGGGAAAGCACGGTGGGTTCAGGACATGGTACTAGAGTAGAATCAAGAGAAGAGTCAAGAGTTGTGGAGCTAGGAGTGCTAGGAATATATTAGTCGGATTCAATAAAGACAATATCATCAGAGATGATATATCTTTTCAATTCAGGAGAATAACATCTATAACATTTAGTTGTGCGTGTGTATCCAAGGAGTAAGCACTTTTAGGAGCGAGATTCAAGTTTGTAAACTGAGGGACGTGCATCTCTAACATAGAAGACACACCCAATGACCCAAATAAACGTAAAGGTAAGGAGTGGCTAGCTAAGTTATCAAAGGCGCAAGGCTCACCGAGGCGCAAAGGGCCCCTGGAGCCTCAGGTGCGCGCCTGAGGCACGTGAGGCGCACAAATGGGGGAAAAGGAAATTGAACGAATTGGGCGCCCAATTCGCTGAAATTGAGCGAATTGGGCGCCCAATTCACTGAAATTTAGCGAATTCGCTCAATTTCAGTGTATTGGGCGCCCAATTCGCTCAATTTCAGCAAATTGGCCGCCCAATTCGCTCAATTTCAGCGAATTGGGCGTCCAAGTTGAGCAAATTGGGCGCCCAAGTGTGCTTTGGGGTGCGTCGACTGCATTTGAAATCATGTTTTTGCCCATCTCAATTTTTTTTTTTAAAAAAAACACCTTGAAAGGCCCAGGCGCGCCTGGGGCACATCACCCGCCTCAGCCGTGATGAGGCGCGGCGGGCTGCGCCCGGCGCCTCAGGCGCGCCTAGGCGCGCGCCTTGAAAACTAAGGTGGTTAGAGTGAGCAAGGAATAAATTATGGTAGGGTGTCTCCTCTTGAAGAATATATGAGGGAAGATGGTTAATTAAATGTCTATCCATAAGAAAAACATCACTCCATAAGTGTTTCGGGACATGCTTATGATGACGAATGGCACAAGTAATTTTAAGGAGGTTACGGTTTTTTTTCTTTCAGCCACACCATTTTGTTGCGGGGGGGGGGGGGGGGGGGATCAGGACAAGTAGTTGATGCATGATACTCTTGTTTAAAAGGAAAGAAAACAAGAGTGAGATAAATACTCTTTCTCGTTATCAGTGCAAAGACATTTAATGCGAACAAAAAATTGAGTAAATATTTCATCTCATAGACTTTGAAGTTCATGAGATTTTTCATAATGATTTTTCATTAAGTACATCAAAATCATGTGAGTGAAATCCTCAATAAAGGTAGCATAATGTTTATGGCCTAGTAAAGTTGTGATAGGACATAGTCCCCATACATCAGAATGAAGTAAATCAAATGTTGCAGCAACATGAGGCTCAGTACAAGAAACATAACTAACTCTATGATGTTTAGCAAAATAGCAAGACTCATAATTGAGATGGGAAACATTTCCCAACTCAGGATATAGTTGACGCAGAACGAAGATAGACAGGTGACCATGAAAACAATGTAAATCCAAAACCTTGGCGGAAGCAACAAAACAAGCAAGGGGAGAAAGTTCATCTAGAGCATACACTCCACCACTCGGCTTCCCTCCACCAATAATACAACTCGTCGACTGTTCCTGAAATACACAATCATAAGATATAAATGTAGTAGTTCAGTTTAAATCACGAGTGAGCTTACTAATGGATAATAAGTTGTAAGCAGATTGAGGAACTCGAACAACCAATGACAAAGTCATGTGGGGAGACACATCATAGCTACCAACCTAGCAATGGGTACAGTTGATCTATCTGCCGTTGTAATCGATGATCCTCTATTAGTTTTGTACGAATGTAAGGTACCTGAAGTACTTGTAAGATGATTTGAAGCCTTAGAATATACTTGCCAATGAACAGGAAGCTATGAAGTGCATGTTGGCCTAACCGTCTAAGCAATGACGACACTGTGGGTCGGAGTCTCAATTTGGAGAACTCGAAGGCGAGATATTCCTCTTCAAATATCTCAATAGTCCTCTGGATCCGAGATCTAGAAGAGTCAACATGGTGAGCAGAGCGGGAAGATGGAGGAGGGAGCTTGGTTGCCCATTCAAGATTTCCATGTATAACCCAACAAGTGTCTTTGGTATGGCCTTGTTGCCCGCAATGAGTGCAATTTCTTGTGTTGTTGTCAGGACCACGACCTAAATGCTCACCTCCTCTTCCTCTCCCACCACGAGAGGCAAGTGCCAATGTGTCACTAGAGGCAACTTGGAATGCTGAAGAAGTATGAGTAGAGGAGGCTCCCACCGTAGTCAGATGGTGGGTACACAATAGCACTCTGCAGAGTAAAATGGTTGGGAAACATTTCAGTTTTTATTGTCGGAAATTTTGAATCAAGACCATTAATAACCAATTAAGTACCAGGTGCTCCTGCTAATCTTGCTGCTCCTCTCTAGTGGTACGGATCACCCAAAAATTCACGATCTCATCTGCAATAACCTTCCATTCGGCGAAGTATTTAGAGATCTAACGTGCACCCTGCTTCTGTTCAGCCATCTTAGGGAAGTGTTCTCCAAGGAGGGTGAGATTGTTCACCTAAGAGAATATCATATGTAAAGTATCTCATAACTTTTAGTATTGTTGCAATTTTTACACATTTACTTAACAGTGGGATTTATTGAACTCAGCAGAAGTGCAAAGATCCGACCATCATTACTGTACCAATCCTCATATGTTGGACTCCATATAACATCAGTTGGGATCCTGGTAAGGTGGTGCATGAATCGTATGCCAACTAGAGACATAATGACTCCATATTTTCATAGTTGGAAGTTCGATGATGTAAGAATGATGGTAGCAAGTATGGCATTAGGAAGAAATTTATTGTTGTAGTCCCCATGCGGCATGGTTGAAGGAGTAGTAATCGTAGAAGAGGATTCGTTGACGTTCTTCGTCATGATCTACTGGCGAGAATGACCAAATTCTTCCCTAGGGTTAAGGTAGTAAGACACTTAGTCTTGTAGAGTCATTCCTGTGGGAGATCGGCAATCTCGGCATGAGTGCTCCACCGAATAAGAAACAATGAGCCCGCCGACAGCAATATCAGTCTAAACCTTGAGGGGGCTCAAGGTTTAGAAGAACTGATGTCGCCAGGATCAGGGGAATCAAGTGAGCACAATCTTGAGGTTGAAGGTTGCTTACGTTGGGTTCAGGAGAATCAGATCAAGCCAGGGACTAGCGTCGTCGTCGAGGCATTGTCAGATGAAGCACCCTCGTCGGGACGAAGCGTCATCAGGATGAAGCAGGATCAGGCGCCATCGAGGGATCGAAGCAGGATATTTGTCATTTTGCTGTCTCCGTTGAGGATGAGGTGGCATCAGGTGTCGTCCGAACGAGTCGGGATCATCTTCGTCGTCGTGGATGAAGCTGGATCAGGATCAGGAGATACGGATCAGGAGATACGGATCGACGGCCGCGTTTCCCTCTTCTTTCTAACCGTGCTCTGATACCATGTTGATTTGGGTTTGGAGAGAAACTTACCTCATATGAGGTATATGGATATATTTATATAGAGTACATAATATATGAATTATAAAATAGAGGAAAATGCATATACAATAATAATATCTAACACTATCAGTATCTGAAAAATAAGTCTTTTTTTTGGCAGTAATCATGTGTATTCCTCTACTCGAGCATTGGGAGCATTTGTTTGGAATAGTTGATCCTCTAGTAATACATGCTCAGCGAGGTAAATGAAGATGAAGTTGATGAAAGAATAGATGTTAGTAGCAGCGCTTTAGTAGAGTAAGCTAAACTTCTTGTAGTTATGTTGGCAATTCCATGTCTTTTATCAGCCATTTAAGATCAGCGTTTACTTGATTTATTTTCTATGATTTAGAAGCTCAATATGTGGATTTAAATTGCCAAACGGATCATGGTTGTAAGCCTTTAAATAGATCACATAACTGTCATAGTACCATGTTAAGAACAAAAAAAAGGTAAGCATTGACCTCTGTAAAATGGAATTTAAAGGTAGCCTAGTAGAAGCTAGCATTACTTCATGATTGATGCTTCAGTTTTCAGATCCTTGCAATTATGAAATAAAATGAAGTCTATGAGTTAGTTTGTCATCCCCTAAGTTGAAGGATCTAATTTGAGCAGTTACTATTGTTAGAGATATTATATTTTAATGTTCTTGTGTTTAGTCCCACACCGCCTATCGGTGTTGGGTGTCATGTTGTAGCTCCTATTTAAAGCCCCTATGTGGAAGAATATATTGAACCTTTCATTTTCATTCTCCATTCTACTTGGTATCAGAGGGTTTGGTTACTCCGAAACCTAATTAAAAATTTTTTCATTCCCTTCCCCACTGTTCTCCCCAAGTCCCAACCCGATACTTCCGCTTCCGCTCGCCTGCTAGGGCTCACGGAATGGTTTTTCCCCTCGCTCCCGTCGTCGGATCGTCGTCTGATTCCAAAGACGGGAGCGGGAACTTCTTCCAACGGCGCTGCTACCACCGTGCGCTGCTTCCGCTAGCGTCGTCGACGATCCTGCCTACTCCGATCACGACGGCTCTGCTTCCTGCACGACGCCTCTGCTTCCTGCGACATCGACGCCGCCTGCTGCTTCCGCCTGCGTCATTGACGCTTGACGCCGCTTCTCCGTCTCTGCTTCTCTCCCGACGGCTTCGGTTCTGCTCTGCTGCTCTGCGGCTTCTTCTCCTCCGGCTGCTGCTGCCGCAGCTCTCTTCTTCTCCGCCTTGGCTGCTGCTGCTGCAGCACCTTCTTCTCCAGCAACTGCCCCATCTCCGGCCCGGCCTTCTTCTTCAGATCCAGCCCGGCCACTCTCTATTTTAGGGTTTAAGTTTTAATTTTTTTTACGTTGTTATTGTTGTTTGTGGTTGTTGTGTTGCGTCTCTATGATTTCCGCCTTCTTGCACTTGATCTACGTGAGGGGGAGTGTACGTCACGGCCTCTAGGCATAGTCTATACCTTCATGCACGTATTCCACGTGAGGGGGAGTGTTTGTGATATCGGCGACTCGGATGCTTCTTTCCCGACTCCTGCCTTAGTCACAACCGGCCCCTAGGTATAACCTATGTCTTCTTGCACATGATCCACGTGAGGGGGAGTGTTTGTGATCACGGCGACTCGGATACTTCTTTCTCGACTCCTGCCTTAGTCACACATGGCCCCTAGGTTGATTTCGTATGTTGTTTGCGTCTCCTTGTCGTTTTCTCTTGATTTGGTAGGGTTGGTTTGGTCTTTCGTGGTTGACCTTATTTCCGCTCCGAGTGTATCCAGCGTTGTCATGGTCGGTTTGTGGACCAACGTCGTGTGGCTCTTGTCCGGTTGAAGTATCCCCGGTGACACGCGGTTGGGCCTCGGTGGTTGTTGTTTTGTCCCACGTTGTCAACCTTCTTTTACCTTCCATTTTATGTTGTGTTCAAGCTGTAGGGTTCTCCTTCAGCTTGAGGGGGAGTGTTAGAGATATTATATTTTAATGTTATTGTGTTTAGTCCCACACCGCCTATCGGTGTTGGATGTCATGTTGTAGCTCCTATTTAAAGCCCCTATGTGAAAGAATATATTGAACCTTTCATTTCCATTCTCCTTTCTACAATTATAAAGAAAAAAATGATTAAGAGTATTTTGAAGCCGGTGCATGTCTGCAATCTGTAGCTGCTTGTGCTTATAATCAATTAGATTTAATATTGTAAAATTTTCTGTTTCAGGAATCACATGAATGCCCACTTTCTGGAGCAGTTTCTTTATGTAATCCTTTCAATTTACCAATTGCAGACGAGGACTTTCGCAAGGGCTTCAATAAGATTTATGACAAAGCTCTTGCTAGATCTCTACGAAAAATCTTTAAGAAGTAAATGCATATATATTTCTGTAAGTTGTACTTGAAACTATTTTCAGAAGAACATCTGACCCATTTCTGGTATAATTTCATCAGGCATGCACTTCTGTTTGAGGATCTTCGTGATGAATATAATATTCCTATGGCGGCTAATGCCAAGACTGTTAGGGATTTTGATGAAGGTTTGACGCGCGGTAAGCACGTCTAGTTTTCGGCCATATTTATGTACTTTTTCCATAAAAGAATTGGTTCATGAAATTTTAATGCATGGCAGTCTCATTTGGTTTCAAGTCGGCGGATGATTATTACTTCAACTCTAGCAGTTCCAACTCCATTGTGCATGTTCACACACCATTGTTATGTATACAGGTAATTTTTATTATTATGTGTGGATATATTGTTAATGCACATGAGAGTAATTATTTTAGTACATCTAACAAGCGGAAAATATATTGGCGTAGAACTACAAAGCAGTTGTGCCTCGTCTTATGTTTTGGGTTAAACATCCTGCTGGGATCAAGTGAGATTTTTGGTTCCTACCAACATAGTTAAAAAAGATTCAAAAGTGGGTTGCTCCCCAAAAATCCGCATAGCTGAGTGAACACTTGGTGCATGATACGAGAAAAAGGGTGTGCTAACATTTTGATGGTGATGAAGAGACTTCTCCATGAAGGAGATTATTAAGGCATATGTTAGCATAGATTTTGGATTTTTGGTCACATCATATTTGAAAAATATATGTATAAATCCCAAGTAGTAGTCTCTCAGTTTTTGGGTTGAAATTGGATTTTACTACTGGTCCAAAGTTTTCCCTTTAGTTCACATTCTAACAAAGGGAATCATTATTACTTTCTCGTTGAATTTCCTTTCTAATATGGTCTAGTTTATCACACTTTTGATTCTCTGTCTGTATGTATGCTACTAATTCTGCCTGTAATATATAGGCTGCCAATGATCCGATTGCTCCTTCTAGGGGAATTCCTCGTCAAGAAATTAAGGTGAAGATTTCATTTTGTTGCTAATTTTGTGCTCTCTCTTAGCATTTAAGTTGGCTATAGATTCTCACACTATTCATCACCATTAATTGGTATCATTAACATTATGTAGACTATAGAAGTAGGGAATGATACAACAACAAGGCTTCTTGCATATAGCCTATTTACTTGAGTTTTATTAAAATTTCCAGGGGGGGCGGCAGTTGCAGTGGTTGATGGCTGATCAACGGGGGTCCAGGTAGAGGCGGGCGATCCAGGCGATGAATAGGTGGTTGAGGTTTCGGCGGCAGCAGTGGCAGGTGTGGTGGCCAAGTAGAGGAGGATGGATGAGCTGCATAGATTTTCTCGTGGAGGTAGCGAGCTTGCTCCATGGGTCAGGTGAGAGTAGGCAAGCTGTGTACATGAAGGTGTGTCTGGATATGGGGCCATAGGCTCGCGAGAAAGTTCCTCAGATAATGGTTAGGGGATAGTCCGGTGACTTGTGTGGCGGCCTCGATGAACTCAATGATGTAGGTGGCGATGGTATCAGACTGGAGAATAGAGTTGAGTTTCTCGTAGGCATTATCTGTTTGGCGCATGTCATGGTGATGGAGGAGTTTTTCCTTCAAGGTGGGCCAAGAGAGCTCGGGGACATGTTGACGCGTCCAATGCACTCAATGGAGCACATGACCCCCCATATAGATAGTCGTCATGAGAACCTTCTGGTTAATGGGAGTGGAATGGGGGTTGAAAATTTTTTTGGTGCAGGTGATCCAACCGAGGGGGTCAGTGTCGTCAAACACTGGAATCTAAATCCAGCATAGGTGGGCCCGGTGGATGTCCTTTGCAGGGTAAAAAAACCCATGTGGTCAGTGGCAGATTGATTAGGGATTAGTGGGGAAGATGTCAGTGGACGGTGGGCAATGAGGGTGACGAGATCGCGGAGCAGGAGAGTGAGATCTTTAAGTCGAGCTTCTAGCCGAACCAAGCGAGTATACTCCGTGGAGGCCAAAGCGGAGGCATCCCCGTCGACGTGGAGGGTCATGGAATGAGTCTAGAGTACGTAAAGTATGACACTGAGAAAAAAATGGAGCGATAGAAATGCCAGAGGAAGCGGACTGCGGCTGTGCGAATAAGATGCACGAGGAATTGGACTTCCCTGGGGGAGTGTTGTATGGGGGTGCGTCCACTGCTGAAATGGCAGGGTTGAGATGCGCAAAGGAAAGGGAGGCGGGATGGAACATAAATGTGTCTGGGATTTAGCGGCCTAGCCGGTCATTGGTTGGGGTCGTCGGAGAGTGTGAGTGCCCGGACACGCGGCTACGGTCGACGAAAAAACTGGAGTAGTTGTTGGACGCGATCCTGACGTGATGAGAAGGCTCGCGTAGGGGAGAATAAGTGTTGGGCGTGTCTCGTGGAGGGGCCGTTGAATGTGGGCATTCTCGTGGAAGAGCAACTGAACAAGGTCATGCAGCTAAAATAACGAGCAAGGACGTCGTGGGGTCGTTGGATTGATATTGTTGCTAGAGTGGGGTTGTCGTTGGAGCGGGAGCCGCGATAAGAAGCGGTGATTCGACTGTCGTGGAAATCCAAAATCAAGAGAAATTAGTGCTCCAAAAGGAACCCTAAGTGGTAGGACAGGTCAGACCAGTTGATAGTCGCACGATATCATCAAACCAAATAAAAAGAAAATTAATCGAAATTGAGATACAATATATCGTGGTATACTCGATATTCAAATCTCGAGAGCAGGATTCCTCTAAGAACCTACTCCGCAAGAGAACAATATCTAATGATCCAAAATCAGCTAAAGGCTCACTATCATTTTCTTATATAAGTGGGAGTGGGACCTACATAACATGGAAATGCCCTAAGATTACATAGATAAATAGAGGGGATCGTGACTGGACCCGGGAGTCATCTTGGTATCATATATATACATGTATACGCATTTATATTTATATATATGTATACATGTACATATATATGTAAATGTTAGGTGTTTGGGAGAGAGAAAACCGGTTGGCAAGTTTGGAGAGGGAAAGAGAGAAAGAGGAAGGGAAAGAGGTTAACCCCTATTGTTCCCAATTTTTTTAATACTGCCAAGAAGAAAAGAAAATACATAGCATGGAGAGTTTACATAACACCCTTGACCCAACTACAATAGAAGGAAAGATACATTTGGCTCCTAAGATAACCACGCATCTTAATGAGTTTCTTTCACCGACGTGTCACTCGCGGGACTAGTATACCCGCCACACTAGTGGACTCCCCTCTCCCTCCTCCGCGTACGTAACAATGCCGCCCTCTGGAAAATTTGTCTTGTCCTCAAAGCAGAAGTTCAAAATTGGGCACGAAAATCAGATTGGTCAACCCATATGGCTTTTGATGGCAGCCGATCAAACAAATGCACCAGGACTTGCTCGACCGAGGAATTCTCTTGACTGATAGTACACGTATCTGTGATGAGTTGAGGGATGCAGTTTGATGAGGTTAGCCTCAAAGCCAGCGTGGGCAGTGTTTCCTCGATCAGGTGGTCTCCAATAACCAATTTTAACCAAGATACGTGAAACATCGGGTGGATACGACTGTATAGGGGAAGGCAGAGGTGGTACGTTGTAGTTCTAACTAGTGCAACAATCTCAAATGGGCTGTAGAACTTGGCCGCTAGCATGGAATGGGTCCGCTGGGTTATAAAAATCTGGCGGTTCGGCCGAAGCTTGACGAACATGGTATCCCTTCAGTGAATTGGGCATCTCGACGGTGGTGGTTGGCAAAGCAAACCATCCGATCCTGTGCACGCTAAAGGCGATGTCACAATTGGAGAAGTATGGAGTCACAAATACGAAGCAGATCAGACAGGGACGCCATAAAGCATTCACCATGTATAGTGAGTGTGAGGGATCTTGGGGGTCTACAATAGACTTCCTTAAGCGGAGTGGTTCTAGAACTGGTGTCGAAGGAGGTTGTGTAGGAATACTCGGCCCAGAAAAGCCAATCCTCCCATGCCTGCGGATGGTCGCACACAAAACATCATAGATATGTCTCCAAGCAACAACTATGAAGTTGTACTCATATGAAGCTGCGTGCCCTGCATCTTGAACGACTATCAAAATGAGCTATAGAATAAAGGGTTGCAATCACTCACAATGGAGCAAAAGAACCTATGGAAACGAACCACCACTGCAGTAAACGCGTGCCCGAGGGGGGTAAAGTGGGTGTATTTGGATTGGCAATCCACGACCACTAAAATTCAATCCCACGTTTTGGAGCGAGGGAGCTTTAAAATAAAATCCATGGAGATATCTTCCCAGTTCCGGGTCGGGATAGAGAGCGGTTAAAGGAGGATCTGATGAAAGTTCCCTCATATTTGTCCCGCTGACACGGTATACATACTACCACAAATGTTTTGACCCATTGGAACATGCCATTACAATGCAGAGATGCTGTGACCCCCCTCTTGGGTTATGTGTGTAGGGTTTTCTCTACTCGAGTGAAATCAGCGCATCAGATGTGTGCAATAGAATAAAATTTACAAGAAAATCCTAAACAGTAAAGGATCTTGCGAAATCCATGAATAAAGAAATAAATACAGCCAATGTAATGATTACCTGTGGAGGGTCGTTTCACAAAAATCGACCAAGACGCTCCAGAAAAATCCTTTGCCTCAGTCGAATTTTTAATCCAAGCTTTCTTCTCTGTTCTGCAACTAGGTCCGGGCCAACAACTTGAGTCCAGAGCGCAAAAAAAGATCTGCGCCTCTACAACAGTCCACACAAGCGACGGAAAACTCCAAGGTATTGTCCCACAAGATCTGGGTCGAAGGAGAGCCCTCAACGTCTCCACAAATTGTTAGATTCGTTCAAGGGAGAGGCAGCGGCGGCAAGCGCCGGGACGGGCCTCGCGAAAGCTGCAGCGGCGGAAGGTTAGGTCTGGAGCCGAAAACCACTTTTCGCAAAAGCCTCTGGAAAGACACAAGGAAACCAAATCCTATGTCTATTTATACCCAAGGTAATAAGACAGACACGTGTCCCCACAATCCGCAAGCCCTTGACCTGAATTGGAGCAAACAACAAGTGTAGCTATGTTGACATGATGAATACGACGATATCGTCGAGTCAAGCCATAACATCATGTTGTCATCCCGAACACAACGATATCGTCGAGTCAACACGACAATATCGTCGTTATGACATGATGCACACGACGATATCGTTGTGTCAAGCCACAGTAGGTCATGTTGAACACGACGGTATCGTCGAGTCAAGCCATAGCATAATGTTGTCATCTTGAATGCGACGATATCGTCGAGTCAACACAACGATATTGTCGTGATGACATGATGCACACGACGATATCGTTGTGTCAACATTCAAAACTCCAATGAGTCACATGATTGGTCATTCACTCATATCCATATGAGTAAGTCCACCACAATCCTTCCTCCAATTTCTCCAAACGCTCTTATGTGTAACCATATATGCTCATATTGCGTTGGCTGTGAGACTAACTGTTTGACTACTTTTAGATCACCCTGGAAATTCCAACAATGTGAAGCTTTGTGAGTAGGCGTGGGATGAGCTGAGATGATACTGAGAGAAACAATGACCGCGATGGTGAAGGTGATCACCTACGAGACTAAATGGCTGTCTGGCGGTGGCATCAACCCATAAGGCAGTGACAATCGGCCGAAGGAGTGGATCGATGGCAATATTGTGTTGGATAAGAGACGCATCCTCCCAGAGTGGGCATTAGATACTGAAAGTGAAGGGATAGATACTACTCTAGAGGGGGGGTGAATAGAGTTATCAAATTTTGCACTAGACAAAACTTAATGGTCTACCCAACTCCCTTGGAGTGAAGTGCGGAATGAAAGATTATAGATATAGATTTAACCCTAGAGCCTAATACAAGTGGAGTGCACAAACTCAAGCTAACTGTAATTACAGTTAAGGCTTGGAAAACCTAACCAACAACTAGCAACCTAGTTATATCTAATCACAGCCACAATACAGGAATTAAACAATGGAATCCAGACGACACAAGGAAATTTATAGTGGTTCCCCAAACAACTTGGGTACGTCCACTCTTCTACCCACACGGTAGGAATCCACTCAGGTTTTTGATCAGGTGCCCTGCCACCAACAGAATCTGCTTCAGGTAGATTCAGAAACCCTTTAGACTTTTGATCAGGTGTCTAAAAACCAAGCACAGGTTTTTGATCAGGTGCCCTGCCACCAAGGGATACTTTTGAAGGGAGTAATAACCCTGTACAGGAGGGGGAAGAAGGTTAAGATGTCTTCTCTATTTTACAATAGATTAGAGAAGCACACAAACTTGCACTGAGCTAGAATGCTCTAAAGAATCAAGGCTCCCCCTGGCTCAAAGATGTCCAGGTGAAGTCTTGCTTCAGTGCAGAAAACTCTTCAGAAAGTTCTGAAGGAAAAGCTACAGGAAGAAAATAAATAACAAAATGAAATCTCTTCGAGCAGCTATCTTCTTCTTCTTCTTCTTCAAAGGATCTCTGAGTTTGAACTTCCTGAAAGCAGGAGAACTCAGGTTGAAGAAGAGATGAAGATCTTAACACTTCTCAGTTAGATGGAGTTTGCTGAGAGCAGAAAGCTTGAAGGCTTGAATGAACAACTGGTTAGCTATTAGCTAGCTTGAATCCTTCTTCAAAGAGTTCTTTATATAACACCAGCAAGCAACGGCTCTCTTCCATTTGAATTATTTGTCTTCTTCTGAGCCTTGAGACCTGGGCTGTAAATATCAAGAAGACAGAAACATCTCTGCAGCAAAGCATTCTATAAAAGGAATAACCCTTTTTCTAAGAAGCTGCAGGATCAAATCAAATAATAGAAGGACTAAATAAAGTCACATCAGAGAATTACTCTTTATAGCAAATAGAAGACTTTTCAGTCCAACGGCTATAAAGGGCTGACAACAGATAAAGTAATTTATAATAACAGCTAATAAGACAAACAACTTTATCTTAAAAAGATTTGACTCAGGCAAAAGAGATGGAGCAAATATTGCCTGGAAACTTTATCATACAGCTTAAAATAATGTGTCAGAAAATGTATTAAATAATTAAATATAATAAATAAATACAAAATATAAAGGCAGGCAGAAAACGTCGAACGACCTTCGGAGATCGTCGACCGACGCACGGAGATCGTCGATCTATCAGGCAGATAGTCGAACGATCCAGATAGTCGACCTATCGAAGAAGATAGTCGAACTACCTCGGCAGATAGTCGACCTATCAGAACAGATAGTCGAACTATCAGATAGTCGATCTATCAGGACAGATAGTCGAACTATCAAGCGCAAACAGATAGTCGACCTATCAAGCAGATAGTCGACCTACCTCAGAAAACAGATAGTCGACCTATCAACAGATAGTCGAACTATTAGCGCAGAACAGATAGTCGACCTATCAACAGATAGTCGAACTATCAGCGCAGAACAGATAGTCGACCTATCAACAGATAGTCGAACTATCAGCGCAGACAAAGCGTCGACCAACTGATAGACGATCGTCGATCAGCCGATAGACGATAGTCGAACGGCGTTCGACTATAGTCGAACGAAAAACCTACTTAACCAAATTCTCAATCTGGAAAAGTGAGGACTCTACAGCTAGACTCCTAACCATTGACCATAGATATTTCTTGGGTCAAGGGGGCACAAAGGAGAAGACTAAACTCAAATCAAATTAGGGTACCAACAATCTCCCCCTATTTGAGTTAAGTCTCTCAAAAACTAAAACAAACAGCTAGCTATAGAACACAAAAAAAAATACAGGAAATAGACTAGCAGATTATCAAACAGATAAACAAATATAGCACAGCAGTTAATTAAACTATGGATCAACAGAGTCAGGCTTAGATACAGAGGAGCTAGAAACAAAAGATATTTTCCTTAACGGATCATCTGATTCTTTCTTTGACATTTTCAGGTCCTGCGCACCAATGATCTTCAGCTCTGCAGATCTTGGGACTACTGCTTCCGGATGCTTTTCCATATATTTAGATGGGTCAAAAACCTCAGGATTAACCTGGAACTTTTCAAGCTCTTTCTTTCTGTAAACAGACATGGTAGTTAAACCAGTCGTATCTTTTCCTTCGGCTCTAGCTTTTCTAATTTGAGCTGCTCCTACTAGTTCTTGGAAACGAGCCATCCTAAAATTAGGATCAAGCTCAGGATTTTCATAAACAGGCTCAGGAGGAGCAGCCTCAGATACTTTATCTAGATAAGATTTTAGAGAATACTTAGCAAAAGGATCTTGCTAGAAATTTTTAAAACAAAGTAAACTATTTACCTTTTGAAACACTTTTCTCAGAAAACGATTTGCCTTGCGAGCTTTGATAACTTTGTCTTGGCTGGGGCTGAAAAGAAGCAGATCTTCCAGAAGAGGCAGCAGGATTAGCTGATAGGTTCCCAGAGGCTCCTGCACCTGGAGGAGGAGGAGGAGGACCTCTGGGAGTCCATCTTGAGACAGGACTGTCATACCTCTTAGTTCTTTTTCTTTCTTTCTGCTGATTCTTTGAAAACCACATCCAGTGCTGAAAATCCTTGGATTTAGGGTCAATGCCCTTCAGAATATAATAGGGAGTGTCATTATCTTTACTTGGAGGAGGAGGAGCAGCAGCTTTCCTTTTCTTTGAAACAGCTTTCTTTCTCTTTGACTTCTCAGAAACATCAGAATCATCCTCATCATCAGAGGGAGATGATGGGGGATTTTCATATGGGTCATAGGCTTCAGAAACAGCCTTTTCTTTAAGCTTAAGAGCAGATTTTTCTCTTTCCTCTTCCATGACATCCAGAGCCAGAAGGGAATCTAAGTCCAACCCTGGAGAGTCATCCCAGATGGTTGACTTTTCAACTTGCAATTCCTTTTCTTTCTCTTCTAACAAAGATTTTACTCTTAAATCCCAGGCAGCTCTTGCTTGAACTTCTTCCAAATTCAGAACAGGAGAGTCTTCTTTGGCTTTTTCTTGATTCTCAGATTCATCTCTATCATCTAGAAAAGATTCCAGTTCAGGATCTACTGGAATATCAGGAATACTTGGAGCAGCTTCAGAAACAATTTCTATTATCTGGGCAGATAAATTTTCTCTAATATCATCTGTAGAATTATGAATACAGATCTGCTAAATAAACAGAAATCATTCCTTCCAGGAATTCACAAACTAACAAATTAATTGATTCATCAACAAAACGAATGAATGAGTTACCTTCATATTTGACCAATTCCCATGATTCATTCAGATATGAAGTTATAATTCCTTCTAAGAATCTAGCAATCACAGGAGTGGTAAGATCTTCCAGGCAAACTTTCACTGCAAATTCAGACAACATGATTCCATCTGTTATTTCCTTATCAGACAAAATTGGAGCTATTTCTATCTCAGCTTGAGCAGATTCTTCCTGGGCAGTCATAACTGTATCTTTTATAGCTGGAGGGGAGGCAGGATGGTCTGAGGCATCTTCATGGAACATCTCCCCCTGCCTGATTTCAGTGGATACTGAAACCAGGCCCCTTGAGGAAGATGGCTCAGCAGATTTTGAAAGGGATTTGATGGAGGCAGTTAAGAGATTAATGGAAGCAGCAAGGGGAGCGATTGCCTCTTCAATCATGGTTTTGATTGACGGGGTAATCAGCTCCACAATGCGGGAGATAAGCTCAGGAGAAATTTCAATAGATGATGGATGAGAAGTGGATGGAGCTGCAGCAGATATGGGAGTGGTGCTGGGATGAGAAATGGTGTGGACAGGGGATCGAACTGGAGATGGAGCAGGAGAGTTAATTGGAGAATGAATTGGGGAATGAACGGGAGATACAGGAGGAGTAGGAATTCTCTCTGATCCTAACAAATCGAAGCTAGGAGCAGATATCCTAGCCAGATGAGTAGGTAGAGGAGAGGCTGGAGGGGAAAGAGGAACAACCGTAGTTGTTTCTGGAGCAGCAGAGGAAGAAGGTCGTACTTCAGCTGAAGTTGATGGAACTTCAACTGAGGCAGACAACAATGCAGAGGAGGAGGAAGGAAGAGCTGAGCCAGCTTCAACAGGGTGAGGAGCGACTGATACAGTCCTTGTGTCCTCAGATGTTGCTGGAGCAGACTTCACAAAAGTTCTCTTCCACTTTGAGAACAGGTGGGGATCCATCTTTTTGCTGGCGTTGATTGTTGTTGCAGTTGAACTCAGCAGATGGGGGTACCTTTCCTTCAGAAAAATTCCGATAACCCTTCCTAGGGTAACTTCCTTTTTGCCATTCTTTTTTCTTATTAAATCAAACATCACTGCTGCCCAATTGATCCTTTTCCGATTAACAATTGCACACATGAGTGCGAATTGCTGCCTTGTTATATTATCGTGGGCAGAGTGCTTACCCAGGAGCACTTTTCCTACTATCTCAGCCAGAAACTTGATTTTGAAAGGAAAATTCACTTTGAGCAGCTTCGTGGGAATGCCCTCAGCATGTCCCAGCTCAACTAGCATACTTCCGAATTCCTGAGCATCTTGCTCATAATCCTCGTCACCATTAACTAAATCAAAAACATCAGATAGAACGGCCGGAGTCAGGAGTACCTCTTCTCCGCCGATGGTACCAGTCATCGATTCGTCTGTGGAAGACGACGTGAAAGCCCATTCTTTGATTTCTGGAATGTTGATCTTAATCCTTGCAGACATTAACTTCTCTAATCCTTGATCCCTGCATAGCTGTAGAACTTCTACGATTCCTGCATCGCAGCTGCTGAAAGCTTCAAAATCCACGCTAAATCCTGCATCAAACTTCACGACGGCCAGAACTGCTGGAGAGACCGCCATGGATTCGCTGGAGAAACGCGAGAAGGACGAAGAAGACGAAGGGGACGAAGCGGCAGAAACTCGCAAGCGGGAAAGCAGAATGCGAAAGGGCACGCTCCGTCGACGATAAAGCAAAAGATCTTTTGACCTAGGTCGACTATCGGCTTTATATCAGACCGGATATAGTCGGTCTATTAAAAAGATCTAGACCCGATGGTCGAACGGTCGTTCGACGATCGGCTCAGAAACAGAGTAGTCGGACTGCCGTTCGACTATTTCTGGCTTCTCAAACAACAGGCTATCGTCATCCAGAGATCGACGATGAGCTCAACCTGTTCGACGATGGTCGAACGTCGATCGACGATCTTCAAACAGATAAGCTATCATTAACCAGAGGTCGACGATAGGCTTAATCCGTTCGACTATCTTCGATCATCGTTCGACTATCTTCAAACCGATTTCAACATAGGCAGATAAAGTCACACTTAGTCTCGTCCATTAATCATGCCTAGTTGAACTAAAAAGAATAGATGCTTCTGTTCATCTAAAGGCTTGGTGAATATATCACCTCTCTGAAACTCAGTGGATATGAACTCAAGACAAATCTTGTTCTTTTCCACACAATCTCTCAAGAAATGGTGCCTAATCTCAATGTGCTTCGTTCTAGAGTGGTGCACTGGATTTTGTGCAATTGAGATAGCACTGGTACTATCACACATGATCTTGGTGTTCTTGTGTGAGTAACCATAATCCACAAGCTGGTTTTGAATCCACAGGATCTGTGAACAACAACTGGCAGCTGCTATATATTCAGCCTCTGCAGTTGAAGTTGAGACAGAAGCCTGCTTCTTACAGAACCAAGAGACCAATCTCTCTCCCAGGAACTGGCAAGTTCCTGAGGTGCTCTTCCTGTCAACTCTGCAACCAGCATAATCAGAATCAGAATATCCAATTAATTCAAACTCTGACTCAGCTGGGTACCAAAGTTCTAGATCTGGACATCCCTTCAGGTATCTCAGGATTCTCTTTAGAAGAATCAGATGAGATTCCTTGGGGTTGACCTGGAATCTAGCACAAGGCATGTAGCAAACATTATATCTGGCCTACTTACAGTTAGATATAATAGGGAACCAACAATGGCCCTATAATTCTTTTGATCAACTGGCTTGCCGTGATCATCAGAATCAATAACTACATTAGTAGCCATGGGTGTAGGCATTGCTGAAGCATCAGCCATCCCAAATTTCTTTACCAATTCCTTGGCATATTTGGATTGAGAGATGAAGATACCATCAGCATCTTGCTTAACTTGGAGACCAAGAAAGTAAGACAGCACACCCATACTACTCATCTCAAACTTAGAGTGCATCAGGTCAGAGAACCTTTTGCAAAGTTTGGGATCAGTGGAGCCAAAAATAATATCATCTACATACACCTGAACTAACAGGATTGTGTCCTTGTGATGCTTGACGAAAAGGGTTCTATCAACTACTCCCCTAGTAAAGTTGTGCTCTAACAGGAAACTAGCTAAGGTCTCATACCAGGCCCTAGGAGCTTGCTTTAGTCCATAAAGAGCTTTCTGCAACTTAAACACATGTGAGGGCTGAGTTGAAGAAACAAACCCTGGTGGTTGTTCAACAAACACCTCTTCCTTAAGCTCACCATTCAGGAATGCACTTTTGACATTCATTTGGAACACCTTAAACTTTATGAAGGTTGCATAGGCCAAGAAGATCCTTATTGCTTCTAGCCTTGCAACAGGAGCAAAGGTTTGGTCATAGTCTATACCTTCCTCCTGTCTGTAGCCCTGAGCTACAAGCCTAGCTTTATTCCTTACTATAATTCCATTTGCATCTAGCTTGTTTCTATACACCCACTTGGTGCCTATGATCAGTTGGCCTTTAGGTCTTGGAACCAAAGTCCAAACTTTACATCTCTCAAACTGATTGAGCTCCTCTTGCATTGCAATGATCCAGTGGGGATCTAGCTCTGCATCTTTAAAGGTGAGGGGCTCAACCTGTGAGAGGAAACAAGCATGCATCACATCCTGTCTTAATTGATGTCTTGTTTGCACACCAGCTGATATGTCTCCAATCACTTGAGATGTGGGGTGATCTCTAAGTGTGACAATATCAGCAGGTGGGATGTGATCTTCAGTAACAGTTGGGATTAATTCCTCAGGAGGAATTTGATCTACTGTTGGTGGAACAACAACAGCTTCAACAGCTTCAGCAATGTCTTCATCACTGTCTGATTCAGTGATCTGAAGAGTTGAAAGTTGAAGAATTTCTTTAGGGGCATCATGTACCTGCAAAGAACTTGAGGAAGGAGAATTTTCCTTCTCCTTGTAAAACATCTGGGACTCATCAAAAGTCACATGCACAGATTCTTCAATCTTACAGGTTGATTTGTTATAAACCCTATAAGCTTTGCTTACTTGGGAATATCCAAGCATGATTCCCATTGAAGCTTTTGCTTCAAACTTTCTAATATATTCTTTATTATTATTATGAATATACACAATACAGCCAAAAACTCTAAAGTAATTAATTTTTGGTTTCTTTCCTTTAAGCAACTCATAAGGAGTTTTACACTTAAGTTTGTGTATCAAACTTCTATTCAAGACATAGTTGGCTGTACTAACAGCTTCTGCCCAATAGGATAGAGGCATGTTAGCATCTGCCAACAATGTGCTAGCAGCTTCATTAAGTGTTCTATTTTTCCTTTCAACTACCCCATTTTGTTGAGGAGTTCTAGGAGCTGAGAAGCTATGTTTGATACCTTCTCTCTCACAGAATTCTTGCATGAGAAGAGAGTCAAACTCAGTACCATGATCACTTCTGATCAAGGCCACATGAGTAGAGTACTCAGTCTGCACACATAGTAGAAAGTCTGTAAGGGCTTTGAAGTTATCAGACTTAGTTCTCAAAAAGAAAACCCAACTGAACCTAGAGAAGTCATCTACAATTACTAATGTGTAATACTTCCCTCCTAAACTCTGTACATTTATTGGGCCAAAAAGGTCCAAATGTAATAAATACAGGATCCTAGGAGAATCACTTTTATTTACAGATTTAAAAGAATTCTTGGTTTGCTTGCCTAGCTGACAAGCCTTGCATAAGCTCTCCTTCTTGTAGGGGCAAGAAGGTAAACCTCTAACAAAGTTGTGCTTAGATAACCTAGATATATTTTTAAGGTTTACATGACTAAGCCTTTTATGCCATAGGGAATTATTATTAAGGGTTACTTCATTAAACAGGCAGATTTCAGAGTGAGATGAATTGAAATCTACTAAATAAATATTACCTATTCTAATACCTACTAACACAATATTATTATTTAAAGTAATATTGCAAGAGGAGTTAGAAAATGAAACCTGGTAGCCAGCATCACATAGCTGGCTGACTGAAATCAAATTGTGCTTCAATCCATTGACATAAGCAACTCTCTTGAAAGTAACTGCTCCAATTGTGATCTTGCCATAGCCTTCTGTCTGACCACAGCTGGAGTCTCCAAAGATAACCTTTGGGCCGAGCTTAGCTTTGAACTTTGACAGTAGATCTTTATTTCCTGTCATATGCTTAGAGCATCCACTATCCAAATACCACTTATTTTGAGTGATTGGATAGGCCTTCACCTGCAAGACAATTATTTAGACAGAGTGGACCCAGGTAACCTTGGGTCCCTTGTTTTTCACATAAGAAAAACTGGAAATGTATGAGAATGCAGGCTGAGGGTGATAACCTAGTGGGTGAGATCTCCTAGGTGGGATTCTCCATGCAGATGATGGGTCAACAAACCTAGGGTTTCTATTCTCATTTAGGTTTCTATGGAATTGATTGTGATTTTGAAAATCATATTGAAATCGTCGATCGACGTTCGACGATGGGTGCTCAGATCGTCGACCTTCGTTCGACCATTGAGCTTCCGATCGTCGAGCTGCGTTCGACGCTCTTTGCATTTCTTTAAAAAACTTCTTTCTCTTTTCTCTCTTAGCTTTATTTAAGGTTTTATTAACCAGATTTACTTGCTCAGTGTTCTTCTTTCCACTAGCTGAAATGAAGTTCACTGGAGTTGAAAGATTATTTTTAAGAATGACTGGGGGTTCACTGGGAGAAGCTCCTAAGCCTAGTTTATCATTACCTGACCTAGTGTTAGTCATGCTGGTAATTTCTAATAACTTAAGGCTTCTACCATTAAGGGATTCTTCTAACCTCTTAGATTTAGCTAACTCTATTTTAAGAAATTTGATTTCTTCACTACAAGTAGTGAGTTCTTCCTTTAACCTAACATTTTCAGAGGCTATTGATTCTGAGTCAGCTAACCTATTTCTAAGTTCTTTTATTTCTTTTTCTGAGCTAATTAAATCTAAACATAAAGATTTAAATTCTACTTTAAATTCTTCTGAAGAAAAATCATAAGAAGAAAGTACCTCATCTTCTGTAGGCATCTCTTCATCAGAATCAGAACTCTCTGCAGCAGAGTGGTTGCTGCAGGCATCTATTGCCATGAGGCAAATTTCTTTTGCCTTCTTCTCTTCCTCATCTTCACTGGAGCTTGATGAGGAGGATTCTTCATCAGAATCACTCCAGGTTTCAGCAATGAAACCTCTCTCCTTTTTGTTTTTGTAGGAGGATGGCTTGGAGTGCTTCCTGTGCTGTTCTTTATCTTTTCTCTTGTCTTTGTTCTTCTCCTCTGGACACTCTGGCAAGATGTGTCCAGGCTTCCTGCAACCATAACAGATAATTTCTTTAGCAGGAGAGCGATCATACCTTGGTTTGTCTTCATAACGTGAAGACTTCTTTCTGAACTCCTTTCTCCCCATCTTGAGAAACCTTTTGGCAAACAGTGCCATAAGTTCCTCATTAGATTGGCTGCTTTCAGAAACATCTGCAGCCTTAAGAGCTAGAGATTGCTCTTTTCTTGTAGGAGTGGGGGTCTTTGCTTCAGCTTCAGCTTCCCTTGTCTTCAGCACTTGCTCAAAAGACTTGAGCTTGCCGAGAAGGGCTTCAGTTGAGATCTCATTAGTACTTCTGGCTTCTTTGATGGGCCAGATCCTTAGATCCCATGTGCTAGGGAAGCACATAAGAATCTTATCATTGACCTCTGTCAATGATATGTCCTTGTCCAGGGTCCTCAGCTCATTGATGATTGAGCTGAGCCTGGTGTACATAGCTTCAACTGATTCAGCATCAGTTTTCTTGAAGTTCTCGTACTGTGATATCAGGTTGGACCTTCTGTCCTTCCTTTCATCAGCTGAACCAGCTACAATCTGGTTCAGTGTGTCCCACATGACCTTTGCTGAGGAGCAGTCAGCAACCTTCTGGAACACCTCATCAGACATTGTCTGAGCCAGTATGTTCATTGCCTTGGCATCTGCTATTTTGGCCTTCTTGTATTCATCATTATAATCTGGAGGAGGCACTGCACTCATATCAGATGATGAGGCAGTGGCAGCAGCAGGTGCTCTTGGGGGACCTAACAAAATAGAAGCAAAAATACTTTCATCAATAGAATTCATATAAAGTTTGATCCTTGCCTTCCAGATGCCAAACTTAGCTAAGTTGCATGCTGGAGGTCTGGTGCTTGAATAATCCTTAGACTGGGCCATGATAGTGAATATCTATAAGCTTTGGTATCTATCAGGATCTTGTGACTTAGGTGTTAGCCTATTCAGTCAGTCAACCTCCCTCTGATACCAATTGAAAGTGAAGGGATAGATACTGCTCTAGAGGGGGGGTGAATAGAGTTATCAAATTTTGCACTAGACAAAACTTAATGGTCTACCCAACTCCCTTGGAGTGAAGTGCGGAATGAAAGATTATAGATATAGATTTAACCCTAGAGCCTAACACAAGTGGAGTGCACAAACTCAAGCTAACTGTAATTACAGTTAAGGCTTGGAAAACCTAACCAACAACTAGCAACCTAGTTATATCTAATCACAGCCACAATACAGGAATTAAACAATGGAATCCAGACGACACAAGGAAATTTATAGTGGTTCCCCAAACAACTTGGGTACGTCCACTCTTCTACCCACACGGTAGGAATCCACTCAGGTTTTTGATCAGGTGCCCTGCCACCAACAGAATCTGCTTCAGGTAGATTCAGAAACCCTTTAGACTTTTGATCAGGTGTCTAAAAACCAAGCACAGGTTTTTGATCAGGTGCCCTGCCACCAAGGGATACTTTTGAAGGGAGTAATAACCCTGTACAGGAGGGGGAAGAAGGTTAAGATGTCTTCTCTATTTTACAATAGATTAGAGAAGCACACAAACTTGCACTGAGCTAGAATGCTCTAAAGAATCAAGGCTCCCCCTGGCTCAAAGATGTCCAGGTGAAGTCTTGCTTCAGTGCAGAAAACTCTTCAGAAAGTTCTGAAGGAAAAGCTACAGGAAGAAAATAAATAACAAAATGAAATCTCTTCGAGCAGCTATCTTCTTCTTCTTCTTCTTCAAAGGATCTCTGAGTTTGAACTTCCTGAAAGCAGGAGAACTCAGGTTGAAGAAGAGATGAAGATCTTAACACTTCTCAGTTAGATGGAGTTTGCTGAGAGCAGAAAGCTTGAAGGCTTGAATGAACAACTGGTTAGCTATTAGCTAGCTTGAATCCTTCTTCAAAGAGTTCTTTATATAACACCAGCAAGCAACGGCTCTCTTCCATTTGAATTATTTGTCTTCTTCTGAGCCTTGAGACCTGGGCTGTAAATATCAAGAAGACAGAAACATCTCTGCAGCAAAGCATTCTATAAAAGGAATAACCCTTTTTCTAAGAAGCTGCAGGATCAAATCAAATAATAGAAGGACTAAATAAAGTCACATCAGAGAATTACTCTTTATAGCAAATAGAAGACTTTTCAGTCCAACGGCTATAAAGGGCTGACAACAGATAAAGTAATTTATAATAACAGCTAATAAGACAAACAACTTTATCTTAAAAAGATTTGACTCAGGCAAAAGAGATGGAGCAAATATTGCCTGGAAACTTTATCATACAGCTTAAAATAATGTGTCAGAAAATGTATTAAATAATTAAATATAATAAATAAATACAAAATATAAAGGCAGGCAGAAAACGTCGAACGACCTTCGGAGATCGTCGACCGACGCACGGAGATCGTCGATCTATCGGGCAGATAGTCGAACGATCCAGATAGTCGACCTATCGAAGAAGATAGTCGAACTACCTCGGCAGATAGTCGGCCTATCAGAACAGATAGTCGAACTATCAGATAGTCGATCTGTCAGGACAGATAGTCGAACTATCAAGCGCAAACAGATAGTCGACCTATCAAGCAGATAGTCGACCTACCTCAGAAAACAGATAGTCGACCTATCAACAGATAGTCGAACTATCAGCGCAGAACAGATAGTCGACCTATCAACAGATAGTCGAACTATCAGCGCAGAACAGATAGTCGACCTATCAACAGATAGTCGAACTATCAGCGCAGACAAAGCGTCGACCAACTGATAGACGATCGTCGATCAGCCGATAGACGATAGTCGAACGGCGTTCGACTATAGTCGAACGAAAAACCTACTTAACCAAATTCTCAATCTGGAAAAGTGAGGACTCTACAGCTAGACTCCTAACCATTGACCATAGATATTTCTTGGGTCAAGGGGGCACAAAGGAGAAGACTAAACTCAAATCAAACTAGGGTACCAACAGATACTACTAAGCAAGCAATTTGCGACTACCGAGAAAGAGAGTCAGCTGCGCGGTTGGAGGACCAATGCCGAATTTCTATAGAAAAACCATAGCCCAATGATTTTGCAACCCAAACCTGTTCTGTCGGACTGACAATCTTCTAATTTAGGAGGTACGAAAGGCTACGATGATCCATCCTAATCATAAAGTGTCATCCTGGTATGTAAGAATGTTAATGCTGCATAGCAAGCAGGGGAGGACCCCACACAGGGCCTTGTGTGGGTGGATGCACACACTAAATATTTTAAAAATATATTTATCATTAATAGAAATTAAATTAAAATATTTTATGGCCTCATATATATTATATATTGTATATATTCATAAAACTCGGAGGGTCTGTTTGTTTGGAATACATTGATGTTCAAGAATTGACTTTCAATCCAATGTCAATACATGCAAGAATTGACATTGAATTTAATTTCAATTTTGTTGTTTGCCACATAATAATTCTTTTGATACTTTGGTCACTTTTGTTTGTTCGGATTAAAAACATTGGCTTTCAAGAATTGAAAGTAAATGAAATTTTTAAGAGCGCAAAAAAAGTGTCAATGTGTATGGAAATGCAAGACTTTGGGGAAAACACGTGACCGGTCGGAAAACTTGCGCCCGAGTATGTGCACCTAGTGCGCGCACGGGCGAAATCTCGCACTGGTGCAAAACACACTCCGAGCAAAAACACGTGCTCAGACGAAAAATCTTGCCTGTGCAAAAAATGGCAGCCCAAGCGGAAGCGCTCTCCCAAGAGACCAAAGGGCGCCATAGTAAAAAATGCATACCCGAGCGAAAAATGGCTACCCTAGCAAAAAAAGGGCCCCGGGGGAAAATGCACGCCAGGGAAAAAATGGGCCAGGCAAAAAATGTGTCGGGCAAAATTTGCGCGCCTGGGTGGGAAAATTCGCGTCCGGGTGGGAAGACGCACCCATGCAGGAAGATGCGCAACCGCGAAAAAAATGCGCCCCCGAGCGGGTAAATGTGTGCCCAAGTGTAAAAATGCGCTCTGGGGCGAAAAATGCACGCCCAACGAAAAATACGTGCCCGACAAAAAGCTTGTCATTGCAAAAAATTCGCGACCGAGTGAAAAATGCGCGCTCGGGCAGAAAATGTGCGCCCAGGCGGGAAAATGTGCGCCAGGGCGGATTAATGTCGGCCCGATCTTATTTATTTAAAAAGTGATTTACATTGTGTTAATTTGCTACGTCTATATAATTTGATTTGCTAAAATTATATTCTGGAATAATTAAAACATGCACGCATTATTTTGGTTGGGATTGCAATGGAACTTGAAATCCAGATACAATCATGAGGAATACTCATGTCTAACCTCAGGAGTTTGGTTCCTCCTTGAAGTCCCTCTCACAATGAGAGGTCCCGAAATCTTAAAAACATGAAAAGATAATCATATCCCTCTCCCTTATATAGATGAGGAAGGGCATGCCTAATAAAAAATTAGGCATGCAAATTAATATAATTAATCTAATCAAAATTAATTAATACTCATTAATTAATATTAACCAATTAATTAATATTAGTTAATTAGAAAATATATAAACATGTATGAACATTTAAGGGAGCTCCCATATAAACACCTATAAATATGTTACTTTCCCGGGATTGAGAACGTGTGAACGGCCGGTGGAGAGGAAAGTCCCGTGGGAGGGAGGAGGAGCCCTTCTTCGATCCCTTGGGAGCAATGGTGGAGATGAGGAGGAGTTTCTCACGGCGGCGGGCGGTGACTGTGTGCGGAGCAACGAGAGCTGCGAGCGGCGCTACGACCCGCGGCTAGGGTTACACAGGGTTTCGGTTCGAGCGTGCGGTAAGCGGACGGGGGAATAGAGAGAGAGAGAGAGTGGAGAGAATTAAGAGAGAGAGAGTATTGAATTAACTTCTTGCTTCCATTCCAAACCACAAACCCCACCTATAATGTGGGAAATCCGGTTCAACCCAAAGTACAGAAATGCCCTCCTCCTTAGGCTTAAAACATGAGGATCAATTACTTAAATTGAAATAGAATTAACGATAATAAAGCAAAGGCGGTTTAGGCGGGTGTTACGCGAGGCTCGTGGCGCTTGTACGTCTTGCCCCAACGAGGATTTGTAACAAAATACTTAGGTCCGCTCTAGCGAGTGCGTAATATACGGCGACCAAAGTAATACTTCCACCAACCGGGGTACTTTTACCACCAACCACTATGCACTGCCGCCGCCGAATACTGTGCTTGGCAGACATTGTTCTCCGGAAATTTAGTTATTTCTCTTATGCTGATTATTGCTTGAGGAGATTGATCCTTAAGTAATCCTATTTAGATAAGACAACTAAATTTACATTGCATTGATCTAACTCATCCGCCTTGCATGTCTCTTCAACATTTGTTTGCTATTTCTTTACGGTGTAGATATTTGGGCAGTGAATACAAATTATAGCGAGCTTGGAGTGTCAGATAAATATAAGCTTATTTTCATGGAAAAAATTTGTTTCCAATTACAGAAAAATCAAGGGAGGTCGAGCATTGTGTATTCCAACAGCCAATATTGTTGACACTCTTTTTCACTATCAAACTTTGTGTGTAAGAATCAGCCAAAAATTCTTACAGAGCTTTATAAAGAACTCAAAAACGCTATTTCCTGTGGAAATCGTATAGATTTGTGAAATCACATGTAATTTGGAGTTTTAATGTTTATTTGGTGATGAATTCTGAGAGAACATTTAATTATTTGATAGGAAAATCCCAGCTGTCTGCTAATAGTTACACCAAAAGGTGGCCACCTTGGATGGATTGCTGGGAAGGGAGCGCCCTTCGGAGCCGCTTGGACTGATTCGGTGGTCATGGAATTCTTAGACCATCTTCACAGCGATAAACATGGGATGAATTCTCGTCATCATACAGATGATATTCAACGATCTATGTCTGTTCACAACTAACTTCCAGATTTTGAATTCCATCATTTATTGAATCCAATGCAGATTAAAGTAAGGGTCCGTTCGTTTGGAAGGAATTGGGGCCCTGAAATTAAAACTATGGGTCTATTTTCATTGGAGTTGGACCTCTAATTCCAATTCAAAAGCCTCAATTACGTCCAACTTGAATGGACCCTAATAGAGCATGGACTTACAGTGTAGGACATTTGTGCAATTTTAGAGTATGTTCTGAGAAAAAAAACTTGTTCATACACTGACTTGAAGAATCATGTTGTATTGCCATGCTATTATGACCTTTTGTTTGCATGATGTTCATTTATTATGAGAATAAAGGAAATAGTTAGCCAAATTGCTTTCAGAGCTGAGGTAGTTTTTATTATATTACTTCAATTAGTTTTACTAAAGTTTATTTTCTATAGATATTCGTCTGGTTCATTTATCCTTGTTTTTTTTGTTTTTTTCTTTAGTTCATGTTTTTAAATTTCAATAGAAGAGGTATCAAGACACTTCTACTCACCAAAGCTTTTAAAACCACGCTTTTTCGTTATTCAGACAACCATTCACTTTAAATTTGATCTTCTCACCTCAGCAAAACCTTCAAAACCATGCCTTGAAGTATAATTTCATTATTTAACAATTCACATTGCTTACACATTTTGAGCGATCTCTACGATCTTAAGCCCTTCCTATCACTTCATTAGTTGTATTCACCTTTGTTGCGGAGGAGCCCCTACGGGACAGAGGCGACATACTTGTGGCGTTTTTACCTGAGGACAGCAAAAGCGTCCCACTAAGCACGTCTTAGTTTATGCGCTGTCTATTCTGTCCTCACTTTTCTATTTTTAGTTTGCACTTTTATTTCAGCAATTTGAACTGTAGGGCAGCCCCTTTAAATGAAGGGTTGAAATGGGCTCATGGGTTTGGTATGAAAGGTTGGATCAGAATCAGTTTCAGTCCATCTTCAACTTCAAACCAGTGATGGCTGAAGAAACAATCAATGAAGACATTGATGCGATTACACCACCATCCCGTCCAACTTCAAACCCTTCTGCAAGTCCATCTTCAACTTCAGATTCCAATCCTTCTAAATCATCATGTCCAAGGCAATGATTTTGATCCATAGAAGGCATCTACCAACAGTGCAGCTTTGCATGTCCCCCCTAGAGTCGGTCACCGACTCCCAATGGTTCTATAAAGCTAAGTACGATAAAGACGGAAGTCTACAAAAACACCAATCATGCCTCCAAAAGAGTACCACAGAAACCAGGAGAAGATTATTCCGAAACATTTGCCTTAGTTGCATGCCGAAGATGGTTCGCTCAATCCAAGCAATTTGAGGACAATTAAACGGTAAATCCACTTAAATGGTGAGATAAAAGAGGAAATATGCGTCAAAGTAGTGTCGAACAGCCTGAAGTGTATCCGATCCAAGGAGAAGAAGAATATATATATAGATTGAAAATAGCCCTTTATGACCTAAAACAAGCCCCAAAAATCTGGGATCATAAAAATTGGCAGACTTTATCGACTATGAATTCATTAAATGGCACCCATGCATGTAAGAAGCGGAGAAAATATTCATCGTTACATGTTTATATGTCGACGATCTTATATTTGACTACACCAATCAGCAAAATCTAATTGAATTCTGTGATCTATGATGAAAGAATATGAGATTAGTGATCATGAAAAATATATCTGAGATCTCTTAAAAAATTTTGCATGGAAGATGCAAACCAACAGATACTCCAATTACTACAGGTGAAAAAATATCTATCGCTGCTTTATTGAATCTTGATCTATCTCACCAACACTAGATTAGATATTGAAAACATCGTAACATAGTATCCCGATTCATTAATGAATCAAGTGAGTGAGCAATAAACGGATGTTGTGACCAAGCTGCTCCCAAAAGACATTTTTATATCTTTGAGAAAAAATGGCAGTTAAAAGAATTCTAGATTAAGGTGTATCAAGAAGAATAAGGGTAGCCGGTGCACAAACTATCCCAGCACAACGAGGGCTTGGGGAAGGTTCCCATTCACAAGGGTGAAATGAAGATCAAACTTTACCTTATATTTTTGCAAGAGGCTGCTTCCAGGACTCGAACTCGTGACCTCAAGGTCACACGACAACACCTCAACCGATGTGCGCCAAGGCTCCCCCTCGATATCAAGAAGAATAAATGGCAAGGGCATGGCGGCTTGGTGCACAAAGCATACCCGCATGCAGTGAGGGTTCAGGGAAGGGTCGTCCACAATGGTGAAATGTAGACAAACCTTAACCTTGCATTTCTGCAAGTGGACTGCTTCCAGGACTCGAACCCGTGACCTCAAGGTCAAACGAAAACACCTCAACCGGTCTGCCAAAGATCCTCTTCTATATCAAGAAGAATAAAGGGCAAGGGCAGGCAAGCCTGGTGCACAAAGCATCCCCGTGCAGCGAGGGTCCGGAGAAGGGTCCCACCACATGGGAAATATAGGCAAACCTTACCCTGCATTTTTGCAAGAGGCTGCTTTCTAGGACTCGAACTTGTGAATTTAAGGTCACACGACAACACCTCAACCGGTGCATCAAAGCTCCCCTTCTATATTAAGAAGAATAAAGGGCAAGGACAGGACAACCCGGTGCACAAAGCATCCCCGCGCAACGAGGGTCCGGGGCAGGCTCCCACCACAAAGGTGAGATGTATGCAAACATTACCCTGCATTTTTGCAAGAGGCTGCTTCCAGGACTCAAACCCGTGATGACGTGACCTCAAGATCACACGACAACACCTGAACCGGTGCTCCAAGGCTCTACTTCTTATATCAAGAAGAATAGTCTAAAAAAATTGAATTAAATGAAAACCGGTAAAGAATGAATTTAAGCATTGGAAGTTTGAGTCCCAGTGTAATGTGCTTCTTTCTTGCATAAAGGGTTCCATATAATGTTGCATTGAAGAATAAATATACAATATTAGTGTCTGCTATTATCTTCTTCCTTCTCCACTTTACTTTGGCTTAGCAGAGTTTGATACGTGTGCTCTTTGATAAAAGAAAAATGAATGAGAGCCAAATGTGGAAGTCATGAATTTCATGGATCATTTTTTTATTGTCCACATGCAGTTTCTACTTTCTACATTGTTTTGTTGGGATTTTGATCCCCTAATTCAATACCTGTGAGAATAGAACACATGTAGCAAGAGAACTAACAAGCACATAAGCAAGGTAAAACATAGACAATGAACACAAATTTTAACATGAAAAATCTAAATCGGCTCAAAACTACGAGATGATCAGAGTCTAACCTGAAAACTCTCATTACTGCATAGAAGAGTGCATTCAACATTTTACAGACTTTCTCACCAGATCCCAAAATTTATCACTACACTTGCAAAGAATAGAAAATACAACGCATAAAAATATAGGTTACCAAAGCAAAGGAACGCGGAGACGAGCCGATGTGATTGGTTCTCTCTAAATCTTCCTTGTATACCTTCACGATCTCCCTTTCTTTCTTCTTCTCTTGCAATGATCTCCCCCTTTGTTAAAACTCATGCACTAAGACACAAGTGGCTCCGACAAATCTTTGCACATTTGTAACCTCGCGCCAATGGCTACCAATGACTCTTCCTTCATGAAGACTCATGCCAAAGCCGCTACACAATGTCCTCTCTTTACTCTCCCTTCGATTCTAGAAACAATAACAAAAATTAGGAACTTCGTAAGGCCGGGGCTTTTCACCTTTAGGCTTCTATGGTTGAAGCAATCAGGAAAAAAACAACTCATACTTGAAGAGGCAACTGCTTATAAATATATTGTTCTCCCTATAGGGCTTCAGAATTTTATTTTGCATGCAGAAGCTCATTGACAAATTATTTGCTTTGGATCAGAACACTAGGCTTGACACTAACGCAGATAGAGTCATGGTATGTTGGAAATTTGATCTTAGTTCCACTCCTCAACAGCTCTTCTTTGTTGCCACCAATAAGGATGGTTAATTCAACACTCAAGTTCTAGATTACAGTTTTGAGAAAAATTGGATTCACAACTTGCTTAGAATAAAGACGCTTACCACCGTCATGTAAGAAGATCAAAATAAAGCTATATCCCATTGCTACAAGGGATCCTCAAAAAGTATATGTTACTGCTGATTCTAACCGATGGGTTCCACCATCATTTATAGGAAAAAGCTCCCTCATGATCTCCTCCCAAAGTGGGATTATGGGTTGACCAAGTCAATTCCACCCCCACCCCCATGAACTCTCATGATGAGGAAATCATTGGGTGTGGAGCCCACTCCCTCTCCCCATGGAGGAGAATCACCGCCGCCGGGTAGTCCGCCGCCGCCGGCCGGCCTGACCGCCACCGGCAGCCCCCCCGGCCTCACTCCGGTCCACTTATTTTGACTGAAAATATGCGATTCCCATTTTGCCCCCCACCCCCACCCGATCAGACTTTGATTTTCATTCCAGATTTTCTCTTCTCTTCCCGTGACTGGCGCTGCCCTAGCTCCTCCCTCCCCGATCTGGTCTCTCCCGGACGGAAGCTTTGCTTCCGGAAGCCCGCACGTCCCGCATTTTCTATTCCTGCTCGATGGAAGCCACCGACACCACTGCAACAACCTCGTGCGCCCTCCAGAAGCCACCACTGTTGTCTCCAGTTCCAGACGCCACACTGTTCTTGTTTTCGTCCAGATCTGTCGTTGTTTTCCACGGCGACTCCGACCTCCGACGAACTCACGACCCCTCCTGCTCCTTCCTCTGGCCGATTTTGCGAGCCTCCTGTGTTCCCCTTCCTCCCAGGTGAGCTCCACTGCTATCAAGAGGCCCGACCAGCCTCCAGTGAGCTGTCCCAGCTAGCCTCCAGTGAGCTTTCCCAGCTAGCCTGCAGCATTTCTCCAGCAACAGGTACAATTGCATACCTCCACAACTTTTCCCCCTCAATTTTATGGCCAGAAGTCGGTGGTGAATCAGTGCTTAGAAAGTTTTCTCTATTTTTTCTTGTTACCTCCTACTTAGTGTGGCCATACAACACCACTTTTTACACTATAGCATGGTTTACTCCATATGAAGTAGTGTATTCTTTGAAGCCACCCCTTAGTTTTCTAGATTTGGTGAATTCAGGTGCTGTAGATGTAGCCAACAGGAGCCATTGTTTAGCTTGATTTGCATATTGGAGGTCGCCGTTTTATGATTTTTGGAGAAAATTTAGCAAGAATTGATGGGTTTAGAGGTTTTATCTATCGTTTGTGTGTGGATTTATCTATGTTTTTTTCTTGATATTTTTTGTTTCGTTTGTGTGTGCAGCTCTGAGGAATAGTGTGTCTCCATGAGAAGAGAACTTGTGCTACTTTAATGTGATAATTCTTGGCCCATGGCAATCTCCATACGAAGGTACTATCTTCTCGAGTGTGCTAATAAAAAAGAACAAACAAAATTTCTATGTTTGGAGTTGCCTTTTACCTACTTTTCCTCGGAAAAATTTCGGTCGGGGGCTTCGCACATAATCGTGGTGAGTGTCCAGTACACCCAACTAGTCCAAAATTTCTTTGAAAAAATCTCTTCCAGGTGAGCTCGACCGGCTATATAAGTGTTAACAGGTGTGGTACGAAGGACACTTGCATTTAAAAAAAATGTGAGTCACCATAATCTACGTAGATTTTTACTTTAAACTGGAACAAAAATGCATCAATTCATAATTTATGCTTATTTATATCTATCAATGCCTAATCTTGACACATGATGCCGAATTTTTCTCAATTGTTCTCAATCCATGCTCAATTTTCTGCACTAAATTCTCATGAAAGCAAGATTTCAATCCTTAGTGCAACAGCCTTTTCTTCAATTAGTTTTGATTTTGTCAAAACTAAACACTTAGTTTTTGCAAATAAGTACTGACAAAGAATATGGGGGACACCCTGCCTATGCAAGATTCATTGACTGGCCTTGACGGAGCAAAGAGGCGGCCAAAAAGTTGCGCCAAACAGAGCCTATGTTAGAGGGTAGTTACACCCTGAAAATTGTGATCAAGCATTATTTAAGCATAAGTGCTCTATACAAGCATTAAAATTAGGACTAGTTAGAGCACAACGTCTAAAATTAACTAATATTGAATATTTCATTTTTAGTGATGCTTGTCTTTTGTATTCATTATTTTGGATGACACAGTCTAAGTTATGTGGTGTTTGTAGGTTGATCAGAATGTGGAAAGTCATGCTTGAATGTCATCAGAGCCAGATCATCACAATCTCATCAGCATATCAGGCTAAGAACTCCATGCCACCATCCGGAAGCACAGATTTGTCCAAGCAAGCGGCCATGAATCTCTGAGACAAGGTGTTGGGCGAAAACCCAAATCTCCATCATTGCTTGCACACAAAGAACATGTTGGTTTGAAAGTGCCGATATGTGATTGACAAGCTTATCAACTCAACTCCGCTCTCCAATGCTTCTAGGAGATTGAATTTCTGCAACTTGTTGGCTTTTAATTGGAAGTGAATGGATTTTCATTTTATCAAGATTTTGGCTAGTTGCATTGACATCTACTGACTAAGTTACTATCAAAAATGCATTTTGATTCTTATTCACGTTGTGTTTTAATGGATTTTTTCGTTAATTGGGTTGTAATGAATTTACTTGCTAGAATATGCAGACATGTCTTGAGGTTGTTGATTATGTTATAATGGATTTTTTATTAGTTGGGTTGTGATAGTCTGTTTGGAATTATGAACTCTGCTTCTTCTTTTTCTTGCTCTCATGACTGGTTGTACATTTAAAACTGATTTTGATATATGTATGGTAAATTGAAATATATATTTCAATTTATTGTCAATGTTTTTTAAAACTATTCTGAATTTATAATTTTTTGGATTGCGAATAAAGACATTAGACTGCGAATAAATTCAATGGACTGCAAATATTATTGGACTGCGATTAGCAATTATAGGACTGCTTGAAATGTAATAATTTGTGATGTTTATTTTGAAAAGTGTTATTGTAGAGTTTTAATTACGATGATATTTTGTTCGTGATATAGTTCATATTTTTCTCGACATTTTCTTAGAAAGTGTCAAGAAAGATCAATTATTTATTATTATGTTTTTTAAAAAAGTGTTACGATATAGCTTGTAGAAGGTACCGCACCAAAAATATTCAATAAAAACTTACAAACATTAAAGAGATGTCAATTGACTCTCAAGGTTTGTACATTAGTTTATATATACATTCATGTTGAGTCTTTTTCACATTTGGATGCAGCCAAACAAAACCCACATGGCCACATCTCTCCCTCTCTTTCTTTTTTTTCCCTTCCCCCTTCTTTCTTTCTCACCCCTCCCCCCCCCCCCCCCCCCCCCCCCTTCTCCTCCCCTCTTTTTCTCTCTTCCCGCCCCCTCCCCCCTTTTTTCCCCCTCATACTGGAGTGGAACCCGGCGCACCCCCCCCTCTTTTTCTTTCTCCTCCCTCCCCCTCCCCCCTTTTCCCCCCTCATACTGGAGTGGAACCCGGCACCCCCCTTTTTCTCCCCCCTCTTTTTCTCTCTTCCCTCCCCCTCCCCCTTTTTCGCCCCTCATACCAGAGTAGAACCCCCCCCCCCCCCCCCCCCCCTAATTTCTAACTTTTTTATGCTTGAATATATTTGAATGTATAGTCACCCCCTTCATTTCAAAACTCTTACTTGTGTATGCCTGAATAGTTATAGTTATTTAAACATGGTAAAACATACCTATTTCACTTACAAATAAACTATTTCTGCAAACAACATACACCAAATAAATACTCAGTTTCATTTGATTACAATACAAATTCAAGTTAGAGCTCAATAAAAGATTAAATAAGCAAATTTAAAAAAGCATGTGCTGAAAATTGGAATAGACAAGTTGATTCAGCCTTGAGCATCACTGAAGGCCTTATAAAAAGAATTGATATCAATCTTCTGTTTTCCTGAGCTTCCATTGCTTGATTCAATCGCTGATGCTATTTTCAGAATAGAATATAGCCGCATCAACGACACCTAAAAAATAAAGGGAAAAAATTATATATATATATGAATACTTTTGAAAAAATACTCTGCCATTCTGCATAATCATAGGGATATCCCATCTTTTTTTAAAAAAATTATTTGGACATGCCCTTAAGTTATATGCATACATGCCAAGAAAGAAAAAAAAATCATATGTTAACAAAGTAAACTAATAGAGAAAATTTTGAAAATTTTAAAATTAAAGAAATGGTTAAGTATGCAAGTTCAAGGGGGGAGGTCTCAGCGACTGACCCTTTATCTATATATGTGGGAGTAATTTTGAAAGCTCTCCTTTAACTTTGCATAATTATATGAACCTCCTCCCTATCTAAATTACCAACACCACCCCATTAGATTTACATTGTTAACATGCACAAATAAACCTTTTGAGGTGTCTTCTATATTTTTTTTGTACATGTATGCAAACAATGTAAATTTACAGGGGAGGTTTTGGTAATTTTGAATGATAGAAAAGAGGTCCATGACATTCTGCAAAGGTCAAGGGGAGGTTCCAGTAAATGCGTGCATCTATGTATGTACGCGTATAAATGGAAAACATCACTTTGGTGAAATGTTACCCTTTCCCATTTTTCCTTGCATAATGTCTCAATTTACAGTCAAAAAGCAAGAGGGAAATGACAGATATTTAAGCACACATAACTCCATGAGCCATAGAACCCCGCCAATCACGGTTCCCCCTATTTGTATTCTGCGAAACAAAATCTCTCAGGGGGACGATGATGACGAGGGAGGTATTGTAACTGTCGAAGCATGAGGGAGTCCAGTCATGACTACTTTAAATATATAACAAGAACAACATGAAGTAAAAAGAACATTAAAAAGGAAAGAAATAATACGTCACGTAATTCTTCTGCAACCACATCAATGTCATCTTCTGCAAGGACATTCAGATGTTTTAGGGCCTGTATGCATATAGCAACAATCTCAGTACATGTACATGTAATCCACTCTAATATAAAGCTTGTATTAGAAAAAATTCATATAAATAATACCCAAACTACTATTTTTTTATACGCACCATCATGTTTATCGCAGTTGCCCCATTGTTTGACCAAATATACTGTATAAAATAGTATATACATATATATATATATCTTTACAATATTAAAAGGAAAAAGTAGCCTTTGGTGAAACATTCAAAATTACCAATTATGTCCATATTTTTTAAATTTAATGACTTGAACATATATTATAATATATTAAAAAAAAAATACAATGTAAATTCAAGTAATTATACTATTACAAAATTAAAAGTAACGATGAAAATCCATAAAATTCAAAAAAAATTGTAGAGCTCCTACACCTACACTATGGAAGGCTCTCATTAGACATGTCAGCGGTCTATTCAAGAAAGGTTATCATTAGGCATGTCAATAGTATTTTCGAGGAACTGTCATTAAATCAATCAAATTTATGAAAGTTGATTTGACATGCATGATATATGCATTCAAATAAGGATTTTTAACAAAAATAAAAAAATATTGTATAACTACTTTTGTATTAATTAATTAATATTGCGTTTATTTTAAGTTGTATTAAATAATTGATAGGCGATGTACAGCCCCGTGTTCGCCGAGTGGATGAGCCAAGGGAATAACTCAGGATCAGGGCGAGTCGAGTAGACAAATGAGGAAGCGGCACCCACCCAAAGCGACAAGCGATTGGTCAGAGGGACGAGTCGTGAGGTATGGACGCGCTCACCCCAGGATAAGAATAGGAGGCGGGCGAGTGTTGTTGGGTCCATTGCCCACAATGTTCCTTAGATTGGCTTTGAAGAGGGATCACCAACAACACATAAAACATAGTTGTATTTGATGTTGTTTAAGCTCATCATGTGCAGGATGTCCCTTGGATCAAGGTTAGACAAGCTGGGTAAGTGATTGTGACAGGAGGTTTCAAGGAAGGAAGGTGGACACAAAGAAGCTGGCTGGAATGGGAGGAATTCAACTAAGTCTACATGCGTTGAGTGGAGCAAGCTCACTCAACGCCAGAAGAAAGGAAGAATGCTGGCAAGCTGGAAGCTAAGACAAATATGGGGAGACCGCTGAGACAGCTGAGACGAACCGCTGAGACAGCTGAGAAGTTCAATGCAATGCATTGAGAGAAGTGCTGGTCTCAACACAACCTCTGAGACATGAGTTAGTCTAAACTATTCGTCGAGCTGAGCTCATCGTTCTTCGAACTGAGCTCAGAGTCTGAGAAACTGAGCTAGTCGAACTGAGTTCAGATTTCGTCGAACTCAGTTCAGAATTAGTCGAGCTGAGTTCAGATTTCGTCAAACTGAGCTCAGAGTTTGAGAATCTGAACTAGTCGAACTGAGTTCAGATTTCGTCGAACTCAGCTCAGAATTAGTCGAGCTGAGTTCAGATTTCGTCGAACTCAGCTCAGAGTTTGAGAATCTGAACTAATCGAGCTAAGTTCAGATTTCGTCGAACTCGATTCAAATTTCATCGAATGCAGTTCAGATTTCGTCGAATTGTGTTCAGATTTCTGACTAAGGCAAAAAGCGTTGAGTGAGGCGAGCTCACTCAACGCACGCTCTCAACGCCTTAGCTGGCAGAGATGCAGAAATGGTTAAGGCAAATGACGTTGAGTGAGGCTTTCTCACTCAACGCTCTCAACGTCTAGTGAAGACAGAATTTTGTATAAGTAGTTTGGCGTTGAGTGATGCTTTCCCACTCAACGCCTAATAGAAGAAAACTGATAAAGCAAGTTGGCGTTGAGTGAAGCTGAATCACTCAACGCCTAGAATCAATTTTATATTCCAAGTGATTTGGCGTTGAGTGAAGGTTACTCACTCAACACCAAGAGACAGTAAATCTGTCTAAGTGATTTGGCGTTGAGTGAAAGACCCTCACTCAACGCCTATACTAATAATGCTTGATTTTCTCTCAGTCCACAAATGCTGACGTCAGCAAGTCAATATGTCAACATATTTCAAATTAATGGCGGGATGACTACAGTAAGCGACAAATGTGGCCGCAAACCTATTGTGCGATAGTTGGCGTTAAAGCAAGGTTACTGCTGACCATTAATGATGCGGGGCCCGCTGCTCAAGAGCCGTTGGGTCATAATCAATAAAATGGATATGCTTTACAGAGAAAAGGAGCTTTTGGAAAAGAGCCATCAGGTAGTTCATCTTCACCGCCATTATTGTTGTGCTGAAGAACAGGAAGCTCAAGTCAGTAAGACGAAGAGCAAGTTAGTTGTTGTCATCTTCATCGACTTCAGCAGTTCAGAGTTTTTCTCTAAGGAAAGAGGAAGCAGCCAAGAGCCGACCCTTGTTGCAAGTTTTTCACAGTTCCAGCTGTACAAGAAACATCCTAAAGATCATAATCTGGAAGTTGCGAAGAGGAGAAGCTTGAAGAAGCAGAGATTTGAAAGAAGATTCAGGGGACTATTCCCCAGGAGTCAAAGTTAGGGCTGAATCACCTCAGCCTAAGAAAGGAAGAAGAGACAGAGCTATCTTAGTCTGCAGATTTAGAGCTGAGTTTTTCTCGGCTCAGGTAGCAGCAATCAACTGCAGTAACTTCACAGCTCCAGCAAAAAAAATCTCTAGTGCTGTAAAGTAGTAGTTAGAGCTGAGCTTCAGGCTCAGTTTAGGAAGAGACAAAATATTGTTCTGCAAGTCACTTCCAGCTCAAGTAAATATATACTTGTTGTTGTAGAAGTAGTAAGGACTAAGTACTTCTTAGTTCAGTAAAGGTAGACTCAGGAAATAAATTCCTGTAGTCATAGTTGAGCTGAGTTTATCTCAGTCAAGAAGCTTGACACAGAGAAACATCTCGTGTCAAGAATAATCACAAAATCTACTTCCATCTTGTAGGATTCAGTTTATCTGAATCTGAGCTGTATGGCACTTTGTGCATGAGTGTAGGTGACTAATTAGTCACTGAGGTAGGTGCCTTGTTGGGGTACTGAGGTAGGATCCTTTGGGATCTGAGGTAGGTGATCTTTTGATCACTGAGCTGTAGGGCTTAACAGCCTGAGATAGGTGATTGATTCTCACTGAGTGGTAGGAAACTTGTGCTTGAGGTAGGATCTGGCTGCAGATCTGAGGTAGGGCTTAACAGCCTGAGATTGTAGGAGAGTCATTCTCTCTGAGGTAGGTGACAAGTGTGTCACTGAGGTAGGTGCCTGGAAGGGCACTGAGGTAGGTACCCGAAGGGGTACTGAGCTGTAGGAGTGCTGCAGCACTCTGAGAGTAGGGCCTTGTGCCTGAAGTTGTAGGGATGAAAAGCCTGAGCTGTAGGCCTTAGAGATAAGGCTGAGGTAGGTGGTTTGAGGACCACTGAGCTGTACGAGCACTGCAGGGCTCTGAGGTAGGAACCTTTGTGGTTCTGAGGTAGGGTTCTGAAGAGAACCTGAGTGTAAAACTGAGGGCCTGAGGTGTAAGCTCTGAGGAGCATTTTGGAGGAGTTTATTCCTAGTCCAACAAAATAGTTGGATAGGTGGGAGGGAAAGTGGATGTACCAATTTGGGGAACCACTATAAATATTTGTGTATTTTGCTGTGGTGTTTGTTTTCCTTCATATTGCAGGTACTAAGGACAAGCTCTAGATATCTTAGTAAGAAAAACAATAAATAGACTTAAGAATTTTCAAAGACCTATTCACCCCCCCCTCTAGGTGACTAGCTAACCTTAAGTTAATAACTTTCAAGTGTCGGCCTCATCAGACACTCGCCGCTCGCCTCAGGGCAATTCAGGAGTGGGCAAGTGCCAGCTCCACCAGACAGTCGTCATCCCTTGAGTGGTGGTCACTTATTAAGGAGATTATAGTAGAGAATAGGGCGAGAGCCGGCCCCATAAAGGCCGAGGGTTGGCAAGGCCCTTGCCAAGCCGAAGGTCGACGAGTGTCGGTCCCTTTAGGGAATCCGTCATTCAAGGGGACTGGGGTCTCGTCGCCGGTAAACTCCAAGAGAATTTTCCCTGTAATGTTATATTTGTTCTTGTTTGCCGATAGACATTCAAAACAACGGAGTTTGACTACTGGCAGGTCAATCTGGGGTGCATTTAGTAAAACCAAAAGACAAGATTGCGCTATTGACAAGCCCCGCTAGGAAAAACTATAAATAGACCCTAAGGGGAACCTTTGGAGGGGATTTGGTTTTTGGCTTCCTCCTCCTCAGGTTGATTGTGGTTAGCTTCAAAGGCTCTCCAAGGTGCCCAGTTTCAACATTGGCTTGGGAGGAGAAGCGCTCAAAGATATTTCGGGTGTGTGGTGGGTCCTCCGTGCTGTAGCCAGGGTCAGTGTCAAGCTCTAAGTCTACGGCTTAGCGTTCTTTCTTGGGAGAAGTAGGTGTGGGCTGCCCTCTTTGGGTCTGAACTCCTCGTTGGGGCCGAATCCCGGTTCCAATATTTTTGGTGCGGTGAGCGTGGACCACAGCTTGCACAGAAAAATCCTGGGAGAGCTCCATGGCTAGAGATGAAAAGCAAGGTACTGACCACGGCGGCCTCCCACTACACACGGCGTCAGCTACAGTCGGGATGTTGGAAGAGTTCAAGAGGGAGGTCCTAGAGACCATCCACTTCGCATTCGCCGCGGCGCGGGCCGAATGCTCGATCCCTGCGGTCCAAGTGGTGACAATGCCAGAGGTAGGCGAGAATGCCCCAGGACAGAGGCCAGGTAAAGAGACGGCGAGTCGAGGGCAGGAGCGAGATCTCGTTGGGCGAGAACTTTTCCCCAGTCCGGCGAGATCTCGTTGCATGTCACTCGTGTGTGTGTGCCAGTCACTCGTGTGTGTGTGTGTGCCTGTCACTCGTGTGTGTGTGCCTGTCACTCATGTGTGTGTGTGTGTGTGTGTGTGTGTGTCACTCGTGTGTGTGTGTGTGTGCTTGTCACTCGTGTGTGTGCTTGTCACTCGTGTGTGTGTGTGTGTTTGCCACTCGTGTGCGTGTGCCTGCCACTCGTGTGTGTGTGTGTGCATGTCACTCGCGTGTGTGTGTGTGTGCCTGTCACTCGTGTGTGTGTGCCTGTCACTCGTGTGTGTGTGTGCCTGTCACTCGTGTGTGTGTGTCTGTCACTCGTGTGTGTGTGTGCTTGTCACTCATGTGTGTGTGTGTGCCTGTTATTCGTGTGTGTGTGTGTGTGTGTCTGTCACTCGTGTGTGTGTGTCTGTCACTCGTGCGCGTGCCTATCACTCGTGTGTGTGTGTGTGCCTGTCACTCGTGTGTGTGTGTGTGCCTGTCACTCGTGTGTGTGTGTGCCTGTCACTCATGCGTGTGTGCGCCTGTCACTCGTATGTGTGTGTGTGCCTGTCACTCGTGTGTGTGTGTGTGTGCCTGTCACTCGTGTGTGTGTGTCTGTCACTCGTGTGTGTGTGTGTCTGTAGCTCGTGTGTGTATGTGTGTGTGCCTGTCACTCGTGTGTGTATGTGTGTGTGCATGTCACTCGTGTGTGTGTGTGCCTGTCACTCGTGTGTATGTGTGTTTGTCACTCATGCGTGTGTGCGCCTGTCACTCGTATGTGTGTGTGTGCCTGTCACTCGTGTGTGTGTGTGTGTGCCTGTCACTCGTGTGTGTGTGTCTGTCACTCGTGTGTGTGTGTGTCTGTCACTCGTGTGTGTATGTGTGTGTGCCTGTCACTCGTGTGTGTATGTGTGTGTGCATGTCACTCGTGTGTGTGTGTGCCTGTCACTCGTGTGTATGTGTGTTTGTCACTCGTGTGTGTGTGTGCCTGTCACTCGTGTGTGTGTGTGCCTGTCACTCGTGTGTGTGTGTGTGTGTCTGTCACTCGTGTGTGTGTGCCTGTCACTCGTGTGTGTGTGCCTGTCACTCGTGTGTGTGCCTGTCACTCGTGTGTGTGTGCCTGTCACTCGTGTGTGTGTGTGCCTGTCACTCGTGTGTGTGTGTGTGTGTGTGTGCCTGTCACTCGTGTCCGTGTGTGTCTGTCACTCGTGTCCGTGTGCTTGTCACTCGTGTGTGTGTGTGCGTCTCACTCGTGTGTGTGTGTGCCTGTCACTCGTGTGTGTGTGCCTGTCACTCGTGTGTGTGTGTGTCTGTCACTCGTGTGTGTGTGCCTCTCACTCGTGTGTGTGTGCTTGTCACTCGCGCGTGTGTGTGTGCCAGTCACTCGTGTGTGTGTGTGTGTGTGCGCGCGTGTGTACGTGTGTGTGTGTGTCTGTCACTCGTATGTGTGTGTGTGCCCATCACTCGTGTGCGCGCTTGTCACTCGTGTGTGTGTGTGCGGGCTCGTCGAGGAGAAGAACACTGAGGTGGGCGACTGGATATTAGGGCTTGTCGAGGAGAAGAGCACAGGGAAGAAGATGGTATCGTTGGACAGGAAGGGAGCGGGGACGCTGGGATTTTAGGAAGCGCAATCTTTGGAGAGCGAAAGCTGGGAGGGGGGGGGGGGGTTGGCAACTTCCCAAAGAGCCCCTAATTCCAAATTTTTAGATCGCCGGGAAAACAAACGGACAAAAATCAGCTCTGGTGGCTGGAAAAGAACTTTTCCAGCCTCCAGAACTGCGTCAAACAGAGCCTTAGTTTCTCAAATAAAAGAGAGGATGAAGGGAAAAATAAAATATTACGAGAAAATTTTGAATAGGGGTCATATCAGCTCAAGATCAAAAGTTCCAATGAGCTACAATTAGCAAAATACCTGTAACAAATTTTCTAAGCTAAACAAATAATTGTCTGATTCTCTAGGGAAGTGAAAATAACAAATGTTCTACCTAAATTCAATGCAAATGATTAAAATTATTTCATGGTGGCAATGAACTGCAGAAACAGAGTCTAATTTAATTTCATGTAACATCAGATACTTTACCGTTCTAAGATCTTCCGTGGCCAATGTTGGGACATGATAAATAGCATACAAGGTGGAGCACATTCCAAGAGATCCCAAAAAGTCAACCTCACGTGTAGTTCCGATAACAAGCAACTTGTTTCCCTACAATACATTCAAACAAAATTTTCCTTATTCTTCGTAAACAGCTCACTGCGCCGAAGATCTATATACAACTACAATAACACTCAAGCCTTTATCCCACTATATCGGGCAATCTATATACAACTAATAGAAAAAAATTCACTCTAGGATGAGTTGAAAAAATCCGAAGAAAGAATGGAAATAGAGACAATATCCTAGAAAAATACAACAGGTTCAATGCCATAGAACTAAGAAAAAAATGAAACTAAAACAAAGGTCAAATTAGAAAAATAATGTATATTAGCACAAGGAACATATACATTGCAATGACAAACCTTTGGAGGAAACTTTTTTAGAAGGGACAACAATGTTTGCAAAGTCATATTTGAGAAGCGTTGACCAATGGAAGAGTAGTCCATCAGCCTGAGATGTAAATCATGTTAATTTCAGCTGATGCTGTCGTTAAAAGGTATTATAAAGAAAAAATGGAACTGCAAATACTCGGATACAAGTAGACATTCAAAGAACCATGAATATAATAATGCCAACACACTGAGTTTTGTAAAGCATAAACTGAGAAAATGGAACATTTTATAAGCAGCAAACAAAAAATATGAAAAAAAGAAAAAGAAATATTGTAGTTGATCGGTAGCATTAAATAAATGCTAAAGCACAATAAAATGTAAGGATTAAGAGCTACCTTTCAATATCATCCAAGATTATCATGCTCAGCTGAGACCTATAAGCATCCTCAAAAACCTATATGAGAAATATGTGAAGTTCTTCAAATTTAAAATTCTATTGTGGACTCGGTCAAAAATGAAATAAAAGATCAAAAGTCAAGCAGATGGAATGAACATACTTCTCAGCAATTTGAAACTTTATATCAAAAGATAATACAGAGATTAAAACCAGAACAAGATTTTTGCTGGATTTCAGGATTAGTGGGAAAAGAAAATGATCCATTGAAATCTAGATTTGTCTGTAATAAACCAACCTTTATAATTCGTGCACATTTACTGCTCTCGCTTAGACCATTCATTGAATTGGGTGAGACCTGTGCTAGTTTGGTATCAACACATGAATCTTAATTCAGAAAACCTCTAAGGTGTTATGGAGCAGAATTAACTTACAATTTTGACATATGGAAACCCACTTTCAATAGCAAAGGTTGCCGCCATGGCTGTCTTACCACTGCCAAAGCATGAAATTTTAAAAAAGAAAAAAATTTAACAAAAATTCATTAAGGCAAATAAGGACATTTTTACCTTCCAGCGGGACCTCCAAGAAAAAACGTAATAAGAGGAAAATGCTTGCTCTCTTTAAAATTCTTTACAAGAAGTGTGCCTTTTTCATAAATATCCTTATGCTTTTGACCACAATCAATTATTCCATTAAGCCTGCAAAAATGATTCAACGCACATTATGTCTAACTATTAAAGCAATTAAGATGTGCATATATTAACATACATAGAGATGGCGATTATGAGATTTATATTTTTATGCTAGTTATTTCTATTTGAATGAAATAACGAGCATAAAAATATAAATATATTTGAATGGTTTTTGTGCAAGGCCAATGCTCTGGATGCTGAATGAAGGAAGCATGATTATGTGCACATAAATCAAAATGGATCCTTGGGTCTGCCCTCTCTGAAGGTCTTTGCCTTTGATTTGAGGGCATGATTCCGCAACAAACATGACAGTATAGGGGGACACTATTTCATTGGTATCTATGAGCAGCCACTTTGTGCATTTATTGTTAAATGTTAGGTCTTTCTCCTCTGAGAGAAGCCACTTTGTGCATAGTGTCAAAGGTTAAGTCTGTTTCCAATCTTCCCCTGCCCATACCACAATTGATTGGGGACTACATGGGTTATGTTGTTGTTGTTGTATTTCTATTTGAATGGTTTTTTATTTAGTTGTTTGATCATTTTGTATTTTTAGTATGTGGAAGATATAATGATGTACATCCTATGATGATGTTACTTGTTTAGGATCATATCACTCGTCACAATTTTTATTTTGTCAGGTTAGTATGTCCAGTGTTGGATGAAATTTGGGATTCAATATTAAATCCAAGGGGATTTAATTTAGATAAAACTTTGGTTTGAATGGCCTCATGTGGTTGGACCGACTAGAACCTTTCTGTTATATATCATACAGCATAAGCTAAGGTGATATTCAAGGACAATTTTAGGACTTTAAAACCTAATTAGTTATTGTGGATGTTGCTTGATCATGCAGAAATGTTGCTCTGCATGACACCCTTCCCGTTTGTTTAGTAATTTCTCTTCTTTATCCACGGTATTCCCAACCACATGGTATCCTTTTTTGGGCTACATTGTTGGCTGGGGGAATTACCAACTGTGGTTTCAAATGTTATGAGGGCTACTTATGCCTATTGTGGGTATTGGTTAGTTGCTTTCGTTTTGATTCCTGAAGTTACCCAACAGTGTTTTAGTGTTGATTTGTGAACTCAAGTGTTAGAACTTTCCATACTTGTTTAGTTGATGTCTTTTATTTAATCTACTGTAGCTTGTTTCTCATTGTGTATTTGAGCTTAAATTATTATTTTTGCTATTAATTTACATGCTAATTTGTCTCATAGATCTTATTTTCTACCAATACATGATTGATTACAAGTTCAATAATCATTAAACACAATTGGAAGCAACACAAAATTCTAGTAAATGACTTGCATGAAATTTATTTTTGAGTGTGAAGTCTTTAAATGGCATGAAACTAAAACACTTAATTAGAGAGTAAAATAAGCCATCTTAATTCCAATAAATTGTATAAACACACATACAAGAAAACATGATGTATTTATATAAGCTGTATAGGCAAGCAAACAACTGAATTGTATTTAGAGAGTAAAATAAGCCATCTTAATTCCAATAAATTGTATTTCTATTTGTTAAATATCGAAGCCAATTCCGCTCTAAAATTGTCCATGCAAACAATTGAATTGACTTTACTTACTCCAAAGCCAATTCTTGAAAGCCAATATCGTCCAAACGAACGGACTATAATATATTCCCAAGAAAAAAGAAGGTATGTGTTTATGTTCAAAGATTTCATTGACAAATTAGTATACCCCCGTTTGAAAATACAGAACTATTACTAAAAAGTAATACCTGCACTGATCGAGATCATCTGTGGAAGCTCCGAAGAGAGGGATAATTTCTTGGACACCATCCAGAAAATCATTCATGGTAACTTTTATGTTTTTTCCGGTCAATGGTTTTGTAAGATCATCCATGCTTATCTCCCGATTCATGGCATATGAAACAGCACTTTTTACAGCACCTTCAAGCTCTGCTCCACTGAAATTTTTCGTTCTTGCAGCTATGTATTCAAAATGAAGAAGGATAAAGATAACACAAGTCTCAGTAGTTAAAACACAACCTTTTTCTAAAGAAACTAGTTCATAATGAATTATCGGGATTCATACATTCCAATAATCTTTACAAATTTATAGAAAGAATAAATAAATACGGGAGAGAATAGAAGGTGGAGAAAATTTTTAGAGACTCGTGTTTTTTTAATGTTATCTTCAAGTTGAAGGAACCTAAGTTCTGGAGGACTGCAATCTCTTCACAATGTGAACCAAAATAATATGGAAAGAACACAGTGCTATAAAACATGTGGAATCATATTCACCAATTAACTACTACAAAGGAAAAAATAGACAAACTGGAAAAATCTTTGACCGTAATTCTAGCCAAATGCTGATCAGTTTCTTTTCATGGGACTGCAATTCAAGCCATGAAAAAAAAAATATCTTAGCAGCAGGAGGAAATCTTGTTAGCTTGAAGGCGGAGCGAAAATTTTTCAACATCCTATATAAAAATTTTCCTCAAAAGTTAATTTAGAAGAATTGAAACTACATTATCATGGGGGGAAAGTTATAGTAAATTTTCATCAACAGTCTACTATTCACAACATTTACTTCAAAAGATTATTAAACTATGATTCTTTTACATTCTATGTGAACTGTTAAGTGCCAATGTAAAAAAATTGGGGGCATTTCTATGTGAACTGTTAAGTGCCAATGAAAAAAAAAATTCTGAAAATGTCTAAGAAATTCTATTATATTTTCCTCTTATTTTAAATTAGTACATGTACAATTACTTATTTTCATATAGAATTATTTCCGGTATTTGCAAAGGCATAGTTTCATTTAATTTGAATACGCATGTAACTTTAAATAAGTGACAATAAATCTTCGCTACGGGTGGCTAAAGATAATCCACGAAGCGATCAATAATCTGAGCGGAATCTTATTTAACTAACACCATGTTTCATAAATATAAACATAACACGTAAATAAAGAAAAAAGGCACATAAATGAAGAAAACAAAGGAACGGAATGTATGGATGCATAGGTAATGCTCAGGGTGGACCCATGTTTCGCTTTCCGTCAAAAAGGACGAGTATCTCGCTGAATTTGAACAGGCAACCTTCGGTGGTGGTGGTGGTGGGGGGGGGGGGGGGGGGGGGTATTGATGATATAAAAGGTATATTCGAAAAATGAAGAAGAGCATGCATAGCATTAGAGTTTTGCAGACAATGAAAGAAGTGGCATTTTTTGGGCATGTGATTAATCAGCAGGGTTTATCTTAGTCTAAAATAAGCAATTTATTAGTAATAAGCAAAAACACTCGAAATAAGCAATTCCTAAGAAGGGTTTTGCATTAGGGTTTATCTATGCTTCCTGAAATAAGCAAAAACTCAATCTCCTTCTGAAAAATATAACTCTTGGTGAAGTCGATCGACCATGGTTTTATATTTTTCAGAAGTCGCTCGCAATTTATTAGTAATAGATTTAAGCAATTCCTTTAAATAATCAACATGTGCTTGTGCATCAAAGGAAATACATTCATGATTCAGGAGGGAGTGACGATCAAGTAAATGTGGTATAGGGAATCCGTAAACAATCTCGAAAGGAGATTTAGTAGTGGAGCGATTAGTAGAATTATTGAATGCAAATTCAGCTTGTGGAAGTATAAGATCTCATTGTTTCGGATTCTCCCCAGTCAAACAGCTAAGAAGGTCCCCCAAACTCCTATTAACGATCTCAGTCTGTCCATCGGTCTGAGGGTGATATGCGCTGCTAAATTCAAGTTTAGTACCCAGTCGGGCCTACAGTGTTTTCCAAAAATACCTCATGAATCGAGTATCTTTATCAGAAGTGATCGACCTTGGAATGTCGTGCAATCTAACGATTTCTTTAAAAAAAAGTTCAGCGACATGCATAGCATTAGAGGTTTTCCAATACTGAATAAAATGCGTCATTTTTGAAAACCGATCTACTACTACAAAAATAGAGTCAACTTTTCTCTGAGTGCGAGGAAGTCCTACCACGAAGTCCATCGAGATGTCATCCTATGACCGCTCAGGTATCGGTAAGGGAGTGTATAATCCAGTGTTTTGTGTGTGGACCTTATACAGCTAACAGGTGGTGCAGTGCTTAATGAATTCGGTGACGTCACGCTTAATATTTGGCCAGTAATAACGTGCGCTAGCGAGATCTAATAATTTGGACTGGCCTACGTGTCCACCTAATCCAGACAAGTGGATCTCTCTAAGTAGTGTCTCTCGAAGTGGTCCTTCGCAAATGCAAAGGCGGGTAATAACGTGCGTTAGGGAGATCTAATAATTTGGACTGGCCTACGTGTCCACCTAATCCAGACAAGTGGAGCTCTCTAAGTAGTGTCTCTCGAAGTGGTCCTTCGCAAATGCAAAGGCGAGTGCCCCTAAACTAATAACCCTCACTCACGACGTACTGTGTGGTGGGATCATCCCCACTGTGCTGGCATGAGCTCCAAATATTGTGAAAGAACGGATCGGTGGCGTATAGGTCGCGCTGTGAATCTAAATCAGTAATATACGGCTGAAGGGTGATTAATAAATGGGCGCGACGACAAAGTGCGTCGGCTACGCGGTTCGTGACTCCGGGTTTATGCTTCAAGTGAAATGTGAACTCCTGCAGGTAAGCAGCCCACTTGGCATGACGTCTGATCTCCTTCTGGGAGTTCAGTGCTTCAGAGCCTCATGATCAGTGTTCAACACAAACTCGCGCTGAATCGCGTAGTGTCTCCAATGTCAGAAAGGCTGAACGATAGCGTAAAACTCTATGACGTAGGTGGAATATCTAGTATTCGCCTCGTTAAACTTCTCACTAAAGAATGTGATGGGTCGATCCTCCTGACTCAAAACTACGCCAATGTCTACGATCGATCACAGTCAACCTCAAAAATTTTGTCAAAATCAGGCAGCGCTAACACAGATGCACTCGTGAGTCTCTCTTTAACCAATAGAAACGCTCGCTCGGCTTCCTCAGTCCAAATAAACAATCATTTTTTCAGACAATAAGTCACAGGTGCTATCATGGTACTCAAATTTCAAATAAATCGCCGATAAAAAGATGATTGCCCATGAAATCCTCGAGCCTCAGTAATCGTCTTAGGGTTAGGCCAGGATTCCATCGTCTTGACCTTCTCTCTATCAACTCTAATGCCCTCAGAAGAAACGATATATCCTAAGAAAGTCAGGCTATCAGTCAAAAATGTGCATTTCTTCAAATTTACATATAGTTTATTTTCTCGAGGGATCTCTAAGACTTGCCTAAGATAAATCATGTGCTGATCTTGATCAAGGCTATAAATCAAAATATCGTCAAAGTATACCACTACGCAAACTCCTATGAGCGGCCTAAGCACTAGATTCATCACTCGCATAAATGTGCTGGGAGCATCGGAGAGCCCAAAAGGCATCACCAGCCGCTCGTATAATCCTTCCTTAGTTTTAAACGTATGAAAGGATGGAGTTATTCAGATCTACTCTAGAGGGGGGGTGAATAGAGTATAAAATTTTTGGCAGTTATATGCTATTCTATCAGAGTTGAAACTAGGATATACCAATAAACAAATAAGTTAAAAAGAAAACTAGAGAGTTATTCTACTATCACAGGAAATAGCAAGAACAATAAGAAAAGGTGCAACCAGACGACACAAGAGATTATAGTGGTTCCCCAAATCTGGGTACATCCACTCTTCTACCACCCTGGTAGGAATCACTCTCAGTTTTTTGATCAGGTGACTGCCACCAAATAATATCTATTTCAAGGGAGATATTGCAACCCTTCTGGCTTTTGGTCAAGTGTCGGAAAACCACTTGAAGTTTTTTGACAAGGAGACCTCACAACTAGGAATTACTTTTGAAGGGAGTAAGAATCCTTTACACAGAGAGGGGAAAGAAAAAGTTGTGTTGTCTTCTCTTTTCTCTAGCAAATGAGAGAAGACTTGAGAGTGATCCTGATGGAGTCAAGACTTATCCTGATGATCTTGATTGGTTCAGGAAACCAGAGCCTTGTACAGGGTGCGAGTCTTGAATTCCAGAAAGCTGAGACTGATTGAAGATGACTGTCTCCACAGGCTTCCTGGATAAACACTTGTGTGAAGAACTGAGAGTTGTTCCTCTTTCCTTGCTATCTTGTGTTCTCTTTCAAAAACTTGTCGTGACTGAATGTTCTCTGTCTTGAATAACAATCTCTAGGTCTTTTATTCTCTGAGTATCTTTTTGAATAATTCCAAACTGAATTTGAATTGGCACACACTGATTGACTGTCGGAATCACGGGAACTTGTGCAACGGACTATAAGAGAATTAAATCATTTCCCTAACTGTCCCGAGAATGGCTGTATAATAACTCTATGAATACCAATGCTTGCCAATGAACGACTATATTCAGAGAATATATGCATTAATCACTCAGAGTCATATAAACAATAAAATAATCAGTCAATAAGGAAAACAATAACTGCAGGGAATAAAAAGTTGATCTGACAGAAATCGTCGAACTGGTCGTGAGATCGTCGAACTCAAACATCCTCTATCGTCGAGCTGAGCCCTGTGATCGTTGAGCTGAAAATCTGCTTTCCAAACTGGGCTTCAAGATCGTCGAACTGAGATGGTTGATCGTCGATCTCAATCCTGAAAGTAGATCAGAGATCGTCGAACTAGGTTCAACAATCATCGATCTTAGTATGTAGAGATTTAACTCTGAGATCGTCGAACGCAGAACGAAGATCGTCAAACTCTCTTCAGAGATCGTCGAACGAACTTTTCACTTAGAAAAATTTCTGCCTTGTTCAGTCTCTGCTGTCTTCTAAGTCTCTGATGTCTTGGTCTTGTCTTACTGAGTTGATGACCGAACTGACACCTAAGACACTAGACTAGACCCTGGATATACAGAGTGGGTCTAACTAAGCCTAGATTAGTGAACCTAGCCCAAATCCAAACTAGGGATCCAACAATCTCCCCCTATTTGGGTGAGGTCACTAAACAACAATAAAAGAAAACAACAGGAAAACTAAACAAATATATCTGTCAAGAATAATAAGAAAAGTTTAACAGATATTTACACTAAGAAATATAGACACAAAAAGAACACAGATACTAAGTTTTGTCTGAAGCTGGCTTAGTAAATGCAATTCTCCTTTTTGGATCTTCAGCTTGCTGTCTTGTCATTTTTATATCTGCTTCACCAAGAATTTTCATAGAAGCTGCTCTGGGAACAATTGCCTCAGGGTGAACCTGCATATAGGAATTAGCATCAAAAACATTCTTATCAATATCATATTGTTCCAGTTCTTTCTCCCTGTACTCAGACATAGTTGAAAATTGAGAAGGATCAGCTCCTTTTCTGGCTTTATTTATCTGGGAGAGAGCAATCAATTCATGAAACCTAGCCATCCTGAAGTTTGGATCAAGCTCAGGTTCATACTGTGATGATTCTTCTTTAGAGTCATGAGAGATCTTTTGAAGCTTCCTGTATCCGATAGATTGTTCTTGGAATTTAGTTTCTGCTGCTGTATGCTGAGACTGACTGTCATGGAGATTTGAAGGAGGTCTGACTTCACTGTATTTTCCAGGAATTCTGAATTTCCTGCCAGAATTTGAAATATCTTCTCTGTCAGCCTGAACATTCTGTCTACCTCTCCTTCTAGAATAGCCCCTAGAGAAGGACCTGGATGGTCCACTGTGAGAGTGAGGAGCATAAAAACTCTGCTGCTGGGAGGAGGTAGCAGTCTTAGAAGCAACATTTCCACTAGCACCTGCAAATATTGAAGGAGATCAGCCTGAAGTTACACAGGTTATTTACCCTCCTGCTGATTTTGACATGGTTCAACAAGAAGTGCAGACAATGTACAGTTCTTCACAGGAGGCATCAAAAGTTATTATTGAAAAAGTAGAAATGTCAGAGGCTGTCAAGCAAGCTCAAAAGGAGGCACAATTATCCAAGAAAAGGTTCAGGGAACAGGCTGAGTTGAAGTCAGATTTTGAGCAATGGAGCCATACTTCAAGGAATATCATCTTGACTGCATGGAAGGCTGTAAACGATAAGACTCATGACAGGGGTAAGTGGTATTCTGAGCAGGAATGGAACAAATATCAAGCTAGACAGGAAGCCATTCTTCAGCATAGAAGGAGTGCAAAAGCTGGGAAGTTACCTGCTAATGCTCTGAAGCCTAGCAGGTACTTCCCCAAGCCCTTTCACTATTTTGAAAGGCAAAGAATAAAGGCTGAAGAACAAAAGAAGAAAGATCTCAAAGGGAAGAAACATGCTGATGATACAGACCCTGCTGTGCAGACAAAGATTCAATCAGGAAAAGACATTGTAATCAAGAAGCCTAGCCAATAATAGGATAGATAGGCTTAAGTATAGAACAATGTAACTTTTTGTTTTTGTTCTAAGAAAAATATGTAATCCCAGAATTTTCTGATTAATAAATAAAATCAGCTTCTCTATTAATCTTAGTTGTTTACATTGTTTATATGTTATTTTGCACTGAAATGTATGTATATCTATTCTTATGTGCTTTATAATGATAGATGTATATCTCTGACTAAGGGTTATGACTTCTCCAAATAGGGGGAGATTGTTGGGTACACTGAAAAATATGTACCAGATTTGGAGAAGCCTCATCTTACTCAATGATATACATCAATTTGTATTTGATGTATGTTTGAGTTTTATTGTGCAGGTATAAGGTTTGCAAAGAAATTTTCTAAGTACAAGTGTCGACACTTGTGAAGAATTGTGTCGACACCCAGAAGAGGTTGTGTCGACACCAGAAGCAAAGTTGTGTCGACGCCCAGAAGTTCTGTCGACACCAGAAGCAAAGTTGTGTTGACACCCAGAAGTACTGTCGATACTAGAAGCAAAGCTGTGTCGACACCCAGGCATTGTGTCGACACCTGAAGTTGTGTCGACACCCAAAAGAGGTTGTATCGACACCAGAAGCAAAGTTGTGTCGACACCAGAAACAAAGTTGTGTCGACACCCAGAAGTAGTGTCGACACTAGAAGCAAAGCTGTGTCGACACCCAGGCATTGTGTCGACACCTGAAGAAGTTGTGTTGACACCCAGAATTGTGTCGACACCTAAGACAGGAATTGTGTCGACACCCAGAATTGTGTCGACACCTAAGACAGGAATTGTGTCGACACCTAAAGCAGAAACTGTGTCGACACCCAGGAGTTATGTCGACACCAGAAGAAAGACATGTATTGATACTCAGGAATTGTGTCGACACCTGAAGATGGTTTGTGTCGACAGCTAGACACACACTCAACGCCATCTTACAGCAACAACTATTCTGAGTCAGAAGGCTTGTGTCGACACACAGGACTTGTGTTGACACTCACTCAACAACAGTTATACACACACTGAACGCCATTTGTCTGCATCAGCTAAGTCAAGACCAGAAGCAGTTGTGTCGACACACAAGACTTGTGTCGACACACACTCAACGACGGCTGGACATACACTCAACGCCATCTGTCTGCAGCGGTTATGTCGAGACCAAGAGCAGTTGTGTCGACACACATGACTTATGTCGACACATACAAAGAGAAGAAGTGTCGAGTAGCTAGAGAATGACTATGTCAACACCTAGAGTGTTATGTCGACATCACCAAGACTTGTGTCGACACTTAGTCTATTTGTGTTGACACATATGAAGCAGTCTGCTGAGTGGTTCATGCTGACTTATAAAATCTTTGAGGAATCAACTGTCATGACTGGTGACTCGACAGCTATCATTACCAACAGCTCTGACACCTTTGTAAAAACTGACAGAAGGTTGTTACAAACCGGATCAGGCGGTAATCAGGATAAATCTCTATATAAAAGACTGATCCGTGACATCTACGAGTACAAAAGAACAGATATAGAAATAAAAAACGTGAATCATCCAAAGGAAGAACTTCACAACAAAAAAAGGGAGACCCTTAAGAAGACAGATTCTGAACAGTCTGCAGAGAAGATTCAGATCTTATTCTGAATTCAAGGAAGGAGCTGAAAGGAGATCAACTTCTACATCAATAAGACTTCAACCTTATTTTGTTCTATCAAGAAGCTTTGAAACAGCTAAATCAGGTTGGATCTATAGATTCAGTTCATTCAATAACTGATCAAGAAGCTCTCACCTATAGAATGATCTATCTGGTGATATTCCTATATCTTTCAAATACTCAATTACTTGTAGGATCTTTTGTTAGATCTGAGTTGTAAGCCTATAATTATAAAGGCTGAGGTAGGGCTGAGTGCCTGAGGTGTAGAACTATTGATAGTCTGAGTTGTAAGCCTAAAAGCTAAGGTAGGGCTGTGACCTGAGGTAGGATTCTTGGGAAGAATCTGAGGTAAGACTTGTATAAATCTGAGCTGTAGGAACCAATCTGGTTCTGAGTCGTAAGATCTGTGGATCTGAGTTAGTAGAAGAAAGTTGTACTGAATCCAGTTCTCTACTAGATAAGCGAAAGGGGGAAAGTGGATGTACCCATACCTTGGGGAACCACTATAAATCTGGTGTATGCTGTGCAGTGTTTTTCTGTGCTGTGATTTGCTAATTCTGTGCTAAATAAGAACTAGTTGTATTGCCTAAAGTTCTTAAAGATAATTAAAACCTATTCACCCCCTCCCCCCTCTAGGTGTCCCGGCTCTTGAAAGTCTTTCAGGATCCCTCCAGCCGGCGCGGGGCTAGCTATGCATTTTAAAGCTTTTTGAGGGGTTTGACACTCTTGGTGGCCAATTTAAGCTTAGCCTACATAATATACTAATAGGGGGGATGAAATATTTGTCTCCCTCCCGGCCCCTTTGAGGGGTCGCCTAGACCTCTACGCGCCCAGACCCCACCCGAGGCCGCCTACCCGCCCAGGCCGTCTACCCGCCCAGGCCGCCTACCCGCCCAGGCCGCCTACCCGCCCAGGCCGCCTACCCGCCCAGGCCGCGACCGCCTACCCGCCCAGGCCGCCTACTCGCCCAAGCCGCGTCTCGCCCATATCGCGTCTCGCCCAGGACGCTTCTCGCCCAGGCCACGTCTCGCCCAGGTCGCGTCTCGCCTAGCCGTTTCTCGCCTAGCCGCAGCTCGCCAGCCTCGGTCTCGCCTAACCGCCTGCTCGCCCGGCTTGAGGTTCTGCCCTTGGTGGACTGCAATTAGTCGCTTAGAACATCGGGATTTGGCTGTTGTCGGACCAACCCGGGGGTATTTTAGTAATTTTAGAGAAGCGGAGGTTTGTTATTTACAGGTCATTCCCAGAAAACTATAAATAGACCCTTGAGGATGTCTTGGAGAGCGTTGCTTCTTAGCCGCTTAAATTCCTTTGTTTTCTTCCTCCAGGGCATCTAGCTCAAGCATTGGCTAGGGAGAGGGAGACCTCAAAGGTCTTCCGGGTGTGAGGTGGGACCTCCACGCTAGAGCCGAGGGTCTGTTCCTAACTTCTTGAGTCTTTGGCCTGTGACGTTCTCCTGAGTGTAGTAGGTGTGAGGTCACCCCTTTCTTGGGATCCCAAACTCCACGAGAGACCAAGTCTTTGGTTTCAATATTTTGGTGCGGTGAGTGTGAAGAGTGAGCAGCACAGAAGATCTCGGGAGTGTCATGGCCGGAGATCAGGGAGGTAGTGATGATCTCGGCGAGCTCCCCAATCCATCACCCTTCGTAGGAAGGGAGGAATTCATGGCATCTATCCAAGGCATCATGGAGATGCTGCGAATTATTTCCCCTCAGGCTGATAGCTCAACCCCTACCCCCCAGGGACTGGCTCCCAGGGGTCTCGGCGAGCTGACCCAGAGCTGCCTCCCAGGGGCATAGGCGAGATGACCCTCAGCAGGAATAGAAGGAAGTGCACCAGGGAGACGGCCTGGGAAGGAAAGGATGGGAGAGGGGGTCGAGCGAGACCTCACCGGCCGGGAGTTGTTCACCAGCCCGGCGCGGGCTAGCCTTTCCAGGCGAGCAGATCGCGCGAGTAGAGGTTGCGAGACCACCACTCTGGGGGTCACCCTTCAGCGAGCTGATCATCTCAGCTCCCATTCTCGTAGGGTTCAGAGCATGCTTGTCATGACGTCGCCTACGCGTCGCTTAGGCGACGCCTAAGCGTCCAGGCGCTCGAATGTGTATAAGGCATTGGACGCCTTGTAATAAATTTTTTTTAAAAAAAAATTTAAATAGACAGTGGTATTTATAAAAAACGATGTCTATACATACTTTAAACTGCGGTTTTTATAAAAACCGCAGTCAAAAGTATTCATTTTTTTTTAAAATTACTTTAGACAGCGGTTTTTATAAAAACCGATGTTTATAGTCATTAAATTATTATTTTTTAATTTTTTATGTTAAAAAAATTATTTTTTTAATGACTTTAGACTGCGGTTTTTATAAAAACCGCAGTCTAAAGTCATTAAAAAAATAAAAAAATAAAAAAATTTAAACTTTATTTTAATGACTTTAGACAGTGGTTTTTATAAAAACCGATGTCTAAAGTCATTAAAATAAATTAAAAAAAATTACGTAAAAAGTTTTAAAAAGACTTTAAACTGCGTTTTTATGAAAATCGCAACCTAAAGTCATTTTAAAAAAAAAATTAAGCCACATTGTCGCTTCGAGTTGCTCGTCTTATTGTCGCATAGGCGTCCGCCTTATCGCCTAAGCGTCCAGGCGCTTGACGCTCGCCTTGGTTCGCCTTGACGTCGTGACAAACATGGTTCAGAGAGCCTGACATGGCTTACTATACTGAGAAGGATGACCCCGTCCAGCACCTGCAGTGGTTTGAGGATGTCGTCTCCATCAGGCCGATGACGGATGCCTTCAAGTGTCGCCTCTTCGCGATCACGTTGAAGGACAAGGCAAGGGACTGGTTAGACCAACTCCCACCGAGATCGATCTATGAGTTCGAGGACTTGAGCAGGAGCTTTCAGCTTCGCTTCTCCACCTCCAAGAAAAGGAAGAAGAGTCCTGAGTCCATCTTCCTGATAAGGCAGGGGGTCAAGGAGTCATTGGTCCATTACGTTGACAGGTTCCAAGAGGAGATTCTGGATATCCAGGAGATGTCGGGGTATGCCCTCCAGATGGCGTTCACGGTGGGGTTGTTGCGCGAGGAGTTCTTCAAGATGAGCCTGACCCAAAAGACCCTTCTTTCCTTCGAGGAGCTGATGGAAAGGGCGGCAGAGGAGATAGCCATGGAGGCGGCCAACCCGGCATTCGTCAAGAAGTTGGCAAGGCTAACATAGGCGGAGTCGAAGGAGCAAGGTGGCTCGAGACATCAAGAGGGAAGACGGAGAGAGGAGCAGAGAGCTCAGGGGTTCCAGGGACAGCAGGGTCCGGAGCCAGGTTGGAGGCAGCAGGGGCCAGGGAGGACCTGCCCAGGGTCCAGGAAGAGCTCTCATCCAGGGTGGGGGAAACTTTCACGGGGGCCAAGGGAAGTTCAACTTCAAGAGTCAAGCCCAAGACAGCTCCTACCCCCACCACAGCAAGCCTTGGCGATAGGCGGAGGAGGAGGAGGCAACGGGAGAGACCGTCGAGCCCGCCGAGCTCGCCGAAGGAGGGGAGGAAGAGCATTGTCATACTGTGACTTCCACCAGTTGGAGGGTCACGCCACGGCTACCTGCCCTGAGTTCCTGGAAGTGAGGGGGCGAGAGGCTCTGCCCAGCAGCAGCCGCCGATGCAGGTTGAAGAGGTTCCACCCAGAATGGGGGAGGATGACATATGTGAGGACAGGGTCGATATCGGACCTCGGGGTGGTATAACAGCGATCCACGGTGGAGCAGGGATCGAAGCCACTCGAAAGGTAAGCCTCTATATGATGTGTCGACGGAGCGTCGCTTCGACATCCCAGACCCCGCCTCAGGAGGAGAAGATCACCTTCTCAGTGAGGGACATGTTGGATCATGAAGATCCGTTCTGCGATGAGCTGGTCATCCAGACGGCCATCGAGGGCTACACCGTCTCCCGGATTTTGATTGACAACGGGAGCTCCGTCAACGTCGTTTTCAAGAAGGCGTTTGACGGGATGAAGGTAGAGCCAAGGAGGATTTCCAGGGGAGAGGAAGGAGGTAGAAGGTGGAGTAGGACTCCAAGTAAAATTGGGGCGGGAGTACTTCAAGGAACTGTCAGTTCGTCATTGTTGAGACTCCAAGCAGCTACAACGCCATCTTCGAAAGGCCCCTCATCAACGCCTTCCGTTGTGTGTCGTCATCGTTCCATCAAATGCCTCAAGTTCAGCTCAGGAGGGATCCAAGTCAGAATCAAGGGAGACCTCAGGATGGCAAGGCAGTGCTACGTCACGGCCGTCAACACCATCTCTTGGTTGACCAAGGCGGAGGAGATGGAGAAGATCATGGAGAGCTTGTGCAGGATAGAAGTGTCTGAGGAGAAGAAAGTGAATGACGGCCATCATGCTCAGGCCCCCTGAAGAAGCCTCGCCTTGGGGGAGTCTTTACTTTTTTCTTATTTTGTAACAAGCTCTACCCCTGACCAGCTGAGTCAGGGGGTCATATAACCCAAATTTTTTCCCATTTGAGGATGTTGGATTTGGTAAAGTTTAGGTGACATACCTAGTTCCTAACCCCCGAGAGGATCTCCTCATTTCAGCCTCACACTAGCTGGATGGGTCGAATGTGCCTCGAGGGAGAAAAAGTTCTTGTCCCGAGAGGATCTCCTCATTCCAGGCTCTCACTAGCTGGATGGGTCGAATGTGCCTCGGGGAGAGTAAGTACTTTTTGCTCCAAGACGGTTCCACTGTCCAGGCTCTCACTAGCTGACAGGGCTGGTTGACCTCTTGTGGAGAGTAAGTCATTTTTGCTCCGAGACGGTTCCGCTGTCCAGGCTCTCACTAGCTGGCAGGGCTGGTTGACCTCTCGTGGAGGCCAAGTTCTTTTTGCTCCGAGATGGTTCCCGCTGTCCAGGCTCTCACTAGCTGGCAGGGCTAGTTGACCTCTCGTGGAGGCCAAGTTCTTTTTGCTCTGATACGGTTCCGCTGTCCAGGCTCTCACTAGCTGGCAGGGCTGGTTGACCTCTCGTGGAGACCAAGTCCTTTTTGTTCCGAGACGATTATGCTGTCCAGGCTCTTACTAGCTGGCAGGGCTGGTTGACTTCTCGTGGAGACCAAGTTCTTTTTACTCCGAGACGGTTCCGCTGTCCAGGCTCTCACTAGCTAGCAGGGCTGGTTGACCTCTTGTGGAGGCCAAGTCCTTTTTTGCTCCGAGACGGTTCGGCTGTCCAGGCTCTCACTAACTGGCAGGGCTGGTTGACCTCTCGTGGAGGCCAAATCCTTTTTGCTCCGAGACGGTTCCGCTGTCCAGGCTCTCGCTAGCTGGCAGGGCTGGTTGACCTCTCGTGCAGGCCAAGTCCTTTTTGCTCCGAGACGGTTCCACTGTCCAGGCTCTCACTAGCTGACAGGTCTGGTTGACTTCTCGTGGAGGCCAAGTTCTTTTTGCTCCGAGACGGTTCCGCTGTCCAGGATCTCATTAGCTGGCAGGGCTGGTTGACCTCTCGTGGAGGCCAAGTCCTTTTTGCTCCGAGACGGTTCTGCTGACCAGGTTCTAACTAGCTGGCAGGGCTGGTTGACCTCTCATGGAGAGCAAGTCCCACCCCCCGAGACGGTTCCGCTGTCAAGGCTCTCACTAGCTGGCAGGGCTGGTTGACCTCTCGGGGAGGCCAAGTATTTTTCACCTCGGAGGGGATCTCCTCACTCAGGCTCCCATTAGCTGTCATGGCGGGTTGACCCCTCAGGGAGGTTAAATGAATTCTACCCGGAGGGGATCTCGTCACCCAGACTCCCATTAGCTGGCATGCCAGGTTGACCCCTCCGGGAGGTTAAGTGAGTTCTACTCGGAGAGGCTAAGTATCTTTTCGACCGCGCAAAAGAAATACACTCAGTGAATACGTTGGGTTGGATGTTTCTTTCCGAGCATGAAACTCGCTCGAAAAGAGCGGGGATTGACACTCTTTTCGAGGGGTTTGACACTCTTGGTGGCCAATTTAGGCTTATCCTACATAATATACTAATAGGGGGTATGAAATATTTGTCTCCCCCCCGACCCCTTTGTGAGGTCGCCCAGGCCCCTACTCGCCCAGGCCGTCTACTCGCCCAGGCCGCCTACTCGCCCAGGCCGCCTACCCGCTCAGGCCGCCTACTCGCCCAGTCCACCTACTCACCCAGGCTGTCTACCCACCCAGGCCGCCTCCCCGCCCAGGCCGCCTACCCGCCCAGGCCGCCTACCCGCCCAGGCCGCCTACCCGCCCAGGCCGCCTACCCGTCCAGGCCGCCTACCCGCCCAGGCCGCCAACCCGCCCAGGTCGTCTACTCGCCTAGTCGCTTCTTGCCCAGGCCGCGTCTCTCCTAGCCGCAGCTCGCCAACCTCGGTATCGCCTAACCGCCTACTCGCCCGGCTTGGACTTCTCGCACGGCTTGAGGGTCTGCTCCTGGTGGACTGCAATTAGCCTCTTAGAACAGCGGGATTTGGCTGTTGGCAGACCAACCCGGGGGCATTTCAGTAATTTTAGAGGAGCGGAGGTTTGTTATTTGCAGGTCATTCCCAGAAAACTATAAATAGACTCTTGAGGATGCCTTGGAGAGCATTGCTTCTTAGCCGCTTAAATCCCTTCGCTTTCTTCCTCCAAGGCATCTAGCTCAAGCATTGGCTAGGGAGAGAGAGACCTCAAAGGTCTTCCGGGTGTGAGGTGGGACCTCCACGCTAGAGCCGAGGGTCTGTTCCTAGCTTCTTGAGTCTTTGGCCTTTGACGTTCTCTTGAGTGTAGTAGGTGTGGTCACCCCTTTCTTGGGACCCCGAACTCCACAAGAGACCAAGTCTTTGGTTTCAACACTGATCCACTAGATTAACTTCATCCTCATGATTTGACTCAGATGAGGATGATCTTTCAAAACCTGTCTCATAATAAGATTATACTTCTGACTCAGAATCAGTATAAGATAAAGGAGCTCTGATTTTTACCTCAGAAGGTGAGTTAGACTCATCATGACCTTCTGTCCTAGCCATAAGTCCAATAAAGGAACTTGAGTCACTGTCACTCAAGGTTTTGTGCTTCTTGACAATGAAGCTCTTTTTAACCTTCTTTTCTTATGTGATCTCCTTTCCTCGGATCTTTTCTCTTCCTTTCTCTTGAATGGGCATTCAGCTATTAAATGACCTGGTTTTATACAACGGTAGCAAACAATGTTAGCAGAATAATGTTTACTCAGTTTAGAGTCTTCCTTTGATTTGTGACTGAATATATCATTGTTATGACCAGAACTTCTGGAGTTGGAAGAGGATAATCTATATTCGTCCAACCTTCTTCTGACAGTAATTTCTTGAATTGCTTGGAGAACAGTGAGAGTTCGTCCATCAGTCATCTCTGAACCTGAGATGTTGTCCTCAGATTCTTCTTGCTCAACAACTCTTTCATGGTTGATTGGAGAGTCTTCTCTAATCCTACTGGAGCTTTCAGCCTTGAATGCAATAAACTTCTCCTTGGAGTATGATCTGGACGTTTCCTCCTTGGCTTTTCTGGTATTCAGCTGCAATTCATAGGACAGCAGCTTGTCATACAGCTTTTGAGGATGCATGTTGGTCAAGTTCCCCATCTCCCTTATTGCACAAATTTTGATATCTCATTCTTTATTAAGGGATTTCAAAAACTTGTCATTAAGATCATAGTTGGAGAACTCTCTCTCATAGTTTCTGAGTCCATTCACAATTTTAAAGAACTTCCCATGGCACTCAGAAATTGAGTCCTTTTTCTCTTGCCTAAATGCCTTATATTTTTGGTTCAGAAGAGATTTTCTATCATCTCTTACTTCCTCAATACCCTCCATGTAGACAACTAGAGAATCACACATTACCTTTGTTGTTTTACAATGAATCAAGTTTTGAAAAGTCGAATTATCTATGACACTCACAATTATGGTATTGACCCTTTTATCCATGGTGGTTAGATTGAACTTCTCTTTTGAGGATCTTGTTCAAGTTGTTAAGCTCTTTAAATAACAACCTTTCTCTGATATCAATTGAAAGAATATGGATCTATGTTACCTAGATTGGGGTGAATAAGTGTTTATCCTTTTTGAGTTAGTTGCAACAGATTTTAAAGATAAACATACACGACACAGAGAACACAGATATTTATAGTGGATTCCCCAAGATGGTAAGTGCATTTTCTCTCTCCGCTTATCTAGCAGTGTGCAAGTCTCAATAAAACTCCTTCAAACTCAGATCTACTATGCGAGATCTTACACCTCAGAGTACACAGCGCATATCTCAAGAACAACAACAAGTTTCATATCTCATATCCTAACCACAGGATCCTACAACTCAGATTCATACTTGAATCCTACCTCAGGCTCACACAGAACCTATACACTCAGATCTTAATAAGATCCTACAACAGAAAATTAAGTGATGTTTACAGCATTACAAATAGACTCAAGAAGTATCTTGTAAGGATTTAGTCTTCTTAGGCTTCTAAGCAGATAGCCTTCACTGGTTCAGCCAAGATCTTGATTGAATCTCCTTTTGGAAAACCCGGATCTGACTGACCTTGAGATCTGAGAACTTCTTTGCTCTGAAATGATTGAGGATTAAGAATATGGAGCAGCAAGGAGAACGTGATGATTCTTGAATAAATCAGCTTCCGTTTCTTGTTCTCAAATCTTGATGAGCTTGTCGGCAACCTCTTAATTTTTTGAAGAGAGCGTTGTTCTATTGCAGTCGGCACTTCTTTAGAAGATGTATGATTATCAGGATTAGGATTTTCATCACATATCTTATTAGTATTTATATGAGGGATAACCCTTAATGGTCGAAACTAGGAATACTTGATGTCATATATACTTTTCCTTAAAAGTCTGATTTGATTGGTGCAATCAGTGGATGCAAACTGTGATTTTCTGCAACTTTGAAATGTCTAGACGGTATTCATGGTATCTTACGACATTTCATTTTGTCTCGACGATAATTTACTTCTACAAGCCAATCCTTTCTCTTTTCAATGTTTACTTAAGACATTAGAACAGTGAAACATTAATCACGGCGATATTGCTTCTTCTCGACGATATATGTGATCTTCACAACGATATTTAGACTGCAACACGATTTTCTATCTTCGGGAAGAATGTGTCATCTTATCACAATGATATTTATACCTTGTCAGAACGATCAGACTTGACTCTTAGATCATGCTTGTTTGGGCAACAGGTGAGTCATATCTAGACGATATGGACTTAATCATTCTCAACTCAACATGCTTCTGAATTGTCGCGGAATCTTCTCGACGAAAATTTAGTTGATCTCGACGATAATTGACTTAAAGTAGTTTCATCACCAATGAAGGGCTTCCAAATGATATTTCTTTATCTCCACGATGTTTACTTAGCATGAGACCTTCACTATGAAAGATTCTAACTCATCAAAATGATGTGTACAACCTTCAGCTCTATCAAGACGATATTTGCATAATTGATTCATGTCAAAGCTATATCGTCTTAAACTTCTTTTTCTTGTCAAGACGGTTTGACTAATATTGAGTGTCTTCAAAACGATGTTGGGATGGTCTCGACGATATTTCTAACTTATCACAACGACATTGTACTTGCAATAATTTTGTGAATTAATTAAGTATCCTTGAGCATCTAATGATCTCTTGACTTACTGAAAATGATTTATATGATAACATAATGATCCTACACATACCAAACTAGATGATCATCAAATACAAAATGTATTTATCCTTGACTTGACTTGATGATGACTTCTTCAAATCAGGAATATTGTGGGCAAGATTCCAAACAATAATAACTATAGGAGAGAATGGACACTTGAACATCATATCTGCCTTTTAAAAACAACAATCTGTATGACTTTTAACTCCTCTTAAAAAAGTTATTTTTAAGATAATATCTTCCTTGTGAATTTGATTTAGTTATTCCAAAAGATCACAACATGCAACCAAATTCGAAGACATTTGGGAAAACAATACATGTTAAAACAACCCAAACAACAAATTGGTCAACTCTTCTACATTAGGAACCAAATATAGCCCTTCATAGATGGTAAGAGACAAATAACTAGAGAAGCAGAAAGCTATAGAAAGAGCGAGAAAATAAAAATATATGCTTAATGGACATACCAAGCGTACGGAGGTTTACGTCCGCAGCTAGAAAAGAGTTTTCATTCAATTTATTTGTGTGTATTTGCAGTATTTGTAACCGTCCATCTTCATCGGGGAGTTTAATCTCGACATGAACCTCCAGTCGCCCGGGCCTACAGATGAAGGTAGATACAAATGAAGATTACATAATTTTCAATGTTGATTTTTCTAAATCAATTAACATATAAAGAAATTTTATATTTCTATATGTCAAAATCCATAACAAATTTGCTATACAGACATACAGTAAATCAAATAATATCATTTAATAAACAAATTGAAGAAATTGAAATTACACAAATCCAACATTCACATAAAAAAGAGAGAAGCAAGCTATTTTCACATGAGATTAACCTTGGATTGAAGTAATAAATGTCATGGTTGAGCACCATCCTTACGAAGTTTGGTTTAATTATTTCGTCATTCTTTGATTTTTTTTTATCCTTTTGAAAATGCAGTGTATAAATTATATAGCTCGTATCACTCTACAATAAGTTTTTTCTTCATCTCTCAATTATCATTCTTGTAGTGTGATGATTAGTTTTATAGAATTACTAAGTATATATGATCGTCTTTTAAATCATAGTTGCTTAACTATAGTAATGTAATCAATTTTAATATTATTCCAATTGGTCTTATTGAGTAAAGTATTCAAATTATTCTTTAGCAAATATTATTGCTAGTCATTATAAATCATGTTTAAATAATAAGGCATGTCTAAGGCTGTGTTTGACAAGCCGGTTTTGCTCCTTTCCGTTCCAACCTGAACTAGTATTTGGTGTTTGACAAATCCCGTTTTAAAAAGATCGGCTTAAACCGTTCGTTTCCCCCCCCCCCTTTGGACCGGACCCCGGACCTCCAACTGCCTTCCCAAAATGACCGGCAAGGCCTCCCCTCCGCTCATTCCCGGCATCTCGCACTACTTCCCGCCATCAGTCATTGCGGCTTCGTAGCAGCTCTCCATCCCATCTTCTCCAGGCGAAATTTCTTCTCAAGTATCAGCATTGCAACTCTGTCAAGCACCTCTGCATCGCACTCCATCCCCGCTAGGGATCGCATATCTAAAACAAAGACTTCCATTGCTCGCTCAGATTATCGGATCTTCTCCTGCTCGTACTTCTTCCCACTTTCATCGACCAAGGAAAACCCCTTTTCTGGTATATACTCCATCTACATCTTAAACCTAGAATTTTTTCTAAATTTTTTGAAACCCTAGCAATTTCTGAAATTGTTTGTTCTGTAACCAAATTTCAGAACATTTTTTCCAAATTTGATGTTAAGTAATCTCGATCTGCATTGTCGTAGGATGTTTAGCATTTTTTTTCACAGCATTTTCTTCTTTCACGTTTTTCTGGTATATACACCATTGCAGTAGCAATTCCTGAGCATGTTTTTCTTCTTTCATGATTTTCTCCTTATTATTTAGTTGTTCCTTATGTTACAGTCGGATGGAAGGATAGTTGGAAATTTTTAGATGCTAGAAAAGTACTATTGCATAGTGGCAGTTCAGGACTTTGAGTGCTTGACATCCTTGTTCTGGTCAATGGGTACAATAACCTGATAGAGGCTACTGTGAGGATATAATCTTGCTGACAGTAGATTGTTTAGTATGGTTTATAGATATTTATTGAATCATTATACTCCACTGCAAGAGTGAAAATGATGGCATATTTATATCGAACACTCATCTTGTAATCAATGTCCTAAAAATTAAGTTATACAGGGCAAAATTTGTCATCCTGATGAGGTTAAGTTTTCAATAATAGAAGATGAAACACTTCCATCAATATTATGTTGACGATATTATAAGGAATGACAATACAATAAAATAATAATCAGTTAATATAGGAGTATTAAGAGTAAACTAAATAACAACAAAAAAGAATATATAATTTCACTATACAAATAGAATGTTTTAGAATAGATGGATTCTTAATGAGTTCCAATTATGCAGGAAGAACTTGTTTAGTGATGTAGCACTATAAAGAAGATGAAAACCCCATTATTTTTTGATCGTTATCCACCACGCGACTATGTTTGTTTTGAATGAATTTATGGAGATGCAAATGCCTTTATTTTCAGAAATTATTTGGTTACAGTGTAATAATTGGATTCAATAGGAAAACTGAATTACATGTAGTTTTATAATGTCATCAGCAAGCTTCCCGAAGAAATCATATATAAGTTTAGTCAGTTGTTATGGTAATACCATTTATATGGTTTTCCTAACTGTCTCACTCAAATCTTTCTCTCATTTTTTCATTTTATATGATGAAAATTTGTGATAAAACATGTAATTTGATGGATTACTTGATCATGGCTATGAGATTTTCTATTAGCAACTATATTTTCTTTTAGATTACTCTTTAAACGTATTTCTTGTTTTCCTAGTGCACGATAGTTAAAACTAAAGATGGAGTAATTGCAACAACTTGGGAGTCAAATGAAGTATTATTATTCTGTGACTTATGTATAGAAGAGATAGATCTTGGAAATAGGCCAACGACGCACTTGTCTAAGGAGGGTTGGAACAATGTGACCGTTAAATTTCAGGAACGTACGGGAAAAATGTATGTGTGCGCACAGTTAAAAAATAAATGGGATCAACTAAAAAAAGATTGGAAGTTATGGAAAGATCTCAAGCGCGGGGAGACAGGTTTAGGTTGGGATTCAACTCGGAGAACAATTGATGCGTCCGACGATTGGTGGAAAGAGAGACTCGAGGTGATTGTACTTTCATTAGTTTTTTTTAATTTGTAAATTAATGCTAATATACTGTCATTTATTTTAGGTTGTTCCTGCTGCGAAAAAATTTCGTTATGGAGGAATTTCTCCAGAGTTGGAAGAGAAAATGCACGTAATGTTTAACGAGGTTGTCGCCTCTGGTGATTGGCTCCCAACTCAAGGACAGATCCATCTAGTCCTGATAATTTAATGTCTGAGCATGGCGATGACATGGTGGAGAATTTGAGTACGCCGATTAACATAACTGAAGACTCAAGGAATAATGTGAAGAGCTATGAAAGCGGGATATGCTCACAAGGAATAAAAAGGAAAAGATTTGAAAAGAACAAACACAGTGGAAATAAAAAAAACCGGCTTGGTAGATATAACATTGATCAGCTGGTTGAATCAACCATTAAAGTTGGAGAGAGTATATCACAACACCCTAAAATATCTGAACCTACTTACACTATACATGAAGCAATTGAGGAATTAGAGAGACATCCAGACATTTGTTCTGATCCAGCGCTCTACGACTTTGCCACCATTTTTTTATTGGACAACAAGAATAGAGAATTATTTCTGAGCTTACCAAGTTCCAAAAAGATTTGGTGGCTCAAAAACCGCCAGTACACATGCATGCATCCAGGGGGTCTTTAAAGTATTCTCTTAGTTATGCGTAGTTTTGTACGATTGTGGTAATGTGATATTTTGTACTGTGTATGGTTACAGACAATATTTAGTATGGATTTGTATGTGCGTACATATGCTTCGTACGGTATGGTATATGGTTGTGCGAAGTAATATATTTTGAAACTATATGGTTTATGGTTGTGTGATGTAATATATTGTGAAACTATATGGTTTATGGTTGTGCGATGTAATATATTTTGAAACTATATGATTTATGGTTGTGCGATGTAATATATTTTGAAACTATATGATATATGGTTATAGTTATGTGATATTCAATTTATCATAACTTTTTATTGTAATATTTTGTTCATGACCTCACATGTAATATTTTTTATCTGTTTGATTAAGACTTGTCTTATTCTTGTATTTCAATTGTACTTCTATTGCAGGTGTGTGCAATATTTATATGACGTCTTTTGAAAATGATATTGAGCTTAATGACAGACGTCGTAAAACAACGTATTATCTTATGATGATTAACACGAGTGTTTATATGATGTTTGATTACAACTCTCATTATGAAAACAGAATATCTTGCACAACATCTTCTAACACAGGAGATAAGTGGGTTAGAGAACTGTTGAATGGGCATCCAACAAGATTTTATTATAACTTTCATATGTCGAAGCAAATTTTCTTAGATTTGCTTGAAACATTGGTTTCTAATTATGGGCTAGAAGGATCCAGGAGTACCACTATAAAAGAGGTACTCTTGATTACAATTTATATTATGGCACACAATCTGCCAATGAGAGAATGTTTGGAACGTTTTCAATATTCAACAGAAACAATAAGCCGATATTTTTCAAAAGGACTAGATGCTTTAATAAAGCTATCGCAGGACGTTATTGCACCAGTTGACGATCGATTTACACATACCCCCGCAAAGATTTTAAATGACGATCAATACATGCCCTACTTTAAAGATGGCATTGGCGCAATTGATGAGACACATGTTGATGCTCGCATCCCAGTAAAGAAGCAGGTTCCATACATTGGGCGTCATGGCTTTCCAACTCAGAATATTATGGTTGTATGTGACTTTAATATGTCATTCACTTTTGTCATGGCTGGTTGGGAGGGTTCAGCACATGATAGCCGTATTTTCCAGAGTGCAATTACAAATCATCGATGGAACTTCCCTCATCCACCGCCAGGTAACTTTTCTAGAGTGCAATTACAATTAATATGTCACTAAAATATTGTTCAATATACAGGAAAATACTACTTAGTTGATGCTGCATATCCCTTGCAAGAAGGGTATATTAAACCGTATGCAGAAACGAGGTATCACTTGCCAGACTTTGCACGTGGTCAGCGTCCGATAGAAGGATAAAAAGAAATATTCAATCAGGCACACTTATCATTGCGTAGTGTTATAGAACATACGTTTGGAGTGTGGAAGAAGAAATGGTGAATTCTTCATGATATGCCACCGTATACCTTTAAAAAACAGCGAAATATTTTGGTGTCTACGATGACACTGCATAATTTTATACGTAGGCATCATTCACGTTTAGACAGAGATTTCTTCCGATGTGATTATGATGAAACATTTGTCTACCCTCAGGCTCATATGATTAGAGAAGGAGTGTAAATGATAAGCAACACAAGGAGGGAGGACAATGAGAATATGAGGGGTGCAAGAAGCCAGTCGAGTCAAATGGCTGTACTTCGTGACTCAATTGCAGAACAACTATATGAGGCTGTCAGACTTTAATGTTGAATATTTTGTTGATATCATGTTGGCAACCCTCCTTTGAAAATATAAGATACTAGATGTGTTGGAGATCCAGATTGGGATCATTATGTATAGTTATGCAAATGTTATATGTAACTACGTGCTCATTTTATGAGCACATATGATGAATTATATAAAATTTTATAAGTTTCGTGTCTTTATACATTAGGTTTTATATTTTCACAATTTATATCATTGCTTTGTGTTCTTGTGATAGTTATCATGTATAATATAAAATCATAAACCATGTTTGGGTAGTATTAACAAGTTCATTATTATGTCAGTATCTACACCACGTTTGGGTAGTATTAACAAGTTGCATTATTTCAATGATGTTATTTTAAAAAAATTTTATTAAATTTATTGAATATTTAAAAATGTTTCATTTTAAACCGACACCTGAACGGTAGTTTCCCAAACAGATATATTATTTTTCAATTTTGAAACTGACTAGAAACGGAGATTATCCAAACAGTTCTCAGTTTGAAAATACAGTTTTAAACTCTCAGATTTATACTACTCTCTTTTAAACCGGCACCAATTTCCCAAACAGAGCCTAAAGCTTCCTTTGGGAAGGGCTTATTTGCTTCGGTGAATTTGGACAGAAATGTCATTGTCATAGAATGTATGTTTGGTATCACGAATGTTACTACCGTTACCAAGAAAAGAAACTAAATTTGAGCATAAAATGTTTGGCATGATAATGACGTTTTTGTCCAAACTCACCGGAGCAAATAAGTTGCGCCAAACGTAGCCTAAGTTTCAACTTCTATAATGCTTCCTCTAAACGATGTCCATCAAGGTTGTAAGCTAAAATTTCTCATTTATGTATAATGATTTTTGAGAAAAAATTTTATTTATAATGGGTGTTGGAGTTTGAATACTTAATTTAAGATTGCGAAAGAATCACCTTTCTATTTAGTTAATCCATCCTCTAATGAGGCCATTTGCATGAATAAGTGATGGGGATCAGCGACGCGGTCCAACAGTGGAGCACAGGTTTTGGGCCTATTCGGGCCCGATTGGCCACATGTCATATTTGGCATTTTGGAATCAACAACTGACTCCGCAAATGAGCCCGGATTTTCATTTGCTTGCATTTTCACATATTACAATGCATTTTTAAGTCTTTATTTAATATAATCGGGTCCATTATATTAACGACTAGTTATATCGTTGATGTAAGGGATGCTGACGTAAGACGAATCTATAGGCGGTGGTAAATCTGCGACCTAACCCTACATGATATGCAAATCTGACGGATTAAATCACAAATTAGATCATAAATTAAAATATCTCACGCGGTTAATTCAAATGCAAGGCAGAATAATATATTTGGGTAAAAGCAAGCTTAGGCTTTCCTCCATGTGGAGGGTCAAAGCAAGAGCGTGCGTTGAATGAACCCTGCAAATCATAATATTTATCTAGCAAACTACTACCATACGAAATATCCAAAACAAGTACAAGATCCAATCCAATATAAATATGCTGAAAATAATAATCCAGTACAACGAAATCTCACCAAATAGTGGGCTGACCGAGACACTGGAGACTTTGGATCCAAATGCGTAGATCGGCGATCGAAGGTGGAACCGGAGGCGTGGAAATGATGGCGGTGGATGTACTCGGCGGTGGATGGCGAGATCATGCCGGAAATAAATAGATTCGGGCATGAGGGGTTAGATCCAGGCAAGGAAAGGGTGGATCCAATGTTTGGGAGCGGATCTGGGCTAAAAAAGAAATATGAGGGATAGAAATAACGGATCGGGGGTGAAATTTCCAGATCTGGACTGATCTGGAAACTAGGGCTTTTTGGGAAGGAAACAGTGGCGGGGGAAGTGGATCCGCAGAAAGTAATGGGGAAGGGACTTGGTCGGACGCTGGGGTGGCTGTTACCGGCGGTGGAGAGGTGCGGGGAGGAGGGTGGCGGCTTTGGAAGTGGCGCCTGGAAGGGTGCAGGCCGATAGTAGGGAAATCGGGTGGAGGGAGTGGGAAACAGGTGGTCGGCGGGCTGTAGAGGGGGATTTGCAGCCACTGTTGAAAACTATAGCAAGGAATAGTAAATTTCATTTGTGAATAGTACAATGAAGAAAAGAATAGGAATTAACGATGGTTGTTTGTGGCTGCTTGGGCGGCTGAACGGGAGGGTTTGGAAGGGGGGAGAGGGCTATGGATGGGCAATACCTTGAGGAGTTTGAGCGCCTAGGAGTCGTCATTTAGGGTTCCACAGAGCCGGCACCGTGGAGGGATCGCCGGATTTCGGGATTTCTCTTCTCCAAAATCTGCAATGCTTTCAACCAGCCCTCAAACCATCTATTTATAATAAAAGGTGGATTAGGGCATCCCACTATCGATGGCTATGATTAGCCAAATGTGGGGCCACCTAAATACATTAAAATAAAATGCAAAATAGTGAAATAATATATCAAATCGAATCGCAACGCGAATCCGAACACATCTGCGGAGTCCGATCGTTGATACGAGCACGTCATATATGGAAAGTCGCCAAATCAACCCCGAATGGGCCCAAAACTCGTCATCCACTACAAGTGTTCGTCTATACTCGGAATCAATCTCTTCGACTTGAAAGAATTCATCTCCCGATGAATAGGGATCAGAATTCTCTCGCTGCATGCCTAAGTAAAACTCGAAAAAGTCCACCACAGATCGCCCAAGTGTCGTCGCTGGAAAAGTAACCTCGCCAATCAACTCCCCCTGACCGAAAAACTGTCCTCTCCCATGAATGGAGATGGTCGTGCTGACGTCGAAGTCCAGTGGCGAATCGATCAAGCTCTGCTGTAAGTATCCAAGAGTCACCAACGTCTGTAGTGGGAATGTACTGGTGGAGTCTGGTCTCCATGATGCTCTCATCGCTCAACTTACGAGTGGTGGATCCCGGTGCGATCGGTGACGTCGTCGGTAGAACTAAAGAAGACGAGTCCAGGGGTGGGTGGGTGTCAGAAGTAGGTGTGTAGTGGTGGCCATCAGACATAAGTGGGCTATGGGGGTGGCAAGGCAACGGGAGTGGAGGTGTGGACAGCTAGAAATCCCCACTTCTTGGGTCCACATACTCGCGAGGCTCGTAGTACGGTATCATATCTTCAACACTAAATACCAGGTGGATACCCATACTTGCAAGGAAATCAAGATCATAGGTATTTGTTTCGATCTGTCTCATGATTATATAGGGATCCATTCGTCTAACGCTCAAGCCTTTAGCAAGCCTCGCACGGAACCACACAAACCCAGATTCTCACCATCATCTGTCCACCTTCATGAAGTACCTGCTCTTGCCAGTGAACATTCGTTATGTAATTTACAACATTTATTATCATTAGAGATTTTTCGTCGAACTGACTCATGCCACATATGCAAACGACGGACAAACAACTCAACAGACATGCAAATGATGAAGAAAAGACTCGACAGACTCATGCAAATGATGCAAATGATGCAAATGATGCAACTGATGCAAATGAAACATGACCGACACAACATAACTGCTACGAGAAAGTCTAATAATGACCGGGACGTCTCTAAAATATGGTGGCCTATCAGGGGGCTCTCTCGGTGAAGTGTAGAACAACTCATCTCGTGTGTGACGAGTGCTCAGATGACCGTGAGATACATCTATACTTAAATACGAGCTTTTAAAGAGTCAAATGTCTCTCGGGGAACGTAGCACATCAGGGGGCTCACCAGGTGGTGTGTACGAAAAGTCATCACGGATAAGACGACCACCTGAGTGAAAGTCGTGTATACCGGATCAGAAAGCTGGAAACAGGGAAAACTGAACAGGGATTAGTTTGGATCCTGGCATGAAGAGACGGTGGTGAGTGGAGGTAATGGATGCATGGAGTAATTTCTTTACTGCTGCCAGGTTCTAGGCAAGGAGGTTCACAATTCGGTGGTAAAGGGGAGATTAAGAATTTTGCGATTTTTAAGTAGTGGGAAAATGGGGGTTATGATTTTGTGGGGTCGTTATGAATAGTAAATGGGTAATTGGTAGTTGATTGGTAATGGTAGTTATTTAGGGTGGTTATAGGTTGTTATGAGTAGTAGAAAGTGGCTATGTGGAAGTTATGGGAAAGTAAGGAGGTGGAGGTGGTGATGGTTGTCAGACAACCAAGTGGTGGCAGGAGGTGGTGATGGTTGTCAGACAACCAAGTGGTGGCAGGAGGTGGTGGATGGTGGGAAATGGGGGTGGGGAGGGAATGATGTTGCCAATTAAGGAGGGGGAAGGGAGGTTTGTAGTCGGACTTCGGGTTCATCACCAGGTGGTGTGTACGAAAAGTCATCACGGATAAGACGACCACCTGAGTGAAAGTCGTGTATACCGACTAGAAGACGTAACTCTCGAGTGTGGTGCGTGTTCCCGAAAAGAAAGAGCTCGTCTAGTGGGTCAGCAGGTGGTGCGTCCCAAAACTCATTGATAGCGTAATGCATCAGCAGGTGGTGCCCTAAATAATTGATACTCCAAAAAATATCCATCCTCAGGGGCAAGGCCAAAGACGATAAGGGAAGAAACGTCACTAACCCGAAACTCTTAAACAAGCGGCTCACCTGAATCGTATCCTCACCAGGATTTGGTGGCTCATCAGGAAGCTCAACATGGGGGTCGCCATAGTACTCGTCACCAGGATCATGATCCTCCAGATGAGTATCATCGTGAGGGGTAGTGTCTCCGTGAATGGGTAATATAGCCACTAAGAGATCAACACCAGACTCTGGACCCTCGGTCGTGATGTGACTCAGGGCAGTGACAATGGGAGAGCGACATAGACCTTCACTTAATAATGGATCTGTGGGTGCGGTGTCAGGAAATGGTTCTGTGATTGGGGTGCTAACTAACCCGTTGTATGACACAGGAGGAGGTGTGGGTGATGGACACAACACTACAGACTCAGTAAGTCGCTCAGGCTCGCTCTCAGTCGGGGTCATAAGAGACGGATCAGAAACAAGAGATAGGTCACTCACTGGGCTAAACAACTCACTGGGGTGAGAGCAATCCACATCAGGTATCACTTCTGTCGTGGCTAACAGTACAATGGTAGGCAACGTGGTGACCTCAGTATAGGAGGGACTCGTACTGTGAAGGTCAAGGTGAGAATCCCTTCGACCAGCTCTTGCAGATCTCAATGACTGTTCATAACGAAAGGCAAGCTGATATGTCTGCTCGAGGGACTTCAAGCTATGGTAAACTACCTCAGTACGGAGTTCAAACCGTAGTCCAGACCGAAATCGGGAAAGGGTCATGTTTGGTCATCTCGGATATCACTCCTCACCACTAACTTGTCAAAACGATCCATGTAGCGACAGACATGAATCCTTGCTAAAGGGAAAATAATTGGTCGAGCAAACAACTCTGATATGACGAAGATAGATACCTCTGACACAATGTACGCTTCATGTCCACCCAACTAGTGATGTGACGAAGATGGTCTCGCTCGCGGGTTCTCTCAACGCTAGCCCAATATCACATGATCTAAAAGTCTAAGTTTCGCAAACTTGATGCGACGCTCACCGAATAACTCAAAATGATCAAGATAATACTCCATATGCACGAGCTAATAACTGAACGACTCGAGACTCGATGAGGCGTCAAAGGAAGGGGCAATTGTACGAAACTGACTCTCAAGATCTCTCTCGGAACAACTTTCCTCATTATAATAATTCTTAACGTAAATGAGTCGTGTCGAAGGATCAACACAATCCGTTCGCATGTACTGATAAGAACGACGACAATCATGATACTGATCGTCTCTAGCATAGTGGGGTCGTATCGGTGGGTCAACACGATTTCTGAAAGTGGTGTACTGCGATCGAGAATGATCGTCATAATAATGTGAGGATCTCCCTGACGGGGCTCTGTGAGAACGGGTGCAAGTGAGCTCGAGCCCTCTAAATTGACGAGGGGAATAATTGTGACACCTAGACATAATGAAAAACCTATAGACTCTACGACTGTGTATCGAAAAGCGCGCACAACCTGCCTCTGATACCAATTGACGCAGGAGGGATCTATAGGCGGCGGGAAATCTGCGACCTAACCCTATATGCTATGCAAATCCGATGGTTAGATAACATATTAGATAATAAACTTTAACATCCCACACAGTTAATTCACAGTACGGCAAAATAATTTACTGGGGCAAAGCAAGATTAGGCTTTCCTCCGCGTGAGGGCCAAAGCAAGAGCGTTCTGCAAATAAATCCTGTAAATCACGATAATTTTCTAACAAACCACCACAATACAAGATATCCAAACAAATGTAGTGATCCAATCCAATATAAATATGTTGAAAACAATTATCCGATACAACAAGAACTCACCAAGAAGTGGGCTGACCAGGGCACTGAAGAATCCGAAATCGGAGATGCGTGTACGACAATCCGATTAAAATCGGTGACGTGGAAGACGATGTAGGTGGCTGTCCCCGACGGTGGAGGGTGAAATCGGATCAGAAATGGATAGATCCGGCCACGTGTGGGTAGATCCGGGCTGGGAAAAGTAGATCTGATAGTTTGAGATCGGATCCGGGCTAGGGAATGATGAACGGATGGAGGAAATAGCGGATCGGGGCAAATCCTACAGGGAGAAGGCTATGAGAGGTGGTTCCACGAGCGGTGCTGCGGAGGCAAAACCGGCTGCGAAAAACTTTGTCCGGTTGTTGGGAGGGCTGTTGAGAGGTGGCAACAGGCTGGGGTGGCTATAGAATGGGGTGGCGGAGGCTGTGTAGGCTGCAGGATGGGTGGCGGAGGCTGTGTAGGCTACAGGATGGGCGGCGATGGCTGTGGATGCTACGGGATGGGGTGTCGGTGGCTGGGGGAGATAGGGGAGTGGACGGAAGAGGCTTCAGGCAGTGGAGGAGCAGGTTGTTTAGAGTTCTGACAGGGGGGGATAGGCGGCTGGCTGTGAAAGAGCAACAAAGGGTGGTGGCTGCTCCAAGGGGTGGGAAATCCGGCGACAAGGGAGGGAGGATTCACTGTTGGGACTATATAAATGAAAAGTACATTTCATTAATCAACAGTGAATTGAAATGAGGATTTTCTAGGCAGGAACGGTGTGTGACTTTGTGCGTTGTAGGGGGGATGTGGGAGGGTTTCAGAGGGGAAGAAGGAGTTTAGGGTTAGGGGATACCTTGGGAAGGGAGATACAAGCGTAGGAGGCGTCACCTAGGGTTCCACGGAGTCGGCGTCGTGGAGGGATCGCCGAATTTCGGGATTTCTCTTCTCCAAAATCTGCAATGCTTTCAACCATCCCTCAAACCATCTGTTTATAATAAAAGGAGGATTAGGGCATCCCACTATCGATGGCTATGATTGGTCAAAGGTGGGTCACCTATGAAGCACAGATACTTCCCCGAAGGCAGCGTACCCGTACCGAATACGTATCCGGTACCGGTACGTACCCGATACTCGCCGGATACACCTATGTGGACACACTTGGACTTAGCACATCATTTTGCATATTGTGATAGGAGCCGCTTTTTCTAGAGTAAACAAAAGTTGGCTCTATGCTAGGAAGTGTTGGTATGTTCAATTAAGTAGCGTGTCTGTACCAAGTATGTTCCTGGTACTGGGACAAGTACGTGTATTGAACGTGTTGAAACGACACAAGTTATTAACAGAACGGCTAACTTGTCTCTAGACTAACCGGAGGTTGAAGATGTTGATCTCCAACAATGAAGTTGATCTCCAACAATGAAGAAGAAAAAAAAAGACTAATGTACACTTAAGTTTAATTTTCTCTTTTGGTTAAACATATAAGATGTTAAATTTTGTAATATTTATGAATGCTTAATGTTTGAAAACTTCATGTTATTTAGCATTGATTTGTGGACTTATACTTCAAGTTATGATTTATGTTTGATGTTTTGAGAACTATTTATTGTACTTGTAATTTATATAAATTATATTTGTTATAATGTATCATGTCGTACCCGTATCCTTGTTTTTAAATTTTGGCGTACCGCCGTGCCGGATACGTATCGTACCTGGTACCCGTACTCGTACTGGTGCTTCCTAGTGGGTCATCTATATACATCAAAATAAAATGCAAAATAGTGAAAGAATTCGAACACATCTGCGGAGTCTTATCGTCGATCCGGGCACGCCATATATGGAAAGTCGCCAAATCAGCCCCGAATTGGCCCAAAACTCATCGACTACAAGTGCTCGTCTATGCTCCGCATCAGATGCCCTATGGTAGTTTATTGTAAATATGAGTATGGGGCAGCCACCATCCTCATTGCAGGTTTTGGAGAAAGAAGATCTCCTGGAATTCAGCAATCCTCTCATTGTAACGACTTCGTGAGGCCCTAAGTGACAAATCCTTGGTTTATTCTTGTAACTCTTGTAACCCCTCCCACCGCCGCTCATCCTCTCTCCCAAAACCCCCATCATAAACCATCAGCTCCCCCTAAAACTCTACAACAACCCATCGATCACAATCCTCTCACCCCCAACTCTGATCCAATCTGCAAAACCCACAGAAGTACAGTCACCCGCCAGCCTTCAAGCTGGTTGATACCCTCCACCAGCCACAACCTTACATACCAAAACTCACCAACTAAGCTTCTGCTTTTGTCTCTGGGACCCATGCCCCAAATCTCAGGTCCATCACCTCCCCACCACCAAACTCCTGTTGTCCTCTCTCTATAGGACCCCACATCCGCCAGCCAGCAAGACCACACCCGCCTCCACTCAAAAACAACCATGTTCTCAAATCTCCATCTCATGTCCACTGACCGCCACATTCAGTCCAGTAACCCTCAATCCGCAGACCCACCCCCCTTCCGCTAGCCGCCACTCCCCAAAACAAACCTAACAATCATTATGTTGGCAATGCCCACATAGGGCAGCACACATGCATCTCTTGCAACTGGATCTATTGTGTCTACGATTACCCCTTAGTGAGTGATTTACTATTGTTTGGAGCATTTTCTTCAATATTAATATATGGTTACGCGATCTCATGCTTGATTGGATTTTCATTCATACCTTCGGATGAGCCCCATGATGCGTCATGTTCCGTAAGGGCCATTTGACATGTTATGATCTTGTATTTGAGTATTGATGTCTCATGTCGTCATCTAGGTATTCGTTGCACATTGGATGAGTATTTATACATTCCACCAAAAGACCCTCATGACAAACTACCCTAATTTTAGAGACATCTAATTCATTGTCGAACTACCTCATAGAGAGTGTGTCGTGTCTGTCGTGTTTCATTTGTAACATTTGCATGAGTTTGTTAAGTTGTTTGTTCATCATTTGCATGTGTTACATGAGTTGGTCGACGGCGGATCACTACCAGTAATAAATCTTATAAATCGCATGCATGTGCTCATAGGCGAGAACATATATTTCTTGAAGGCGAGTAGGTGATGGTGAGAATCCGTGTTGAGAGGCACCCTCGGGGTCCTATTAAAATGTAAGAGTCAAGTGAATGGGTCCCTACATAATCATGAGACAGATAAGAGTCAAGTGAATGGGTCCCTACATAATCAAGAGTTAGGCGTATGGCGGAGCACGAGTTTTGGGCATGTTTGAGGCTGATCGGTCACCTGCCATATTTGGTGTTTTTCGATGATCTAACTCCGTGGATGCGTTCATATTTTCATTTACTTGCATTTTCATATATTAAATTGTATTTTTAGTCTTTATTTAATGTAATCGGGTTTGTTACATTAACGACCAATCATAGTCATTGATGTAAGGGATGCCCTGGAATAATTTATTATAAATATGAGTAAGAGGGCAACCACCATCCCCATTGCATATTTTGCAGAAAGAAATTTTCCCGGAATCCGGTGATCCTCTCACGGTGAAGACTTTGTAAGGCCCTACATGATGACTCCTAAGGTTGTTCTTGTATCCCTCGTGTCCCCTTCCATTGCTTGCTTGCCGCTGGCATCTTCTCGCGGCTTGCTTGCCACTGGCATCTTCTCGCAATCTCTCTGCCTAGCCGTTAAGTCTCGACTTGTTGTGCTTCTAACCGCGACTTTGCTTAGTCGTTGGTCTGCACACCTTAATCGTTGTGGGTTACCTTCTTAACCACTGCGGGTTGTTTCTATCCGCTGTGGGCCCTCCTTTTTACCGTTGGTGTGGTCTTGTATTGCCGCTGTGGTTTCCTTTCTAACCGTTGCGGTCTCTTCTCTAACCGTTGGTGGTCTCGCTTTGTCGTTTCCTTCGTAACCGCCGCGGTCTCCTCGTAACCGTTACGGTCTCTTATTTAGGTGTCTCTCTTGCCGCTGGTGTATTTTCACTGTGACCGTTGCGGGTACTTTTCTACCCGCTCCTCTGCTATGTCACTGTGACCGTTGTGAGCTCGGATTCTTAGTCACGGCGGGCTCCCTCTAACCGCTGCATCCCCCCTCTAACTATTGAGGGCTCATCGCATCTGAGGATTCTAATGCCACCTCCGCTCTACCTGCTCGTGTTGCGGCTCTGGTTCCCGAGCTTCGCGATGAACAACGAATTACTACTATCTCCCTCGGTGTGAAGCGGAATTTCGTGGAATGGGTGCACTTCGTCGAGTACTGCAGAAGAAAAAGTTTCTTCATCACTTGACTCGAGTCACTCCTACCGCCCCCATGGATGAGTGGCTTCGGGATGATGGTCGGGTCCAGTCATGGCAGCTCAACTCCATGGACACCAAGCCCTATCGGATGGCTATGTATCATGACACGGCGAAGGGCATGTGGGAGTCATTCTTTTTACTCTCAGTAGAATAGTCTTCAACACTTGTTCGACATCATCTCGGATCTTCAAACCCTTGATCCTGATGCTCCCGGTGATATGATCTCCATTGTTGATAAAGCCAAGACTCTGGTAGAGGCCTGGATCCAGCATCAGTCCCCTACTACAGATCTGACTACTCAACGGGCCCAGAAAGAAGCTATCGGGATTGCGATGATGTGTGCCGAGTTCCTTCTCACCTGCACAGTGTTCGGGCCCAGATTCTCTCATCTACTACTACTCCATCTCTGTTAGATGTGTGTTCAATGCTTTTGGAGGTCACACCGCCCCAGGATGCTTTTGTTACTCTCTCCACAACTCTCCTGCAGCACTCTGCACCTGCTCCATCATCTCGGGGGGGTCATCAGCCCGTGGGTGACGCAACACGTCTAGGGGACGTGGCAGGTCTGGCAGATCTCCGTTTAAGTGCATGTATTGCGGTCGGGATGGTCATCTTGAGGCCACCTGCTATTGATGTACAACCACGGGCTCGCGGGAGTGTGGTTTCAGGAGAGAGGGTCACTCGCTAGGCGAGACGAACCCATGAGAGAAGGCCACTAGCTACGCGAGACGGACCCACGAGGAGGGCCACTCACGAGGCGAGAGCCGACTCGCCAGGCGAGAGGGGCCCAGGGAGAGGGCCACTCGCGAGGCAAGAGCCGATACGCTAGGCGAGAGGAGCCCAGGGAGAGGGCCACTCACGAGGCGAGGGCCCACTCGCATGGTGAGAGGGAACCGGCGAGACGGGTTCCTCGCGAGGCAGGATTAGGCGGGAGGAGTAGGAGCTCTTGCCTGCGATACGCCGTTCTCGTCGAGCGCCGGTTCAGCGATTGGTTGAGTATCGGTCCAGTTGGAGAGCGGTTTTTTACCTTTTTATCCCCAGGTGATTTTACTCTTTTGCCCTTGGTGGTCTGCATATAGCCCTTCAGAACAGCGGAGTTTGGCTGTTGGCAGACCCTACCCAGGGTAGTTTGGTAATTTCAGGTCGGTTCAGTTTAGTTATTGGCAGGTCAAACTCTGAGGCCTATAAATAGACCGATAAGGTGTCTGAGAAAAGGATTCTTTTCATCTTCTTCTTTTACTAAGGCACCTAGCTCAATACTGGCTAGGGAGGGGAAGAATTTCTAGTTCTTCCGGATACGAGGTGGGACCTCCGAGCTGTAGCCCACGGTCTGTCTCTAGTCCTCAAGATTCTTGTCCAGGAGAGAATTCAAGAAGAGTAGGAGTGAGTTGCAACTTTAGATCCGAACTTTAGGGGAGGTCGGGTTTCTGGCTTCAACATTTTTGGTGCGGTGAGCGTGGATCGCATCCTACATAGAAGAATCTTAAACCACTTCATGGCAGGAGATCTTGGCAAAGGAGACGAGGGAGGGTCCCAGAACCCGGGAGGATATGTAGGGAGAGAAGAATTCATGGCGTCCATCGGAGGAATCATGGAGATGCAGCAGGAGATCTCGCGGCGAGGTGATTGCTCGACCCCCCTACCGCAAACATCCGGTCTCGCGCCTCAGGACGGGCTCGTCTCGACAAGGATCGGAGAGGACATGCCGGGGGGGTCAGGGAGGTAGAAGGTGGTGGAAGGAAGCAGGCGAGACCTGGCGGGCAAGGAGTTGTTCCCCAGTCCCGCGAGTGTCGTCTCGCCTGGGGACGTTGTCACGCGAGTGGAGGTGGCGAGACCTCCAGCGAGAGGATCCCCTTTCGGCGAGTTGATCCTTTCAGCTCCCGTCCCGGAGGGGTTCCGTGAGCCAGAGATGACCTACTATGTGGGGAAAGACGACCCTCTCCAGCACTTGCAATGGTTCGAAGATGCGGTCTCCATCAGACCGATGACGGACGCATTCAAGTGTCGTCTTTTCGCCATCACTTTGAAAGACAAAGCTAGGGACTGGTTTCATCAACTCCCGACGGGATCGATATACGGTTTCGAGGACTTGAATAGGAGCTTCCAGCTGCGCTTCTCAACCTCGAAGAAGAGGAAGAGGAACCCAGAGTCGATTTTTCTGATCCGACAGAAGGAAGATGAGTCTTTGGCCCAGTATGTGAACCGCTTCCAGGAAGAAATCTTGGACATTCAGGAGGTACCAGGATTTGCTCTCCAGATGGCCTTCACCGTTGGACTGAGGGAGGGCTTCTTCAAGATGAGTTTAACTCCGAAGGCACCGTTGCCATTTGAGGGATTGATGGAGAAAGCCGCAAAGGAGATAGCGATGGAGGCAGCAAACTCGGCGTTTGCTAGAAAGTTGGCAAGACTGACGGAGGTGGAGTCGAGAGAGCCGGGAGGAGCCAGACAGCAAGAAGGAAGGAGAAGGGAAGAGCCGAGGGCTCCGGTGTACCAGGAACTAGGTTGGAGGCAGCCAGGGGGGCCTGTTCAAGGGCCGGGAAGAGGTTTTCCCCAGGGGGGAAGGAACTGCCAGGGGGGACCAGGAAGGTTCAACCAGCCGGGATGGGGGCATGGTCCTAGACCACCCCTACCCCCGCCTCAGCAAGCTATGGCCATTGACCGGGGGAGAGGAAAAGGAAGAGAGCGGGGAAGAGCAGGAGCATGAAGGAGGAGGAACCCCCAGGAGGGGAGGCGGGAAGAGGAGGTAGTCATGCCGTATTGTGACTTCCACGAGGAGGAAGGTCACGCGACGGCTACCTGCCCGGAGTTTCTAGAGATGAAGATAGTGAGAGGAGCAGGGGAGCAGCAGTTGCCAGTGCAGATAGTGGAGATGACTGGAACCGGGGAGGAGGACCGGTGTGTGGATCGGGCTGATGTGGGAGATCGCGGAGGGATCGGAGTGATCCATGGAGGAGTGGGAATTGAGGCTACCCGAAAGGCGAGCCTTCATACAATGTATCGTCGGAGCGTTGCCTCGACGTCTCAGGCCCCTCCCCCGGATGAGAAAATCACTTTATCTAGGAAGGACTTGCCAGACCACGAAGATCCCTTCTGCGACGCGTTGGTGATTCGGACCGCCATCGAGAATTTTACGGTGTAGTGAATCCTAGTCGATAATGGGAGTTCAGTGAATGTCATCTTCAAGAAGGCGTTCAATGAGATGAGGGTGGAGGCTCGAAGGGTGTTGGCAGCAGATGGGCCGTTGTTCGGGTTTTCGGGAGAGAGGAAGGAAGTTGAGGGGGGAGTGGGACTTCAGGTAACTCTGGGAGGGCTGTCTAGGAATTGCCGCTTCGTGATAGTGGACGCTCCCAGCAGTTACAACGCCATCTTTGGGCATCCTTTGATCAGTGCCTTCAGGTGCGTCCCCTCGTCTTTCCAACAGTGCTTGAAGCTCAATGCCGGAGGAACCCAAATCAGGGTGCGGGGAGACCCAAAAGCAGCCAGGGAGTGCTACGTGACGGCGGTGAATACCATCTCATGGCAAGGTGACGTCGAGGAACTGGAGAAGAGGATGGAGCAATGAGAGCAGGAGGTCGGAGGAGAGGTAGAGGAGAAGGAAGCAGTAGAAGGGGAGAGAGGCATTGCGGTGGAGCCGGAAACGGCAGGAGAGCAGGAGGGAGAGATGGAGGTAGGAAAGGAGAAGGAAGCAGTAGGAGTAGAGAGAGGCATTGCGGTGGAGCCGGAAACGGCAGGAGAGCAGGAGGGAGAGATGGAGGTAGGAGAGGAGAAGGAAGCAGTAGGAGTGGAGAGAAGCATTGCGGTGGAGCCGAAAACGGAAGGAGAGCAGGAGGGAGAGATGGAGGTAGAAGGGGCAGGAGGAGTTGAAGAGGGAAGGAAAGGGAAGAGAAAGATAAGGGAAGGGGGAGAAGGTCCGTTGTTTGGAAGAGTCCCAACTGAGGAAGAGATGGAGAGGTTCCTGATGGAGCTAGCTGTGACCGTCGCGGAGCGCGAGGTCGTAGAGCGTGAGGCCAGGGACCAGGAGGAGAGGCTGAGGGAGCAGGAGGGAGAGGAGGATCCCTCAAGGCTGAAGGCGGCCGTCGAGGTGCTGGAAATGGAAATTCTCACCAAGGAGGGAAGGAAGGAAAAGATAAAAGTTAGCGGGGAGCTCAGCCCCGAGGACCAGGAGGAGATCAGGAAATGCGTGCAGAAGTACATCGACGTCTTCGCTTGGAGCGCAGACGACATGCCAGGGGTCGACGCGGACGTGGCATGCCATCGTCTCAACCTTGACCCCAAGGCTTGTCCCATTCAACAGAAGAAGAGAGTCATCGCTTCAAGATGGTCGGGCCCATCAGGGAGGAGGTGGAGAAGCTGATGAAGGCGGGATTCATATCCGCATGCAAGTACCTGGGGTGGGTAAGTAACGTTGTAATGGTGAAAAAGGGGGAGGGAAATGGAGAATGTGTGTAGAATTCTCTTTTGAATAAAGCGTGTCCTAAGAATTGTTATTTCCTGTCTCGAATCGACGCGCTGGTTGATCCAGCCGTTGGTTTTTCACTAATGAGCATTTTAGATGTCTTTTCAGGGTACCATCAAATACATATGCACCCCCCGGATGTCAAGGATGTTACCTTTGTCACGGGAGATGGATGCTTCAGCTACAACATGATGTCCTTCGGGTTAAAGAATGCTGGGGCGACTTACCAAAGGATGATGGACCGGGTCTTCCGGGAGAAGAAGGGTCGGAACCTCAAGGTTTATGTGGATGATCTGATGATCAAGAGTCGGGATCTCGGGTCCCATGTCCGGGATCTAGAAGAAACCTTTGGGACCATAAGGAAAATACAAGATGAGACTCAACCCTCTGAAGTGTGTATTCGGGGCCAGCAGGGGAAAGTTCTTAGGACATCTCCTCACCCCCTCGGGGGTGGAACCTAACCCGAACAAAGTGAAAGCGATCTTGGAATTGGAATCTCCGAAGAGTGCTAAAGAGGTCCAATGTCTCGCCGGCAAATTGGCTGGGCTGAGCAGGTTCCTCTCTCGGGCAGGAGAAAAATGTTCGCCTTTCTTCCGAGCATTGAGAGGAGGAAAGAATTTTGAATGGACCCCCGAGTGCGAAAAAGCTTTCCGAGCTCTGAAGCAGCAACTCACCCAGACGCCGTTACTCCAAGGGCCACGAGAGGGAGAGGGTTTGCTCTTGTACCTGGGAGTGGGAACTGGAGCAGTGAGTTCAGTCCTTGTTCGAGAAGAAGGAAAGAAGCAGTTCCCGATTTATTACGTAAGCAGGGTCCTGAAGAAGGCGGAGCTCAAATATCCCATCCTTGAAAATTTGGCATTCGCTCTCATCATCTCGGCCAGAAAGCTGAGGCCATACTTCCAAGGCTCACTCAATCAAGGTGGTGACAGACCATCCACTCCATCGCATCCTAGAAGGAGTGGAGCACTCAAGGAGGTTGGCAAAGTGGTCGATAGAGCTCAATGAGTTTGATCTCACTTTTACTCCTCGGGTAGCTATCAAGGCGCAGGCGGTTGCAGATTTCCTAGCAGACTATATGGTGGAGGTCGGAGAGTCCGAGGTGCCTCTTCCAGCGGCCTGGGAGATGCTAGTAGATGGAGCCTCCGGAAAAAGTTCTTTTGGAGGGGGGATGATCCTGGTGAGTCACGAGGGAACCAAAATTGAGCAAGCCCTGAAGATCCACTTCGCCATCACTAACAACCAGGCGGAGTACGAAGCGGTCATCGCAGGGCTCAAGCTAGCTCGAGAGCTGGGTATACAAGACATCAAGGTCTCCACAGATTCTATGGTAATGGTGGGGAAAATCAATGGAGAGTTTGAGGCCAGGGAGCCCACCCTTCAATTATATCTGATGAAGGTGAAGGGCGTAATCGGACAGTTCCATAGCTTTTCAATCCGACACGTCCCAAGAGAAGAAAGTGCTCAAGCGGACCTGCTCGCCAAGCACGACCCTCAAGCTGGAGGAACCGTGACGGAGCTCTTCAGACCCTCCATAGAGGAGGGAGAGTTGATGGAAGTGGATCAGCAAGGGTCTTGTATGGACCCCGTCATCACCTTCTTGACCTCGGTACTTCTTCCCGAGAAGGACCTCGACAGGAAACGGATCAGGTACAAATCGGCGTACTACCTGCTGAAGGAAGGGACGCTATATCGAAAAACACTATCGGGTTTGTTGGCTCGGTGTGTGTCTGAGAGGGAGATCTCAAGAGTTCTTGAGGAAATTCATTCAGGAGAATGTGGGGCCACTCAAGGAGTCGGACCTTGGAGGGAAGGGTTGTGAGGCAAGGCTACTTTTGGCCTACCCTCAAGAAAGATGCGGAAGAATTTGCAAGAATATGTAAAAAGTGTCAGGAGTTCGCCCCCCTTCAACTCCTTCCCGCCCAAAGATTACGCACCATCACGGCTCCTTGGCCCTTTGCAATATGGGGGCTCGATCTGGTGGGCCCGTTCCCCCAAGCCAGTGGCCAGAGGAAGTTCCTGCTGGTCATGGTGGATTACTTTTTGAAGTGGCTGGAGGTAAAGGCATTGGCTAAGGTGACGTCGCAGGTGGTAAAAAAATTTGTGTGGTGAGAGATCATCTGCTGGTATGGGCTCCCTTTGGCCATTGTCACGGATAATGGACCACAGTTCGCTAGAAGGGAATTTGTTGATTTCTGTGTCCAGCTGGGCATAGACCTCCGATTCGCCTCGGTTCATCACACTCGAAGTAATGGGCAGGTGGAGGCGGCGAACAAGATTATAGTGAATCTGTTGAAAAAGAAGGTGGAGAACTTAAGGAGCAGTTGGGCAGAGCAGCTCCCTTCTGTTCTTTGGGCTTTGAAAACCACGCCAAACACAGCCACGGGGGAGACTCCATTCAAACTTTCCCATGGCTCGGACGCCGTTATACCCATAGAGTTTGAGGTTGAATCTCCCAGAGTGGTTGCTGCAAGAAAAGGAGACGAAGGATGGCGGGAAGAGAACGAGGAGCAGAAGCTCTCTCTTGATTTGGTAGAGGAGCTCAGAGAACTGGCATCAATCAGACAGGAAAAGTCAAGCGTCGGATGGCCAGACATTTTGATAAGCATATCAGGGTTAGACAGTTCCAGAAGGGCGACTTGGTCCTCAAGAAAGTGGATGCAGCGGGAAGAGGAGCCGCAGTGGGGAAGCTTAACCTCAACTGGGAGGGCCCCTTTGTAGTAAGGGAGGTCCTGAAGTCAGGAGGGTACCACCTCCAGGATGTGGACGTCTGGACGGGGTACCCCTCGAGCGCGCCGGAAGCAGCGACGACCTAAAGAGATTCTACCCTTGACATGTTATCTTTTTCAATACTTGTAAATTTGTTACAGTTTCCTGATATAATGAAATTCCAGGTGTTTCCCTCCATGAGATGAGATTGCGACGGTTGAATGGCAAGGCTCCGAGAAGACCCGCTGACCAGGCTCTCATCAAGCTAGCAGGGTTGTAGGCTCACTCGGTGGCAGGTTGAATGACAAAGCCCTGAGAAGACCCGGTGACCAGGCTCTCATCAAGCTGGCAGGGATGTAGACTCACTCGGTGGCAGGTTGAATGGCAAGGCCCCGAGAAGACCCGCTGACCAGGCTCTCATCAAGCTGGTAGGGTTGTAGGCTCACTCGGTGGCAGGTTGAATGACAAGTCCCCGAGAAGTCCCGCTGACCAGGCTCTCATCAAGCTGGCATGACTGTAGGCTCACTCGGTGGCAGGTTGAATGACAAGGCACCGAGAAGACTCGCTGGCCAGGCTCTCATCAAGATGGCAGGGCTATAGGCTCACTTGGTGGCAGGTTGAATGGCAAGGCCCCGAGAAGACCCGCTGACCATGCTCTCACCAAGTTGGCGGGGTTGTAGGCTCACTCGGTGGAGGGTTGAATGACAAGGCCACGAGAAGACCCGCTGACCAGGCTCTTATCAAGCTGGCAGGGCTGTAGGCTCACTCGGTGGCAGGTTGACTGGTAAGGCCCCGAGAAGACCCGCTGACCAGGCTCTCATCAAGCTGGCAAAGTTGTAGGCTCACTCGGTGGCAGGTTGAATGACAAGGCCCCGAGAAGACCTGCTGACCAGACTCTCATCAAGCTGGCAGGATTGTAGGCTCACTCGATGGCAGGTTGAATGGCAAGGCCCCGAGAAGACCCGCTGACCAGGCTCTCATCAAGCTGACAGGGTTGTACGCTCACTCGGTGGCAGGTTGAATGGCAAGGACCCAAGAAGACCCGCTGATCAGGCTCTCATCAAGCTGGCAGGGTTGTAGGCTCACTCGGTGGCAGGTTGAATGGCAAAGCCCCGAGAAGACCCGCTGACCAGGCTGTCATTAAGCTGGCATGGCTGTAGGCTCACTCGGTGGCAGTTTGAATAGCAAAGCCCTGAGAAGACACGCTGACCAGGCTCTCACCGAGCTGGCAGGGTTGTGGGCAAGCTAGGTGGCAGAGTAAGTGGTGAGATCCCTTAAAGAAACATCCCTACTAGTCAACAAACGAGGAAAGTTCATAAAAAGGATACGGTAGGGGGAAAGGGTTGAAGCAGTGCAAGTGGAGGCACTCCCAGCTGGCGACCCAGGTGAAGGTCTCTCCTGTGGCGAGTGGACACGCGCGGAGGGAGGGAAGGCCCCGCCTAATAAGGGAGAGGGTTAAACTTATATGTTCAAAAAATAACTAGTATGAAGAATGCAGGTTTCAACTATTATCTCCAAAATAGGGGAAACTTTATAACCTTAGAACGTTTCTTGAAGTGACAGTTTCTGGAATAGGGTAGGGCCTTTGGCCTGAGGTGACTCAATAGATTAGACTGGAATCATCAGAGATTGCATGATCCAGGAAAATAAAATGTTAACCATCAGATCATATTTGAGTGTTAAACCTGCATAACTATACTAACTAGCTGATTAAAATTCTTGGCAGAACATGTCCTAGGCCTTAAAACGTTAGCTACTTTAATTAGAGTTCAAAGAACATTATAACTATTATTTCTCACCTCACTTTAAAGATTGCATGATATCACTAACTCGCCCATTTTATCAGCTTGCATGAATAAGATACGCAGGTTGCCAATGGAAAGTTGATCAACAACGGTGTAACAACTCCCCTCCTCCCGAGAATCCTAGCAGATCCTGTGATTTCAACCCCTTGTAGGTCAACACTTACAAAATACAACAATAACATGGAAAGCGAGTAAGACAACAAAAATCATTGTAGGTGTTTCACATAACAAATATGTTTTTTATGGGTTGACATACGTAAAAGAGCCTACACTACGATCATGAATTACAATATGAGAATCTTATTCATGCAAGCTTATCTTAAATAACAGGTGACCCTAAACTATCTGGTGTATATCTACCAAATAGTGGGTCCCTAGATGATTACCCAATAAGTAGGCTCACTCTGCTAATTCTAACTTGGTCAAGAAACTTTATCACTCTATGAGTAATATTTTACTCACTGTTATCGAATATAACAGATTCGATAACAGAATCTGTTATATTCTAATTGGCAGGAGTATGATCTTGGTGTAATCTTACATGATCAGTATAGACATGCCCTAGATGATTCCTCAGCTCCTGGCTTCATCCGGAATTTATAGCAAATTGTCTGGAAGGTCACTCCCCCTCAGTCATGTCCGTGACTAGGGGGTGTGTACGGCGCAGAACCGTCCTCTTGAAAGCCCAGGAACATTGGGAGAAAACCGCCAAAATCAGCTATTCTACGGGTCACGCCCCTAGTTCACGCCCATGACCTAGGGCATGTCTATACTTTTACTGGAAACGGCAGGAACAGGAAACGGAGGGAATTATATCTGGCATTGCTGAAAAGGTCACGCCAGTTGAAACATTCGCCAATCTCGCATCTCCGCTACTTCATGTAATAGGGATGAGTTCAATAATGAAATTAACTGTGTAAAACCTATAGTTTCTACAGCCCCCTCTCCACCGCCTTCAGGGATCCCTACCGTCAGCCGCCAATTCCTCTCCACCTTGCAACAGCTGACCAGCCCGCCTCCTTCAAATCATCCGGCCACCCCTTTCTAGCCCCCCTCCACCAGATCCATCCTTGCTGCCCCTGCTACAGCCCTGACGCCCCATCCAAAGCCGCCACCGCCCTCCATCATCTCCCCTTCGTGGATCCACCTCCAAACAACCCTATTCTCAAGATCAGTCCAGATCTGAGAACTTCAGCCCCCGATCCGTTATTTAGAGAGTTGGACCATGCACGGGACCGGGTTATGATTTTCAGCTTGTCTACGTTCAGATTATATAATTCCTGGAAGACCAAATTCACCAAATACTATGTGCAGCCCAAAGTAGAAGGTGATCAGATCGGGGGCAAGACGTTGATGAATCGTGGCCCACCAATGATGCTTGAGGCTAACTGTCGTTGGCAACGACGATCTATTCAGCCTACATCAATAAAGTACTGGCTGATAGTTATTTAACGCCCATACTTCAACAGCTACCCGGGCTAAAAGGAAAATAAAAATAAAGGTACTGGCTGATATCATAATGTTGATGTCATCTCATGATATATCGCGTATAACGTGATATATCATATATGATGCGGACAACAGTCTGTTATTACGATAACAAGTGGTTATGGAAGTGACAGTTTCTGTGTGGTGCGGTAGTTGTACCTAATGTGATAGACCACTTTAATGTTCACCATTTCTTAGTTATTTTCTAGGTTGGTCCCTTACCCCCAATTGCTGAGAGTTGAACTATCACGGGATTCTTCAGGACAAGCCATCATCAGCTGAACATTAGTGAGCTTTTCAACAAATCTAGCACCAGGACCTCTTCTCTCATTAGCAAGTTATTACCTGGTACTCTTTAGAAAAATTTACTTTTCTCCTAAGTTACCATTGCGGGGACAATAGCCAAAACATATATATTTCTAAGGTCTTTATGTCCATTCTTTTCATGTAGTGGATGACCAGTAATTAGGTATAAGGAGAGAGTACTTCATCATCCAAAACCGATCATAACTTGTTATGCCCAAGATCGAAGAGAGCTGAGTCCAAGATATGTTGGTCCTTTTCCCATTATTGAACGTGCTGGCGAAGTAGCGTATAGAACAACTTGTTATTCCTGAAGAGTTGTTTCTGAGAACTTCTCGCTTTGATACTATAGCCCAACTTATCGTCATTAGTTCAGATGGCGATGGTACTTCATCCCAGAGCAACTATTTGTTTGCTCCTCCGGCCACTTTTTCCCTATTAGCAACGACGATGGCCTTTCTTCAAACCCGACCACCTATATGTCTGCACCTTGGGCGTTAAATTACATAGTTTTGGAATTCCATAAAACTTTCTTCGATGGAATTCCAAAAGCTTCTACCACCACGAAAGGCCCCTCCCTGTTATATCAATCCCCGGGATCAATGGCCGCATCAGCATTTTGGTAGACGTCACCTTATTGTGTTATTCGCCCGGGCGCGCGTTATTTCGCTCGGCCGGACTGTGTCTCATGATTATATAGGGATCCATTCGTCTAACGCTCAAGCTACCTTATAACAACCCAGGACTCATGTCAATCCGCGTGGTCCCAACCGATCTGCTCTCCTATGACTGAAACCAGCAGATGAAATGGGCGAGTTAACAACGCCAAACAACTCTCCACAAATAGACTTCACCTTAGAAATGCTCGCGTATTTTGCTGATAAAATAGGAATCATCAATGAATCTTGGACATCCTGGTGTGCTATCCCAGACTGGTATTTTCCTGAGTAAATAATCCTCGTTACATCAATAAAGTACGGGCGCAACCAATAGCTATATGTCGGTCATTACTTCACAAATGGTTGAAAATATGAGGCGGGCAAGTCTCCTTCTCCGGCCAAGTTTCTTGGTTATTTAGAGAGTTGGACCTCTCACTAAAAGGAATCATCAATGAATTGGCGCAGTGGGAGGAGCAATTTATTTGGCGCCGTTGTCGGGGAGCAACTTTTGTTGATATTTTGAAACACGAACCTATTACTTTTATCACTTCTCTTTATCATCCTCTTTCTAAAAAATTAAAATCCAAAAAAATTAACACTCTTAATAGAAACCCACATCACAATTTTCTACACCACCTAACTCTCTCAAAAAGGGAAATGTGGCTTTAAATGCCAATATCTTGACATATCTAGTGGCGTTATTCTCTCCGAATATATAGCCTCTAGCCTCCCTCTAGATCCCTCCATGACCTAGTTGCTGCACAAAACACAAAATTTCTCCCTAAACCGCACAAGGGCCTAGTCACCACTCACAAGGTGGTGAATTATCTACTGATTATAAAGTATAAAAAAAGGATTACAAAAGGTAGAATAAAAATAAAAACTCTCTCTGGTCTTGAGCGCTGAAGAAAACGATGAATCCTTTCAAAGTTTGTCGGAGTTGAAGTACATGAACGGTCTCTTTTTCTTCTCTATTGAACAACTCTAGCTAATTCTTGACTTATTACGTCTAAATAACATTCATGCCAATACAAACGGTTTCTCCTGATCTTAAGAAGTCAGATCAATCGAGATCTGATCAAGAAGCCTTCACCCCTTTCTCTCTCTACCTGGGTGAAGGATTTATCATCTTAATAATCAATTTTTCTGTAAGATCTGTTATAGATCAGAGTGTAGGAGAGTTATCTCTCTAAGTTGTAAGCCTAAATTTATAAGGGCTGTTTGCCTGAGGTAGGATTCTTGGGAAGAATCTGAGTTGTAGGACTTGAAGAAGTCTGAGCTGTAGGAACCAGTTGGGTTCTGAGTTGTATGATCTGAGGATCTGAGTTAGTAGAAAGAAGTTTGGCTGAATCCAGCTCTCGGTTGGATAGACAGCGTTGAGTCAGTAACCTCCACTAAACGCTTTTTGCCTTAACCATATTTCTGCTAATTCAGCAACATAAGCATTTAGAGCGAATTTTGGAACATTCGATGTGGGCGATAGTGGGAGGAGCATTTTGGAATAACCAAAGAAGTGTGCCCCCGACCAATGTCGGCACCTCTGGTAAATATCAGCGCCCCGACCAATGTCTCCGCCCCTACGCGTTATTTCGCTCGATATTGTGTCATTTCCGATGGAATTCCTCCGGTGCTTAAATGCAAATTTGAAGTCATACACAGTCGTTATTTCTCCCAGGCGCGCGTTATTTATATCACTAAGATCACACAAGCAATACATACAAGTTTTGAGCTTTCTCAACATGGTATCGGAGGGACCGGTCCTAAGCCTGCAGTTTCCGCTTTTCTAACCGCCCAGCCCGCCCTCCTTCCTAAGCCTGCGGTTTCCTCTTTTCTAACCGTCCAGCCCTCCCTCCTTCCTAAGCCTGCGGTTTCCCCTTTTCTAACCGCCCAGCCCTCCCTCCTTCCTGTCCGGCAGTTTGCTCTGCGATCTCCCTCCTACCCGCCTACCTGCCTTTTCTCCGCGGGCTCCTCTTTTGCGGCCTGCGGGTCTGTCCGCTCTACCCCTATCCGCGTGGCTTCTGCGGACTGCCTCTCTGCTTCCACTTCTCTTCTCCCTCTCCGTGGCTCCACCCTCCTCAGGCATCTTATAGTCATCTTCTGCTCTGACCCGTGAGGCCCGCCTCTCTTATCCGCTGCGGACTCTCCTCCTGTCCGCTGCGATCTCCTTGCTTCGTGCGTGCTTCAAACCATGCGGTCTCCTTAACCGCTGCGGGCTCCCTTCTTCTCCGCTGCAAGCTCCCTTCTTCTCCGCTGCGAGCTCCCTTCTTCTCCGCTGCGAGCTCCTCTCCTCCTCTTGACCGCGCGGTCTCTTCTTCTGTCCGCTCGAGCTTCTCTACTCGCAGACTCTTATTCGCTGCGGGTTATTTCTCTTGCGGACTTCTCCTAAAGTTTCTCCGCAGATTTGGTCAATCCCTTCTAAAGTTAGGCAGGGCGGTAAGTAATAAGCTTACCACTCAAGACAACGCGGATATATACCCAGAAGATGGTAGTGTGGATTATATACATGAAGTGACAACAACGCGGATAGGGGTAGAGCGGACAGACCCGCAGGCCGCAGAAGAGGAGCCCGCGGAGAAAAGGAAGGTAGGCGGGTAGGAGGGAGATCGCAGAGCAAACTTGGGTGTTGGCCGAGTTTGAGCGTAGACAGATCAGAATGCATGAAATGAGTCTTGGCCAAATAACTTGCTGAATCCAAGATATGAACTTGTCTACGTTGACATGAGTTTGTTGCATCATAATGCAAACATGTATCTAACACGGTAAGCTATAAGGTATCAGTCATCCCAAATCTTATCAATGCACCTCTTCTCTCATTAGCTGATCTGCTCTCCCATGACTGATATTCTAAAGAGTCAAGTCTCGTTAGCATCATTGGAGGTTCATCAACTATTTTGCACACCGGGATTGTTTTTAAGTAAATGTTGAAGTACGGGCGTTAAATAACTATCAGCCAGTACTTTATTGATGAAGGCTGAATAGATCATCAACTTCAGCCCGTGATTTCTAAGCAGAACATGTCTTATGACCCAAGTTCTCACGTTATAATGCCCACACTAACAATCCCGTGAAGATTAAGCATATTATCTAGCACTTCGCAGGGTAAACCGTATATAATCGTTTGGACAACTGATGTACGGGCTAGAGTGGATGATCACTGGAGGAATGCGTATAACTCAACAGATGCTGACCCCTCAGGACAAGCCATCATCAGCTGAACATTAGTGAGCTTTTCAACAAATCTAGCACCAGGACCTCTTCTCTCATTAGCAAGTTATTACCTGGTACTCTTTAGAAAAATTTACTTTTCTCCTAAGTTACCATTGCGGGGACAATAGCCCAAACATATATATTTCTAAGGTCTTTATGTCCATTCTTTTCATGTATTGGATGACCAGTAATTGGTATAAGGAGAGAGTACTTCATCATCCAAAACTGATCATAACTTGCTATGCTAAAGATCGAAGAGAGCTGAGTCCAAGATATGTTGGTCCTTTTCCCATTATTGAACGTGTTGGCGAAGTAGCGTATAGAATAATTGCTATTCCTGAAGAGTTGTTTGTGAGAACTTCTCGCTTTGATACTATAGCCCAACTTATCGTCGTTAGTTCAGATGGCGATGGTACTTCATCCCAGAGCAACTATTTGTTTGCTCCTCCGGCCACTTTTTCCCTATTAGCAACGACGATGGCCTTTCTTCAAACCCGACCACCAATATGTCTGCACCTTGGGCGTTAAATTACATAGTTTTGGAATTCCATAGAACTTTCTTCGATGGAATTCCAAAAGCTTCTACCACCACGAAAGGCCCCTCCCTGTTATATCAATCCCCGGGATCAATGTCCGCATCAGCATTTTGGTAGACTTCACCTTATTGTGTTATTTCGCCCGGACGCACGTTATTTCGCTCGGCCGGACTGTGTCTCATGATTATATAGGGATCCATTCATCTAACGCTCAAGCTACCTTATAACAACCCAGGACTCATGTCAATCCGCGTGGTCCCAACCGATCTGCTCACCCATGACTGAAATCGGCAGATGAAATGGGCGAGTTAACAACGCCAAACAACCCTCCACAAATAGACTTCACCTTAGAAATGCTCGCGTATTATGCTGATAAAATAGGAATCATCAATGAATCTTAGCCATCTCGGTGTGCTATCCCAGACTGGTATTTGCTTGAGTAAATAATCCTCGTTACATCAATAAAGTACGGGCGCAACCAATAGCTATCTGTCAGTCATTACTTCACAAATGGTTGAAAATATGAGGTGGGCAAGTCTCCTTCTCCGGCCAAGTTTCTTGGTTATTTAGAGAGTTGGATCTCTCACTAAAAGGAATCATCAATGAATTGGCGCAGTGGGAGGAGCAATTTATTTGGCTTCGTTGCCGGGGAGCAACTTTCGTTGATATTTTGAAAACACGAACCTATTACTTTTATCACTTCTCTTTATCATCCTCTTTCAAAAAAATTAACACTCTTAATACAAACCCACATCACAATTTTCTACACCACCTAACTCTCTCAAAAAGGGAAATGTGGCTTTAAATGCCAATATCTTGTCTAGTACCTTGCGAACCCTTCACCGGGTAGCTCTTGGGAAGTTCGGGAGTTAAAACATTAAAAAAACTATTTCAAAAAATTAGTATCTCTTTTTCTAGTTTATTTATTTCACTTTCTTTATCTTCTCTTCTTCTAGTGCATGACCCGCGGGAATCCGTCAGTTATTTTGGACTTGGACCACGGAATTGAGCGTACTCTTCGAAGAAGATTGCGATTTCAATGGCCTACTCTCCAAATACCGGTTGAGGATTCCGAGTCATCTTGTACTTTAAGAATGGCAGAACCCCGTGTAGAGGAAGTCGTGTAAAGGCCTATGTTTTATTATGCACGACCGAATCTAGAGGGTCTTCTCAACATTGCATGAAATAGTGCGCCCAACCGGTTATGATCAAATTAGTGCGCGCTCTGACGAAATAATGCGTCATGAGTGCATGGTCCAACTCTCTAAACCAAATCTGCCCAACCGATCAAGGTGAACCACTATCAGATCCTAGTCACACCTTCTACTTTGGCTATATAACTTGCTACGATCTGATCAAATTCTGACCAGGTTTTCCCTATTAATTGACGGTGAAGGAACCTGTCAATATTGATAAAATCATAATCTTGAAGCAGATTTTGGAAACAACTCTTCAGGAATAACTGCACTCTAGGCGAGGTCTAGAGGCAACGAATGCCATTTAACGCGCACCCCATTGACGTCTCATTCGCGAGAAGTTCTCTACGAAGCGCTTGTAGTAGCCGGCAAACTCACTTGCTATTCCTGAAGAGTTGTTTCCAGCTGCACCTTGATCAACTCGAGAAATCCAAAACCCGCCTCCTTTGTCCACTAGCTTGTTGCCCGAAACTGCACTACCCCCCCCCCCCCCCCCCGCCACAAAGGAGGGGGAATACCACCGGCCTTCCCCCATACCCAGAGCTTCTCATACTAGAATATAGCAAGAGAGAAAGAAAGTGGTGGAAATCCAAAGTTTTTGGGTTCCGTGAATATTGAACTAGCATGAAAAAAAGAGAGCACAACCGGGGGGGGGGGGGGAACATAAGCAGAACAACAAAGAAAGCAAATGAAAAAGAAACTAGTTACCCTCTAGACCTCGCCTATCATCAGCCACAAGTCCCAGGAAAGTGTCATCTGCTCCAATACCCTCATGGTAGTGGAATCCACTCACTTGTTTGAAAAAAAAGTTGAAGATGGCTAGGTCAATCAACCTCGCGTTATAGTCGCTCTGGGATGGGCGGTTACACAGTCCGGCCGAGCGAAATAACGTGCGCCCGGAGGAGCCCAAGCAAAACAGGCGTGTTATTTTGCCCGGGCGGGCGTTATTTCGATACATGCATTCTCCTCGAAGGATAGCCTAAGAAACTTTTTGTAGATGACACATTTGGATGATTTTTTGTATTAAAAATCATCCAAATTGATTAGGCTATTGCCCCCCTTCAACTCCTTCCCGCCCAAAAATTGTGCACCATCACGGCTCTCTGGCCCTTTGCAATATGGGGGCTCGATCTGGTGGGCCCGTTCCCCAAGCCAGTGGCCAGAGGAAGTTCCTGCTGGTCATGGTGGATTACTTTTTGAAGTGGCTGGAGGTAAAGGCATTGGCTAAGGTGACATCGCAGGTGGTAAAAAATTGTGTGGGGAGAGATCATCTGCTGGCATGGGCTCCCTTTGACCATCGTCACGGATAATGGACCACAGTTCGCTAGCAGAAAATTTGTTGATTTTTGTGTCCAGCTGGGCATAGACCTCCGATTCGCCTCGGTTCATCACCCTCGAAGTAATGGGCAAGTGGAGGCGGCGAACAAGATTATAGTGAATCTGTTGAAAAAGAAGGAGGAGAACTTAAGGAGAAGTTGGGCAGAGCAGCTCCCTTCTGTTCTTTGGGCTTTGAGAACCACGCCAAACACAGCCACGGGGGAGACTCCATTCAAACTCTCACATGACTCGGACGCTGTTATACCCATAGAGTTTGAGGTTGAATCTCCCAGAGTGGTTGCTGCAAGAAAAGGAGACGAAGGATGGCGGGAAGAGAATGAGGAGCAGAAGCTCTCTCTTGATTTGATAGAGGAGCTCAGAGAACTGGCATCAATCAGACAGGAAGAAGTCAAGCGCCGAATGGCCAGACATTTTGATAAGCATATCAGGGTTAGACAGTTCCAGAAGGGCGACTTGGTCCTCAAGAAAGTGGATGCAGCGGGCAGAGGAGCCGCAGTGGGGAAGCTTAACCTCAACAGGGAGGGCCCCTTTATAGTAAGGGAGGTTCTGAAGTCAGGAGGGTACCACCTCCAGGATGTGGACGCCTGGACGGGGTACCCCTCGAGCGCGCCCGAAGCAGCGACGACCTAAAGAGATTCTACCCTTGACATGTTATCTTTTCCAATACTTGTAAATTTGTTACAGTTTCCTGATATAATGAAATTCCAGGTGTTTCCCTCCATGAGATGAGATTGCGGCGGTTGAATGGCAAGGCCCCAAGAAGACCCGTTGACCAGGCTCTCATCAAGCTGGCAGGGTTGTAGGCTCACTCGGTGGCAGGTTGAATGACAAGGTCCCGAGAAGACCCCCTGACCAGGCTCTCATCAAGCTGACAGGGTTGTAGGCTCACTCGGTGGCAGATTGAATGGCAAGGCCCCGAGAAGACCCGCTGACCAGGCTCTCATCAAGCTGGCAGGGTTGTAGGCTCACTCGGTGGCAGGTTGAATGACAGGGCCCCGAGAAGACCCGCTGACCAGGCTCTCATCAAACTGGCAGGGTTGTAGGCTCACTCGGTGGCAGGTTGAATGGCAAGGCCCCGAGAAGACCCGCTGACCAGGCTCTCATCAAGCTGGCAGGGCGATAGGCTCACTTGGTGGCAGGTTGAATGGCAAGGCCCCGAGAAGACCCGCTGACCAGGCTCTCATCAAACTGGCAGGGTTGTAGGCTCACTCGGTGGCAGGTTGAATGACAAGGCCCCGAGAAGAGCCGCTGACCAGACTCTCATCAAGCTGTCAAGGTTGTAGGCTCATTCGGTGGCAGGTTGAATGGTACGGCCCCAAGAAGACCCGCTGATCAGGCTCTCATCAAGCTGGCAAGGTTGTAGGCTCACTCGGTGGCAGGTTGAATGACAAAGCCCCGAAAAGACCCGTTGACAAGGCTCTCATCAAGCTGGCAAGGTTGTAGGCTCACTCGATGGCAGGTTGAATGGCAAGGCCCCGAGAAGACACGCTGACCAGGCTCTCATCAAGTTGGCAGGGCTGTAGGCTCACTCGGTGGCAGGTTGAATGGCGGACCCAAGAATACCCGTTGATCAGGCTCTCATCAAGCTGGCAGGGTTGTAGGCTCACTCGGTGGCAGGTTGAATGGCAAAGCCCCGAGAAGACCCGTTGACCAGGCTGTCATCAAGCTGACAGGGTTGTAGGCTCACTCGGTGGCAGGTTGAATAGCAAGGCCCTGAGAAGACACGCTGACCAGGCTCTCACCGAGCTGGAAGGGTTGTGGGCAAGCAAGGTGGCAGAGTAAGTGGTGAGATTCCTTAAAGAAACATCCCTACTAGTCAACAAACGAGGAAAGTTCATAAAAAGGATACGATAGGGGGAAAGGGTTGGAGCAGTGCAAGTGGAGGCACTCCCAGCTGGCGACCCAGGTGAAGGTGTCTCCTGTGGCGAGTGGGCACTCGCGGAGGGAGGGAAGGCCCCGCCAAATAAGGAAGCGGGTTAATCCCTGGGGGGCCACTCGCGCCAAAGGTGTCTTGAGGCGAGACGCGAGGGGGGAGTTAGTTTGTCTCGCGCGCAAATGAGGTGGGGGAAGTCTAGCGACTCGCACCTTGAATGAAACCAACTCTCAAGCGAGGCGGCGAGACGGGGAGTAGCTCAATCTCGCAAGCATAAGCAAGTCAGAAGGCCGTCTCGCGGGAAATGAAATAAAATAGAGAAAAAATGAAAAGAGAAAAAGCCAGGCGGCGAGACGAGGAGTAGCTCCATCTCGCAAGCGCAAGCAACTTAGAGGGTCGTCTCGCAGAAAAGGCAATAAAACCAAGTAAAGATAAAAAAAGATTCACAGCGAGACGACAGAGCAAAAAATTTATACACAGTCCTATAATTGTTCATCACAAGAAAGAGAGGGGTACTCTCGTATGAAAGAATATACTTAAGTCATATTACAAAAAAAAAGTACACTACATTCTAGAGAAGCAAAAAGGGGGGAAAAGCCCTAGATCCCGCCAGCGTTTCTTCATTCTTCCTCGCTGGAAGAGGAATCCTCGCCCTCCTCGCCGAAAAGTTGGGGCACGAGATCGCGAGCGGTGACGGTCTCGGACTCTTCCTTGACGACGCCCAGCTCCATCATTTTCAAAACGAGCTCAGCCGCCTTGATGTTGGCATCGCGACAGATCTCTTCGACCTCCTCGTATGAATAGTGAGGTGGGGGATCTTGGAGTTCTGGGCGAGAGGACGACAGAGCGCTATCCTGGGGGTGGGCGTTCTGGGCCTTCAGATCCTTGTTCTCCTCCTCTAGGGCCGCTATGCTCAGGCGCATTCGCTCCGCAGTCTCGGCATCCTGCGGGACGCACATCAGTTAGCTAAGAATATCTACAAGGAAAACTGACCAAGGGTGAAGGTTAAGGCTCTTACCACACCACCCTGGGCCTTCGCGAGAAGGGCTTCAGCAACGCCCAGCCTCTTTACAAGATCACCCGACTTCTCGCGCTCCTTCGCGAGACCCGCCTCAGCGTCCTTCCATTTTTTGTTATTGAAGACCAGGCGGCGCGAGATGCGGTGCGAGAGCTCCAGGGCACGCAGCTGGGCGTGGGAGGTCTTCAGCACGAGGTCTTGCGAGGACTCCTTCTCGACGGAGTCAGCCTCTAGGCCTCCGTAGAGGTTGTAGCCCAGCGAGAAGGCGTGGCTGGTGGGATGGACTTGCTCCTTCCATGAGGGAAGGAGGGTAGAGACTGAGACCCGATTCGCGTCCTTCTCCCATATTAGAACTGGGTCGCCGGCGGCATCTTGTACCGTGGGACCCATATTGAAGTTTGGTGAGAGGAAGGGGTTGGGCGACTAGAGGAGGCGGCCTCGCGAGATGGAGATCCGGCCGGTTGAGCTGAAGTGTCGGCGGGCGGATCAAGTAGCGTCGTCTCGCGGACAGGCGAGACGGCCTGTCGAGGAGGTGAGCGAGGAGACTGAGATTCTCCTACGGAGATGGGGCTCAGGGACCCAGACATTTCTTTCTTCTCTGGTTGGGCCTTCTCTTTTTTCCCTTTTGGGAACATCACAACCTTTTTCATTTTTTTCTTGGGGCTGGAGCAAGTGGGAGCGGTGACTTCTGCGGATCTCTTCTTGAGGGTGAGAGCCAGGGATTCTTTCGCCGCCTCGGCCTCCATGCTGGCGAGGACGAGATCCTTGGAAGGCTTCGTGTTGCTCTTGTAAGGAGGGTTGACTGGGACGTTCCGCTCTCCTGAACAAACAACGTAGCGATAAGAGTGCGAGATGAAGTGGTAAACGCGAGACCAAAGGGATGCGAGCGTACCTTCGCCAGGAAGCACGGGGAGGAGCGAGTCGAGGCCCCGCCTCAGGAAATGAACCTCGAAGTTCTTGCCGACAAAGAAATCGTAGAGGAGCTTATCCGTGCCGCCCACCTGTGGGGACATGTAGAACACTTCGGGAGGCGACACATGCACGAGCGGGACGCCCCCCAAGTTCCCGCGGATGAATACAAAGCGGGTGAGCCAGTGATGATTCTTATTGGGCGTCTCGCATACCTTGAGGCCTTGCCCAGTGAAGCTGGAGACGCCATCGTGGTTGGCGTGGTAGATGAACAGCTTGCGGAAGACTGTCAAGCTGAACTTGATGCGCTCCCGGCACATGTAGCTGGCGAACGCAACTAAAACCGAGATGACATTCAGGTTCAGTTGCGCAGGGACTGCGCCGAAGTACTTCAGGACCTGTTTAACCTCCGGCCAGAGGGGCAGTCTCAGCCCCGCCTCAAAGTGCGAGACGGGGAAGGCGAGTTCGCCGGGGTAAAAATGTGTTGATCGCCTCGCTGACCTTTGGGGGCCGCGATTCGAACCCTTCCACCATGAACTTGCGGGCGAAGCTATTATAATCCTCTTCGGAGATCCTGTCGGGGGGGGGGGGGGGAGTCGTGGTCAGTAAATCTTCTCCCACACCGGCTGCGCCCCTCACCCTCTTCTGCCTTCTTCTTGCCCATTGTCGGCGGGAAGATCAAAGAGAAGCGAGAAGAAGGAAGGGCAAGACGGTCAAGGAGGTAGCGGGAAGGAGAGAAGCGAGAAGAAGGAAGGGCGAGACGGTCAAGGAGGTGGAGGGAATGAGAGAAGCGAGAAGAAGGAAGGGCGAGACGGTCAAGGAAGTAGCGAGAAGGAGAGAAGACGAGAGCAAGAAGCGAAACGGAGGAAGTCAGAGAGCAAGATCTGGGCCACAACCGGGGGTAGGAGCGCGGGTGTCGTTCCGGTCTGGGGGGGTATTTATAGCGGATATGAGAAGTGGAGAAAATGGATGGGAAAAGCATATGGAGGGAGTGGGAGAGTCGGCCGGCGTTTCACATTCTCTCTGTTGACCTTGAATCGTGTGGCCCAGCGCGGGCGTTCCCAGCAAAGCAGAACAAAAAAAGCAAAAAACAAAATATAAATGAAAAAGTAACTGAGCCTAGCCACATGACAATTATTCGGCAGCGAAATTAACTGGATATACAATGATTATTACAATGTCCCACTCCGCACAAGGTGGGCATCATGTTCGCAGGGCCTAGAGTATAGGCGAGACGGCAACATAAAATATATTACAGAATTATGAATAGAAGTAAAAGGGCGAGACTATTAAACAGGCGAGACGAGGCGGAAGGTTTTCAGTTTTTGTGCGATTTCCAGCGCCCTCCGCCGCGAGACCCCGCGCAGGAAGGTCGGACAGGGATGTGGAAGGCGCGAACGGCGTCGAGACCACGGCGCGCGAGACAGAGTTGTTGGTCGACCTCGTTTATGAATGCCTGAGGGTCGGTCTCGTCTATCTCGATGCCAGCATCGATCTCTGAGGACAGGCGAGCGCACTCAATCTCCAGCCAGTCGATTCGCCTGTCGGCATCTTGTTTGTCTTGCTTCATCTCGCGGATAATACTCATGCACTTCCGAAACAGCTTGGCTGTCCTTCGCTTCATCTCCACCGGATCCATAGGGTCGCCCAGGTAATCTTCAATTTCGTCTGGGGGAGGAGGAGGCGAGACGACGAGCTGCCCAGAGAAGTCTTCTGCGGGCGAGTCGATCTGTTCACCTGCGCAGGAAGCCAAAGGGCAGAATGAAAGGGGTTCTTGCAGTCTTGGAAGTGGTGAGCGACATAGAGGAGCGAGGGGAAGGTTCTTACCGGGATTGCGAGAGGTCTCGGCGACCTGGGAAGGGTCATCATTCTTCATAGTCGGAGGGAAAGATGGCTGAGGCGAGTCGGAGTCGTGGTGATGGACGGCGATATTATCCCGCGGACTTTCCGGTCGGTGATGAGGTGCGAGATCTCCCTGGTGAAATAGGGAGTAAATAAGAAGATGAAAGGATGAATAGGGGTAAAAGCAAAAATTCACCTCTCTCTCTCTAGGAGACGCGGGAGGAGGTGGAGGGATTTCCAAGGAGGCGTGAATAGGCTCCTCGGCCGAGAAGGGGGGGCCAGCGGTTTTTACTTTCTTTGGGCGAGACGACCACGATGGTAAGGAAGCGGGGGGGGGGGGGGGGGGGGGGGGGGGGGGGGGGCGAACCAAGGTCGGGGCCAGAGCGGCCATGTTGGCCTTGTTTTTGCTTACGCACCATCGCAAGACGTTCGCGGAAGCTCTGGCTATGAGACATGACTGCAATAGAGCGAAGGAGGAAAGAAGTGAGAAAGGGGGGCACTCTCTACGCGGGGTGGGGATCATATATTTATAGGCTCCGGTGGCGGGCCCCGCAAAAGATTCTCTCATAAATAGACTTTAATGACGCGAGCCTCGGTTGGACTTTCTTTCCGAGCTTAAGGCAACCTCGAAAAGAGCTGGAATTGTGTACAACCCCGGGCTCGCGGGAATGTGGTTTCAGGAGAGAGGCCACTCGCTAGGCGAGACGGACCCATGAGAGAAGGTCACTCGCTACGCGAGACGGACCCGGGAGGAGAGCCACTCGCGAGGCGAGAGCCGACTCGCCAGGCGAGAGGGGCCCAGGGAGAGGGCCACTCGCGAGGCGAGAGCCGATACGTTAGGCGAGAGGAGCCCAGGGAGAGGGCCACTCACGAGGTGAGGGCCCACTCGCATGGCGAGAGGGAACCGGCGAGACGGGTTCCTCGCGAGGCAGGATTAGGCGGGAGGAGTAGGAGCTCTCGCCTGCGAGACGCCGTTCTCGTCGAGCGCCGGTTCGGCGATTGGTTGAGTACCGGTCCAGTTGGAGAGCGGTTTTTTACCTTTTTAGCCCCAGGTGATTTTACTCTTTTGCCCTTAGTGGTCTGCATATAGCCCTTCAGAACAGCAGAATTTGGCTGTTGGCAGACCCTACCCAGGGTAGTTTGGTAATTTCAGGTCGATTCAGTTTGGTTATTGGCAGGTCAAACTCTGAGGCCTATAAATAGACCGATAAGGTGCCTGAGAAAAGGATTCTTTCCATCTTTTTCTTTCACTAAGGCACCTAGCTCAGCACTGACTAGGGAGGGGAAGAATTTCTAGTTCTTTCGGGTACGAGGTGGGACCTCCGAGCTGTAGCCCACGGTCTGTCTCTAGTCCTTGAGATTCTTGTCCATGAGAGAATTCAAGAAGAGTATGTGTGAGTTACAACTTTAGATCCGAACTTTAGGTGAGGTAGGGTTTTTGACTTCAACAATCGCAAACATGTCCTGCTTCCACATCTTGCTGCTCCTGCTAGGTTTCAGTTTACATCATCTTGCCACGAACTCTGCAACCTCTGCTCGGAAAGACATTAATGCTCTTCGCACTCAGCTCCAACAACTACAAGGGGTGATCTCTCACTCCTCTGGATCTGTTGCATCTATTTCAAATGAAGGTATATCTTGTCTCTCATAGGGCTCCCACTAGATTGTGGATTTGGGAGCCACACACCATATTACTTCGCGGCTCCCTCCGCAATATTCGATGACTGCCCACCCTGAGTTCATTACTATGGCTAATGGTGATACCACCCCCGTATCCGGCGGTGTTGATATACCCCTCACACCCACTCTCTTTCTGACTTATGCTCTTCATGTTCCAGGATCACCATTTAACTTGCTCTATGTTACCCGTCTTACTCAAGACCTTAATTGTTGTGCTACCTTCTCACCCTCTACCTTTGTTGTGCAGGATCGGCAAACGCAGAATATCATTAGTAAAGGGAGGTTGTCAAATGGGCTCTACCTTCTCAATGTTCCTCCTTCTGCTCTCTATGTTGTCTCCACTATCGATTGACATCGTCGTCTTGGGCATGCTCCCCTCCAGATTCTCAAGAAGGCTCTTTTGGATGTCTCCCTACATGAGTTTTCTTTTAAATCTTGTATCTTTGGCAAACAGCATCGTGTTTCCTTTCAGCCTACTTGTACTCGGAATGCTACTCCTATATCATTAGTACATTCTGATATTTGGGGACCTTATAAAACCTCTAGTATGTTTGGTTATCGTTATTTTGTCACTTTTATTGATAATTATCCTAGTATATTTGGCAGATAATACAGGGGAATGCACTAGCCGGACATTCACGAACTTATGCACAGAATTTGTCATTATACATCAAACCTCGTGTGCATATACCCCTCAACAAAATGGTGTGGCCAAGCGAAAGAATCGTCATCTTCTTGATGTTACTCGGTCACTCATGATTCAAATGCAGGTTCCTATTCGATTTTGGAACTTCGTTGTATCTGCAGCATGTCACCTCATCAATCGCATGTCTGTGCTCGACTTTGCCACTTTGTTTAGTCTCCTCTTTCCGTCCCAATCCCCGTTCAATCTTGTTATGTTCACAACATTGGTCCTACCTAGGATAAGTTTGCCCCTCGTGCTAGAAAATGTATGTTTCTCGGGTACTCTCAGACTCAAAAAGGCTATCTGTGTTATTCTCCAACTACTGACAAAATGATTGTATCTGCCGATGTCACCTTTCGTGAGGCGTAACCATTCTATGACTCACCGTCTGTCTCTACTCCTCTTCTCTCCCCTTCCATACCTCGTCCAACCATTCCAGTCACGTCTTCCCTACCACCCCTTCTTCCCACTCCACTTTGGCACATGTTCCACCTCAACAACCAAACTGCCTCTTCTTCATGTATACACTCGTCATACCCCGATCTTTGGAGCAATACAATAGCCCTCCTCCACCGGTGTTATCCCGCGGACTAACGATCCTGCATCAACATCTACCGCTCACCCCATGACAAATTATGTTTCTCTGCATCGCCTGTCTCCACCTCTCCGCAAGTTTGCTCTCTCTGTCTCTCTCCTCCATCTCTATTCCTAACTCGATGCAGGAAGCTCTTTTTCAATCGGGGTGGCGTGCAGCTATGGAAGAGGAAATGACCGCTCTTTAGTCTAATCAGACTTGAGATCTGATTTCTCTTTCTCCTGGACAATCGTGTGTCAATTGCAAGTGGGTGTTTGCTATCAAACATGCTCCAGATGGGACAGTTGACCGCCTCAAAGCCCGACTTGTGCCTCGGGGGTTCACTCAACAACAGGAACTTGATTATGATGAAACCTTCTCTCCCGTCGCCAAGTTGAACTCTGTCCGGGTGCTGATTTACTTGGATGTTCATCGCCACTGGCCTCTCCATCAGCTAGATATAAAAAATGTCTTTTTAAATGATGATCTTCAAGAAACGGTATACATGAACCAACCTCTCGGGTTTGAGACCACAGGGGATTTTTGTGTATGTTATCTTCGAAAATCTATTTATGATCTCAAACAATCTCTCAGCGCTTGGTTTGATAAATTTAGTAAGGTCGTTCGTGAAGTTAGATTCAAGAGGAGCTCGGCTGACTTCTCTCTTTTCACTCGTCATCAATCAACTGAGACTATCATTCTCTTGGTTTATGTGAATGATATTTTGATTACTGGTGATGACTCCACAGGGATACAACAAATCAAGCAACACTTAAACTCCGTCTTCCAAACAAAAGATCTGGGAGCTCTCAGGTTACTCGATGCAGGAAGCTCTTTTTCAATCGGGGTGGCGTGTAGCTATGGAAGAGGAAATGACCACTCTTTAGTCTGACTAGACTTGAGATCTGGTTTCTCTTTCTCCTGGACAATCGTGTGTCAATTGCAAGTGGGTGTTTGCTATTAAACATGCTCCAGATGGGACAGTTGACCGCCTCAAAGCCCGACTTGTGCCTCGGGGGTTCACTCAACAGCAGAAACTTGATTATGATGAAACCTTCTCTCTCGTCGCCAAGTTGAACTATGTCCGGGTGCTGATCTACTTGGATGTTCATCGTCACTGGCCTCTCCATCAGCTGGATATAAAAAATGTCTTTTTAAATGATGATCTTCAAGAAACGGTCTACATGAACCAACCTCCCGGGTTTGAGACCACAGGGGATTCTTGTGTATGTCATCTTCGAAAATCTATTTATGATCTCAAACAATCTCTCAGCGCTTGGTTTGATAAATTTAGTAAGGTCGTTCGTGAAGTTCGATTCAAGAAAAGCTCGGCTGACTTCTCTCTTTTCACTCGTCATCAATCAACTGGGACTGTCATTCTCTTGGTTTATGTGAATGATATTTTAATTACTGGTGATGACTCCACAGGGATACAACAAATCAAGCAACACTTAAACTCCGTCTTCCAAACAAAAGATCTGGGAGCTCTCAGGTACTTTTTTGGACTTGAGGTTACAAGACGGCGTGATGGTCTTGTTCTTTCACAACGAAAGTACTGCCTTGATCTCATCCACGATGCTGACTACTCCGGGTGCAAACCTGTGGAAACTCTGATGGATGTCAATCACAAGTTACGTACGCATGGGTCTGACTCCAATTCTCTGTTTACGAACCCTGAGTATTATCGGCGTCTTATAGGAAAACTGATATATCTTACAGTTACAAGACCTGATATTTCTTTTGTTGTTGGATTGGTCAGCCAATTTATGCATGCTCCTCGGATCTCTCATCTCCAAGCAGTAGAACGCATCCTCGGTTATTAGAAGACAGCTCCTGGACAAGGATTGGTATATAAGTCATCCTCATCTCTATCTCTTATTGCATATTCAGATGCGGACTATGCGGGCTCCCTGGATGATCGACGATCCACTACGGGTTTTTGTACCTACTGTGGAGGGAATCTTATCACTTGGTGTAGCAAGAAGCAGTATGTGGTTGCTCGTTCTTCTGCTGAAGCTGAGTATCGTGCAATAGAGGTCATTGTATCTGAACTCACCTGGTTTGAGGGTCTTCTTGGTGATTTGGGGGTCACTTTATCCTCGCCAGCAACTTTGTTTTGTGATAGTCAGGCTGCAATCCATATTGCGAAGAATCTTATGTTTCATGAGCGAACTAAGCACATTAAAGTTGACAGTCACTTCGTCCGTGGTTCAATTAAAGAAGTTAGAGTTGGAGCATATTCCAGCATCAGATCAAGTTGTCGACATTCTCACCAAGGCAGCATTACCACGACAAATGTACCATCAGTTCTTATCCAAGTTTGGTGTCTGCGACTTGTACGCTCCAGCTTGCGGAGGAGTGTTAGGGAATACTAGAAAAGATGATGTATAGGCCCATTAATATGGCCCATTTAGGATTCTGGTTTAGTCCCACATTGTTTGTATAGTTGTCTTTTTCTCTCCTCTCTCCTATATATTTGTACTCATATTTGTATTTTGGTATTCAAGAGGGATATACAAGTTTTGAACCATTCTTCTACAATTTTATTGTTTTGTTTTGTTTTCTCTGTCGGTCTATGCATGTGTGCAATATAGTAGTACTCAAGGATATTAGAATTCTCCACCCGCACTTCACATTAGGATTGCATTTAGTCACGCACAAACTTAGCCAACCCTACATCAAGAACTATAATGTGCAAGTAAACTCATAGAATTCATGTTGATAGTGAGATACCTTAACAATGCGTCTTCCAGTAAATCTTTCCTGTTAGTCATTCCAATTAGAAGTACATTGTTCAAGGCATCAACTCCATCAATCTACAATGCAGTAAGGTTATGAATCAATAAAGAAATGATTATCTAACTAGTTTTAGCAGATTTCATAAAGCATAACCTTAGAGAGTAGTTGATTCACAAGGCTGTCATGAACACCAGTATCATTATGGATTGAACCTCTAGACTGTAAAGGGAAAACAGTAAATGAAAATTAGAAAAATATGATAACCATTAAGAACTAATGAGGTGAACTTGAAAAAAGAACTGCTAAACGCAACGAAAAAAGAACAATTATAAGAAACGCTAGCGATATAAATCAAGGCTCATGATTGTGATAATAAATACTTAAATTGAATTGTGAATGACAGTAGCTCAATAAAACCTGAGCGTAGAAGGAATGACAATGGGATGTTATAATCAGGATTATCAATGTTACATTAAGACTCTATGGTTTATAATTTAGGGATTCAGGTTTGATAATGATAGGAGGAAGCCCTATAAGACATGGGATTAGAAAAGCATACTCAATACCTGAAGTGGAAAACTAACATAAAAAAGATTGATGGTTATTCAAGAAACTAGCAAATTACTCATACAAAATAAAAGTTCATTATTGGATAATAAATTACGTATAATTAAATGAAACATAAGGAAAATCATTTTTTACATTATAACATGTCAAGTTCTATTATTTGTGAGTACATTCAAATGAATGTAATTAGTAGAAGATAAATTGACTATAATATGAAACTTCCAAATGAAGAAAAAAATTGATGTAGTTCAAATAGAAAGGAAAAGTATACCGTGTATTCATTAATCAACCTATGTGTACATATGTGAGTAGAAAGGACTCGACCGACTGCTGGTTGTGTGGCGCCTCTGCAATCAAGAAATGGAGGACCGTCGGGACAAGGGGCATTGTTACAATTGCGACGAACATTACACTTGGGACCATTGCTGCTACCAGCGTCTCTTTTGGTTGGAGGTAAACGGCCATCCGAGGCGGACAATGATGATGTTGACACTAGGGACCCATTTGTTTCCTCACATGCCATGACCGGACCGCACAAAGGGGAGACCATCCAAATGCGGATCACTGCGGCGGGACATCCTCTTGTTGCTCTCATGGACTCTAACAACATCCACAGCTTCATCAGCGACACGCCGACACTACGGCCCTACGACTACAGCTTCCCGTGACGCCTCTCCATCGACACCTTCATGTCTCTATGGACAACAACAGTTCCATGTCCTGCTTAGCCGTATAACGCGAAGTCCTATTGAGGTGGGGGTGTATCATTCGACGGAGAGCTTCTTAATGATTGCTCTTTGCGATTTTGAAGCCATCTTGGGGAATATATGATTGCGAACACTCGGGCCTCTGTGGTGGGATTTTGATTGTCTTACTTTCACGTGGGATCACGGTTCCCCGCCTACGGTCTGGCAAGGTTGTGTCCCAGACTCCTTGTCAGTTGTCACATTCCCTCTTGCTCTAGCTAGAAGACCCCACTCCTTCCACTGTGGAGTCCCTTTTGCAGTTCTCAGATGTTTTATCCCCGTCCTCGGTTCGTTCATTACTGCGCCGCCTGACCATCGTATCAGTCTCCTACCAGACACAACTCCCATGGTTGTACGACCAAACAGCTACCCCTTCTATCAAAAAGGACGAAATTGAGAAGCAGTGCGCCGCCATGTTGGCCTCAACGGTCCTCCTAGTCCCTAAGAAGGACGAGACATGGTGTTTTGTGTGGATTACCGTGCACTCAACGCACGTACAGTCAAGGATAAATTTCTCATCCCGGTGGTTGGGAAATTACTCAATGAGCAATAGGGTGCCCGCTACTTCTCCAAGTTGGATTTTTGTTCCGGATATCATCATGTTCGGATGGCGCCACGCGATATTGAGAAGATGGTGTTTCGCACCCATCATGGTCACTTCGAATTCCTCGTGATGCATATTGGCCGCACTAACACGTCATCCACCTTCCAAGCCCTCATGAACGAGGTATTTTAGAACCCCCTACGTCGTTATGTTCTTGTTTTCTTTGAAGGCATTCTTGTGTGCAGCGCCACATGGGAGGCACATGTAGCCCATTTACGCTTAGTTCTCCAGCTTCTCCACGGTCACTCCCTCTTTCCGAAGCGGAGCAAGTGCTCTTTTGGGCCCACCTGTGCAGCTTACTTGGGGCATATCATCACCAAGGAAGGTGTTGCAGTTGATCTGGCCAAGATCCACGGGCTTACCGACGGCCTGGTTCCCTGTTAGCCCCACGAGCTCAATGGCTTCTTGGGCCTCACGGGCTATTACCGGCGCTTTATCCAGAGGTACAGTGACAGTGAGATTGCATCCCCCTTGCTCTCCTTATTAAAGAATTACTCCTCATGGGGAGACCCCACGACGACTGCATTCCGAGCTTTGATGCAGGCCCTTATTACAGCTCCAGTTCTCTCCCTTCCCAGTTTTACATAGAAGATCCAAGTGCAGTGTGACCAAGGTTGTCAGGATCACGATCCAGATCATAGGATCTTACGATCTTACGATCCAATTTTTGTAAATCGATCCTGATTTTCTAGAGCGATCCTCAATCCAATCCTACTATCAGATCCGATCCTACCTCAAAACAATCTCATTTAGGATCTCGATTCTGACAACTTTGAGTGTGACACATCGGGCCAAGGGGAGGGCGCGCGATTCTCCAGCAGGACGGTTATCCATTCGCTACTTCAGCTGAGCTAAAGCACAACATCATCAGAAACTCCCCGCTTATGACCCGGAGTTGATTGGCCTGGAGAAGGCGGTGTAGCATTGGTGACCGTATTTGTGGGTCGAACTTTCATGATATGAACTAATCACTTCAATCTGAAATACCTATGGGAGGAGCGCCTGACCACACCACCCCAACAACGGTGGGCAAGTAAATTGTTGGAGAACGACTTTCGGGTGAAGTACAAGACGGGATCCACGAACCGCGCCGCCGATGCACTTTCCTGGCGCGACCACCTTGAGGGTACAATGTTTGCCATTTCTCAGTCGCAGTCCACCATCATTGATCTCTTACGACAGGAGGTTCAGGATTCCCCTGCTCTCCTGGAGCTTCATCAACGCATTATTGAGGTCCAATTACCTTCGATTTGGGCGGTGCAGGGCGACCTTGGCGTGTACAAGGACCATCTCATTATTCTAGAAGCTTCCTCGCTCATCAGCACTATCCTTACGAGTTTGCATGGCACAACACAAGAAGGGGTCCACAAGATCCACCAGCATGTGCGTGCAGAATTCTTTTGGACCGGTCTTCGGCGTAGTGTGTAGGAGTTTATCGTCGCTTGTCTGGTGTCCCAGCGCAGCACGGAAGATCCCATCTGATGCAACCTAAGTCGCATCGTATTTCACTTTTAATTTTCAGCATTTTTATTTGTGTCGCGCTTGTCTTTGCGCTTGTTTTTACCTTTATTTTCCGCACATGTTAAATACCGTTATATGTTTTTCATATGTTATCAGCACGTCTATGTATTAATTTGACCGACTTATTAGCGTAACCGACCAATACGACAATGAATAAAAAGATCCATCAAATTAGGCTAACTAATAATTAGAGCAAGCTCAAGAAAATCTAGAAAAATTAAGTATTTTATATTATTATTTTTATATTCTGAAATTAAATATTTTAAAACTAAAAATAGTTAAATTACTTTCAAAATCAGTTATTATATGGGTATTCCTAAAATAGTAATAAAAGCCCATGAATTCTGAAATTCCTAGAGTTTATGAAAACTCTTTTTTTAATATCCATTTCTAAAAATAGCCTCTGAATTCTTTATGGCATTCCCTTGGGAGACAAGACAATTTAAATCCAATTATAGTCGTTCCATTAATTATTTACCTGAGCCTAATTAAATCATTACTAAAAAATGGCTACTCCGTCTCTGTAAAAGCCTATTTCTCCTGCAAGAATCGACGGACTAGAAAAAAGAAGGAATCGACGAGACCATGTCTTCGTCGGCCCCTCAATCCAGCGAGCTTTAATGTCTTAGCTCCTTCCTCCCACCTCGCCGTAGACGTCAGAGTCCACCTGCAGTTCTGAAGACCTTGGCTCCGCCAGTTTTAAGCCGCCCAGCTTTCTGCAGCTCAATCTCCATCCTCCTCTGACGTTTCTTTGCGTTGGGAGCTTCCCCGCCCTCAGGCCAGACATTATTGAGCCTTCTTCCACGCACAGTCAGCAGCTTGGTACTGTTCTGAACATGACTTTTCCTGCCACCAGTTCTATCATATATAAATCGCCCTTCACTATTGCCGAGTCTGTGTTTGTTTCTGTCTGAGGAATCTGGTTGTGTTCATGCTCCTGCAGGTATAACCCATATTCCACTCATTGCTCTCTTACTGTTAGTTTTATTTTATGCCTAAATGATTGAGATAACACGAGACTCTGGCCCAACATGAGTGTAACGGCCCTGGCATGTGGCCCTACGTGAGTGAACGGTACAAAGCACGCACGGCCCAAGCCGACTTTGCTATGGTATAAGGGTGAAATGCCATTTAATTCAAGGGTGAAATGCCATTTAATTCAAGGGCGAAATGGTCCAACAAATGTTGCATTAAAGAATACTTCTCCCTTAAAGAATAGTATAGATATATTTGATCTCTAAAATTTTAGAGCATGCCTAAATTATCATCATTTTTATATTTCGTTGTTTTCCTATCGTTGAATAGCTTGTGGATGATTTAATTCATATTGTGAAATGCGCCCAAAAGACAAACATTTATGCGTCTTGCGAGTACTAGATAGGTTATCGCATGATATTGCTCGTGAAAATTCTCACTTGCGCCGCAAATTTAAAGCTATCAATTTTAACAATTTAAAAAAAAATTGAGAGATTTTTCGTTTACATCAACTCCTTTCGGCAGGTATACTACAACCGTTGTCGGTCCCTACGCGGATTTGGGAGCATATCTTCATGTACTTCATCGAGGGCATACCCGCCTCGCGGGGATGGACTGTGCTTTTCGTGGCGGTGGATCGCTTCTCCAAGGGGGACCATTTCATCTCCATGAGTCACCCAATCTCGGGTGATGTGGTGGCTCATATGTTTTTCGTTCAGGTGTTCCGTCTACAAGGCATCCCAGAGAGCATTGTGTCCGACAGGGGCAAGGTCTTCACTTCTCAACTCTGGAGGGGGTTCTTTGCACTTCGCGGCATCAAGCTCGTTCACACATTTACTTACCATATGCAGTCCAATGAGAAGACCGATATGGTCAACCAGACAGTGAAAATGTACCTTCGTTGCCTCGTTGTATATCATCCCAAGGATTGAGCGTACTGGCTCTCATGGCTGTAGTATTATTATAATACGTCCTACCACTCTGCCCTTTAGACTGCACCCTTTTGTCTCATCTATGGTCGAGATCTCCCGCGCTTGCTCACATATATCGCCGATACGACCACTCTGGACTCGGTCGATCAGGAGCTACAGACATGCGATCAAATTCTCCACCACGCCCACGAGTGCATTATCCAAGCCCATAACCGAATGGAGATCGCATACAATCGGTGGCATCACGAGCTCGTTCTTGTGATAGGAGACCGGGTGTGGCTCTACCGTCAGCTCTCCCTCTCTGGGCGGTCATACCACAAGTCATGCCCAAAATACTATGGGTCGTTCGAGGTGATTCAGCGCATCGAGAAGGTGGCTTACTGTCTCCAACTTTCGACGAGGGCCAAAATACACGTCTTCCAAGTGTCGCAGCTCAAACCGATCGTTGGAGATCCTCCGTTCGAGATGATTTAGCGCATCGAAAAGGTGGCCTACCGTCTCCAACTTATGACGGGGGCCAAAATGCAACCGATCGTTGTAGATACTCCTGCGGCACCCTTGTTAGAGCTTCCTCCCCCGCAAAAGGACAAGCTTGATGTCAATGAGTGATGGGGGGGTTGCGGACCAACGTTGGGGTATCACTTATCGACGTGGAGCTCATACCCACAAGGAGTAACACACGTTGATTATCCCCCACTGGGGTCGTATACTTTATACCTATTTTAGATCCTCCTTTGAATTAAGTCCACGGAGGGGCAGTTTTGGTACTTTATTTGGGGTTGGATGAACCATGTGATTGTTGCCATTTATGGGGCGTAGATGGCCCTATTGATGTTATGCAAAGTTATTTCCTAAAATCATCCCTCCCTCAATCAGTCTCTTTCCTCTGCATGTATCGTGCCCTAATCGGGCGTGCTCCATCTCGCTTCCCCGACTTCCTGTCCCTTTTGGCGGGCGCCTTCCGTGAAGATAGGTCCTTCGGGCTCAAGGAAGGCCAACCCTCTCTGAAACTTCTCTGTCTCAAGACTGTGAACTAGGTGACGCAGGGTAGGTCGTGTAACAAGGGTGTGCCGACACTAATGTGACCCCATGTGATTGTGATGCAAGATGGACTCAAAAAAATACAACCAAATGATATGCAAATTAATGTCAAAACTTTCAACCCGGAAGCAAATTCTAGCAGTGATAATTATAAAAACTTAGCAAACAAACTACAATGTGAACGTCAACTTCAGGTGCGTAAACAAAAGTCGTGTTTATTTCACTAGGAGTTGCCTTCTACTACACTTTTCACAAATGTGGGCTTATAAAATTAAGAAAATGCAACAAATAATGCACAAGATTAACTCCCAAACAAACATAAGATATTTTCCAATATTCAATAAAGAAGAAAATAACACAGTACGAAAATACTCACAAATAAAGTCAGCAGCGGCAGCAGCGTCGAGTTGCTAGGATGGGGATGTAAGTGGTTGTTGTTGAGGTGGTGAACCTGTGAGGGAAAGGTGGGTAGATAGAGGGAGAGCAGTGGGGCGTGCGGTCTATAGGTGGCTCCACAACATAAAAAATGGGGGTGGTAGGATGATACACGGGAGAGAGGGGTGGTTAACAGTGACTAGCGGCGACTAACTGGTGGCTCCATAATAAAGAGAAAAAGGAAGGTTGAGATACGATGGTTGGATGAAGAAGAGTAGGGGTGCGGGACTGGAGGCTGGAGGATGGGGGTCGTTGTTCACGATTTGCAGTAGGAGGCCCTTCGCGGATGGTTGAGGCGGGAAGGAAATGTGCAAGTGGGTCGGTGGTTCAGATCGATGGAGCAGAACGGGGCATTTACAGTTTGCGACTTTGCTAGTGGTTGGCAGGATCGAAGAGGAGTGAGGGGAACGGGACTGGAAGATGAGGTGTTGCTTACGGTTTGCAGGAGGAGGCGCGGCGGGGACAGAGGCGGGAGAAGGAAGCACTGTGAACTTAGTTATTAAAGGCGCAAGGCGCAAAGGGGTCTTGGAGCCTAGGCTCAAGGTGCAGACGCGCGCCTGGCGAAGGTAAGGCACAATCATATCCATTTTAAATAAATATCATTAAACATCAATTCATCTCCCCGATCAGATTCTTCATCTATTCTACTCATTAATCATTCATTACTATCATTTATATCTCTTAAAAAATAAATCAATGTGATCACTAGGATCATATTTAAGCCTCGACGCTCGATTATGTTTAACAAACACTACTACATCATGCAAAAATTATTGAATTCTTACATTATTTCTTTATTTACTTTGAAAAAAAATATTTATAGCAGAAATTTCATTCAGGTGCATGTTTTATGCTCCAAAGGCACAAAAAGGCGCTCAAAGGCGCAATCATCAGAGTCTGAGGAGCCTGGAGCCTGAGGCGCACCTTTAACAACTTAGACTGTGAAGAATGGCAATGATGGGAGCAATTTGCGATGAAAACGTGAACCAGAGGCTATTTCTGGCGAGGGAGATAGCCCTGAGCAGGACTGGGATGAGCGAGAATTGTCGTTCCAGGAAGTAGACGGGGGAAAAGAGGATGAATAGTTGTGGTTTCCTCCTTGAGATCGCGGTATAATGGGAAGTTAGAGGCGGTTTTCTGAGGAGGAGAGTCGTGGGATGAAGGTTGGTTCACGAGAATCGAACAGTAACAGTGAAATTAAGAAAGTATAACCGAAAATTAACCGAGGCTTCGCACCCCGGGCTCGCGACGTCGCACCACGGATAATTGTCGGTCTAGAATCTCTCACAAATCAACAATGAACCTAAACTGCAGCACCCTCCCTTATTTATAACAAGAGGGGGCGATTTGGCACTGGGCATGAATGGCTATGATTGGTCGTTATGCCCGTGGCTCTAAAAAACCAAAAATAAATCCAAAAAATTAAAATAAAATACATAAAAATAAGAGCGTGACGAGTCGGACGTGCTCGTGGTCTCGGATCGTCGATCTGATCATCGCCTCCTGCGTGAATATACAAAAGTGGGCCCCGCCGCCTGGCAAACCCATAGTCTGGTGTCGATCTCCATCACTAGGTCTCAAGCTTATGCCTCCATCACCGAGTTTGCTCAAGTATTTATTATTTCAAACACATGCATGTGTACATCTTTATTTATTCTCTTGTTTGGAACTCTGCTTGATTGTGGTAGTGAATATATCATTAATAAATTTCTAATTGAAAGCGAAGTCTAATATCTGATAAATTCTAGAATTCATTTAAGAATATATATAATTGACCCACTCTTTATTTAGATTCATCTTGCGTCAGGAGGTAAACAAACATATTTCTATTATTATTAAATAATATGATACAATAACGCATACCTTGCAAATTGCATCAATTTCATCAAATATAATGATATGCAGGTCACTTTGATCACCTGAAAGCAAATTAAAAGAAACAATGTATAAAAAACAAAGATAATATCACAGACATCAAACTCATCCAGCATTTAAATGTATGTTTTGTACCTCGGGTCCTTTGTTCCTGCTCTGCATCAGCAAATAAATCCCTCACATTCTTTTCTGACTCTCCAACAAACTTGCTCAATACTTCAGGTCCATTAACAACCTGTAGGTTTTGAAACAAAAATTGTGATGCTATTAACTACAAACATATAACTGAACAAAAACTTTGAGTATTTGACTCCTTATTAAACCAAATAAACAAATAAAAAAAGTGAATAAAAAACTTAGGAAGCTATAATGACATAAATAAACGTAAGGAAACTATTTGACACTGATTACTACTTAAACCAATACCACAATGAAAAATTCTCTTTACCAAAATATGAACAAAATTACAGATCCAAAGCACTTTTTCAATGCATATAACAACATTTTTGGGTATATGTACACCTTAAACTTCAGCAAACTTGATATAAAGGTTTTGAATCGAACTCTTCAAGCTAATGGGTTCGAAATTTAGGTACTCTACCGGTGTGCATGCACAAACAGATGCACAAATGAAAAGAGTAAATGGGATATTAGATTTATAACTCGCATTATGCCATTGCAGCTAAACAATTATCATCTACTAATAAAAATTAATTTGATGGGTGATTCAAAAAAAGAATGAAAATGTTAAGATGATTTACATAATTTAATTTCACACGGCCCAAACTAGAAAAGTTTAACATAATTCAGCTATAATATATATGCATATGAAAAGCTATAGTATTTATTCTTCACATTTAATGAGTTGCAAAATCAATCATTCATATGATTCTATTAGAATTTTATCAATTTTATCCAAATCACTTAAGTTTCCTTACTGGAATATTAGGTGAATTTGATTAAAAAGAAAATGCTACAATATTCATTATTCAAGGTGTAACATTGAAACCTAGTGGACTCAAAACAAACTAATTTGTATTAATACAGGGTTACATATGTAGTAATGGTGTCCCAAAGCATTTCACTTGTTTACATTAAAAAGGAATAGCTAGATATGTCATCTGGATTACCAAATTTAAAGGCAGGCGGGATGTTTAATTATTTGAATTAAAGCATACCTTTGGTTCCCTTCCGTTGAGCAACTTCCCAATTTGTCGAGCTATAAGTGTTTTTCCTGTTCCTGGAGGCCCAAAGAGCAGTAGTCCCTTCGTGTATTTGATACCCAATCTATATATAGAACAATAAAAAAATGTATAAAGGAACATATTAAAGACCACACGTTCAATGGAAGCAGGCGAAGCAGCTAAACAACATACTTATTTGTAACATGGGGAGGGAAAACACGAGAAGCAAATGCCCTTCGGAAAATGTTCATAAATTCTGCATCCAGACCTCCTATTCCAAGATTTTGGAGATTAAACTCTTTTTGCCTGAATATATTGCTATTTGCAGTTTCACGTTGATTAATAATCTGCATGAACATTCGACAAGGGATATGATAACTATGATTACAAAAGGTTGGTATTTTCTTCACATCTCTAAAAACTTACTTAAAAAATATCACTGTCAATAACTAAAATAAAAAATTTGCATTATAACAATAGAACATACGAGACATACAAAAAATAAAGTACAACCTTTATCCCTGAACTTGAAACAACTTCAAAGACAATATACGTTTCAATAGTAATTATGCCTCTTTCAATAGCATTTGATTTTTCTTGTGCCTCTACCATAGCCCGGTTCACAGTACAGATGTATTTGGCTCCTAGAAATTCAAAAGAAATTCTCTGTCCAATCGTCATAACCTGCATGCCACAAGTTTACTTTAAATGCAAATAGAAAAAACTAGAACATTTGACTATATAAAGAACATTTGACTATATAAAGAAATACAGAGATTAGTATAATGATATCAGTGAAATATGAGCCTCTTTGTGACCCTTAATGTCGTCGTCCAGCCCGCCGAGGAGTTCCCTCCCCCTCTAGATTGTTGTCGCCCTCGGCGTTCTACTCCAGAGCCAAGGGGGACTCCTGTTGATTCATCCCAGCAATCTCCATTGCGCCCTCATTCCAGTACTATTCCTCCGTTGATCGGTCTCCTTCAAAGCACCTCCTTGATGTTATGATAGACTTCTTGGACCGTGCAACTGGCTTGAAGTGGATTCAACCTCGCTGTAGTTTTGTGTATGCATGGGTAACTTTGCCCTCTCTTTGCTTCATTATTTATGTAATTTTATGCAACACATATAATTAATCTAAGTTTGCCTCAGACGTTCGCACAGTTTAAATTTGTCGTTTATCCATTATTACTTGTAATTTTTTCTTGTGGTGTGCGGATTTCGCTTAGATTCAATTCGGTAGCCGCTCGAGGGAATACCTTCGAATAACGATTAACAATTTTGCTGAAGTTTTTTCGTCAAGAGTAGTTTTACGCGCGAAAAGTTCAAATTGGCCACTCGGCCTAATTTCAAAACTAAAATTGGTCGCATAAAACATCATATTTCGAAACCCTAATTTTATCTACATCAGTTTGGTATCAGAACGGCTCGATTCGCTCCTGTCGTGAATCGATCGATCCGTATTTCAAAAAGGAAAAAAAACTTCAAATATATTTGAGAATTTATTAAGGGTCTCTTGTTTAAAAAAAATGTTTTAAAATTTAAAAAAATGTTTTAAAATTTAAAAAAATGTTTTAAAATTTTTAAAAAAAAATTTATTAAATTTACTTTTCTATTTAAATCTTTACAACAACAACAGAACCCATATAGTCCCCAATCAATGGGGTTATGGGCGGGAGAAGATTGGAAACAGACCTAACCTTTGGCATTATGCACCAAGTGGCTTCTCTCAGAGGAGAAAAACCTAACCTTTGACAATAAATGCAAAAAGTGACTGCTCACAGATACCACTGAAATAGTGGCCCCCTATACCGTCAAGTTTGCTGCAGAATCATGCCCTCAAATCAAAGCCAAAAACATCAGAGAGGCCAGACCCAAGAATCCATTTAGATTTATGTGCACGTAACCATGCTTCCTTCATTCAGCATCCAAAGCATTGGTCCTGCACACCTTTCTATTTAAATCTTTATTTTAATAAAATCAAATTTAATTTAAGGATCAAATTTTTAAATTAAAAAATTAAATACATATATAATTCTCTTTTTCTACCCACTCTCCTTTTAAGTTTTTTTTTCAAAAAATCAACAAAAAAATTTATGAGAAAATGGAAATCAAAATTATTTGAATGGAAAGGCGAGTAGATCACAAAGAGACGAGCATAGGGGACTTGGCTCAATGTTGTAAACAAGGATTGAAAATAATATATTTATGAGATAATATATTATAATATATTGTAAGTAATATATTGTATTGTTTAATTGACAATAACAATATATTGAATTGTTATTTCGACATTAGCAATATATTGATAATAATATTTAAAATTTTACAAATATATATAATATATTTAACAAAAAACAAAAAAAGATTTATGAGCTAGAGCCTAGAGGTGCAACCGCACCTCTCAATCTTTTTTTCAATTCATTTACAACCGCTTGATTTGATTACAGACGCACCTCTCAATCTTTTGGATTAGATGAATCTCAACCACATGATCATGGAAGATCGGACGGAGCCCGATATTTTTGATTTGTAAGCCCTTATTCTCCCTCTTCTTCGCTCGCATCGCTTCGCATCGACGGAGCCTCTTCTGCGGTTCTACCCTAGCAACGAAATGCTATATTATATTTTTTTTTTGTAACTTTGAATATTGGAATTTGAAACTTTTGAAATGCTATATTATATTATCTATTTGAAAATTTTGAAAAAATTATAATATATTGTATTTGCATTTCTAACATTTACAATACAATATATTGTATTGCTAGCATTGCAATACCAATATATTGTACAGTTAGCATTACAATATCAATATATTAATTTTATCTGACCGGATAAAATTAGGAATGAATGTATCAAGGATAAGACGGGAGTAGCACCAATTGCAAAGAAGATGCGAGAAGCTCGACTAAGATGGTTTGGACACCTACAAAGGAGATCATTAGAGGCACCTATTATGCGTTGTGAGAGTCTAGTCGCTAGGCATGTTAAACGGGGGAGGGGTAAACCAATAAGTACTTGGAATAAAACTATAAGGAAAGACATGATGTACTTAGGCATTAGTGAGATTATGACTAAAGATGGGGCACAATGGCGACAAAGGATCCGTATAACTGACCCCACTATAGTGGGATTGTTGTAGTTGTTGTATGCGTCTTCCTATCATTGTTGGCTTACATCAAAGTTCAGTTTTAAGCCCCTATCTCTTTACCCTTATCTATGAGCTCACCGGACATATCCAACAAGCATTACCTTGGTGTTTATTGTTTGCGGATGATATCGTTTTGATCGATGAGACGCACGAGGATGTAAACGCGAAACTTGAATCTTGGCGAGACAATTTAGAAAAGTAGGGTGTTAGGTTGAGCAGGGCAAAGACGGAGTATATGGAGCTTAAATTTAGCAGTGCGAGAAGGATGGATGACTTCTTTATTAAGTTGGGTGATCAAGATATTTCCCGCAGTGAGTGTTATAAATATCTTGGATTGATAGTTCAAAAATATGGAGGTATTAATAAAGATAAGATACATAGAATCCAAGCAGGTTGGTTGAAGTGGAGAGGCATGTCAGGGATCTTATGTGATCGTAAAGTGCCATTAAAACTTCGATGCAAGTTTTACCGTACTGCAATTAGACTAGTGTTGCTCTGTGGTTCTGAGTGTTGAGCAGTGAATTGAGTACATGAGCGAAAAATTGGAGTTGTGAAGATGAGAATGCTTAGGTGGATGTGTGGACACACGAGATTGGATAAAGTTAGGAATGAATGTGTCAGGGATAAGATAGGAGTGACGCCAATTGTAGAGAAGATGTGAGAAGCTCGACTAAGATGGTTTGGACACATACAAAGGATACCATTAGAGGCACTTGTTGGGCATTGTGAGAGTTTAGTCACTAGGCATGTTAAACGGGGAAGGGGTAGACCAATAAAAACTTGGAATGAAACTATAAGGAAAGACATGATGTACTTGGGCATTAGTGAGATTATGACTAAAGATAGGGCACAATGGCGACAAGGATCCATACAGACAACTTCACTATAGTGGGATAAAGGCTTGAGTGTTTTTGTTGTTGTATAGCAGATATATATATATGTGTGTGTGTGTGTATACACGATACACGGATATGCATATATAGGTGTATGTATATGCATTTATACAAAAACACACATACATATATAGAAAAATAAAGTATAAAATTTTGTTTCTTAAAAAATCATTTTTTATTGAAAGTATGACTATCTAGGATATGTATTGTATAAATAAAAATAGGTATGGAAAGTGAAATTTTAATTAATAGGGAAAATAAAATCTAAAACTTTTAACATAAATAATAATAGTACCATCAACCATCAAATGGAGAAATGAGCATCATTTCCTCGATGAAGTAAACATTGAAAAGAATTTCATATTTTTTATTAGAAATAAATATCCAACACTTGATGTGAATCAACACATCAACGTATTCAGAGTAGTCAATGTTCCAACCAAACCCGCATAAAATAAAGAAGAACACATGTGTGGACCTAATCCATTGAAACATTGTCATATCAACTACTTCAACATTTCAAATCTATCAAGATTCAACTATAGAAATGGGTTTTATTCCCTTGGACCCTTGAACAAAAAGGAAAAAAAATCCAAAAGTTTTTTTTTCATATCCCTATCATTGTATCACTATATGTTCCATAAGAACTAAATCATTATCTTCTCCTTCCCGCGTACAAATTAAAATTTCTTTCAAATTATGGATTTGAAGCATCATCGTTTTTTTCATAATCATATATTATTTTGTTGTTATATTGATGGATTGAGGACTAAAATATTGTAGAGTAACAACTTAATTTTCCGAAACTTGTGGGATAAAGCTAAATATGTGGTCATGCACGTGTATTATCGGGGGGTAAATGAATAAGAATGGTAGACCCAAATAAATATTAGATAGAGAAAGAGTTTTCATAAGTTGTACAAAAGATTATGATGGAACAAACACACATAAGATTCGGAGAATATAAAATTAAGATTTCACGGATCTTCCTTAATTGTAAGTCGAATAACTGGTCTACTACCCTTAGTCAATATCAGGTATGTTTAAATGATTTGATCATTTTAATAAGGGAATGTAAAGAATTAAAAATCAAACACTCTTCTTTAATCTAATTAACTTAGATAATCCAAGATTTTAAAACACCTTAAGATAAACAAAAAGGAAGGAAGATAATCGAACCTGATTTACAAACTTCTTACGAAGATGTTCTGCAAGAATGGTAGCATCTAACTGCAAATATAAGCAGCCAAGCAAACATCAAACTAATAGAAAATATTCACTAAACATGGGAAACACAAGACAATTTCACCATAGTTATTGTAAAATATGCACTTTATGCATTATGAAATTTTAAAAGTGCAAGTTACCTGATCATTTTTGTTAGCTTTTGCTTTAACGTTGTCCAGTTCAAGAATAAGCAAATTCAGGGTACAATTCTCCGGCGGAGAAAAACTAGGCCGGTTTACAAAGTGCAGTAAGAACACATAAGAGAAAAACAATGCTCAAAAAATTTATTCATATAGAGAGATAGGACAGTAAAAAGGCTCACGTCACAACAGATATTTGATCCCCGGAAGATACTTTCGTATTTCGGCGTTGGAGAGCATTAAGAGCAATATGACCATCAGCAATCTCACTGTGACTAGTAGGAATTTATTAAGGATTCATACAAATAAAAAAAATTAGGAATGTAAATGTAAATTAAAGTCGTCAAAAGGATATCTTAGGGATAGCACCGCAAAATCTCCAACGAGTACCATAGTCGTACTAGATCCGGGGATTGCAAACTTCCTCAGATCGTGGGTAGAGCAATAAGCTAAATTGGTGAGCGCGAGTTCTTGGCTAGGCGAGTTTACTACGACCATCTTGACCGCTGTCGGTGATTGGCCAAACCCTACATTCCCTGCCATCGGGGTCGTGAAGAGGATCCGGGGTAGGATAGGTGATATCAGGCGCAGGTGGAGGAGATGCTGGACGGATGGGTCGGCCGAACGATGCCGGAGGTGGTCGATCCCGACGGAGGAGTGTTACGATCACGCCGAGCGTGACGAGGGCTGTGGTCGCCGTGCTTCCATTGTTGTAGATCTGCAGAGGAAAAAGAGGTAGAAGAATACCCAGCAGATGGCGATGGGGCGGTGGGGAGGAGAAGAGAATCGGGCAAAAGGAGAATATGAACAGGAGACGAATAATATATTTTTCTTAATTCTAACGGTACAGACAGTGCAGTGTAGGGTGGTGTTAAAGGCACACCATTTTCAGCTATGTATAATCTTTATAATGCAGCAGTGATACGCGGAACTGCGTCTTCTACATGCATATGAAATGTGTTCAACATGAAATGTAGATCTCGACGATATCTACAACTTTCATGTTGAACACAGCCGTTTAGGATTTGGGCCGATCACGCGGAACACTTTGATTTGAAAAATCACGCGTGATAGGGTCAAATCGAGGGCCTAAACAGATTTAAATCAAAAAGTGTTCAACATGAAAGTTTTATATATCGTCGAGATCTACAACTTTCATGTTGAACACGTTACAAAATGCACGTAGAAGACGCGGTCAAAAAGGCGCGTCAACTATGCAATCACGGCAACGTCATAGCTCTTGTGGACATACTGCATATGGGTGCGTTGAAGCATGGAGGTGTTCCGCCTCGAGCAAAGACGTCGTGCTTTACTTGATGATCGGAGCGATGCACGGCCATGAGCTTGCGTCGATCTGTTTGCTCTGATACGACGAGTCCACATACATTGCAGCTATGCTTGCTCAGATGTGCATATAGTATTGGTGTGCACAAAGCCGAAGATGGTGTGCACATAAAATTTCAATGGGTGCACGTGTGCACAAAGCCGAAGATGGTGTGCCTAAATATATATAAAGATAAATATAGGGTTGTCCCTTACAGCATAAAAAAAGGATTAAAAATAGCATATGATCTGGGCGGTTGAATAGATCAGACGGCTGGAGATAACTCTGAATTAGGACCTGGTCAATGATGAATCCCGGTCATTGGATCGCCTGATGATGTGTACTGCTAAGGGCTGATTAATATTGTGGATGCTGCCTTTGCCATTGACGCCAAATGTCGGGACAACTGAGACCATCGGGATCCTAACATGACATTCCCCTTCAGGAACGCTGTCCTCAGCGTTTTGCCCGGTACTCTTCCGTTGGTGGAGGGTGGAGGAACAAACTTCGTCGGGGCCTCTGGGACTGTCGGCGATGGTTGGTGGTGCGGAGGATTCTCTGTTACCCTTTCCTTAGTGACAGCCGAAATTTCTGAGCCGGCAGTGGCGATGACGGGTAAGGATAACCAGTGAACGTGCGGGTTGTAACTTGCGATTTCGGCTGGAAAATTGAGGAGGGAAGGTAACGTTTTTCCCTCTGTGTTTTGTGTTTGTGGAACTTGTTCTTCTGGTTTTGTGCTGAGCCGGAGCAGGTGTTTTTGGTGGTGGTGGGGTGTTCCGTTCATCCTTCGAGCCCACGATGTTTGTAGTGGGGGTTGATGCTGGATAGAGCCTTCGATTTGATGTGCCCGGGTGCTGCGTTTCCCTTTTGTTCCCCATTGCAGGCTTTCGGTACCGGTTAGCAGCTCATGTAATTGTTGTGCTATAGTTGCGTGTAACAGGGGGTTATCTTGTAGTTCTGTGACATCTTCCCATGTGTTGTCGGAGGGGGAAGTCCTTGCCATTGTATTAGTGCCTGGGGCACCTCTTGATCTTGTCGCATGATCGTGCGAGTGTTGATGACCGCCATAGGTGGGTGCATAGGGCTGTTCTCCCAGCTTAGCTTAGGTAGGTCCGTGATCTGAATTTTGGGATCCCCAACATAGGGTTTCAGCAAGGAGACGTGAAACACCGGGTGTATTCGGGATGATGGTGGGAGGAGCAGATTATATGTTGTTTCCCCGATGACTTCTACTACCTGATATGGCCCATAATACTTAAGTCCGAACTTCTTTCCTTGTTGCCGCTTCAGGGTGAGTTGTCGGTATGGGTGTAGTTTGAGCAATACCCAATCTCATTTGCTCAATTTGAGTTCCTTCCGTTTCTTGTCCGCTTGTGCTTTCATGCGTTGTTGGGATTTAGCTAGGTTCTCTTTAAGACCGTGAAGTAGTTGCTCCCATGTTTGTAATGTCTCCTCGGCGGCTTCATTGTTGGTACTTCCTGCACAAAAATTCAACAAACCAGGAGGTGGTCGATCGAACATGACCTCAAAAGGGGTCATATTGGTCGAGGAGTTATACGATGTATTGTAGTGATATTCAGCGAGATTGAGAAAAAGTGACCATTTTTTTGGAATTTCGTGCGAAAACATTCTCAAGTATTGTCCTAGGTAACGATTAACGCGTTCTGTTAGCCCGTCACAGCGAGATTGAGAAAAAGTGACCATTTTTTTGGAATTTTATGCGAAAACATTCTCAAGTATTGCCCTAGGCAACGATTAACGCGTTCTATTAGCCCGTCAGTTTGTGGGTGGTATGCTGAGCTATATTTTAAAAGCGTGCTTTGAAGTCGAAAAAGTTCGACCCAAAAATTGCTTAAGAATATTGTGTCCCGGTCGGATATTATGGCCTCGGGGATCCCATGTAATTTACCTACACAGTTCCAAAATTCAGCTGCCACCGTAGGACCTGTCATGGGGTGTTTGAGGGGTGCAAAGTGCGCGGCTTTTGATAAGCGATCTACCACAACTAGAATGATGGTAAACCCTTTGGAATTAGGTAAATGGGTGATGAAGTCCATGATAAGATCGGCCCATAACCGTTGGGGAGTGGGTAGTGGTTGGAGGAGCCCATATGGTAGGTGATTTAAGGCCTTGGCCTTTTGGCAAAGGTCACACTTATTGATAAATGCAGTTACTTCGTCCTTCATGTTATACCAAAAAAATTGATTTTTTATCCTATGCAATGTGCCTTTTATCCCGGAATGCCCCCCTACTAGGCTTGAATGGGCCTCGGATATGAGTTTGTGCATAATGCTAAAAATGCTTGGTATATAGATTCTCGATTTGTATGTTATATATGCTCCCTGTTTTTTCCAGTCGGGGTGCGCCTGTGGATCCTGGAGGAACTTGTGGTCCAATGGATCATTGGAATAATCAGTGTCCAAACCATTTAACATGGTGGAGATAGGAGTGGTGATTTATGTGAGGCTTCGGAGGGCCGGTTGCTCGGGTATGTCCGGCAATCTTGAGAGGGTATCGGCGGCTTGATTGTTTTTACCTGCACGATATTGAATGAGGAAATCGTACCCCAGTAATTTTGACAAAAAGATTTGATGTTTTGGGGTTTGAATTTGTTGGGTGAGTAGGTGGTGTAAACTTTGATGATCCGTTAGGATGGTGAATTGGTGTCCGAGCAAGTATTGGCACCATTTTGCGACCGCTGCGGTAACGGCGTACAATTCGCGTATGTATGTTGATTTTCTTTGCATAAGAGGTGAGAGCTTTTTACTGTAATATGCGATGGTGCCCATGGTTTGCTTAAGAACCGCTCCAATTCCCGTGCCCGAAGCATCTGTTTCCAATATAAATGGTTGTTTAAAGTCCGGCAAGGTGAGTATGGGGGAGGAAATCAATTTGTCTCGTAATTGGCTAAAGGCTTCTTGGGTGGAATTGTTCCAATGGAATGAATTTTTTTTTAAAAGTTCGGTTAACGAGAATGCAATTTTGGCGTAGTCCCGGATGAATTTGCGGTAATAACCCGTCAATCCTAAAAAGGCGCGGATGTGTTTTTGGTTGGAGGGGTGGGAAAATGTTTAATAGACTCGATGTTATCCTCGTTGGGGGTAACCTTACCATTGTGAATGATATGTCCGTGGAATTCGACTTTGGTGGTCAAAAACGAACATTTAGAGAGTTTGGCAAACGTGTTATGCTCGAGTATCTCTAAAGTGATTTGGAGATGATCGAGATGTTCCTCTTCGTTGGTACTATAAACGAGGATGTCGTCAAAAAATACCACGAGAAATTTGCGTAGGAAGGGCTGGAAAATGGTGTTCATGAGCGCTTGGAATGTGGAGGGGGCGTTCGTTAGCCCAAAAGGCATAACGAGAAACTCATAGTGCCCTTGGTGGGTTCGGAAGGCGGTTTTGTGGATGTTATGTTTGTCCATCCGAATTTGATGGTACCCTGAGCGGAGGTCGATTTTTGAAAAAACACGAGCCGAACATAACTCATCCAAGAGTTCATCGATGGTGGGGATGGGGAATTTGTCTTTTATTGTAATTTTATTGAGGGCCCGGTAATCGACACAGAATCTCCACGTGTCATCCTTTTTCTAAACTAAGAGGACATGTGAGCTGAATACAGAGGTGCTAGGCCTAATGTGTCCGTGGGTGAGCATCTCGGCCACTAATCTCTCGATTTCGTTTTTGTGGTGGTATGGATATCGGAACGGGCGCAGATTTTGTGCGACTGCATCATTGCTTAGATTAATCTTATGGTCAACATCACGTGGGTGTGGAAGTGTGACGGGCTCTTGAAACAAGGAGGTAAAGGATGTGAGTAACTTCTTAAAGGGCTGCGGTACATGTTTTTCTATGCTGCCTAGTGTTTGTGAGGGTGAGTTTGTTGGATTTGCCTTGGCAAGCAAGAGACACATTGTGGATGGTTTGATTGCAATCATTCGTATCAATTGCGATGATGAGACCTAACCTGGTGCCTTGCGGTGACCAACCAGGGTCACTTGGCCTTGCGTGCCGGAATAAGATAAGGTGAACTTGTCATAGTCCATCGTGACCGTACCAAGTGTCCGGAGCCAGCTTTCTCCCAATATGAGGTTCGTGCTTTTGATATCGAGGAAGTACAAGTGGACTGTGTACGAAACGGTTTGTATGAGCAATGTCGTGTCCTTGCACTTGCCTTGGCAGGATCCAGTGGATCCATTACCCATAAACATCGGAAACTTCTTAACTGTTAGGATCGGAAGTTTGAGGAAATGTGCCATCCGAGGGGAAATAAAATTGTGGGTGCTACCGCTATCAATAAACAACTGTAACGGGTTGTTGTTTATGTAGCTGGTCATGCACAACCCGCGATCGGGGAGGGCGCTAATCAGCGTTTGTAGACAAATCATCGGGGGTGGAAATTCGTCATCGGGTGGAGGGTCGCTAGGATCGATTTCGTCGAGGTCCTCGGGTTCCTCTGTGCCAACTAGGTACAGCAAAGCCCCTCGCCCCTTACATCTATGTCCCGCGTGAAATCGTTCGTCGCAATTATAACATAGTCCCTTGTCACGCCGAGCTTGTAGTTCGGCTGGTGTGAGGCGTTTGATAGGGGGGTACTTGGGTTTGAAGGTGTTGGGTGGCCGATTGTGTTCCCTCGTGAAGGGAAGGGGTATGGTTTTGAAACGAGGGGGTGCGGTTTTTATAATTTATGTTATGTTGGTCCTCATACGTACGCGCGATGGCGTAAGCGTCATGAATCTCGACTGGTCGGGCAATTTGGACGGGTCCTCGAATGTGCTCTTTAAGTCCGGAGACCCACATATCGGAGATGAATTCGGGGTGTAGTCCCGGAACCTTTGTCATTAATTCTTCAAATTCAGTTTTATAATTAAGGACCGTGGTGGTTTGGTGTAGCTTGATTAGTAGGTCGGCTGGTTTAACGTAGAGCGAGGGCCCAAATCTTTTCATAAGTGCGTCGATAAATAACGTAAAGGTTAACGCGGGGTGATCTTTCAGTGTAGCTTGATACCATTTGAGGCCGGCTTGTCTAACTGGAAAGAGGCTATTAATAAATAATCTTGCGTGCGGGTTCCATTATATTCAAAATATTGGCGCAAATCATACAACCAATCCGTGGGATCACCATCGGAAAAATGTGGGCAAGGAATCTCATAATTACCGGGTCGTTCAGAAACTACTTGGGCTTTGTTGCCGATGGGGGGTGATCCAAGTATGTCGTTCGAAGATTGAGCGGGGTAACTTTCTGGAGCAAATCCACGCGGACCCCTGTCCGGAGAGAGCTGATCCACGGGGTTTTCGTCCAGGCTGGGCCCTTTACCAATGGCTTTCTGCATGTTCGTGAATTGTTGTAGTAGGTCCTGCTGCAGTGTGGTTATCTAGGTGGCGAGTTGGTCGGCTGCCTCCTCCTTAGAAGTCACGATTTGGCGGGCTAGGAGATTTTCCTTTGACTGGAATTTAGTGATAAATTATTGTTGTAGCTGCTGCGTGTGTTGGGCCAGTTCCTCAATGAGTCGCCTGTGAATGTCCTCTATCTGGGTTGAACGAGCTGTTTGTTCGGCCAGCAGGGCCGCCTTGATGTCGGAGATGGAGCGTAGTCCATCGCCCATCGTGCAAAGTGGGATCAACGATCTCAATGAGAGCACCAGATGTTACGATCCCGCCGAGCGTGACGAGGGGTGTGGTCTTCGTGCTTTGATTATTGTAGATCTGCAGAGGAAAAAGAGGTAGAAGAATACCCAGAAGATGGGGCGATGGGGAGGAGAAGAGAATCGGGCAAAAGGAGAAGATGAACAGGAGACAAGACTTAATATATTTCTTCTTAATTCCAACGGTACAGTGCAGGGGTAAATATATAGAAGATAAATATATCCGTTACAGCATAAAAAAATGATACAAAATATCACATCATCTGGGCGGTCTAATAGATTGGACGGTTGGAGATAACTCTGAATTAGGACCTGGTCAATGATGAATCCTGGTCATTGGATCACCTGATGATGTGTACTGCTGAGGGCTGATTAATATTGCGGATGTTGCCTTTGCCATTGACGCCAAATGCTGGGAAAACTGAGACCATCGGGATCCTAACAAGGAGGCGCAGGGTTTGTGGGTTGTCGGAGCCCAAGGAGGCGGGGCTATGAATTAGATGGAAGGGCTCTTCCGCAGAGGATGCTCAGCGAGCGAGAAGAAGAAAGATAGGCGGGAAGGAGGAGCGATCGACACGGAGTAGCAAACGATGAGAATGAAGAGCCAGGGCAGGACGAAGAACACTGCTGGAATAAAATATCCTGCGAGATCACGCGTGGTTATAAATGGATTTGCGGGGATCCGGGCCGGGGGAGGTGTGGATTTTGCCCACAAATGTTGTTCAACAGTTCCCATTGGTATTTGCACACATCTCAAAGCGAGTTGATATGTGTTTGCTTTGATATGTGTGTGGGCATTCACGCGAGCCGTTGGATGCCCGAATTTATCATAAAATACGGGGATGCACTTTACTTCCCCCGAGTCCGGTTTGCAGGCAATCGACTAAGATGAATTTCAGAATGTCCCCTCATAAAAATTAGGCATTATATTTGCAAGCAAGTGCATTAGATGAAGAAATCAAATTTGTTTTCCATCCGTATCTCTTCTTGACTTTTCAGTGATCCGGGGGGGAGTCAAGTAGACTTTCTTCTCCGTCCATCCATGATTGTAGATTGATCGAGATAGCTTTTGTTCCGGTCAATCTTGATTATTAGTGTTAGGAATGGGTTTCCTTTTAAAGAATTAGTGTGCGCATAGCACACTCCTCCCATGATCTCCATCAGGATGATTAAATCATGGGTTTGACCATATATATCGCAATCTCCCATGATCCCCACCATGATGGTGGGGTCATGGGATTGACCACTATCTCACTCACCCAATCGACGCCGTCGCCCGTAGAGGGGCGGCCGGGCAAGGGCGGTTGCGGCCCTCCCTTGCGGAGCGCTGTCCGCAAGAGGGGCGGTCGGGCATGGGCGGCTGCGACTGCCCTCCCTTGCGGAGGGCTGACCGCAAGAGGGGCGGTCGGGCATAGGCTGCCGCCGCCGCCCTCCGTTGCAGAGCGCCGCCCGCGAGAGGGGCGGTCGGGCATGTAAGATCTTGTGGCGCCCTTAGAGGGGGGGTGAATAAGGGCTCTTTAAAATTTGCTAAATTAGAAGTAAAGTTTGAGACACACTAATGAAATGAAAATCAAGATTTTATTTCTCCAAAATATATATATGTAAAATGATTCCAATAAAGCTTGAAATCAAGGCTTACAATGATAATAGTTTTTAGCTTTTTCACCGGTCCTTCTCCCAAGGACCGGTAGGCTATAGTCAATATCTCCTTAGATATGGCTACTAGCCTCCCCCTAAATCAAACCTATGATCTAGACGCTGCACACAAGGCGGCGATTTACTCCTAAGCCTCACAAGGACCTAGACACCACTCACAAGGCGGTGATTTGCCCCTAAGTCACACACGGGCTTAGACACCACACACAAGGTGGTGATTTTCCCTTCCCAATTACAAAGATAAAAAGTGAATATGAAGTACAGTAGTAAAACTTAAAAACTCCCTCAAAATCACGAGCTCTGTAGATGATGATGGACCGATGAGAAGATCTCCAATCTTGAACGCACGGTCGTATCTCCTTCGCTCTTGAGAGTTCAACGGACCAAGGGAGTTCTTCTGGAAACAGAGATGAAGGCTCTGAAAATTCTCTGGGAAAACTAAAGATCTGCACGATCAATCAATTCCCTGAAATTTTTGGCCGTATATATCCCTTTATGCTATCGCCGGCGATAGAGTTAACGCCCCGCGATAGTGATAACTCTCCGTTGCTTGACACGTGGCACACGTCGCGCGGACTTTCAGATCTGAGTGGGGAATGTGACGATCGTGGGATATCGCTCGGCGATATCGGTATCGCGCCGCGATATCGCTCAACCGTGACTTCGTGTGCGGCATCATGTGGATCAAGGCTGACATCAGAAGTAACTGTCCATGTTATCGCCCGCGGTAGCTTTATCGCCAGCGATAGTGTGATTTTCCATTTCTTCAATGCTATGCTCAGCCATTCCTTAGTACTTAAAAAACCTGTTATCCCTGCACATTTAAAACACATACCAAGATCAAATACATCCGGGATTTGTTATTCTCAAATTAAGAAGTGCGGAACGCATGCTCCAAAAATCTCCCCTTTTGATAATAACAAATCCACTAAGAAAGAAATTGCATGAGATCAGGAGAATGTGAAACAATTTAGATAATCATTATGAACCAAAGTGCATAAATAGTTATAATTAACTCCCCATATAATAAAGACTATTTTCTCCCCTATTTAAAAGAAATAATTACTCCCCCTAAATGTACTAATCAATTTATTTCGTACTTAATCTCCCCCTTTTGTTATTAGCAAAAGATGGTGGGATATAAATAAAATGAGTGGCAAATGCGGAAGTTGAAAGAAGTGAGAGAGTAATAAATTAGTCATAGAATTTGGAAATATGAGGAGTAGAATAACGACATTAATAACCATGGAATAGTATTACGATAAAATTTGGAATTTTATCAGAAAAAAAAAATGTTTCTTGTGGAGGAAATTAATTGAAGAGTTGAATTTAAACATTGAAAATTTGTCAGGCCAAGATATCAAAAACATTAGAAACGATGAAATAGAAGAAAAAAAACTATTTCCGGTCCAATTCTCATGAGAAGAGATTTTATAAATGATAATGACATGTACATGTGAAGAGTGATGTAGTTACAGATTCCTTAAGAAATATGTTACATGAAGGTTTGCAATATTATAATACAAGAAACTAACATATAACTTCATGGCATAATGATTTTGAAAAAAAATGGCCAAGTTTGTTTGCACAAGACACTTTACAATCCTTTTCAAGGTGTTCAACCTCACAATGCTCATTAAGACTTATCAGGAGGGTGAGTAGAGCTTGATTGGAAGATCCTAGTCATTTTTATTTGTTTTGTTTTTTTTTTCATTATTTTTTTTGTTTTTTTCTTAGAAACTGTGACTTAGGATTCCGAATTCACTTGTATTGCAAACTTGATAATAAATATTTTGTTTTTAAAATATCAGGCCTAGAAGAAGTTAAATATAATAAAGACCCAATCATACTTCTATAAAGGGTTTGGTCAATTGAAATACCACTTTCATCTTTTCCCAATTTCAATGAAGCACTCATAGGCCTAGAAGAAGTTAAATAAAGACCCAATCATATCATGAATGTATTTAGATTGATTAATAAAAATGCCATCATTTCTTTGTGTAATTTGAAATCCTAAGAAAAAAGAAAGTTCTCCTACCATGCTCATTTCAAATTCATTTTTCATAATTTGAACTACTTCATTACATAACTCTTCATTAGTGGCTCCAAAAATAATATCATCAACATAAATTTGCAAAATAACTAAATCATGATCAATTTGCTTAATGAAGAGTGTAGAATCGACACTTCCTATTTTATAATCATGCTTTAGTAAGTATTGAGTTAAACGATCATACCAAGCACGAGGTGCTTGTTTTAATTCATAAAGTGCTTTATCTAATTTATAAACATAATTTGGATATTTTTCATTTATAAAGCCAGGGGGTTGTTCTACATAAACCTCTTCTTTTATATACCCGTTTAAAAATGCAGTTTTGACATCCATTTGATATAATTTAAATCTTTTAAAGCAAGCAAATGCAAGAAACATCCTAACCGCTTCTAATCTAGCAACGGGTGCAAAAGTTTCATCATAGTCTACCCCTTCAATTTGTGCATAACCTTTTGCAACTAATCTGGCTTTATTTCTAACAATTCTAGAGTCACTATCCAATTTATTTTTAAAAATCCACTTTACTCCAACTACAGGATGATTTTTGGGTCGTTCTAAAAGATTCCAAACCTTATTACGTTCAAATTGATTAAGTTCTTCATTCATAGCTAAAAACCAAAATTCATCATTTAAAGCGGTGGAAACATCTTTTGGTTCTATTTCAGATACAAAGCATAAGTTTGAAAACAAAACATGTAAAGAAGAACGTGTACTGACCCCTTTTTGTGGATCTCCAATAATAAGCTCCTTCGGATGATCCTTTGAAAATATCAATTCACTTGGAGGCACATATTCTTCTCTTTCTTCTCCTTTTTCTTCTTCTTTTTCTTCTTTTTCTTCTTCTTCATGCCCTCCATGTTCTTCATCATCATTTTCCATTAAAGGAAGGGGTTTATTTTCTTTTCCTGTAGTTTTCTTATATACACATGGAACAAACTCATCAAATCTAACATGAATAGATTCTTCAACTATTTTTGTTCGTTTATTAAAAACTCTATAAGCTTTACTGGTTGAAGAATACCCAATAAAAATTCCATCATCACACTTTTCATCAAATTTTCCTAAGGAATCTTTAGAATTTAAAATAAAACATTTACAACCGAAAACTTTAAAATAAGAAACATTTGGTTTTTGATTAAAAATTAATTCATACGGAGTTAATTTTAAAATAGGGCGAAGCATTATTCTATTAATTACATAACATGCAGTACTCACCGCTTCAGCCCAAAAAGATTTTGGTAGTGTAAATTCAGATAATATTGTACGGGCTAGCTCTTGAAGAGTCCTATTTTTCCTCTCCACTACACCATTTTGCTGTCGTGTGCGTGGAGTGGAAAATTCATGTTTAATTCCTAACTCCGTACAAAAAGAAATAAATTTTTCATTTTCAAATTCCCTTCCATGATCCGAACGTATGCGTGTAATTTTTAACTCAAATTCATTTTGAATACGCAAACATAATTTAGAAAATTCGGAATACGCATCAGATTTCGAGGTTAGAAATAAAGTCCAACAAAAACGTGAATAATCATCAACCAATACAAATGTATATTTTCTACCACCTAAGCTAGAAACATTAATTGGCCCAAATAGATCCATATGAATTAATTGGAGAGGCCTAGTTGTAGAAATAATATTTTTACTCTTGAAAGATGATTTTGAAAATTTTCTTTTTTGACAAGGCTCACATAAAGAAGATAAATTTCCATTTAGCAATGGTAAACCTTTGATTAATTTATCTTTTGAAAGTTTTTTAATTAACTTGGCACTAGTATGTCCAAGTCCCTATGCCATAATTCTAACTCATCATTTTTTGACAAAAAACATTTTAAGGTAGAATTTGAAAAATCATGAAATTTAATCATATATACATTATGACATCTGGGTGCGATAAAAATAATTTCATTTGTTTTGGAATCAATAATTTTGCATAAGTTTGTGAAAAATTCAAACAAAACATTTAAACCCTTATCACATAATTGGCTAATAGAAATCAAATTATGTTTTAAACCTTCTACGAACAAAACATTTGAAATTGAAAAACTTTTGTTACCCACAACACCGATGCTGATGATTTTTCCTTTTCCATTATCTCCAAATGTTACAACTCCTCCTTTCTTTATCTCCAGGCTAAAGAACTTCTCTTTATTGCCTGTAATATGCTTTGAACAACCCGAGTCCAAGTACCACACGTCTTCTTTGTCCTTCGCCTGCCAACACACCTAGAAAGAGGATATGAGTAAAGATCTGGCTACCCAAGTGGTTCCACCCATAGTGTAGGTAGAAGCCTTAGGCATCCAGATTTGCTTAATTTTACTTTTTCCTTTCTTCCAGCACGAGTCTGTGGTGTGACCAAATCTATTGCATTTGTCACATGTAATGTAATGAGAAGAATATAACTTCTCTGGACTTTTACTGTAAGAATACGTAGCATCATTTAATTTATTATTATCAGAAATTTTAAAATTCGCTTTTCTGGACTTTTCGCTATCGCCGACGGTAGTGGTTATCGCCGAGCGATAGTTTCCAGTCGTGTATCCGAGTCCAAATCTTCCAGATCCGTGACATTGGTAACCTAAGATCATATCCAGTGATCTTTGGCCCAATCCAAACTTTTTCATGGCTAGTGTTAAGTCATGAATCTGGTTCCTCATTTCAGTATTCTCGGATACTAGATTTACACATCTGCGTTCAAAAGCTTTCTTTCCTTCATGGACTTTGGAAATAGAAGATTTCAGATCTCTCTCTAAAATCTCATTCTTTTTAGTGAGAATTTTTATTTTAGAATGAGCTTTTGAGAGAGACTCTTCAAGTTCTTTTATTCTTCCCAACAAGTGATCACACTCTTGGCAAGACACTTTTTCTTTTCCAAAAGTATTAATTTCATTTAACAACATTTTATTTTCAGTTTTAAGAAACTCATTATCTTTTAAACTTTTTTCAAAATATTTGCAAGTCTTTAAAAATTCAGAAAATAATTCATCATAAGTTGGAGGAGTTATCTCAGTGTCATTTTGGACACTGCACTCGTCATCAGATATGACGCTTTTTCCCATTAGGCACATATTGGCCTCCTCCTCCTCGCTTGAGCTTGAACTGCTTGCATCCTCAGAAGTAGTATCATCCCATGTTTCAGCTTTCAGGACCTTCTTCTTCCCTTTGTGCTTCCTTTCTTTAAGTTCTTTCAAGTACTTTGGACACTTGCTTCGAATGTGTCCTAACTTTCTGCAGTGATAGCACTCCGATGGGGGTCTCTCTTCCTCCTCATCGTCATCCTTTTGTTTTTTTCTTTCTAAACGTCTCCTTCTTAAAATATTTTTTAAAAGTATTTCTTCTCTCCGGATTTCTCATAAATTTTTTAACAAAAAGACTTTCCTCATCTTCTTCTTCATCCTCAGAATTACTATCTTCCTCTTTCTTAGATCTTAGAGCCAACCCCTTCTTCTTTGGCTCCATATACTCTTGTTGTTGAATTTTTAATTCAACTTCATGAGTTTTTAAGTTCCCAATCAGGCTTTCAATATTAAGAGACTTAAGATCATGAGATTCAAAAATTGTTGAAGCCAAAATTGACCCCAACGAATGTTCACGAACCAAAGTGTAGCCAACGCCTACTTCTCCCAAATCTCGACCCCTGACTGGCTGCTAAGGTTCTAAGACTGACCCAAAGCCTCAGCTGGGAGGTCCCACCTCACACCCGGAAGATCTCTGAGAGCTTCCCCTCCAAAGCCAAATGTCGGGCTGGGAGCTCTTCAGAAAGCACTAGAGTTGGAGAATAATGAAAAAGCCTTGCTTTCCAAAGAGCCCCTATGGGTCTTTTTATAGTCTTCCCCTGACCTGAAAATACTGAAATACCCCTAGAGGGTCTGCCAATAGCCAGATCCCGCTGTCATCCTGGGGGCATACAGGTAATTTTACCCGGGGATAATAATATTAAAATAATCTTTTCCTGGGGGCTGGGCCCCACCACCTGGACCTGCTTGGCGAGAACCCCGGGCGAGAAGGCTCTCGCTGAGCCTTGGCTAGGCTCACCTTGGCTAGATCTCCCGCCCAGAGGGTTCTCGCTCTCGGTGGTTGACGTCACTGCCGTTGGACGTGGCGCTGAGTGGGTGAAGATCACTCTACGCCTTCCCTGCTAATCACGGCGTTGAGTGAATGAAGCTCACTCAACGCCCTTTTCTGCCGGAGGCGGCGTTGAGTGAGTGAAGCTCACTCAACGCCCTTTGCTGCCGAAACACGGGGTTGAGTGAGTGAAGCTCACTCAACGCCCTTTTCTGCGGATGCGGCGTTGAGTGAGAGAAGCTCACTCAGCGCCCTCTCGCCCGACTGCGGCGTTGAGTGAGTGAAGCTCACTCAACGCCCTCTCGCCCGAGTCCCGAAGCCTAAAGCTGACCTGAAGACCCGAGTCCCGGCGTGAGCGATCTCGCCTACTAATGGGCGGGAGCTCCTTAAGGGAGAGAACTCTGCCAGTCTGCCCCAGGGCTAACCCGGGACTAGCCCAACTCTGGCCACTGAAGTCTTGGTCTTCTCGGAGGAAATTCCTCCGGCCGGGACCCAGGTGATGGGTACGCTTTCCGCTACTTCTCGCTAATTCAATCATGCCTTTCCCTTTCTGAACTGCATTCTCGCAGAGCCAGCTTCCGCTCTCCCGGGTTTTGCCACCCGGGAAGATGGAGCGAGAACCGGTGCGGCGCTTTCTTCTACGGCAAATCCCGCCCTGCTGGCGGGAGGGGTGGCCCTCGAGCCCTTCACTACCCCTAAGGATGTCGATCATCCCTCGGGAGAGGACAACCCTCTCCACGCTTCCGGCCTGGTCGGGACCCCTGTGCGTAAACCCTTTCGCCCAGGGCGGGGTAAGCCTCTCCACCTTCTTTATAGCACCGACGGAGGGGTCGGGCCTTCTCATCTGTTGCCAGTCAATGGCTCTCGCCAGGCTACAGGTATGCGAGATACTTTTGTCGACTGATCATTAAGCCTTAATCATGACCTTGAGCGCACTTTTCGCAGGGGACCCCAGCTCTCGGCCGGGAGCTAACGAGGAGGGAGAAGAAGAAGAAGAAGAAGAAGAAGAAGACGAAGAAGAGGAGGAAGATGATTCCCTTCCTCCTTCGTCTGGCGAGATAGAGGAAACCTTGAACGGCGCCGGGAATGCGAAGGAGCGGAGGAAGAAGATCTCGGCCATTTTGGCCAAGCTCATCCGGCGAGACCGCGCCCATGCTGCCGCGGCAAGAGCGTTCCGCGAGTCTGTGGAACAAAGGCTGGAGGCCCTGAAACGGGATTTCTTCTTGGGCGAGGCTGATCGGCCGGGAGGACCTTCCGCCCAGTCTTCGCCAGGGAGATGCATCGCGCAGATCCGGGATCACGCTAGGCGGATCAACCTGGGGTGCACCACGCTGTCCTCTTACTTCAACCCGCTGGCCCCTCCGCGAACCAGGCGGCGAGAACGAGGGCGATGGCGCTGGGAGCCGTATTAGTTCTTCTAGGTCTCGCCCCTCCTTCCTCTTTAGCCTTCCCTTCCTCCGTATACCCTTAACGAATGTAATAACTGCTATTGTTAACTTTGTCCAGCTCTCGGCCGCGAGAGCACGCTATTACTTATTTCTCCCCTCTTTACGCTGTGAATTTTAAGAACCTGCTAGAATTAGGTCGCTTGCGCCAAAGCTAAGAAGCTTGCACCAAAACCAAGAGGCTCGCGCCTATGAGAGACGATCGTCGACTGCTGTCATTCTGAGGGGGAAAACCGAAGCGTCGCCGGTTCAGATCGTGACAGCTGCGCTCCGCCGTCATTTTCTCTCTCTATCGGACGGAGCCGCCATGATCATGGTTCCCTATAAATAGGGATGCCTACCAACCGCATTTATTTCTCCGATCCGGAATCTCAACCCCCCTTTTCTTGCTCTCGCGTTCTTGCTTCCGCTTTCACCCTTCTTCAGCACTCGCTCTCACTTGCAAACCCACCATGCCTGGCGAGAACGAGGGTCGCGCCCACTGCGTGGAAGCCTTCCGAAAACACCTCTTCCCTTCCTGCACGCTCACCTTAGATGAATATAACCTGATCGTCAGCCGCTACGTTCCCGCTGGCTTCTCGGCGCGGAACCCGGGTAATCACGATAAGGTGAATACTCCGGAGGCGGGAGAGCTCGCCATCCCCCTCGAGCATTTCGAGGTGGGCTTCCGCCTTCCCCTTTGGTCGGAGGTTCGGCTTGCTCTCCGCTACTATGGGGTGGTTCCCGCCCAACTGAACCCGAACTCAGTCGCGATCCTTATAGCATTCATATGCTACATGCGATCCGAGAGGATCGAGTTCAGTTTACCGATCTTCCGCAAGCTGTTCACCTTCCGCGCGAAAGGAGGGGTGGTCTTCTTCTCCGGGCAGCTGCTCAAGACCACCGGTCTCGCCAACAAACACCATCACTGGGGCGAGAAGTTCGTCTATGTCAGCGGGGACTTCGGCAACGTCCCGCTTCAGCCTGTACAATACGAGGATGCCGCCTACAAGCCGCCTACCCTGGGATCGCGCGAGAGCGCAATCCTTGAATTCTTTGGGACCAAGGAGTTTGACGTTCTCTTCCTCAGGCGAGACGTCGACACCCTTCCACCCGTCCACTCGGGCGAAGGTATGGTCTCGCCCCAGATTCAATCCCTTGTCAAGGATCTTCTTGTGCTGAAGTATTTTAACTTTGCAAGAGAGCGGGAGGTCCCCCTGCGCCAACCCTTTGCTGAAGCCTGAGGTGCCGAGGGTCTGGCCGCGAGAGGTCCTCTCGCTCTCGCGGAGGCTAGCGCTGCCGCCTGCCGAGATGAGCCTGCTCTAACCTTGTCGACCGGAGCAAAGAAGCGGAAGGGCCCCGCTCCCGCCCCGCGACCGCTGAAGAGGTCGAAGCCATCCGCTGTGGATAAGGGTAGGGGCTTGGCCGTCTTGCCTGCCCGGCCTCCCGCCCCGGGCGAGTCCTTCGAAGGACTGCTCCGGATGGCCAGCGAGATGGGAACTGCCGCCAGGAGGCGCACCGAGGCCGGCGAGAACCCACCGGCCGCTGACGCGGCGGAAGGAGAGGGAGCGGTCGTCGAGACCTCCGCCCGGACCCCGCCCAAGGAAGTGCCGAAAGGGCACAGAAATTACGGTTTTGGCGTGAAGCACCTCGACGCCGAGGGGAAGCCCCTGCTCCAATGGGATCCCGAAGCCAACCTGGTCAAGGTTTCAACGCTCCTTCCCAGTTGGGTGGAGCGGGAGGAGGTTACTGGCGAAGCCTTCGCGCTTGGCTATGGCCTCTACAGCCGAGAGGACGCCAGCATCTTCGACCAGATGCCCACCCGACTCCTGGCTTTCGATTCTATCCGGGCCCTACTGCGCGGGTTCGAGCTTGCGCATATGTGCGCGCGTCGAAGCATCAGCATCGACAAGAACTTCGCCGACATGTACAAGGCGAGGGAAGAGGCGGTGGCCCGAGCACGCGCATCGGAGGCAGAGCTTGCGAATGCTCACCAGGAGTTGGCGAAAGCCCTAGAGGCGTTGTCTCTGCGTCCCGCCGTCGAGGTAAGCGAGATCTTCTCGGCCCCCCGCTCTCGCTTCTCGAATTCTCGTTTGAGCGATATTCACTGAGCTGATCTCTTCTTCACAGGATTCCGCCCAAGCCGCGGCGCTTCGCGCGGAGTTGGCTGATGCTCGATACGCGAACGTCCTGCTAAGGGACCAACTCCAGCGTGCAGAAGCGGCGAAAGGCCCACCTTCGACGCTTGACGAAAGACTGAAGAGCCGCCAGTTCTCGGTGTACGACATCGACAAGCTGCTGCAGGCGAATGCTCAGGCCACCGTCAAGTTGACCATCGAGACGTTGCGAGACGCGAAGCTGCTTCGGGAGGATGGCGCAACCATCAACGCTCGCCAACTCCTCCCCTGGCTGTTCGACCCAGTGCCGAAGCCCCCGGGCGCGCCGGACTCTCCTCCCTCAGAGGTCCCGAAGTCTTCCACCGAGGCCGGCGAGACGTCTGAAGTGAGCTCTGGCGAGGATTCTGGCGAGAGCACCAGCGGGGATTACAGCGCATCCCCGTGAAGCGCCTTCTTATTTTTGATATTCTTTTGTAACGAGCGAGAAGCTCTAAACCCTTGTAATCGTTGAGTATAATGCAATGTTTTATTTTTATTTTTATTGCCGGTGTGTGTTCGAAGGAATAGATTAGTCAGCCGAGTGGCTTCCGCGCGGGCTTCCGCCGAGACCCTTAGTCTCTTTAAGTTAACCTTCCTTGGGGATCGGCCGGGCGGGAGCCTTGCGCTATCGATTGAGTTATCTTTCCTAGGTCGGCCAGGGAGCCTTCCTTTGCGAGAACCCCCTAGCCGAGACCTTCGAGTCGAGGCTTCTTTCAACCGAGACCCTTTTGGGCCGAGACCCTTTTGGGCCGGGACCTTTGGGGCCTTGCCTCCGGTCCGGGCCCGAGTCCTGCCCGTATATCTTTCAACCAACTAGATGAGGCTAACCTGACCTCTCCCCCACAGGCGAGCCTTTGGACCTGCCAGCTAGATGGGAGCCTGCGCAGCGGGTCTACCTGGGGCCGAGCCGAGCTCGGGGTGTCGTAGAAGTGGCTAAGAACAAAGTATCGCAAGAGCCAACCTTTCCCCCACAGGCGAGCCTTCGGACCTGCCAGCTTGATGAGAGCCTGCACGGCGGGTCTACCTGGGGCCGAGCCGAGCTCGGGGTGTCGTAGAAGTGGCTAAGAACAAAGTATCGCAAGAGCCAACCTTTCCCCCACAGGCGAGCCTTCGGACCTGCCAGCGTGATGAGAGCCTGCGCAGCGGGTCTACCTGGGGCCGAGCCGAGCTCGGGGTGTCGTAGAAGTGGCTAAGAACAAAGTATCGCAAGAGCCAACCTTTCCCCCACAGGCGAGCCTTCGGACCTGCTAGCTTGATGAGAGCCTGCGCAGCGGGTCTACCTGGGGCCGAGCCGAGCTTGGGGTATCGTAGAAGTGGCTAAGAACAAAGTATCGCAAGAGCCAACCTTTCCCCCACAGGCGAGCCTTCGGACCTGCCAGCGTGATGAGAGCCTGCGCAGCGGGTCTACCTGGGGCCGAGCCGAGCTCGGGGTGTCGTAGAAGTGGCTAAGAACAAAGTATCGCAAGAGCCAACCTTTCCCCCACAGGCGAGCCTTCGGACCTGCCAGCGTGATGAGAGCCTGCGCAGCGAGTCTACCTAGGGCCGAGCCGAGCTCGGGGTGTCGTAGAAGTGGCTAAGAACAAGGTATCGCAAGAGCCAACCTTTCCCCCACAGGCGAGCCTTCGGACCTGCCAGCTTGATGAGAGCCTGCGTAGCGGGTCTACCCGGGGCCGAGCCAAGCTCGGGGTATTGATGAAGATTTTCAAACCTCTCCCCCACAGGCGAGCCTTCGGACCTGCCAGCTAGATGAGAGCCTGCGTAGCGGGTCTACCTGGGGCCGAGCCGAGCTCGGGGTGTTGATGAAGACCTCCAAACCTCTCCCCCACAGGCGAGCCTTCGGACCTGCCAGCTAGATGGGAGCCTGCGCAGCGGGTCTACCTGGGGCCGAGCCGAGCTCGGGGTGTTGATGAAGATTTCCAAACCTCTCCCCCACAGGCGAGCCTTCGGACCTGCCAGCTAGATGGGAGCCTGTGCAGCGGGTCTACCTGGGGCCGAGCCGAGCTCGGGGTGTTGATGAAGACTTCCAAACCTCTCCCCCACAGGCGAGCCTTCGGACCTGCCAGCTAGATGGGAGCCTACGCAGCGGGTCTACCTGAGGCCGAGCCGAGCTCGGGGTTTTGATGAAGATTTCCAAACCTCTCCCCCACAGGCGAGCCTTCGGACCTGCCAGCTAGATGGGAGCCTGCGCAGCGGGTCTACCTAGGGCCGAGCCGAGCTCGGGGTGTTGATGAAGACTTCCAAACCTCTCCCCCACAGGCGAGCCTTCGGACCTGCCAGCTAGATGGGAGCCTGCGCAGCGGGTCTACCTGGGGCCGAGCCGAGCTCGGGGTGTTGATGAAGATTTCCAAACCTCTCCCCCACAGGCGAGCCTTCGGACCTACCAGCTAGATGGGAGCCTGCGCAGTGGGTCTACCTGGGGCCGAGCTGAGCTCGGGGTGTTGATGAAGATTTCCAAACCTCTCCCCCACAGGCGAGCCTTCGGACCTGCCAGCTAGATGAGAGCCTGCGCAGCGGGTCTACCTGGGGCCGAGCCGAGCTCGGGGTGTTGATGAAGACCTCCAAACCTCTCCCCCACAGGCGAGCCTTCGGACCTGCCAGCTAGATGGGAGCCTGCGCAGCGGGTCTACCTGGGGCCGAGCCGAGCTCGGGGTGTTGATGAAGATTTCCAAACCTCTCCCCCACAGGCGAGCCTTCGGACCTGCCAGCTAGATGGGAGCCTGCGCAGCGGGTCTACCTAGGGCCGAGCCGAGCTCGGGGTGTTGATGAAGACTTCCAAACCTCTCCCCCACAGGCGAGCCTTCGGACCTGCCAGCTAGATGGGAGCCTGCGCAGCGGGTCTACCTGGGGCCGAGCCGAGCTCGGGGTGTTGATGAAGATTTCCAAACCTCTCCCCCACAGGCGAGCCTTCGGACCTGCCAGCTAGATGGGAGCCTGCGCAGCGGGTCTACCTGGGGCCGAGCCGAGCTCGGGGTGTTGATGAAGACTTCCAAACCTCTCCCCCACAGGCGAGCCTTCGGACCTGCCAGCTAGATGGGAGCCTGCGCAGCGGGTCTACCTGGGGCCGAGCCGAGCTCGGGGTGTTGATGAAGATTTCCAAACCTCTCCCCCACAGGCGAGCCTTCGGACCCGCCAGCTAGATGGGAGCCTGCGCAGCGGGTCTACCTGGGGCCGAGCCGAGCTCGGGGTGTTGATGAAGATTTCCAAACCTCTCCCCCACAGGCGAGCCTTCGGACCTGCCAGCTAGATGGGAGCCTGCGCAGCGGGTCTACCTGGGGCTGAGCCGAGCTCGGGGTGTTGATGAAGATTTCCAAACCTCTCCCCCACAGGCGAGCCTTCAGACCTGCCAGCTAGATGGGAGCCTGCGCAGCGGGTCTACCTGGGGCCGAGCCGAGCTCGGGGTGTTGATGAAGATTCCGTCAACCGGACCTATTCTATCATGAAGATGAGAAGACATAGCCGGTTAAAACAAAATGCATTGCGATTGCATACTTAGAGAATCAATATTCTGAAATGAACTTATTGAAATGGCAATAGTTATTTACAACGTTACAATCCTTCCTTCCCCTCATGGGTAGAAGCGCTTTAGGTCATCACCGCTCCAAGTATGGCTCAAGGTCTTTCCTTCCACATCCTGGAGGTAGTAACCTCCATTAACCAGAGCCTTCTCTATTATGTATGGCCCTTCCCAGCTAGGGTTGAGCTTGCCAACAGGGGCCGATCTCCCGGCCGCGTCGACCTTCTTCAGTACAAGGTCCCCTTCGACGAATTGCTTGACCCGAATATGCTTATCGAAGTACTTGGCCATCCGCCGCTTTATCTCTTCTTTCCTGATGGCAGCGACGCCCCGTAGCTCTTCCGCCATGTCCAGCGAGAAGCGCAACCCTTCCTCGTTCTCCAGCCTCCAAGCTTCGCTTCCTTCACCTGCGGCCGCGACCCGCGGAGACCGAACCTCGAACTCCACCGGGAGGACTGCCTCGCACCCATGAGAGAGCTTGAAGGGGGTCTCCCCTGTGGTCGTGTTCGGAGTTGTTCGCAGGTCCCACAGGACGGAAGGGAGTTGCTCCACCCAGTTACCTTTCAGGTTCTCCACCTTATTTTTGAGCAAGTTGACAATAATCTTGTTTGCCGCTTTTACCTGGTCATTGCTCCGAGGATGATGGACAGAGGCGAACCTGAGGTCAATCCCCGATTGGGTGCAGAAGCTGATGAATTCTTCGCTGGCGAACTGGGGACCGTTGTCCGTCACTATTGCTTGGGATAGCCCATGCCTACATATGATTTCCCCCCAAACGAAGTTCCTGACGACCTGAGAGGTAACCTTCGCTAGAGCTTTGACTTCCAGCCACTTCGAGAAGTAATCAATCATGACGAGGAGGAACCTCCTTTGCCCGCTAGCTGGAGGAAAGGGCCCGACTAGATCCATCCCCCAAATGGCGAAAGGCCATGACGCCGTGATACTTCGAAGCCTTTGGGCGGGCGAGAGCTGGAGGGGAGCATGTACCTGACACTTCAGACATCTCTTTGCAAACTCAGCTGTATCCTTCCTCAAGGTCTGCCAAAAATATCCTTGCCTTATCACCCTTGCCTCCAATGTCCTTCCCCCTGAGTGACTGCCACACTCTCCAGAATGCACCTCTTCCAGGATCTTAGGGACTTCCTCCTCAGCTACACATCTCGCGAGGAGCCCTGACAACATCTTCCGATGCAATCTCCCCTCCAGCATCAGATAGTGAGCCGCCTTGTGCCTGAAGCTTTTTGCATTTTTGACTTCCTCTGACAGCTCTCCTGTGGTTAAGAAGGTCACCAACGGATCTATCCATGAGGGCCGCCGACATACCTCCATCAACTCCCCCTCTTCGATGGCTGGCCGAAATAGTTCGGTTAGGGTACCCCCACCCCGAGGCCCGAACTTTGCTAATCGGTCAGCTGCCATGCTTTCCTCCCTGGGAACATGTTGAATAGAAAAGGAACGGAAACCTCCGATGATGGTCCTTACCTTGGATAAGTATCTCGCGAGGGTGGGCTCCCGAGCCTCAAACTCCCCACGGATTTGTGACGCAACTACTATCGAGTCGGTGAAGGCCTCTACATCCCGAATTTCCAGCTCCTTGGCCAACCGAAGGCCGGCTATCACGGCCTCATACTCCGCTTGATTGTTGGTCACAGGGAAGTGGAAGGCCACTGCCTGTTCTATGGTAACCCCTTGAGGGCTTACCAACACCACACCTCCTCCCAGGGAGTGCCTTCCTGAAGCCCCGTCGACGATCATTCTCCACGCTTCCTGCGACCTCGGCTCTTCTTCCTCGGCCTCGGTGACATAATCCGCCAAAAAGTCTGCCACGACCTGGGCTTTGATGGAGAGCCTTGGGACAAAGGAAATGTCGAACTCGCTAAGCTCGATGGACCACTTTGCCAACCTTCCCGAATGCTCCACCCCCTCGAAGACCTTGCGAAGAGGATGATCGATCACAACCTTAATCGAATGTGCTTGGAAATACGGACGGAGCTTTCTTGCCGAAACGACCAAGGCATAAGCCAGCTTCTCCAGGATGGGGTAGCGGAGCTCCGCCTTTTTCAAGATTCGGCTCACATAGTAGACGGGTAGCTGCTTCTTCCCTTCTTCTCTAACCAAGACTGAGCTTACAGCTTCTTCCCCCACCCGAGATATAAGGCCAGGTCTTCTCCCTCCTTGGGGCTTTGGAGTAGCGGAGCCCGGGAGAGTTGCCTCTTCAGTCCTTGGAAAGCCTCTTCGCATTCAATCGTCCATTCAAACACTTGATTACCACGAAGTACCTTGAAAAAGGAGGAGCACTTGTCCCCGGACCGAGAGAGGAACCTGCTCAGTCCGGCCAACTTTCCGGTTAAGCACTGGACCTCCTTGGCATTGCGAGGTGATTCCAAGTCCAAGATGGCCTTTACCTTGTCTGGGTTAGGTTCTACCCCTGCCGGGTCAGGAGGTGTCCAAGGAATTTCCCGCGACTAGCCCCGAAGACACACTTCAAGGGATTCAACCTCATCTTGAATCTCCGCAGGGTGGCAAACGTCTCTTCCAAGTCCCGTAGGTGGGACTCCAGGCATTTGCTTTTTACCATCAGATCGTCGACGTAGACCTCTAGATTCTTCCCTCTTTGATCCTGGAAGACCCGATCCATCATGCGTTGGTACGTTGCCCCTGCGTTCTTCAACCCGAAGGGCATCATCTTGTAGCTGAAGCATCCCTCTCTTGTGATGAAGGAAACATCCTTGACATCGGGAGGGTGCATCCGAATCTGATGGTAACCTGAAAAAGCATCTAAAAAACTCATGAGAGAAAAACCGACGGCTGAGTCAACCAGCGCGTCGATCCGAGGCAGGGGGTAGCAATCCTTAGGACATGATTTATTTAACAAGGAAAAGTCAATACACATGCGCCATTTTCCTCCCCCCTTTTTCACCATTACCACATTGGAGATCCAGCCTGGATACTGGATCTCCGAGATGAAGCCCGCCTCCAAGATCTTCTTGACCTCTTCTCGGATCGGCTCCTCCAGCTTGGTGGCAATGGCCCTCATCTTCTGGCGTATGGGGCGAGTCCTGGGGTCCAGGTTTAGGCGATGGCAAGCCACGTCTGCGTCGATGCCCGGCATGTCTGCCGCGCTCCAAGCGAAGATGTCGACGTTGCTTTGGATGCAGGCTCGCATCCGCTCCTGATCCTCGAGGCTCAAGCCTCCGCTGACCCGCACCTTTTGTACCTGCCCCGCCCTGGTGTGCACCTCCATCTCTATCCCCTCTTCGGCCGGCTCCAATCCCGTCCGTTCCCAACCTGCCCTTGCCTCCTCTGGCTCAAGCTCTTCTCCTCCAAGCTCATCAACCTCCATCGCCTCCTCCAAGCTCTCACCTTGCCTCTGCTCTCCTTCTTCTGCCGCCCCTCTTGTTTCTTCCAGGCCAATTTACTCTACCTCCATCTCCTCTGCCTCCAACTCCTCCGCTTCCTGCGGGCTCACCTCCTGCACCTCTTCCGCTTGCTTTTCGACAACCTCCTTCGCCTCCTCCAGGCTTGTCTCCCCTTCCCCAACACCTCCTTCCTGCTCAGCCATCTCCTTCTCCAGCTCTTCCGCTTCCACCATCCACGACACGGTGTTGACCGCCGTCACGTAGCACTGCCTTGCCACCTTTGGATCCCCCCTGATCCTAACCTGCACCCCTCCATTGTTGAACTTGAGGCATTGATGGAATGAGGAGGGTACGCAGCGAAAGGCGCTGATGAGGGGACGTCCAAAGATGGCATTGTAACTACTTGGGGCGTCCACGATCACGAACATGCAGTTCCGTGAGACGCCCCCAAGCCTTACATGCAGGCCTACTCCCCCTTCTACTTCCTTTCTCTCCCCAGAGAAGCCGAAAAGCGGTCCATCGGAAGCTAGGACCCTTTTCCCTTCCACCCCCATCTCGCCAAAGGCCTTCTTGAAAATCACGTTCACCGAGCTCCCGTTGTCCACCAGTATCCGGGAGACGGTGAAGTTCTCCACTGCCGTCTGGATCACTAACGCGTCGCAGAACGGATCCTCATAGTCTGGCATATCTGCGGATGAGAAGATGATCTTTTCTTCTGGGGGGGGCTAAGGAGGTTGAGGTGACCCCTCTGCGGAACATGGTTTGCAGGCTTCCCTTGCGGGTTGCCTCGATCCCTACTCCCCCATGGATCACTCCGATCCCCCCTCGGGTCCCCACGTCGACCCTGTCCTCACATCTGTCCTCAACCTCTTCTCGCTGCACCTCCACGATCCTTGCGGGCAGATCTTGCCTCCCCGCACCTCTGGCCTCCCTCATCTCTAGAAACTCCGGACAGGTGGCCGTTGCGTGGCCCTCCTTCTGATGGAAGTCACAATAGGGCAACGCCACCCTGCCCCCTCTTCCTACTCCTCCTCCCCTTCTCCCGGCTCCCCGAATTCCTCTTCCTCTTCCTCTTCCCACCTCCATGGCTTCTTGTGGTGGTGGGAAGTGACCCCTCGGTCCCTGCCTCCATCCTCCTTGCTCCAACATTCTCGGTTCCCGGTAAATGTCTCTTCCTTGAGGACCTCCTTGGCCCTGGGGGCGACCTTCCTGAGGCCTCCAACCCAATCGGTTGTTTGGCTCCCTGGCCCCCCCCCATGCTGCTGCCCCTGCCCTCGGGGTTCTTCTCTTCTCCTATCCTCTCTTTGCTCCCTCTGCTCTCTCAACTCCCTCTGCCTTCTTGTCGCCGGCTCCTTCGCATCGTCCTCGGCCAACCTGGCCAACTTTCTTGCAAACGCCGGGTTTGCCCTCTCAAAGTCTATCTCCTTAGCCGCCCTCTCCATGAGCTCCTCAAAAGAGAGGGGGGGGGGGCACTCTCTTCAACTCCATGCTGAAAAACCCTGGCCTCAGCCCCAGGGTGAAGGCAAGCATCAGCGCATACCCCGGGACCTCCTGGATCAGGAGAACCTCCTCTTGGAACCGGTCGACATAGTGACCCAACGTCTCCTCCGGCCCTTGCCTCACTGCAAACAGGCATTCAGCCTCCTTCTTCCGCTTCTTTGAAGTCGAGAACCTCAACAAGAAACCTCTGCGCAGATCTTCAAAACTGTAGATGGAGCTTGCCGGCAATTGGTGGAACCAATCCCTGGCCTTTTCCTTCAAGGTGATGGCAAAAAGCCTACACTTAAAAGCATCAGACATTTGCCTGATCGACACAACGTATTTGAACCACTGCACATGCTGAACCCGGTCATCCTTCCCGGTGTAGTAGGTCATGTCTGGCTCCCGGAATCCCTCTGGCACTGGAGCGGAGACGATGAGCTCGCTAAATGGGGTCTCGCCTCCCGCCTGGCGAGAAGGCACGTCTCGCGACCTCGGCTGGCTGGACCGATCCGCGAGACCATGCCCGGGGAAGAGTTCCAGCACTGTCGCCTCCTTCTCGCCTAGATCTGCCGGAAGCTCCTTCTCGGGACGCTGGCCTGGGAAAAGCTCCCGTGTGGCTACGTCCCTCTCGCCTGTCTCCACCGGGACTTCCTTCCCGGGGCGTTGCCCTGGGGCGTTCTTGCCTAACAGCGGAACCGCCTCCACTGGAACCTGCGGCGTCTCCCACTCGTTCCTTGCCGAGAAGGCCAAGCTGATCGTCTGCATGACCTCTCGCCTGAAGTCTTCAAACATCTTCCTCGTCGCCTCGTCCACCCGGGTGGGGGATCCTCCTGCGCCAGATCCTTCACCTTCACCTCCTGCCATGGGACTTAACTCAAGATTTTCTTGCGCCGACTACTTCCACGCTCACCGCACCAGAACTGTTGAAGCCAAAATTGACCCCAACGAATGTTCACGAACCAAAGTGTAGCCAACGCCTACTTCTCCCAAATCTCGACCCCTGACTGGCTGCTAAGGTTCTAAGACTGACCCAAAGCCTCAACTGGGAGGTCCCACCTCACACCCGGAAGATCTCTGAGAGCTTCCCCTCCAAAGCCAAATGCCGGGCTGGGAGCTCTTCAGAAAGCACTAGAGTTAGAGAATAATGAAAAAGCCTTGCTTTCCAAAGAGCCCCTATGGGTCTTTTTATAGTCTTCCCCTGACCTGAAAATACTGAAATACCCCTAGAGGGTCTGCCAATAGCCAGATCCCGCTGTCATCCTGGGGGCATACAGGTAATTTTACCCGGGGATAATAATATTAAAATAATCTTTTCCTGGGGGCTGGGCCCCACCACCTGGACCTGCTTGGCGAGAACCCCGAGCGAGAAGGCTCTCGCTGAGCCTTAGCTGGGCTCACCTTGGCGAGATCTCCCGCCCAGAGGGTTCTCGCTCTCGGTGGTTGACGTCACTGCCGTTGGACGTGGCGCTGAGTGGGTGAAGATCACTCTACGCCTTCCCTGCTAATCACGGCGTTGAGTGAATGAAGCTCACTCAACGCCCTTTTCTGCCGGAGGCGGCGTTGAGTGAGTGAAGCTCACTCAACGCCCTTTGCTGCCGAAACACGGCGTTGAGTGAGTGAAGCTCACTCAACGCCCTTTTCTGCCGGATGCGGCGTTGAGTGAGAGAAGCTCACTCAGCACCCTCTCGCCCGACTGCGGCGTTGAGTGAGTGAAGCTCACTCAACGCCCTCTCACCCGAGTCCCGAAGCCTAAAGCTGACCTGAAGACCCGAGTCCCGGCGCGAGCGATCTCGCCTACTAATGGGCGGGAGCTCCTTAAGGGCGAGAACTCTGCCAGTCTGCCCCAGGGCTAACCCGGGACTAGCCCAACTCTGGCCACTGAAGTCTTGGTCTTCTGGGTCCTACCCAGCGAATATGGGGTTGTACAGAAATAGCCGTCACTTTGGGATTAAATTTAGGGGGAAGAGATCTAAGAAGTTTTCTCACCAAATCACCATTCGAGAAATTTTTACCAAGCACTTTTGAGTCATTTACTATCTTGGTGAATCTGGTGTACATTGAATCTATGTCCTCATCCACTTCCATCCTAAACTTTTCAAATTCCGACTCCAGTTGAAACAACTTCGAGTCCTTCACCTGCGAGGTACCTTCATGAGTAACTTCAAATAAATTCCAAATTTCATAAGCATTATTGCAAGCACAAGTTCTATTAAATTCAGTCCTATCTAATGCACAAAATAATGCATTCATGGCTTTAGCATTATTTTTGCACCTTAGCTTATCCTGATCATCCCATTTATCTTTTGGTTTTTCCATTTCTACATCTCCTACTGTATAAGTGGGATGAGCATAATTAGTCTCTACCATATTCCAAACTTCAATGTCAAGAGAAATAAGAAAACATTTCATCCTAGTTTTCCAGTAATTATAATCAGATCCAGTGAATAACAGAGGTCTACTAATTCCTTGCCCCTCAGAGAAAGCATGGTCATGCTGCGCCATAATTCCTGGTGGTGAAACTGTATTAGGAATAACCACCTCTGATACCCCTTGTAGGATCTTGTGGCGCCCTTAGAGGGGGGGGGGGGTGAATAAGGGCTCTTTAAAATTTGCTAAATTAGAAGTAAAGTTTGAGACACACCAATGAAATGAAAATCAAGATTTTATTTCTCCAAAATATATATATGTAAAATGATTCCAATAAAGCTTGAAATCAAGGCTTACAATGATAATAGTTTTTAGCTTTTTCACCGGTCCTTCTCCCAAGGACCGGTAGGCTATAGTCAATATCTCCATAGATATGGCTACTAGCCTCCCCCTAAATCAAACCTATGATCTAGACGCTGCACACAAGGCGGCGATTTACTCCTAAGCCTCACAAGGACCTAGACACCACTCATAAGGCGGTGATTTGCCCCTAAGCCACACACGGGCTTAGACACCACACACAAGGTGGTGATTTTCCCTTCCCAATTACAAAGATAAAAAGTGAATATGAAGTACAATAGTAAAACTTAAAAAATCCCTCAAAATCACGAGCTCTGAAGATGATGATGGACCGATGAGAAGATCTCCAATCTTGAACGCACGGTCGTATCTCCTTCGCTCTTAAGAGTTCAACGGACCAAGGGAGTTCTTCTGGAAACGGAGATGAAGGCTCTGAAAATTCTCTGGGAAAACTAAAGCTCTGCACGATCAATCAATTCCCTGAAATTTTTGGCCGTATATATCCCTTTATGCTATCGCCGGCGATAGAGTTAACGCCCCGCGATAGTGATAACTCTCCGTTGCTTGACACGTGGCACACGTCGCGCGGACTTTCAGATCTGAGTGGGGAACGTGACGATCGTGGGATATCGCTCGGCGATATTGGTATCGCGCCGCGATATCGCTCAACCGTGACTTCGTGTGCGGCATCATGTGGATCAAGGCTGACATCAGAAGTAACTGTCCATGTTATCGCCCGCGATAGCGTTATCGCCAGCGATAGTGTGATTTTCTATTTCTTCAATGCTATGCTCAGCCATTCCTTAGTACTTAAAAAACCTGTTATCCCTGCACATTTAAAACACATACCAAGATCAAATACATCCGGGATTTTGTTATTCTCAAACTAAGAAGTGCGGAACGCATGCTCCAATAGGGCATGGGCGGCCGCCGCCCGCGAGAGGGGCGGTCAGGCATGTACGCCCCCCCCCCCACTTGCGGAGTGTTTCCCACAAGAGTAGCGGTCGGGCACGGGCGGCCGCTGTCGTCGGTGTAAGGCCCCCCAAACCTTTGACCGGGTCGGGCCGGAGGTGATCTTACTACCCAAGATGTCCACCCAGTGCTCCTTAAGGGGTAACAACCCACACTACTAAGCACTAGTTGGCCTCCTTACTCGGCTTGAACCACAACATTCACATCACAGAGTTAGCGGAAGCTTTAACAGGAAGCCACAACAAATATATATAATGACATATATGTGTACATAAAGGCATTAGCCACTGGTTTATACACAATGCTCGAAGGCTACATAGTTTATAGTTAATAACTCCTCTCTCTCCAACTCTGCTAGCTAGCACTCACGCCTCGAAACTCGGGAGATGACAGGGGTGCTTCTGCTCGGGTGGTCCTATCAGCTGACATATCGTCCTGCGGTAGTTGGTCCCTTATGGTGCTTCATCTCTTGTGAATGGTTATTAAAATAATCGTTAATCATAGAGCTAAGTGGAAACAAATCTCTTCCCCGGATCCATATCCTTGGGACGAGCACACACACCCAACAATATAAAATAGTTGAATCACGGGAGGGTTAACATAGCATTTCATGATTAAGCTAGGAGCAACCAAAAAGAGGCGCAACATGGTATAGCTGGACTAGCAATAGCAATATACATCAGTTATAATTTAGGCTCCACTAGCACAACAGCATAACAGGTATTCAAAATATCGCAGGCATTCACATCCACGTACACATCGCAAGTATTCACAACCGCATACACATCGCAAGCATTCACAGCCGCGTACACATCGCAGGCATTCATAGTTGCGTACACATCGCAGGCATTCATAGTTACGTACACATTGCAGGCATTCACTGCCATGCATAACACCCTATGTCGATATAGTATGGACCGCTTATGTTCCAGCAGGGTAGCGAGCCCTGTGGGCCTCACCAATGTGGTCGTTGGTGACAGTGGCCAGTCCTGCCACTTCTGGGGGTATTTGTACTACACAGCCTCAGGCCCCAACGTAAAACCCTACGTACTATTGGATGTGAGTGACATCCAGCGATACAACATTTTGGTCGACCAGCGAAGGAAAACCCAATGGGGAATAAAAACATAATAGTCGGTCACCCGTGGTACCCATCTCCCTGCCGCCTTGAGTCATCGACCTTCCCGCACCGGTACGAACGGTCTGCGGAAGGGACTGACCTGCCACAATTCACCGCAAGCAATTTACAAGCAATCAAACAGTAAATTTTGCTAGCATGCACTGGGTCTGTAGCGGCCTGCCCTACTATGCTTCAATCTTCGGGCAGTAACGCTCAGCTCAACTTTCGACAAGGAGCATGAGAGAACTTTATTTGGGGCTAAATCTGGAGGAACACCTCAACTCCGGTTATCCCCAACTAAGGCTCGACCTTAATAGATGGTTGTTTGTTAGAGCAGGACCCGTGCTTATAATAGTAAATTGCAATAATGAAAATGCGGTAATTAAAGCTGTTGATAATATAAGCTGCATAATTAGAGTGCTGCAATGAAATGTGATAGTACAAAACTGGAGTAGTACCGAAATGAAAGTACTGAATTGAACTAGACCAGTACGGAACTGGAGTAGAACTGAATTGAACTTGACTAGTACGGGACTGGAGTAGAACTAAATTGAAAGTACTGAAGTGAACTTGACTAGTACAGGACTGGAGTAGAACTGAATTGAAAGTACTGAACTGAACTTGATCAGTACGGGACTGGAGTAGAACTGAATTGAAAGTACTGAATTGAACTTGACCAGTACGGGACTAGAGTAGAACTGAATTAAAAGTACTGAATTAAACTTCACTAGTACGAGACTGGAGTAGAACTGAATTGAAAGTACTTAATTGAACTTAACCAGTACGGGACTGGAGTAGAACTGAATTGAAAGTACTGAATTAAAATAAATAAAGGAACTGGACCAATGCAAGACTGGATTAATCATAAAGAAAATGGTTAGTAGTTCAATCATTCCATTCAGAAGGCTTCAGTTCCATCTTCATTCTCAGGAGGCATGTTCAGTTCCATCTCCGCTCTCAGGAGGTATGTTCAGTTCCATCTCTGTTCTCATGAAGTTTAGTTCAGTTCCATCTCCGTTCTCAGGAGGATTAGTTCTGTTCCATCTCTTTTCTCAGGAGGTTTAGTTTATTTTCATCTCTATTCTCAGGAGATTTAGTTTAGTTCCATCTCCATTCTCAAGAGGTTTCTTTGAGTTTCACTCATTCTTAAGATTCGATAACAATTCAGTTGTGCTCTTTTTAATCACGACTGTTGGGTCTATTGCCCACAATATTTCGTAGACTGGATTTGAAGAGACATCACCATCAACATTAAGAGCATAGTTGTATTTGATGTTGTTTAAGCTCATCATGTGCAGGATGTTCCATGGAACAAAGATCAGACAAGTTGTCTAAGTGATTGTATAGGTGGACACAAAGTAGGCTGCTTGATAACATAAATTTTATTAAGTCCACAGGTGTTGAGTGGAGCAAGCTCACTCAACACCAGAGGTAAGGCATCAATACTGGTTAGGCATGTCGTGGAAAGACATAAAACTGTCCAAGTTCACAGGCATTGAGTGAGGTCAAGTCACTCAACGCCAAATGGTTAAAAGCATTGAGATAGGCTGAGACAGTCAAAGCCTAAGAAATAGCAAGCTGAGAAAGTGGCTAAGTTCACAGGCATTGAGTATAGCTTACTCACTCAACGCCATTCAACAAAAAGTATTTAGAAAGGCTGAGACAGTCAAAACCTAAGAAATAGCAAGCTGGGAATGTGGCTAATTCCGCAGGCATTGAGTGTAGCTTACTCACTCAACGTCATACAGCTAAAAGCATTGAGACAGACTGAGACAGTCAAATCCTAAGTGAGAGCAGACAGAAATGTGGTTGTCCACAGGCATTGAGTGAAGATCACTCACTCAACGCCATAGCTTCATAATCGTTGAGTATAGCTTAGTCAGTCAAAGCCACAGAAAATCGGTGCAGATTTTTGACAAAGTCCACAGGCATTGAGTGAGGCAAGCTCACTCAACGCCATGTGATATTAAGATTGATTGCGTTCATCGAACAAAGCCATGTGTTCATCGAACTGAGTTCTGAGTTCGTCAAACTCAGCCTTCACAGTTCGTCGAACTGAGCTTTCCCTGTTCGTCCAAGGAAGTGTTCTTCTTGACACAGAAAATTGACTAAGTCTAAATGCGTTGATCGCTTTCGTTGAACTGAGCTCTGAGTTCATCGAACTCAGGTTTCCCCATTCGTCTAAAGGAAGTGTTCTTCTTGACACATAAAAATTGGCTAAATCCAAATGCGTTGATTTCTTTCGTCGAGCTGAGCTCTGTGTTTATCGAACTGAGTTTGACGTTCGTCGAACTCAGCTTTCACCATTCGTCGAACTCAGGTTTCACTCTTTGTCGAACCCAACTTTCACTTTTCGTAGAGCTGAGCTCTGAGTTCGCCGAACTTAGTTCTAAGTTTGTCGAACTGAGGCAAGCTCTCTCAATGCTGTCAATGCCCAGATAGACAGAATTCTGTCTAAGTATTTTGGCGTTGAGTGAATCTCATTCACTCAACGCTTATTCTACTGATGCTTGGTTTTGGCTAAGTCTATAGTTGGTGACATCAACAAGTCAACAGAGTCAACATGATTCAAATTAACAGCGGGAAAGCTACAGTACAAGCCAAAAGGCGTCACTGAGCAACTGTACGATAGTTTTTCGTTAAAGCAAGGTTGCAGCTGGCACTAAACATGTGGGGCTCACTGCTTAAATAGCCGTTGGGACATAATTGATAAAATAAAAGGCTTTTATAAAGGAAGAGAAATTTTTGAGAAGCAGTAGTAGTTTTTCTTCTTCATCACCATTGTTGCTGTGAAGAGAAGAACAGAGAGAGCAAAAGACAGACAGTCTAAAGGCTCAACAAGTTAGTTGTTGACATCAACATCTTCAACAACAAGATAGCTGGTGTCATTTTGCATTCACACCCGCAAGTTCAGGAAGTTCACTTCCTGAGGAAGAAGCCCCTGCTGCAAGTTTCTTCCTAGATTCAGAAAGCCTAATCCTGAAGATATATTCTAGAGCAGAAAAGAAGATAGGACTGTACCTGTGGGTTAGTTTAAGAAGAAGTAGAACAACAGATCTGCAATGAAGAAGTATAATCAATTTCTACAGTAGCTGAAAGCTGAGGAAAGATAGCTGGTGACATCTTCATATACACCAGCAAGCAAGCTCAGAGTGATTCTCTGAGAAAGAGTTAACAGTAAGGGGCGACCCTTGTTGCAGGTGCTTCACAGATCCAACCAATAACTTTTACAGAACATTCTCTTAGTGGGTTGTGAAGAAAAAGTTAGGGCTGGGATTCTCTCAGCTAAGGTAGCAGCTACTAGCTGCAGCAACTTCTCAGTTCCAGTAGGATAAAATCCCTAGTGCTGAGAAGAAGTAGTTAGGGCTAAGTTTGTATTAGTCTAGCAAAGTAGACTCAAGAAATATCTTCCTATAGTCAAAGTTGGGCTGAGTTTATCTCAGTTCAGGTAGATTGACACAGAAAAATTTCTCTTATGTCCAATCATCTCACCAACTCATTTCCACCTGGTAGGATCCTTTTGGATATGAGTGGTAGGAGCAAATTTTCTCTGAGATAGGTGATCGTTTGATCACTAAGCTGTAGGGCTTTTGACCCTGAGGTAGGCGAGTCATTCTCACTAAGTGTAGGGCACTTGTGCCTGAGTTGTAGGATCCATTTAATCTGAGGTAGGGCATTTGTGCCTGAGCTGTAGGAGAGTCATTCTCTCTGAGATAAGATCCCTTGTGGATCTGAAATAGGGTTGTACTCCCAACCTGAGTTGCAGGGCTTAACAGCCTGAGGTAGGTGATCTTTGGATCACTGAGTGGTAGGCCCTTGTGGCTGAGCTGTAGGTCTTGGAGGAGACCGAGTGGTCCTGTGGGATTGAGGTATAGGCTCTTAAGAGCTGAGATTTGAGAAGTGTTTTGTCTAACTGAAAGTTATAAAAGTGAGGGAAAGTGGATGTACCCATAATCTGGGGAACCACTAAATTTCTTGTGTGTGCTTGTTATGTTGTTTTTTATTACAGGTTGCATGTCTTGAAAGAAGAAATAAACCAACTAATAAAGCACCTTGAGAAGGAAATATAAATGATAGTCACTAAGGACTAAGAAACCTATTCACCCCCCCCCCCCTTTAGGTGATTTAGCAATAAAAGAGCCAATAGTTACTTATTCAGTCCGCGCGGCTAGGTTCTTGCTTTGTGTTGTTTCTGCTTTCCTTTAGGTATATTGGCGAATCATGTCTGACCATGTATGCCTCGCTTTGTAAAGATTGTTTAGTACAAGATTCTTGCTCTTCTGGTTTGCATTTGGTTTATTTAAGCTCGGATAGGTTGAGTGTTCCTGCACCTGGTTTTCCGTCTTCCGCTATATCAATTTTTTAATATGGTATCAAAGCAAACAGAGGCTTGAGCAGTGGATCAACCGACAGTTTGCTTCATTACTTCTGTGAGTTTCTTAGGCCATGCGGGCTTTTATAGACGTTTCATTCAAGATTTTTCAAAAATAACAAAGCTGCTTACTCGTCTCTTGGAAAAAGGAATCAAATTTTGTCTTTAGTAGCGAATGCGTGTCTGCATTTAATTTTATAAAACAAAAACTTATCAATTCACCCATTTTAGTGGCACCCGATTGGTACCTTCCGTTCGAGATTATGTGCGACACCAGTGATATTGCCTTAGGTGTCGTTCTTGGCCAACACGTAGACAAACACTTTCATCCAATTTATTACGCTAGTAAGACGCTCACTTCCGCACAGGTAAATTACACAACAACGGAAAAAGAACTCTTAGTCGTCGTTTTCGCATTTGATAAGTTTCACTCGTATATAACGCTATCTAAAGTTATCGTATTTACCGACCACTCCGTCCTTAAATATCTACTTTCTAAAACCGATGCCAAGCCCCACCTTCTTTGATGGGTTCTCCTCCTTCAATAATTTGATTTGGAGATCCGGGATAAGAAGGGTGCGAAAAATTTAGCCGCCGATCACCTCTCCCACTTAGAAAATCCTGGTGCGGAAGCGCTCGTCGAATCTGACATAAATGACAGATTCCCCGAGGAATGCCTCCTAGTCATAAATATAATTTCGTCTTCTCCGCCTTGGTTCGCAAATTTTGCGAACTATTTAGTTGTGCGGGTGCTCCCAAAAGAATTTTCGAGCCAGCAAAAGAATAAATTCTTTTATGACTGAAAAATTTCTTTTTGGAGGACCTTTTTCTTTTTCGTATCTGCGCGGACCAGACAGTCCGAAGATGCGTCGCGGCAGTGGAGTGTACGCAAATACTTAGGCACTGCCACAAGGTTCCGGCCGGTGGGGATTATCAAGCTAACCGGACCGCGCGAAAGGCGCGGGATGCGGGATTCTTTTAGCCCACTCTTTTCAAAGACGCGCACACTTTTGTGCACTCCTGCGATAGCTGCCAGCGGTCGGGTAACATCTCTCGTCGCGACGAGATGCCCCAAAATTTATTTTTAGAATGCGAAGTCTTCGATTTGGGGATCGATTTTGTCGGCCCCCTACCTCCTTCTTTTAAAAATATTTTTATTTTAGTGGCGGTCGACTACGTATCAAGGTGGGCAGAAACGCATGCTCTCCCCACCAACGATGCGCGAGTCGTCGTCACCTTCCTTAAAAAATTATTTTCTCGCTTCGGCACACCTCGCGCTATTGTAAGTGACAGGGGTATGCATTTCTGTAACACCCAAATTGCTAAGACGTTAGCTAAATACGGAGTCACACGCAAACTTGTCACCCCCTACCACCCGCAAATAAGTGGCCAAGTCGAGGTAGTAAATCGAGAGATTAAGCGTATATTAGAAAAAACTGTTTCACTTAATATGAAAGATTGATCCGTCAAACTCTACGATGCGTTATGGGCGTATCGGACGGCATACAAAACCACAATTGGTTGTACGCCGTTTCGGTTTGTCTATGGCAAAGCATGTCATCTCCCGGTAGAACTAGAGCATAGCGCTCTTTGGGCTTTAAAACTCGTAACCTCGATGCTAACTTAGCCGCTCAAAATAGAAAACTGCAACTAAACGAGCTCGATGAATGACGTGCAAACGCTTATGAGAGCAATAAATTTTATAAGAAGCGTTCTAAGTTCTATCACGATCGAAAAATCAAGTCACAAATTTTTTCTTCTCCGGACGATCTTCTCCTTCTTTACAATTCACGTCTTAGGCTTTTTCCGAGTAAACTAAAATCACGTTGATCCGGCCCCTTCAAAGTTGAAGAGGTTTGGCCTTATGGGACCGTACTCGTCTCCCACCCAGAAAAAGGTTCGTTTAAAGTAAACGGTCATCGGTTAAAATTATATATAACGGGCGGTCCAATGATCGGTTTTAACGAAACCATAACTTTCCTCAACATTATAACTCCGCCGTAATAGTCAAGCTACATGACTATAAACAAAGCGCTACTGGCCCCTCACGTCTACCTTTTTTGCTCTTTCCTTATTTTGTTTCCTACTTATTCTAATAATGCAGGGTTTTTGAATAGGCCTCCCCGAACACGTGCCAGTGAAGTTCCTACCCTCCCTTTTTATCTTTTGTACATACTGCATTTCATTTCTTTTTTGTTCTGCATACTTATATTACAACATTGGGGACAATGTTGGATTTAAGTATGATTGTGTTTTCGTGCTTTTTATTCTGCACTTCCATTTTTCGCATTTAAAACATTTTAGAAATACAAAAAAACAAAAACAAAACTAAAAAAAATTCTAAAATGAAAAATAAAAAATATATATATATATAATGAAAACTCAAAAAAAAATTATAAAATGAAAACTAAAAAAATATATATTTTTTTTGTTGTTTATCATCGAAAATTTCAAAAAAAATTCAACAAAAAATAAATAAATTTAGATTTTATTTTGTAAATATTTTTTCTTTGTAAATATTTTTCTCTCTCTCCCCTCTTCCTTTCCTCTTCTTTGTAAATAACTTCTCTCTTTTTCCTTTTCGTAAATATTTTCTTAAAAATCTTAAAAATACAAAAAAATTTAAAAACAGATATAAAATATTTCAATATATATATATATATATATATCTTTTTCGCATTTTTAGTATGTATATATTAGAAAAATAAACACAAAATACAAAAAAAATATAATAACTTCAAAAAAAATGAACTAAATTAAAAATACAAAAAAAAGTTGATAATTTTAAAAATCCAAAAATTATAAAATAAATAAATCGAATATTCCATTCTTAATTTTTTTTCTCTCTCCAAAAATATCGTTGTGAGTATATTTATATGTGAATTTCATTAACTCTTTATTTACTATTCATTTATTAATTCGAGATTGATAAATTTAAATAGCGGAGTTAAGTTTTAAAGAATATCTTATGTTTTTTTTCTTAATATAGGTGACTTGTTTTAGACACTACTTCTAATTTATCTAAAATAGAGGCACGTGTATTATGTTAGAAAAAACAACTATAGACTTCAATTATTTTTACTTCAAGTTTCTTGAAATACTGGAACGTCCAATTTATCAAAGTTGCTCTCAATTTTTTTTTATTAAAAGCTAGTTTTCTTCTTGAAAAAATAAACTCTATCTACCCATATTTATCATGTTTTACTTAACATGATAAAATTTTCATCCTTAAAAAGAATCTATGTCAATGGGAATAAGATTTCGTTCCGTAAACATAGACATCCAATATTTTAAAAGATTATATATTACGGAGTAAGAGGATAAAATTCATTACTCCTATACATATACATTGAGTTATATTGAAGTTGTTCAAAATATATATGTTAGAAAAATAAGATTTTGTTTTCCGAACGCATCAAAAAAAAATCATTAGAGGTTCGAGAGAAAATTACCTCGCCTCTAAGCATAAGCCCTCTTCATGAACCAAAACAACCCCCTTAGCCAATTTCAACGATTTTAAAATTAATTTAAAAATCTTTTGAGTGCATAATTTTAAATTGCATTATTTCCTTTAAAACTCTTGTAAGCTAAAATTTCTATAAATCCAATCTATTTTTGTTAGCTAACGATTACAATTTATGCTTGTTATTTGTTTACTTCAAGAAATTTTTTTGGCCAAAACTTTTCCTCTATTTAAATCATTTTCATGGATTAGGACTTAACTTTTATACCCCGGATGTTTATCTAAATCTCTCTTAATTAATTTAAGCGGTAGTAAATTTAGAATTTCTTTTAATTCCCTATAACTTCATCTCCAACTTTTGCTCTGGAATAGCAAAAGCTTAAGTATGAGAGTATTTGATCAGTTGTAAATATAAGTATTTTCACGTACGTTAATTAAGTCGTTTTAGTTTTTTTTTGTCATTTTTAGTTATTTTTCTTCAATAAATTGTTTCTTTTTTGTATATATATTTCTAACTTAGTTTTATTTTATTTTTTCAGAAATTTTCAGAAAAGCAAAAACAATTTTTATGCTGGACACGCCCGTGTCGGGTCCGACACGCATGTGTCAAACCACTTTCGACGACCACTGCCTCTAGCTCGACGATCAGCACTCAACATTTGTCGAACTGCGGGACATGCCCTCTGTCACTCCCATGTCAACACCCGACACGCCCGTGACTGCTCCACATGTCCCTGACAAGACGACGCCGGCTACGAAATGACTCGACGCCTTCCCCTGATATACCTGCTGGACACACCCCATGACACGCCCCCTACACGCCCGCGACAGCCTCAAAATTCCAGACAAGACGATGCCAGCGATGCAAGGACTCGACGCTTTGCCAGTCACGCCCATGCTACACGCCTGTGTCAGGTCTGACACCCCCGTGACCTCCCCGTGGAATGCCCGAAGTCAACTACCAATAAATGCTCGGACTCGACTCAGAGCCAGTGCCGACACGCCCCCCGACACGCCCCTGACCTAGGGCGTGTCACCCACTTTTTTTTGTTTATAAATAAAAAATTTTTGTAAGGTCTACGGGTTCAATCTTTGATCCATTTTGTTGTTGGGCTGCTTCTAGGAGACTTTTTGTGTTATGTAAGGATAATCCCCCCTTCTTTGTGTTTTATTTAGTTTTTGTAATCCGACTTTTACTTAATAAATTTGTTAGTTTTTTATCCTTATATTGTTCTTGAATGTCTCTGAGTGTCTCTCTTTCAGCAATCTTATGTATCTTTATTTTTCTTTTTCGTATGGGTGTGTGTGTATGAGTTAGGTTTGTGGAATTTATGTTTTCAAATTAAAAAAAAATCACTTAGCTTTATCTTAGTTTTTCACAAATTTACTAGTTATTATAGTCCTTTTCTTTCTTGTCATATCCCTTAATTTGGTTTAGATTTAGGATTTTTATGCTTTTATATTCATCCTTATGAATTTGTAAAATGATTTCAAAAGTGGTTTTGATTACTCTTTAACTTAGATTTTCCTTTTTAGGTTGTTAAAACTTTTGCTTCTTTTTAACTTTCTTCCACTTTTTAAACCCTTTTACAAAGTTATAAGAATAGATTATGTGTTATTTCAATTTTTCAACCACTTTGACTTTCACATTTACTTGAAAACTGTTTTGCTCGAACAATTTTTATGCACTTCTAGCAAATTCTAACGGTAAAAATGTAAACGTTTTAATTTTTCGATCACTTGATTTTTTTTCTTTTTTCTTGTGTGTGTGAGTGTATGAGTTAGGATTTTCTTGCTTTCATTCAAGTAGAGTGTGTGCGTTTATGAGTTAGCTTTTACAGCTTTAATTTCCCGCCTACTCGTTTGAGTATGACTTGTAATTTCTCGCCTACTCGTTTGTTTACAACTTTAATTTCCCGCCTACTCGTTTGAGTAAGACTTGTAATTTCCCGCCTACTCGTTTGAGTAGGACTTATAATTTCTCGCCTACTCATTTGAGTAGGACTTGTAATTTCTCGCCTACTCGTTTGAGTAGGACTTGTAATTTTTCGCCTACTCGTTTGAGTATGACTTGTAATTTCCCGCCTACTCGTTTGAGTAAGACTTGTAATATCCTGTCTACTCGTTTGAGTAGGACTCGTACTTGCATTTATTTCCCGCCTACTTGTTTGAGTAGGACTCGCTTTATTTTCCGCCTACTCGTTTGAGTAGGACTTGTACTTGCATTTATTTCCCGCCTACTCATTCGAGTAGGACTTGTCATATTACTTACGATTTCGTTGAATATGTGAGTTCTCGCTTTAATTTATCTTTGAAATTTTTCTAAACTTTTTGTTATTATTTTTGTCTTCTTCTTATAACCCTTTAGCGCTTAGTTACGAGCTCACGCCTCATAAAAATCATAAATCGTTCTCATTCCGATGAGTGACTAATCGTCTTTAGCTCTCGGCATCGAAGAGCATTGAGATATATGAAATCTCTCTAAATAATTAAAGAATCTTTCTCTCACTTTAATTAAAGGGCTTAATGTTTACCCCAGGTTAATGACGCGTAGAACCACATATCGATGTGTGAGCTCTATTTCCGTTATCCATACGCTAGCTAGCCGAGAGGCCGTACGTATGGACTGATCACCTTTGGGTAAAAAGTGTTGCGTACATACCCTTGAGAGAGGAGAAGCGTAATTTTACCGGATTGGGTTCCCCACCCAATAGCGGGGTTCTTAGCATAAAGCGGGCATTAAGAGAAATCCTTCGTTTGACGAAAGTTCGGTCGAATAGTCTTGATGTTCAGGTGAGCGATATCCCTATAGCTAGGTGAGCTCATATTTGTGGAACCTCCATGACCAAGTTGCCTTTAATAAATTTGAAAACTAAGTTCTATAATTATTAAGAGTCATTTTAGTTTTGATCTGATTCGGTGCCGAGCGTTAACCCTTCATCGAATTTTCTAAATCGTTTTCCCGCCTTTATTTTATCCGCCTTAGTTAATTAAAATCTCCAACGAATTTTTAGTAAAATAATAGTTACTCCTGGAGTAGTAGGGATAATCAACCCGACCCTGAGAATAATACGACCTCGGTATTCCCTCGAATATTGAGTATTACATGCGATAGGTGCACTTGTCTCCTTTTGTTAAAACTCGCTTTTTAGCAAGTCCGCGACGTTCAACTCATCGAACCAACCACCTAAATAAGAGCAAAGTCGCGGGCCATCAATACATGATGTTTGGCCTACTTGTAGTTAGATATAGAAGGGAGCCAATTATCCATCTATACAAAGTTTCATCAACAAGTTTCCCTGCCTCATATTTGCCTACAGGCATACTTGACCCAATGGGTGTTCTCATGGTGGAGGAGTTCTCCATGACAAATTTCTTTATCAACTCCCTAGTGAACTTAGGCTGGGATATAGACAAGCCCTCATCAGTCTGTCTTACTTGGAGGCCCAAGAAGAACTTAAGTTCACCCATACTGCTCATCTCAAACTTCCCCTGCATAAGTTTAGCAAACTTTTTGCAGAGTTTATCATCAATAGATTCAAAGATGATGTCATCTACATAGATCTGAAATAGGATGATCTTACCCTTAGATTTCCTTAAGAATGTGGTCTTGTCTATTTTCTCCATTGAGAATTTGTTCTCAATGATAGAACTAGACAAAATCTCATACCATGCTCTAGGAGCTTGCTTCAACCCATATAGAACTTTCTTAAGTCTATAAACATAATCAGGTGAGTTAGGAACTACAATACCTGGAGGCTGATCAACATAGACTTCCTTTTTTAGGTCACCATTCAGAAAGATTGACTTCACATCCATCTAGTAGACCTTGAAGTGCTTGTGTGCTGTATATGCAAGGAAAAATCTGATGGCCTCCAATCTTGCTACAAGGGTAAAGGTTTGATCAAAATTAATGCCTTCTTCTTTCATGTACCCCTTAGCAACTAGTCTGATTTTATTCTTGATTATAATGCCACTTTAATCAAGCTTGTTTCTATAGATCCACTTGACTCCAATGACATTATGTCCTTGTGGTCTGGGAACCATCTTTTTGACCTTGCACCTCTTGAACTGGTTTAGTTCCTCCTGCATAGCACCAATACAATACTGATCTATATTGGCCTCTTCAAACTTCTTGGGCTCTACTTGTGATAGAAATCTTGAGTACATGACTGTGTTCAGACCTTTTCTCCTTGTTAGTACTACATGGCTTGCCTCGCTAATAATTTGGTGTGTAGGATGATCTCTTATATGTCTGAATGCTGGTGGAAGTCTTCTTTCAGCAATAGATGCAGCTTCAGGTGCAGCCTCTTGCTGATCTTCATCCATTCCCAGTGTACCTGGTAGATTTTCTGGAGTATCCACTTCATCTTTTATAACTGGTGATGCTTCCTTGATGGTCAGTTTGTCCATCATTTGTTCTATACCTGCAGTACTATAGGAGGAGCTAGGTAGCCCACTACTAATAATAGTAGACTCATCAAAGACTACATGAACTGATTCTTCTACAACTTGGTTTTTCAAGTTGTAGATCCTATAGACTTTGCTATGCTTGTTGTACCCAAGAAATATTCCATCAAAGGACTTAGCAGCAAACTTAGTCACATAGGACTTGCCATTGTGAAACACAAAGCACTTACTACCAAAGATTTTGAGATAGCCCAGATTTGGTTTTCTACCCTTCAAGATCTCATAGGGAGTCTTCTTGTGACTTTTGATGATAGAGGCGCTATTGAGGACATGACATACAGTATTTATTGCCTCAGCCCAGAAATATTTTGGGAGAGATATATCACTCAATAGTGTTCTATCAGCCTCTATGAGAGTCCTGTTTTTCCTCTCAACTATCCCATTTTGCTGGGGTGTTCTGGGAGAAGAGAATCTTTGATGAATCTCATGCTCTTCACAAAACCTTGTCATGCCATCAAACTGGAATTCCGTCCCATGTTCACTTCTAATTTTGACCACAAAACTGCCAAGCTCATTCTGAATTTGCTTGACAAACCTCATGAATACATCAAGGGTTTCATTCTTTTTCTTAAGAAAGAACACACAGGTAAACTTGGAATAGTCATCAACTACCACAAGGGTATAAACTTTCCTACCAAGACTGTGAACTAGCATAAGACTAAATAGGTTCCTGTACAAGAGGTATAAGCACCTCACAGAGTCTTTGGTCCCAGTCCTTGAAGGAGACTTTTGTCTACTTGCCCTTTTGCCAAGCTGTGCAAATGCCCTCCTTGGATCACTTCATAGCGGGGCCATTCCTAACTAGCTCTTGACTAAAGAGCTTATCAATAGTCTTGTAATTTAAATGAGCTAGTCTCTTGTGCCACTGGACACAGTAGGAGACTTTCACATTTGGCACTAAACAGAAAGGAGAATCTGTATCTAGATATACAAAAGTTTAAGCAATACACATTCTCACTCCTAGTGCCTGTCAAGATGACCACTAGGTCACTTAAACTCCTAATTAGGCACTCATCCTTATGGAAGATAATAACATAGCCAAGATCAGAAAGCTTGTTTATGCTTAAAACGTTGTGTTGTAACCCTTCAACATAAGCCACCTTGGTGATGGTGACTATGCCATTGGTAATCTTACCATATCCTCTGGTTACACCTCTATCTAAACCACCAAAGATGACTTTTGGTCTATCTTTCACTAGAGTAAACTCCTTCAAGTTTCTCCTTATCCCAGTCATATGCCTGGAACAACAATTATCCAAGTACCATATAGTGGAATGACATCTTGGACTATCCTATAATATACAGTATACTTATCCTTAGGACCCCAATATCTATTGGGTCCTAGTGCATGTTAGCATAAAACTGAACATGACCACCAATAGAATTTCTGACTGGTGGACTGACCCTAGCTCTCGCCACATTGGGATTTTGTCAGCAGTCAATGGCAAAAATGCCCTATCTTACATAGCACCAACAATCATGTATGTTATATCTTCTTTTCTGTGTAGACCCTACGACTTGTTTAGTAGTAGCCTTAACAGGAGGAAGATATGTTGCAGTCTTTTTCTAATTTTTTTCAGCTAGAGCTTGATTGAAGGTAAGTCTTTTAGCTGGATGATTTGGTCTTCCCTGAGTGCCAGCAATAGTAAGCTTCTTTTCAAAGTGCAAGCTTTTAATGGCTTCATATATGCCCAGATCAGCCTGACTTTTAGACTTGCCCTTAGTCTGAAGCTGTCAGACTCTGAGCCTTGGCTGGAGCAACATTCTTGAGTGTTGGTGTTGACGCACAAAAACAAATGGTCCTAGTTGGGCCATCTGAATTTTCTCATGGGCAGCCTTAAAGGAACTCACCCTACAATAGCTTTCACCATGGTAGTGAACATCTTTATTCACCCCTGAGGAACAACCCTTCTCCCAGTGACCAGAGGAGCTTTCCTGGTCATACCTGTTAGAAGGCAGCAAAACTTTTCTAAAAAGAATGGGAGTCTTGGAAGCAATATGATGAGCTGGAGATGGAGCTTTGCCCTTTCTTTTGGAAGGGGAAACTCTTGTGCTTCTCTTGAATCCTAACCCCTTTTTGCCCTTTTGAGAAGAGATGGTGCCTATCAAGTGTAGGAAAGTACTTGACTTAGAATAGCTAGCCACTATTCTTTTCTCCTTCTCAAGCCTCTCTTCAAGATCCCTGATGAGACAGTTCTTGCTCTTGATGGAGCTTATCTGAATGTCCAAGAGAGTCTTCATTTGGATCAATTTTTGAGCTTTCTGATCCAACAAATTTGCAGTTACAGTCTGCTGGGTAATTGCAAGCTTAAGAGAAGAAATTTCTTAGCCTGCTTTTTAGACAACTTCTTGGACTTCTTAAAGGCATTCAGAAGTTCTCCATACTTGTCAATCAATTGATTGACATCTCATTCAGATCTAGAATCATCTTCGCCACTGGATGAAGAGGTTTCTGCACAAGGACTGGTCTCATACCCAGACATAGAAGAAGAATCAGGTAAAGAGTGTACCTTGCTGGAACAAGGCTGATCCTGACTGGCTTCTTCATCTGTCGTTGCAATCAGCCCTCTATAGCTGTGGACATAATCTTAATCCACCTCTGAATCACTGTCTGACAGTGTCAGAGGGGCCTTGATTCCTATCCTTACTAGAGGATTGACTTCTCCTGCTGCAACAACTTTATCTTTAGCAGTAGCAAAAACTAGCCCAATAAAGGCTTCCTCTTCTTCAAACTCAAAAGATGATGAGTCTGTCCAACTCTTTTCCTTCTTAGACCGTTTTGGAAAAGCCACTCAAGGAGAAGAAGTCATGTAATTACCATCATCATGAAGCTTCTACTTCTAAGTCGGCTGCCCCTGCTAGACCACAGTCTCAAAAGGTCAAGCAGGAGAGTCACAGGCAAAGATACAACAGGTTTGATTGTTGGTGCTGCAGCAAGGTTGGTCACTTCACCGCAGATTGCTGGTTCAATCCCAAACATTATAGAAATCGTCAAGTTAATAATGTGAGAAAGACCACTCACAGTGTTAACTCTCGTAGGGAGAGTATGCTAACCAGAGACCAAGGACTAAGGCAAAATGATTTTATTTTTACAGGAATGTCCAAAGGCCACAAAAATCTAATCTGGTATTTGGACAGTGGATGCTCTCGGCATATGACCAGGACTAGAAGCCTACTCTAGAGTTATTCTCCAGTCATGAACGGGCCAAAGATCATCTTTGGAGGTTCTGGTAGAGGAATCACAAAAGGCTACAATATGATTACAAACGGTAGTGTATCCTTCTCGGATGTGGCTTATATTGAAGGATTGGAACACAATCTTATAAGCATAAGTCAGCTCTGCGATAAAGGATACATTATAGAATTTCATGCAGACAAGTGTTTGATAAAATCAGTTGATAACTTAGAAACAATTTTATCAGGCACTTGTAGTAGAAATATATTTTGCTTAAATTTTATTTGCATAGACTCTTCTACACCAGTGGTTTTTTGGCAAAAGGTAGTGCGTCTCTTGGTGACCAATGACACAAGAGATTAACACATAAATTACAAAACTATTGATAAATTATTTTCTTTTAATTTAGTACGTGATGTACCCAACGTCAAGTGCATTAAAGATAGACCTTATCATGTATGTGTAAAAGGCAAGCAAACAAGGGCTACCTTTAAAATCATTACTGACAAAGACTATAATAGGTATTTACACCTTCTTCATATGGACTTGTTTGGTCCACTGCAAATTATAAGTTTGGGAGGTACGGATTATACAATGGTTATTATTGATGATTACTCTCTCTTTGCGTGGGTGTTCTTTCTAAAACACAAGTCAGATACTTTTGATACCTTTATAAATTTTGTCAGATAAGTTCAGAACGAATACAGCTGCTCCGTTGTCAAAATCAAAAGTGACAATGGAACATAATTCAAGTCTGGGGCCATGACAGAATTTTATGAAAACCTAGGTATCTTTCATGAGTTTTCCTCTCCTCATACTTCTCAACAGAATGGAGTCTCTGAGAGAAGGAATAGAACATTCATAGAGGATTGCAGAACCATGTTGAGTGATGCTTCACTACCGAAATATTTCTAGGCTGAAGCAGTCAACACTGTATGCCACATGCAAAATCGAGCACTCATAAGCAAGAACCATAATAAGACACCTTACGAACTATTAAATGACAAGAAATCGACTGTTTCATATTTTAGAATCTTTGGTAGTAAATTCTTCGTACTTAACAATAAGAAGTATCATAACACTAAATTTAGCAAAAAGAGTTTTGAAGGTATTTTTGTAGGTTATAGTAGCCATAGTAAGGCATATATGATTTTCAACAAGAAAACCCTGGTTGTAGAAGAATCTATTAACGTTGTATTTGATGAGACATGCATGCTGCAAGACAGTACTTCTAGTGTGTTTATTGAAGATGTAGGTTCAAGACTGAAGGAATTAGACTTGGATGAGCCAACTGAAGAGAAAGCTCAGAAGTATGTCAAGATCACCACTCCAACCCCAATTGGAGAGGATGATCACCATGACGAAGATGTCATCCAAATTAATGAAGTCACTCCATTAGTAGAGGAAGTTCCAGATGCAAGGACTCTAAAGCTCAGACACTTGAAGGATCACCCAATGGATCAAATCATAGGAGATCCCCGGGACGGTGTCAGAACTCGTAGAGGTACAACTAATGAGAATCTCTATTTAAGTTTCCTCTCGCAGGTTGAACCAAAGAAGTTTGAGGAAGCAAACTCATACGCATCTTGGATAATGGCAATGGAAAAAGTGCTGAATCAATTCAAGCATTGCCAAGTATGGAAGCTTGTTCCAAGACTCAAAGGTAAGAACGTCATCAGGACAAAGTGGGTCTACAGGAACAAGATGGACGAAGACGGTACAATCATAAAGAACAAATCCAGACTCGTCGCTAAGGGATATAGGCAAGAAGAAGGAATCGACTTCGATCAGACATATGCTCCAGTGGCAAGGCTAGAGGCAATAAGGTTATTCTTAGCTTATGATGCACTTAAGGGCTTCACTGTCTATCAGATGGACGTGAAGTCGGCCTTCCTTAATGGAGACATAAAGGAAGAAGTGTATGTGGAACAACCTCCAGGTTTTGTCGATTCTAACAACCCTGATTATGTTTATTTTCTTTTTAAAGCTTTATATGGTTTAAAGCTTCTCGAGCTTGGTATGAGATGCTGTCCAGCTTTCTTTTTGAGAATAAGTTCACAGGAGAAAAGATAGATAAGACATTATTTCTTAGGGAAATAAAAGGCAAGATTTTTCTAGCTCAAATCTATGTCGACGACATCATATTTGGCTCTACTGACGAAAACCTCTGCAAAAAGTTTTCCAAACTTATGCAAGTGAAGTTTGAAATGAGCAGCATGGGAGAGCTGAAGTATTTCTTAAGACTTTAGGTGAAGCAATCTGAATATGGAATTTTCATCTCTCAGACAAAGTTCACCAAGGAGTTAATTAAGAAATTTGGAATGGAGAACGCAACCTCTATGAGGACTCCAATGGGTTCAGCTATGTCTTTGGACAAGGATGAGAAAGGGAAACCTTTTGATGAAACTAAGTACAGAAGCATAATTGGATCCTTGCTCTACCTTACTGCTAGTTGATCGGATATCATATTTTCAATATGTGTGTGTGTGCTAGATTCAAAGTGAGCTCTAAGGAATCTCACTACGCTGCTGTAAAGCGGATTTTGAGATACCTTAAAGGTACACCAAATCTTGACTTATGGTACCCAAGAAGTAATGATAGCGAGCTAATTGGTTTTTCAGATGCTGATTTTGCAGGTAACAAAGATGACAGGAAAAGCACATCCGGGACTTGTCAATTCCTCAAAAGAAGGCTTATTTACTGCAGCAGCAAAAAAGCAGAATTGTATCGCAATCTCAACAGTCGAGTCAGGGTATATCTCTGCAGGCAGATGTTGTGCACAACTGCTATGGATAAAGAATCAGTTTGAAGATTACAATATCAAATTCCAGAACATTCCGATTTTTTGCGACTCCTCCAGTGCAATTACAATCGCCAAAAACCCAGTCTCTCATAGTAGGACAAAGCACATAGAGCTTAGGTATCACTTCATCAGAGAGCATGTGGAGCATGGAGACATCAACCTCCAATATGTTCTAACTGACAGGCAGGTTGCAGACATTTTCACGAAGCCGCTGGACGAGGCCAAGTTCTCGTTCTTCAAAACACAACTTGGCATGCTCAACAAAGAAGAATGAAGAAAAAGGTCTCAGAAAAGTTCAAGGATCAGGCTACAGTTCAAGAGTTCAGAAAATTTCCTCAAGGAAGACTTCATTTCTCGAGAACAAATTTCTATTACTCGAGTACTTCAAGTCATTACTCGAGCACTCAAAGTTACTACTCGAGTACTTCTGTTTACTACTCGAGTACTTCAGTCCACTTCTCGAGAACTTCAGACTAACACTCAAGTACTAAGTTTACTTCTCGAGAACTACTAGTCACTACTCGAGTACTACCCTTCATTAGTCGAGTACTAAGAATGGTCTACTCGAGAACTAACCTACCACTAGAGAAGTCAAAAGCAATTTTTGAAAATGAAGTTCAAATTCTTGTTATTCGCACGCGAACTCCTCAACTGCCTCATTTTAGGTATGTTTACATTAATATTTCATTAATCTTAATTAATTAGAATTTGTATAAATAGATAAATCCCGAAATCCAAAATCACAAAAACCTCTTCTCGAGACCCTTCACCTTCTCAGTCGACGACGACTCTACCGCCGCCGATTTCTTGATTCGTTCCGTCAAAGGTAATCGATCTCTCTATCTCTCTCTGATTCGATGGCTCCAACCTCTAAGATCAGGATTGGTAGTGAGTTGATCTCAATTGGAATCACCGACCTATCAGATGACTTCAAGAATGTCTTGTTGCTGCTCGAATCCGCCGGCCTTTCATTTGTGTTAGAAGAACCATGCAAAATACTCCTTACAGATGTTGAAGAATTCTTTGCTAATGCTAAACTCAAGAGGAATGGAAAGATTTTGAAGAAAAAAGTCAGAGGTCTCAAACTCAAGCTGTCGACTCCCATTGTTTCCAAGCTTCTCAAGTTGCCGATTATTGCTGAAGAAGAAGATCTTACAGAAGAAGATTATGACAGAGATTTTCGATTTTGTGGAATTTCAGTTGGTGCAAGCACAATCAGAAGACCTAACCTCAATGCTGAAAGCAAACTGTTGTTGGACATCATTGGAAAAGTATTTTTATGCCGTACTAGCTTCATAAGCTTCATCACAAATGATTACTTTGACATGATGACTGCAATCATTTGCAGAAAGAGCTTCCAGTGGAGAATGATGTTGTTCGATAAGATCAAAGAAAGCATCAAAGCTCCCAATTTTGGAAGGATTATCTCTCTAATTCTTCATGATTTCAACCCAGAAGTATTTGACCTTTCCAAAGGTAAAAATCTATATCACATGAAGAAGGTTTCCATCTCCTCCATCCAAAGGTAGGACCTAAAGATTCAGAACCCAGCCCAAGCTGCCAGATCTCAAGTGATTCCATAGGATGAGGACAGGACCCAATCTCCTCCCTCACATGAAGTAGCTGGCATCTCCAGTGCAGCTGTTGAGGGGGAGCCTGATCCTGAAGTCCAAGAGGCCAGCATTGCTACCTCTATTCCAGATGTTCCTTCTGTTGCTGCTGCAAAAGTTTTGTCTCCCCTAGTAGATGTCTCAGGCACTGCTGATGATGATTTACCTCCAGAAGACAGTCTATATGATGCCATAGCCCAAGAACAGATTCTTTCTACTAAAGAGGACATAAACATGATGATAGAGGAGCTCTCCTCCAAAGAGTCTCCTCTCCCTCTCTAAGCTGAAAAATCTCCAGCTCCTTCTCCAACTCCAGCTCATGAATCTCCTGAACCATCTCCATCTCTAGCAAAGGAATCATCTCAACCTTAGTCCCCAGTTGCAGTTGAACCAGAACAAGAAATAGTATTGATTTCAGATGAGAAAGAAGCAACCCCAGAATAGCCTGAAGCTCCTTTGAAGAGCCTGGGCTTCACTCTTCCAACCCTTCTTGGTGAGGAAGGTGATGTTCTTATTCCAACCTCCAGATCCAAGAGTTCAGTGATAATTGAAGAGATCCCTCCATGGTCAGTTCCCTTACTATCTACTCCTCCTCCATCTCCTCTAGTTGCAACAACTTTTGAAAGCACTCTATTAGATAAGATTGAGTCAATGCTTGCAAAGAAAAAACAATATTTCCAAGATTCACTGAAAATAGTGACAGACAAAGTAACTGCTCTTGAAAAAGAAATGAGCAGAGGTTTTGCAGAGATTCAACATAACACAGATGAGCTAAAGCAACTTTTCAAGATTGGTGGCAAAGCACTTGAACACCCCATCACTAGTATTGGATAAGTGATGGATCAGTCAGTTACTCTTGACAATAATCAGATTCAATTAGAGAAAAATGCTGAGACTCATAATTTCAAGACCTGCACTGAAGTTGGAACTTTTAAGGAAGATGCTATCAGCATAATATCTGTAGAAGTCAGAAAAGGGGAGAGTATAATAAAAGAATATCTTGAAAAAGCTGATTAGCGCAGAAAGAAGGAATGGGAAGACAAGTTAAAATAAATAAGCAATGATGTGCTCACTCAAATTCATGATGTTAAGTTCCATACATATGATAGTGCAGTGTGGATGTACAATCAAATATTCCATGATTTTGTCATTAATCCTTCAGAAGCTCCTCCCTCTCACCTAAAACCAACAGTTCCAGTGCCTCAGATAGCTCAGGTGCCTACATTCTCTCCAAGACCAGACTCTTATGAAGGTCCTCCTGCTTCCTATGTAAATGTCTGGAATGTGGATCAGCCTAAAAGCTCTCAGTACCCTCCTCCTGAAATGCTTGCTCCCAAAAGGAGAAAGTATGGAGAAGGTGCCTCAGCTAGCCGATCAGTTCCAACTTCTGAAGCAGAAAGAAGACCAGAATTAGAGTATGCTGAAGTCTGGAGTACAGTTTCAAAGTCTTTAATCTTGGACACCCTAAAGCTGGTCACTGATCTGAATGGGAACAAGGATGATTACTACAGTTCTGTAGAGTGGAAAGCCTATGATGCCTCGCTTACAAAGATAAGGTTGCATGATCACCAATATGGGTGGAACAATCCAAAAGCCCCTCCAAGGCCTAGGAAGTACTACCTAAAACCTTACAGCTATCTCATGAGACAGTAAGAGAAAAGGGAAAGACAACAACATGGCAAGCAATGATTGCAGATGTTCAGAATTCTTTATATGATTTTGTGATTTTGGACAATATCTATTAATATAAATCTTATAATTCTGATAATCTTGTTAATTTAAGTTTCATTGCTTGGCATTTTTTTATTGTTATATGTTTACCTGTTATGTCATTTGATTATCTTGATATAATTCACCTTAGTGTAGAGGGTTCTGACTTCTACAAATAGGGGGAGATTATTGAGTATTGCATACACAATAACCCAGATTTCTATGAAGTCACCCTTAAAATAAGATGAATTAAGTTTGTATTTGATGCCCTGTTGAGTTATGTGTTTGCAGGATTTAATTGCCAAGTGTAGACCAATATCAGTCTACAATAAGTCTCCAAACACAAGACCATATAATGTAATCTCTCATTGTGTGATCCATGGTATTGACTCATGTGTAGTCTCTCTATTGAGACACACTTCATATTCAAGCAATATAAGTACAGGAGAAAGAATGGTTGTTGTTTTTCTTAAAGAACTGAAAATTGAGAAGATTAAATTTTTTGTAAGTATAGTACTCGAGTAGTACTTACAGTACTCGAGTAGTATGACTTGAGTACTTGAGTGGATGACTGAAGAGTTCTCGAGTAATGAAGATACTTCTCGAAAAGTGTTTCTATACTACTCGAGAAAGACTTTGATTACTCGAGTACCTCTACTCTTCTTCTCAAGTACACTCATGTTTCTTCTCTATATTTTTCTAAGTGTTGGACTCGAGTATTATAGGTTACTACTCGAGTAGACCAGGATTAGTTCTCGAGTAACTGAAGTTAAGTACTCGAGTAAACAGACTATTGTTCTTGAGAAGTTCAATATAGTTCTCGAGAAGTATTCTTTGTTCTCGAGTAACAAGTTTAGTACTCGAGAAGCTCATATCTAGTTCTCGAGTAGTAGAGTTTATTTCTCGAGAAGTAAATCTTGGTCTCCCGAATTTTTCTTCTGGAGTAGTTCTCGAGTACTGCTGTTGTTCTTCTCGAGAAGTAGTTTTAGTACTCGAGTACCTTTCTTCTAGTTCTCGAGTAATGACTTCACTTCTCGAGTACTATCCTTATGTTACTCGAGTACTGCAGAGAAATTTTTCTGAATTTCACTAAGTCCAGTTTTGAAGTTTCCAAACCTAATCTTAATTTTTATTGGTCCACGTGTATAATCATTGATGATTATGACCATTATAGAAGTCCTATAAAATGTCGTGTCAAGAATGACTAACCCTAATAAGAATAATACGTGTGATTAAGAATATTTTCTGAAACTTTTCTCAAGCTTTTATATCGGGAAATCCGTCGCTCTCATCGTCCTTCTTGCGCTGATTCTCTCCAATCTAAGGGTTTCAGAAGAAGGAAGGATCAACAGATCAAGCCAGTTGGTTTCTTCAAATCTTTCTCTTGATCGTGGTGATCCAAAGTTTTCAGATTCAGAGTTTTCTCGCTGTATCTTCCTCGATCTATTTTTGGCCAATCTTCAAGTTTCAAGAAGGAAGAAGACCTCGAAGTCTCAGATCTGAAGTTTTATTGTTTGTATTTCATTTTATATAATTCTTTTTATCTTGTAGGAGATTCATCTCTGAGTTGTAGGAGCTTTGCTCTCCGAGTTTTTGTGGGAGTATTTTATCTTTGAGTTATAGGGGTGTTGCTCCGAGTTGTAGGATTGATTTTTAATCTGAGTTAATAGTGAAGTAACCGAGTTTAGTGTGGTGCTAGATCGATGAGGTGGAGAGTGGACGTACCCAAGAATGGGGAAGCACAATAAATCTTGTTTTCTCTGTGGCTTATTTGTTATTTCTGTGTTCTCCGTCGCTCAAGTTTTTATTCCGCAAAAAGACGCAGAACTTACCTATTCACCCTCCTCTATGTGATTTAGGTAGACAACTAAATACATTAGCAGGAGCGATATGAGAAGAACGCCAATCGGCGTAGGTCTATTTTAGAGTTTGCTGTAGGGGGCATGGTGTTTCTCAAAGTTTCCCCAATGTCTGGAGTTAAAAGGTTTGGTAAGAATCAGAAGTTGGACCCGAGATATGTGGGACCTTTTAAGGTTATTGAGCATATTGGTATATCAGCTTATAGGCTGGATTTACCCGCAAATTTTCCTGGTGTGCACGCCGTTTTTCACGTGAGCTAGTTGCGGAAATATGTGCTCAGCGACCGGCAAATTCTTATGTTGTGCCCAGTTGGAGCCTAATCTTTCCTATATTGAGATGCCTATCCGCATTCTGGATACTCAAGATCGAGTGTTGCGGAGGAAAACCATACCAATGGTTAAAGTTTTGTGGAGAAACCAAGACATAGAAAGCGCCACATGGGAGTTGGAGTCAGCTATGAGGGAGGCTCATCCTCATCTGTTCTCCTAGTTTATTACAGTCTGTATTTCCATTATACAATCTTTGATTATAGTCTTTTTAGTGGAATCTTTTGGTGCGTAAAGTTTCAGGACGAAACTTCTTTCTAGAGGGAGTGGTTGTAATGCCCCTGATTTTTCGATGTTTAGTTAATTCTTTTTGACGTATTTATGACGTTAGGGTATTACATTAACGCATGTTTGGCGGGTGCTGTTGTTAGAACGTGTTTTTAGCTCTTAGGTTTTCTGTGATTGGCTGGGTTCAGCCTGTTTGCAAGATTCCCTAGCGAGTCAGGTCTGTTTTGGTGACTCGGTTGAGCCTCTTTTGAAATACTTGTGTTTTGGCTTTGGGAGGTGTTTGCCCAAGTTTGGTTCATCGGATCTTAATTTCGACTATGTCGTTGGGTTCATAGCGTCGTTATTAAGCTATGGTGTAATTTTCGTAGAAATCTGTGTTGGCGCGAATTTTGGGTCATTTGGACCATTATTTAATAATAAACTATTATTTTAATACATATAATTCTAAGTATAAATAGCCTTGAGAATAGAAAACCCTATTCATCGTCTCCTTCCCGAAAACCGTCGGCCTATTGCGAAAGAGCGAGAGAGGCAGTCACTCCTGAGCTTTCGACCGCCGATTTCTGGAGCTTTGGTGCTCGATTTCCTCTTTAGAGAGTAGATCCGGGTATATCTTGCCTAGATCTACGTTTATACGGTAAGGTTTCCTCGTTTTGCAGGTTTTTAGAGATTGGGTATGCGGTTTTGACCTTCTTTCCTCTCGAAAAGTTTCAGGTTTTGCTGTTAGGTGTTCTTGCAGCCCAATCCTTGAGGTAGAGTGTTGCTTGGCTGGATTTCTGAAGATTTGAGGCAAGTGGTGGTTTTTACCCCTTGCTTGTCGTTATTTTCTCGTTTTCTTGATTTTTGCCCGGTACAGAAGAAGATTTAGGGTAGGGTCCCCTCCTTGTTTAAACTATTTTCTGTAAATCTTGGGGCAAGTGATGATTTACACCCTTGCCATGCTTTCATGTTGTGGTTTCTATCCTAGAAGGTCGATTAGTGCTTAGTTTAGCAGCCAGCTAGTGGCTGTGGGGAGGGAGCTTTGTTACAGGAGGAATTCCTTCCTGTGCGAGAATGGCAGCAGGCGGTTCTTGGTCTAGTTTTAATTATTGATAAAAAGGAACTATTATTTAAACTATTAATTTAATTATTGAAAATTTAGTAGTGGTAAGTCTAATATCCTCTGTTTAGGTAGGATAGCTTTTCTGCGAAGTTTCTGCCTTAGGCATTGGGTATAGCCTTAGCTGATTGTCAGTTTCTAGCCTAAGTATAAAAGCATTGAGTGAGTGGTACATACTTAACGGGGCCTTGGGTGAGCTTGGCCAACTCATCGCCATTCTATTAATTTTAGAAGCTAAGTCTAAAAGCGTTGACAACGTTGAGTGAGCTGAACTCACTCAACGCCGTCTCTGAAACCTGTAATCTAAGTCTATAGTGTTGACAATGTTAAGTGAGATGGTCTCAGTCAACTTCGTCTCTTTATTCTATAAAGCTTAAGTACAAAAGCATTGACAATGATGAATGAGATGAACTCACTCAACGCCATCACTTAGTTTCAGCAGTTAAGTAAAAAAGCATTGATAGCGTTGAGTGAGCTAAACTCACTCAACGTCATCGCTTAGTTTTAGCGGTTAAGTAAAAAGAATTGACAACATTGAGTGAGCTGAACTCACTCAATGTCATCGCTTTGTTCAACGGTTAAGTAAAAAAGCATTGACAGTGTTGAGTGAGCTGAACTCACTCAACGCCATCGCTTAGTTCAGCGGTTAAGTAAAAAAGCATTGACAGCGTTGAACTCATTCAACGCCGTCATCTGGTTTTGGCAGCTAAGGGATTATGCGTTGAGTTAGCTGACCTCACTTAGCCCGGCGTTGAGTGTGTTGAAGACACTCAACGTCATCGCTTATTTTTGTTGTCTAAGAGAGAAAGCGTTGAGTGAGTGGTATTCACTCAACACGGCGTTGAGTGAAGCCTCTCCAAGATGGAATTCTGAGTCTAAGTCAAAAGGCATCGACAGCGTCGAGTGGACTCAACGCGGTGTCGAGTGGACTCAACGCGGCGTCGAGTGAACTCAACGCGGCGTCGAGTGGACTCGACGCTTTTCCCTTAGACTTGTGTTATGCCACCAATTCGACGTGTATCTCTAAAAGGCCGAGTTTTGCTAAGTTAGAATCATAGGGTCTCCGCTAAATTCATCAAGTTTTGGTTTTATGGGTACTTGGGATATGGAGTTTGGTTTGGTTTAGTTTCGTGAATCATTACACCTGGGCATGTTTGGGTTCTTGTTTTTGGGCTGTTTGGTTGTGTTGGACCAGATGGCCACCTCCACAGTGCCGTTTTGAGACGTTTGGGTCTGATTGTTCGGGTTTGACCGGTTGGTCCCGACTCAGATCTGGTTGCGTTACAGTGATAATGATTCGCGTGTTTCTGAGCTTCGTCTTATTTTGCCTCTTATGGATTAGACTTATGCTATTTCTGTCTGCTCTCCCAGATATTTTCGGAGCATGACTCCGTTCTTACTTGGTGCAAATTTCATTATCCTTGAACTTATAAATTTACCCTTTTATTATAAATTTTTAGTCGGTTTACTGTGTTTTGACAGCTATTCTGGTTATGGTTGGTAATCTTACTACTCCCTTGTTTACTGACAGTTTTATTTGCCACTTTTATTTTCTTGCTGATGTGTTCTTTCTTTGAATGCCTCAAGTTCAGGGCAGTAGCTGTTTGAGTGACTAGGTTGGGTGTTTGCTAGTGGACTGCAGTGTTGCTGAGGATTTCCTCTCACTTGAGAGGTAGTTTTTGGTTATTTTCTTGTTGGTACAAACATACTTACTCCCAGTGGATTCTTGTCAGTTTGTTGATGCCCACTGGTGATTTTCTTTAGAATTGTTGAATACTTTGCTAAGCTGCTAATTTTACCTTTTGAGGTTAGTTTATTTGCTCTCTGAGAATGTTTATGCCAGGTTGTATGTTAAATATTTTAACTTATAAAAAGCATTACTACTAGTATTTCATTCATGCCATATTTTTAAAACCAAAGTCACTATCTTCTAGCTAACGTAAAGATAATATTCATATTTATACTAAACCTAGAGTCTTACATATCATGAGTTGTCCTTTAGGGATATTTATACTCATGTAGAGTGTTAATCAACATATTCAAAGTATTTCCGCAGCGTATAACTATATTTTTACTCGTGGATTAGTTCATCCGCCGTGTTGAGGGATACGGCCATCTTAACATAAAACTAAATTTATTTCATAATAACTTATGAATTTTTTATAAAATATAGAGTTGGAGTCTTGCCTGAGCGTCTGCAGGTATCCCCTACACGACGTGGCATCACGACACATATTTTCTCCTTACTCTGATATGTCTTTTATACGGAGAAATTGCGGGTTGTGACAGAAACCCTAACAGTGGCGTCAATCATTAGACGCGTCTGATAATTCAAGTCATTATAAAAAATTTGGACCTGTAGCCACGCTAGCAGCGCGTGGTGCGGACACCTGCGGTGGAGTTCTTTAAACCTCTCCCATGTCTCAAAGGGAGACTCGGGATCATTCTGAACAAGCGAAGAAATATCCGCCCGCAACTTTGCAATTTTTTCGCGCAGAAAATACTTCGTTAAGAAGCGCTCCACAAGCTTGGCCCAAGTGGTGATACATCCTCGCGGGAGGGAATTCAACCACGCCTTAGATTTGGATTTTAAGGAAAAAGAAAAAAGGCACAAGAGAATGGCGTCATCAGTGATGCCATTAATTTTAAAAGTGACACAAAATTCCAGAAATGTAGATAAGTGCACGTTAGGGTCCTCATCCGGCAGTCCATCGAACGATACGACATTTTGAACCATTTGAATAATTTTAGATTTTATCTCAAAATTATTGTTCACCACCGTAGGGCAAACAATACTTGACCCAGTATCATATAAGTTGGGTCGGGCATAGTAAGACATAGTACGCAACCCGACTTCATTTGGGTTAGGGTCGACCATAATAGCAGCAGGGGGTTCTCCGATGGATTCTTCGGGGTCCAAAAGAAGATTTCGGTGTTGAGATCGAATATGCCCAAGGGTGCTTTCGATTTCACGATTGAAATAAAAATTTTCGGACTTCGAAGGCTATCCGCGAGTCATACACCCTTATAAAATAAATAAACTAAAAAAAATTTGGATTTTTGAATTAAAATAAAAAAATGTTGAGACAAGGGTGGGTGATTTTTTTGGTTGTTTTTAAGTTTTTAAGAAAAAAGGTAAAAGTAATAGGCTTCAGAATCCAAAATAACAACACGAGAGTCTGCGGCAACGATGCCAAAAACTTGATGGCTTCCGCGCGCTCTCGACCCAGGGTTTTGTGTTTAGCATGTGTGGTAGGGTCGAAGTTTGCGGAAGAATTCTAAGTTAAAAACAAGTTTTAACGAAAGGAGACAAGTGCACCTATCGTGAGTAGTACAGGATATTCGGGGGGGGGGGGGATATCAAGGTCATATATTTCAAGGGGCGGGTTGATTATTTCTACTCCTTTAGGATGGACTATTATCTTACCGAAAATAAGGTGTCGGATTAACTAACTAAGGCAGCTATAAAAAGGGCTAAAAATAGACTTAGAAAAGATCGATGAAGGAATAACGCTCGGTATCGAATTGATTTAAGACTAAGATACTGTTATATAACTAGATCTCCTAAGTTTCAAATTAATTAAGGACAACTTGGATGTAGTGGTTCCACAAATGTGAGCTCACCTTTCTCAAGAGATATTGCTCACCTGAATATTAAGACTATTCGATCGAGCTCTCGTTCGGCAAAAGATTCCTCTTAATGCCCGCTTTACGCTAAGAACCCAACTATTGGGGGGGACCCAATCCAGAAGAATTCCGATCCTCCTCTCTCGAGGTTTAGTGCACAACTCTCTTTACCCAAAGGTGATCGGTCTATACGCATGACCTCTCAGCTAGCTAGCATATGAATAATGGAAATAGAGCCCACACATCGATATGTGGTTCTACGCGTCGTATACCCGGGGTAAACCATAAGTTCTTTAATTAAAGTGAAAAAGGACCTTTAATTATTTAAAAAGATTTTTATGTCCCAATGCTCTTCGATATCGAGGGCTAAAAGCAATTAGCCACTCATCGGGATGGGGATGGCTTTATGAAATTGGTGAGGCGCGTGTTCGAAACGAAACACTGAAGGGTTATAAATAAAAACATAAAATAACAAAACATTAGGAAAAATGAAGAGCTTACTAAAAAGAGAACTCACGAACTCAACGATTTCATAAAAAAAGGAAATGAAAGCTAAGTTATAAAAAAGGAGAAAATGCATAATTGAAATTGTAAGTCATACTCAAATGAGTAGGCGGGAAATAAATGCAAGTTCTACTCAAACGAGTAGGCGAGAAATAAATGCAAGTACCACTCAAACGAGTAGGCGGAAAATAAATACAAGTGCATAAAATAAACTAAGTTAACAAAAAAAAATAAACTTAGTTACAAGAAACAAAAAGCTAACCTCTCCCTCTCTCTCTCTCTCTCTCTCACACACACACACACACACACACACACACACACACACACACACACACTACATAAGTTAAAGTAAACAATAAAATCTAACTCATACACACACACACACTCTACATAAATTGAAGAAAGCATTAAAGAAAGCAATAAAGATTAACTCATACACACTCTACATAAAGAGAAAAACAAAGAGAAAATAAGCTAAAGCTTAACCTCATACACTCTCACACACAAGTTCAAGAGAAATACAAAGTCGTCTAAAAATTAAAACAACTTTTCTACTCCTAGAATTTGCTAAAAAGACATAAAAAGAAGAAATAAAAATAAAAGGAGCAAGAGGATTTTTTTAAACAAAGTAAAAAAATCAAAGTTTACCAAAAATTAAAACAACTTGATATTCATTCTTATAAGTCCATAAATGTGATTACAAAGTGGAAAAAAAGTTAAATAAACAAAAAAGTTAAAGGAACAAAAAAGTTTACAAACTAAAAATGAAAAACTAAGTTAAAAATAAAATAAAAACCACTTTTAAAAAACACTTTTATGAATCTATAAGGATCAATGAAAAACACTAAAAAATCATAAAAGCTAAGGGAGAAAGAGAAAAGCTATCATACTAACTAGCAAGTTTGAGAAAATCTAAAACAAAACTAAGCAAAATGATAACTTGAAAACATAATGAACAAGTTACTCTCATACGCACACACACTCTTAGAAAAACAAAGAAAAACAAGGGATAAAAAGAGAATAAAAGTGCGGCACTCATATGCAATCCAATACAATACAAGGTGACAAAAGTTGGGTTACAAAAAGCTAAAACAAACATAATGGAGGGGAAGGGGGGAATTCTCCTTACATAGAACAAATTGCACCTAAGCAACCCACAAACAACAAAATATTACAAAAAAAGTGAACCACTGGCTCTTACAGAAATTTTCAATTTATAGAAAAAAATGAGGTTACACGCCTTCGTTCACAGGTGTGAACGAGGGGCATGTCGGGCTAGCATGCTGGGGAAGCCAAATAGTTGGTGGTGGGTTGACTTCAGGGCTCTTTTGGAAGTTCCACGTCACAGTCATGGGCATGACAGGCTAGATTGCTGGACAAGCCAAAAACTGGGCGTGCAGGAAGCATCATGTGGCGGTCACGGGCGTGACCTAACACTATAGCTGGGGTGTGTCTGGACACCTGGCAGAAGGAGAAGTTGAGTTTGACTGGATCAAAACATGTTGGACCGACACATGGGCTTGTCGAAATAACACGGGCGTGTCAAAATGACACGGTCGTGACTTGCAATCTTTTTCCTGGATTCATTGCAGACAACATCTTTCCACTAGAATCAAAGTGACATGCCCCGGTCATGGGCGTGTCCGTAGTGACACGGGTGTGTCCGAAGTGACACGGGCATGACATGGGCGTATACTTTGAAAATTCACCATTTTTGCAGAAATTTCTGGAAAACAAAATAGAGCTAAGTTAGAATGGAATATACTAAAATAAACATTTTTTTATTAAGGAATATGATAGTTTAACTTTCAAGGCAGCCTAAACACCTAGAGGGGGGGGTGAATAGGTCCTGCTTCTTTTTCTAAAACTTCTAGACAGAATTCAATTTATTAACTAATACAAAAACACAGCAATCACAGAAAACAACACATCACAGATTGCACTATGTTTTATAGTGGTTCCCCAAGGTCTGGGTACATCCACTTTCCCCCTTCACCTATCTAGCTGTATGCTAGATTCGGCCAAACTTCCACTTATCTCAGATCAATAGATCTTACAACTCAGAACCCAACTGGTTCCTACAACTCAGGCACAACTGCCCTACCTCAGCCTTGCCCCAAGGCCTACAACTCAGAGAATATCCTTCTCCTACACTCAGGCAATCAGCCCTACCACTCAGAGTTCAACACTCCTACACTCAGCCTTTATAACATAGGCTTACAACTCAGATCTGTATAAACAGATCCTACAGAAATATAGAAAAGATTGTTTTTAAATTTGTCTTGCCAAATTGAGAGAGAAAAGGCAATGACAATTCTTAATCAGCTGATGCAATCAACTGTTTCTTAGCCTTCTTCAAAGCTTCTTGAAAATGTACTTAGCTGAGTTGATTCCAAACAGCTTCTTGATAATCCACTGGTGGATTCTTTCTTCTTCTTCAAATTCTGACTTGATCTCTCTCTATCAGCACTTGAATGATTCTTCAGAATTCTGGTTAGAACTCTTCTTAGATCTATCCTTAGATAGTCTTCTTAGATCTTCTTGAGAAGATCTTCTTAAGTGCCTTGCACTTTCTTGAAATGATTTGGATCGGAATCCTTCTTCAAAAGTTCTGGAGTTAAGAATTTCTTCAATGTTTAGAAGGTTATTTCCTTCTTCTGAATATGTCTATTTATAGACTTCCTTCATGGTAACCGGCTGATCCGGTTTCTAACAGTTCTCTGACAAGTCTGACAGCTTCAGTTAACCGGTGGCAACCCACAGCTGTCAAGTCTTCAACAAGTCCTGTGCCTTAGTCTTGAACCACAGTATGTCGAGACAGTCTGTCAGAAAGTGTCGAGACCATCTGTCTATTTGTGTCGACACAATTGACTTTGGTGTCGACACTGCCTTCAGTGATGTCGACTAAGTTGCCTTTGAGTCGACACAGCTTCTTCTGCAAACAATTTGATCTTGACTCTTCAGTGTGTCGACACAAGTCCTGTGTGTCGACACAGTTGTTGTAGAATCTTAACTTCAGTAAGTGTCGACTTAGCCTTCAGGTGTCGACACAGTCTTCTTTTAACTCTGCTTCAATGTGTCGACTCAATCACAATGTGTCGACACATTCTGCTGTTGTAGACAAACTTGTGGTCGACTATATTCCTTGAGGTCGACTATGTTCTTCTGTGTCGACATTTTTTTTCAATGTTGAGGTCGACGCTTTCCTTCTGTGTCGACACTTTTTCCCAGAGTAGTGTCGACTTACTTCTTCTGTGTCGACACATTTTCCCAGTGTTGAGATCGACTATGTTATGTGTCGACACTTTTTCCCAGAGTAGTGTCGACTTACTTCTTCTGTGTCGACACATTTTCCCAGTGTTGTGTCGACAACTTTCTTCTATGTGTCGACACATTTTCCTTTGTGTCGACACTTGGACTTAGAATTTTTCTGTAAACTTTAACATTTCTTTACCTGCACATGTCAACTCAAAACTACATCAAATACAACATGATGTATATCATTGAGCTAGGTTGGGCTTCTTCAAATCAGGTACACATTTTCCAATATACCCAACAATCTCCCCCTATTTGGAGAAGTCATAACCCTTATAGCCAATGATATACACCATTTATAAATAGTATAAAATGATGATATATGACAATACACAGGGATACTTAATTATAAACAAAATAATAAGAACATCATGGATAAAACAATCTATCACAGATTTAACAAAATTTTGTTTATTACTGGGTAATGTTTGATTACATGGTTTTTCTTTGACAGATTACATCATTACAAAACATTATGAAAGAACTAAACATTATCAGGATTGATTAGGCTCTCTAATAACAATCCCTTGGCCAGATTTAATTTTAGCTGTCACAGGAGCTTCTGATTCTTCAGCCATCTTTTTTCCTTTAAGATCAGCTTTCTTCTTAGCTTCTTCCTTGAGCCTTTGCCTTTCAAAATAGTGAAAAGGCTTTGGGAAGTATTTGCTTGGCTCCATAGCATCAGTTGGAAGTCTTCCCATCTTAGCTTTCCTTCTGAATTGTACAATGGCTTCTTGTCTTGCCTCATACTTCTGCCATTCCTGCTCATTGTACCACTTGCCCCTTTCATGAAATTGATCTTTGACAGCTTTCCATGCAGTGAGTATTATATTTCTGGAAGTAGGACTCCACTGCTCAAAATCTGGCTTCAGCTCAGCCTGCTCTCTAAATCTTTTCTTTGACAGTAGAGCATCTTGCTGTTCTTGCAAATTTACCTCAGGCTTATCAACCTTTTCAAAGATAACATTTACAACTTCCTTTGAAGGACTATACATATATTGCACTTGCTGATCCAATATATCAAAATCTGGAGGGGGGTATATGACTTGGGCAACCTCAGGTTGGTCACCTTCAAGTAGTCCTGTTTGTAATCCTGACTCAGCCACCATGTTATCATCACACAATGGTGGATATCCCAATGTGGCTCTTATGCTATTGGTCACCCATTTGGCATGCTCAGAGCCTGCATGAATTAGCATCCTCTCCCCCTTTATGGCTTCTCTTGATACATGATCTCTAAGATCTTCTTTCTGAAATCTTATTTGGCCATCCAAATAATTCACTCCCTCCTTGAAAAATGGTCTTAATCTTTGAAGCTTTTCAGATATTTCCTGTTGAGAGGTTGTGATGGCAGTCTTAACAGATGCAATTGCAGCCTGAAAATTCTTATCAAACTCTGCCATTTCTTTGGCTTTATCTGCAGGCATCCCTGGAACAATCTTCTTCACCTCTTGAATAATCTCATTATGAGATTCAGTTAAATTGTCATTCATTCTTATTTGATTTTCCAGAACATAACCTTGCTTCAAAGCAATATCATCCACCTTTGTAGAGATATCCTGCTGTTGTTTAGCCAGATAAACTACAGCATTGCCACCCTTGTGGAAGCAATCTGTCATTTCAGTTTTATTCAAGTTGACTTGAAATTGGATAGATTTGATATCTTGGGCTAAGTCAAACTGCAGAGTTTTGTTTCTTTCATCAACATATTTCTCAATGGCCACCCTGTGGTCATCCAATTTCACCTGTAAATCCACCAAGAACTTGTTATAATCAACTTCAGGAGGTGGAGGTGGAGGTGTTGTCTGTAAAGCCTGCTTATAAGTTTTGCTTCTTCTTTTAAATACAACCAGTTTTCTTCTCTTAGCCAACCTGGCTTCTTCAGTCTCAGATTCAGAAGTACTCTCAATGTGAACTCTATCTGCTTCAGTGCCATGTTGCTCAGTTTCAACATGTACTGGCTCCCCCTCAATTCTTTGCTCCTCCTCTATTTCTTGAACTTTTTCAATCTCTTGAACTTTCTCCACTCCTTGTTCTAGCTCTATGTCAAGAGGCTGCTCAACATCTTGGTCCTCTTCTATTCTATCAGTAGCTATGTCATCATTTGGAAACAACTCATCCAGAGTGTATTCCTTTTGAACTGGAGCATCTGAAGATAAGTCATTAGGTGCATCCTTGTGCACATTCTCAGGCAGCTGCATATCTGGAGTAGGAGAAGACACATGCTCCCCCTGAACCTGTGCAGTGAGAAAAAAAACTTTTAGAAAGTCTTTTATAGTAAAATACATTTGCTCCCCCTACACCTGTACCACTTGTACCTGAGTAGGGGTAGATACATTTTGAGCAGGAGATTGAACAGGCTCCCCCTGCATCTGTGCAGATGTATCTACTTGATGAACTGTAGTGGAGGCAGGTTGTTCTTCACTCTGTATCCTTAGTGGGTCCTCTTGTTGTTGCTCAGTCTCGTGAGCTGGAGAAGGGGATTTCACAGGGGTGTCTGGCCTGCTCTCTTCAGGCACATCCTTAGACAGCACCCTTTCCCACCTGGAGAATAGTCTCATGTCCATCCTTCTCATATGATTGATTTTAGATCCTGGCAGTTGCTGCATCACTTCAGGGATTGCTCCATTGAGATATAGACTTATGATCCTAGCCATGTTAGGCTTCTTGATCCCTTCTTTAATCTTGTCAAAGAGGACTGCTGACCAATCAGTAGGGATTGTAAAGACAATCCTGGTCATAAGGCTGAACATATAGGCAGAAATCCTATCATGTCCACCTGACTTGCAGAGAATTACCTTGCCAACAACTTCAGACAAGAACTTCCCTTGCTGATTCATACCCTTTCTATTGAATGCAGCTCCAATCTTCATGCTTGAGTCCAGGTCACACCATTGTAGGGCTTCCCTTGTCTTAGAACTGGGAACCTCTTCTTCATTCTCAACTACTTGTAATTGGAATATCTTTCTCAAACCCCTGTGGGTAATCTTAACCTTAGTCCCTTGAACAGTGGACTTAATCTTGAGTCCAGTAGAATGGACTGATGCAGAGATAAAGAACTCATGCACCTCCTTCTTCCAGATCTTGGACGGTTCAGAGACCAGAAATTCTAACCCTGAGTTGGAGAGAAGGGTGATAACCCCTTGAACATCGGGCGGCGCATCTGCAAACGCCTGGCGCACCAACTCATAGCCTTCATTGATGTTATCTTCAATCCTTGGCGCCATTGTTGTGTCGAGAAAGCTTGAGAGAAGAGAGAAAGAAAGACTGTCGACACAAGGTTTTAGTCTCGAAAACCTTGAAAGCGTGTCGACAACAAGAGCTTTTGACCTATTTATAGCTTCTGTTGAAAGAAGTTCAAAAGGCGCCAAAAACAGTCTAAATGTGTCGACACAGACGGAATGTGTCGACACAAGCTTCTATTAACTCGACATTTCTTCAGCCTACTATGTGTCGACACCAATATGTGGTTATGTCGACACCTTGGATACATAGTAGAAAGACAGAAATTCTGTGTCGACACTAAGGACAAGTGTCGACACATATTTTGTAAGTGTCGACACCATGATTCTGGTTGAGTCGACATTACATTCCTGGTTAAGTCGACAAAAAATTTCTTAAGTGTCGACACATATTCTCTGTGTCGACACAATATTTCTGACTTGTCGACATAATTTCTCTGAGTCGACACATTATTACTGAATGTGTCGACACATTCTTACTTAGCCAATTTCTGTAACTTCAATGTGTTCTTTTTAACACTTGATTATGTTGTTACTACTTTTACTTACTTATTAACCATTTCAATAGCCTTGTTAATGATTTTATTTAATACATTATTCAATGGTTAACATACCTAATTCAATTTTGAATTTATTGAATTTGGTTTCATCTAAAGGCTTAGTAAATACATCTGCTATTTGATAATCTGTTTTTACAAATTCCAATGAGATGTCACCTTTTTCTACATGTTCTCTAAGAAAATGATATTTTATTTCTATATGCTTAGTTCTACTATGAGAAACTGGATTATTAGCAATAGAAATAGCACTCTTAGAATCACATAAAAGGGGTGTTCTACTTACCTGAATACCATAATCTTTAAGCTGATGCTGCATCCATAATAGCTGTGCACAGCAGCTTCCTGCAGCAATATACTCTGACTCAGCTGTGGAAATTGCCACACTAGTCTGTTTTTTACTACTCCAAGATATTAGTCTTCCTCCCAGGAATTGACAAGTACCTGTAGTACTCTTTCTATCCTCTCTACATCCTGCAAAATCTGCATCTGAATAGCCTGTTAGTTGAAAATCTCTATTCTTAGGGTACCAAAGACCTAGAGTAGGAGTGCCCTTTAGATATCTCAGAATCCTTTTTACTGCAGTATAATGAGATTCTTTAGGGCAGGCTTGGTACCTAGCACAGACACATGTTGCATACATAATGTCAGGTCTACTAGCAGTGAGATATAGTAGTGACCCAACTATTCCTCTATACAATGATTCATCAACAGGTTTACCTGCCTCATCTTTGCATATTGGCATACTTGTGCCCATAGGAGTTCTCATGGAGGAGGATGACTCCATACCATATTTTTTAATTAATTCCTTGGTGAACTTAGACTGGGATATGGACAATCCATCATCAGTCTGTCTTACTTGGAGTCCCAAGAAGAACTTAAGTTCTCCCATACTGCTCATCTCAAACTTCCCTTGCATAAGTTTGGCAAACTTTTTACAAAGGTTGTTTTCAGTAGATCCAAAGATTATGTCATCAACATAGATCTGGACTAAGATGATCTTTCCTTTGGATTCCCTAAGGAATAGAGTTTTGTCTATCTTTCCTCTTGAGAATTTATTCTCAATGAGGAAGGTAGACAGGGTTTCATACCAAGCCCTTGGAGCTTGTTTTAACCCATACAAAGCTTTCCTAAGCTTGTACACAGAATCAGGTTTAAGAGGATCTACAAAACCTGATGGCTGCTCTACATATACTTCTTCTTTAAGATCACCATTCAGAAATGCTGATTTTACATCCATCTGGTATACTTTGAAGTCTTGGTAGGCTGCATAGGCAAGGAACATTCTGATTGCCTCCAGCCTTGCTACTGGAGCAAAGGTTTGATCAAAGTCAATCCCTTCTTCCTGCCTGTATCCTTTTGCAACCAATCTTGCTTTATTCTTTATTATTATTCCACTTTCATCTAGCTTGTTCCTATAGATCCACTTAGTCCCAATTATGTTGTGGCCTCTTGGTTTAGGAACAAGCTCCCAGACCTTGCACCTTCTGAACTGATTCAGCTCCTCTTGCATAGCATCAATCCAGTGCTGGTCTTGGATAGCTTCTTCAAACTTCTTAGGTTCCATTTGAGACAAGAAACTAGAATGCAAAACTGTGCTTTGATTTCTGCTTCTAGTTTGCACTCCTTGTCTTGGATCACCAATTATCTGATCAGTAGGATGATCTCTTAGATATCTTATAGCTGGAGGTAGATTCCCTTCAGGTTGAGCATCTCCAGCTTCTTCATTCTGCTGCTCCTCTTGGTTTTCATCAGCTTCCATTATCTCTTGTACTCCCCCTGGACAGCAGCCTTCATTTTCCAATGCTCCCTCTTCCTTTGAAGCTTCAGCAATGGAGAGCTTGTCCATCTTCTTGCTTATACCTGTTGAGTCATTTGATCTACAAGACAATTCACAATTGATTAATCTTGTTTCATCAAATACAATATGCACAGATTCTTCAACAACTTGAGTAGTTAAGTTGAAGACTCTATAGGCCTTACTATTTGTGCTGTACCCAACAAATATCCCATCCTGGGATTTGGCAGCAAACTTAGTCAAATAAGACTTACCATTGTTAAGTATATAGCACTTGCAGCCAAAGATCCTAAAATAGGATAGATTTGGTTTTCTGCCTTTCACAATCTCATAGGGAGTCTTTCTGTGGCTTTTGGTGATAGAAGCCCTATTGATGACATGACAAGCAGTGTTAACTGCCTCAGCCCAAAAATATTCTGGGAGAGAGGTGTCACTCAATAGAGTTCTACCAGCTTCAATTAATGATCTATTCTTTCTTTCAGCAATTCCATTTTGCTGAGGTGTTCTAGGTGAGGAGAACTCTTGGAAAATCCCAAAGTCTATACACAAGTTTGTCATGCTTTCAGATTGAAACTCAGTACCATGGTCACTTCTGATTTTGACCACTGTACTGTTCAGTTCATTCTGAATTTGCTTTACAAACTTAAATAATACACTTGGGGTTTCAGATTTTTGTCTCAGAAAGAACACCCATGTAAATCTAGAATAGTCATCTACAACCACTAGTGTGTAGACCTTCCTTCCTAGACTGTGAACTGGCATAGGACCAAAAAGATCCATATGCAAGAGGTATAAGCACCTCACAGAATCCTTGTTTTCAAGGCTTTGAAATGAGGTTTTTGTCTGCTTGCCCTTTTGACAAGCTGAGCATACCCCTTCCTTTATACACTTAACTTGAGGCCCATTCCTCACTAGTTCTTTACTAAAGAGTTGGCCAATTGTCTTGTAGTTTAGATGAGCCAATCTCTTGTGCCACTTAACACAATGAGAAGCATTGTCATCAGCTACAAGACAAATGGGGAATGCCTTATTCTCACATTCAAAATTAAGGCAATACACATTTCTCTTCCTATACCCAGTCAATATGATCTCTTGATCACTTGACCTTTTGATATGACATCCATCCTTACCAAATGAAATGTCATATCCTAGATCACTCAGCTGGCTTATGCTTATTAGATTATGTTTCAAACCTTTTACATAGGCCACTTGGGTGATAGTAATTAGGTTTGAAGAGATGTTACCAAATCCTTTGATGACTCCTTTTTCAGATCCACCAAAGATCACTTTATGTCCATCTTTGACAGATGAATACTCCTTCAGCAGCCCCTTTGTTCCAGTCATGTGCCTGAAACAACCACTATCCAAGTACCATATAGGGGCATGGTAACTTGGATTCACCTGCAATACAGAATTACTTACCCTTAGAACCCAAGTAAGTCTTGGGTCCTTGGTTCAGGTTAGCCTTAATAAAGTTATCATAACCTCTTCTAACAGGTAGACTCTTATTCTTTATAACACTTGTGTTATACCAGCAGTCCAATGCAAAATGACCCCTCTTGCCACAGCACCAACATTCAAACTTATTGTATCTAGATCTAGATACAACCTTGTCAGAAGCATTTCTGTTCATTGCTGGTGCTGTTGCAACTTCTCCTGCTGGTTTCTTAAAACCATAGGGCTTATGACCATAGGTAGGCCTGCTTGCCTTAACACCCTTGTTCTTCAGAACATTTGTCTTGATATGATCCTGAATGTCTTCATGATCATATATGTTAGAAGGCACTTTCTTCTTACCAAACCTTATGGGGACTGAAAGGTTTAGTGGCTCAATAGGGGCTTTGCCTTTCTTCTTGAATCTGCTAGCCCTGGAGTTACCCTTAAATCCTAATCCAGCCTTACCCTTCTGAGTGACAAATTCATCTATCAAGGGTAAGACAGATTTTGGCTTAGAGTAACTAGCCACTAAATCCCTTTCAATTCTAAGTCTGTCCTCCAGACTCTTTACTTGATCATTAGTATAATTAATTGTGCCCATCTGAATAATAGTTATATTTTTCAGCTTGGCAATTTCAGCTAACTTTTGATCAAGGACTTTTTCTAACTCAGCTGTTGTAACCCTTAGATCAGCAATTTCCTGAGCCTGTGATTTAACCAGGTTCTTGCTTTTCTTAAGGGCCTGCAACAAGTCCCCATACTTGTCTATCAATTGATAGACATCTCCTTCAGATCCAGATGCATCTTCATCACTTGATGCAGATGTAGCTGATTCTTCACTTGTACTACAAACAAATGTACTGGAAGGACTGTTTACCTCATTAGGACCAGACTGATTCTGGCATAGGTCCTCTTCTGATCTAGTCATCAAACCCATGCATTGATGTTCATTGATGGAGTCTAGCAACTGCATAAACTCCTCTTCCTCAGATGCAGCATATAATCCAATATATGCTTCAGCTTCAGATCCTGATTCTGAAGTTGACTGGTCTGACAGACTTTTATCTTTCTTTGCTACAAAGGATTTCTCCTTCTTGCCTTTCTGATAAGTCTTCTTCTTTTCTGAAGATTCCTTCCTTTTGTCAGGACAATCAGCCACTACATGTCCAGGCCTATTGCAACAATAGCAGACAATCTTTGAAGTAGTGGCTTTGCTGGGCTTTGACCTGCTTTTCTCTTTCCTAGATGACCTTCTTTTCTGATAATAGTCATCTACTTGCTGTGATGATGAAGGCCTAGACTTCCATTGCTTCTTTTTCAAGAACCTTTGAAATTGCCTAGTGAATGCAGCAAAGTCTGCATCTGAATCACTGCTGACTGAACCCCTATCTGAATTTTCAGAACTACCTTCTTCAACTTCCTTAGGAGGAGATGGTGATTTCCTCCTATTCTTTCTGGTGGCTTCAGCATTAAATGCCACAGTCTTTTCTCTATGCTCTCCTCTTGAGTTTCTTTCCTCCTCCTTCCTTACCATAAGTTGCATTTCATAGGATAGCAACTTTCCAAACAGAGTTGGAGGAGATATCTCTGCCAATTTTGCCACTTCTCTTATGGCACAGATCTTTGTATCCCAATCCTTTGATAAGGATCTTAAGAATTTGTCATTCAGTTCATAGGTACTGAAGACTCTTCCATAGGAAATTAGCTCATTCACAATTCTATAGAATTTCTTATAGCACTCAGTGATGCTATCAGATTTTCCTTGTCTAAAACTTTCATACTCCTGATTTAGCATAGATTTTCTGTCCAGCCTTACTTCTTCTGATCCCTCCATGTAGACAATCAATGTGTCCCACATCTCCTTGGAGGTCTTGCAGTGAATCAGATTCTGAAATGTTGAATCATCTATGGCACTGACAATTATGTTCTGTGCCCTTTTGTCCATGGTTGCCAAGATGATTTCATCCTTGGTCATTTCAGAATAAGTCTTTGGTGTTTGGATATTTGCATCAAGAACAGATATCTTCATTGGTATGAAGGGGCCTTCCTGTACTGTGATGTAAATCCTTGGGTCAGATGCTTCCATAAACAATCTGACTCTTTCTTTCCAGATCCCAAAGATTTCCTTCTTGCATATGGGTAATTTCATTGACCCTAGCTCCTTATGATTCTCTCCAGAACCCATCTTCTTGATTCTTGATTCTGCCTATCAGATCTACCTCAGACTGTTAAGTCCTTTTTGAGGAACCTGCCTCTGATACCACTTGATAGTTTAACTTTCAAGGCAGCCTAAACACCTAGAGGGGGGGGGGTGAATAGGTCCTGCTTCTTTTTCTAAAACTTCTAGACAGAATTCAATTTATTAACTAATACAAAAACACAGCAATCACAGAAAACAACACATCACAGATTGCACTATGTTTTATAGTGGTTCCCCAAGGTCTGGGTACATCCACTTTCCCCCTTCACCTATCTAGCTGTATGCTAGATTCGGCCAAACTTCCACTTATCTCAGATCAATAGATCTTACAACTCAGAACCCAACTGGTTCCTACAACTCAGGCACAACTGCCCTACCTCAGCCTTGCCCCAAGGCCTACAACTCAGAGAATATCCTTCTCCTACACTCAGGCAATCAGCCCTACCACTCAGAGTTCAACACTCCTACACTCAGCCTTTATAACATAGGCTTACAACTCAGATCTGTATAAACAGATCCTACAAAAATATAAAAAAGATTGTTTTTAAATTTGTCTTGCCAAATTGAGAGAGAAAAGGCAATGACAATTCTTAATCAGCTGATGCAATCAACTGTTTCTTAGCCTTCTTCAAAGCTTCTTGAAAATGTACTTAGCTGAGTTGATTCCAAACAGCTTCTTGATAATCCACTGGTGGATTCTTTCTTCTTCTTCAAATTCTGACTTGATCTCTCTCTATCAGCACTTGAATGATTCTTCAGAATTCTGGTTAGAACTCTTCTTAGATCTATCCTTAGATAGTCTTCTTAGATCTTCTTGAGAAGATCTTCTTAAGTGCCTTGCACTTTCTTGAAATGATTTGGATCGGAATCCTTCTTCAAAAGTTCTGGAGTTAAGAATTTCTTCAATGTTTAGAAGGTTATTTCCTTCTTCTGAATATGTCTATTTATAGACTTCCTTCATGGTAACCGGCTGATCCGGTTTCTAACAGTTCTCTGACAAGTCTGACAGCTTCAGTTAACCGGTGGCAACCCACAGCTGTCAAGTCTTCAACAAGTCCTGTGCCTTAGTCTTGAACCACAGTATGTCGAGACAGTCTGTCAGAAAGTGTCGAGACCATCTGTCTATTTGTGTCGACACAATTGACTTTGGTGTCGACACTGCCTTCAGTGATGTCGACTAAGTTGCCTTTGAGTCGACACAGCTTCTTCTGCAAACAATTTGATCTTGACTCTTCAGTGTGTCGACACAAGTCCTGTGTGTCGACACAGTTGTTGTAGAATCTTAACTTCAGTAAGTGTCGACTTAGCCTTCAGGTGTCGACACAGTCTTCTTTTAACTCTGCTTCAATGTGTCGACTCAATCACAATGTGTCGACACATTCTGCTGTTGTAGACAAACTTGTGGTCGACTATATTCCTTGAGGTCGACTATGTTCTTCTGTGTCGACATTTTTTTTCAATGTTGAGGTCGACGCTTTCCTTCTGTGTCGACACTTTTTCCCAGAGTAGTGTCGACTTACTTCTTCTGTGTCGACACATTTTCCCAGTGTTGAGATCGACTATGTTATGTGTCGACACTTTTTCCCAGAGTAGTGTCGACTTACTTCTTCTGTGTCGACACATTTTCCCAGTGTTGTGTCGACAACTTTCTTCTATGTGTCGACACATTTTCCTTTGTGTCGACACTTGGACTTAGAATTTTTCTGTAAACTTTAACATTTCTTTACCTGCACATGTCAACTCAAAACTACATCAAATACAACATGATGTATATCATTGAGCTAGGTTGGGCTTCTTCAAATCAGGTACACATTTTCCAATGTACCCAACAGAATAAAAGCTAAAACGACAAAAATAACTTAAAACAACCTAAATATAGTAATGTAAAATACGAATATTTACAACTTATTATCAGACAATATTCCTACAGTTTGAGTAAAGATTTTGTGATGTTTGACTCTATAGAAATGGTCTTCTGAGTCACCTTCCAGTACTGAGTAAATCTAGTCCTAACTCTTCACGATAACATGACTATAGATCTTCAGAGTATTTTTGCTTGTGCGGAGAAGACTGATGTAGAGCTATGTTTTTTCAAGCTTTTAATGTAACGAAGTAGCCTTGAAGATGATCAGCAACTTTTGAATACTATGCGTCTCCACCTCTTACAGAGAATTAGGTTTTCTATTCTTGCTGAAGATGACTTAGAGATTTTCGATTATTGATCACTTCAGTCAGTAAGCCACTTTCTGATGGAGACGACGACCCCTTACATGTTAATAATGGTGTCGGCATGCTTACGGAAGATCCCTCGCCCTCTCCATTCAAAGACTTGCGGCGCCGCGGAAACATTGTTGATCGACGCTACATCCTCCGCCTTCGGCGCAAGACTTTCTCTTGATACTTTTATTGCTTAGGTTAATTTTATTGTTTATTTGGTTTAAATTCTGGGCGGTATTTATCCAGATTCTCATTTTCAGTTTGACCTATGTTTAGCCATTTTATGTTGTAAATTGGGCTGCATATAGCCCGGATTTTTGTTAGCCTTATATAAGGCCATGTTTTGTTAGAATTATTGATTATTGAATGAATAAATAAAACCCTAAAATCTGAATTGAGATTTCTCTCCTACTCTTCCTCTCCTCCTTGGTCGCCGGCCTCACCTCCTCTTCCTCTTGGTGGTTCGGTAACTCCTCCCCCTCCCCCCTCCTCTCTTCTCCACCATAGCAACCCCTCTCCTCTTCAACTACTTACAAGATGAAGACTCCTTTCCCCTCTTGAAGATTTGGCTACACCAAGGCTCCCCATCCTAGGGTTCAGCAAACCAAGGTCTTCCTTATTGGTGGATTTCGGCCAAGGACACATCTCTTGCAACGATAAACCTTCTCCGGCGTGAAGCGAGGAAGGAGGATGAGTTTCTCTCCATTTGGTGTGACTCTGGTGGAACTGTAGAAGTGCGAACCACTTTAGTTCTCTAAATCATCTACCGATTGGGGTAACAAAAATCTCTACTCTTGTGTGATTCCCTCCTAGATAAATCTTGTGGTGGTTGACTTTTGCGTTATTTTTGAATCTTGATTTTATTGTGGTTTTGATCCAATCTATCATTGTTATTTTCTCTTGATCTATTTAAGTTTGTGAGGGTTGGCGGGCTTCGTTTCTTTTTGTTGGGAGAGATCTACCATTTTCCGAATCGTTATTTTCGGTGGATCTCTTTTGGTATAACACAGGCTCGAACGGATCGAGTAGATCCTTTTCGCTTGGGAGAATATTTGCTCATAGCTTTTATTTGATCTCTAAGGGTGTGTCGAACCCGTACGTTAGTGTTGGATTAATAATATCGTGAATCGGGTGTGCTACATTTTTTTGTGCGAGCGTAGAATTAGAACAAGAGAGTAATTCTGTGTCGTTTGTCCGTTGCGGTTCGTCAGGTGACGTAGCCTGCATAAATTTGGTATCTGGGGAGGTTCATGTCGATTTCTTAATTAACACCATCCAAATATTCTTAGGATGCCGACACGCACTTGCCTAGCATGTTTTGTTTTTCAAATTTCAAAAAAAAAATTCTGGTTTGCAAATATCGGCCTAAAATTCTCAATTTTTTTCGAAATCCAAAAAATAATTTCTGGGAACTCTCCATAATCTTCTTAGTGAGAAATTTAAAAAATATCTTATTTTTAATATGTTATTATTAAAAAATATCTTTTATAAACTTTCTTCTAGTCAGGGTCAAGCTTCTGTCATTACATGTGCACTAGACTAGACATGGAGTATCCCCCTTCTTCCTCCAATATGGCGGACGACCGGGATATGGGTCATGGTACGACAACGATTGATGAACTCCGCCAGGAGTTCACTGATCAGCTGACTGTCAACAGGGAGATGCTACACGAGTTGAGATTAAACCAAGCGACTCCTCCTAATCAAGCAGCCCGCCAACGTGACGAGGGGAAGAACAATAACTTTAAAAATAACGATTATGTCCCGCGTGCACCTAATCATAATAACCAGGCACCGTACGAGTTTGATATCACTAGGGCTGTCTGGGTCACACCCCCATCTTACGACGGACTAGGTGAACCCAAGTGTTCTTAGATTGGGTTATGGAAATAGAGTGCTATTTCGAGTGGCATAATCTGACCGAAGAGCACAAGGTGCGCGTTGCGAGGTTGAAGCTGTTAAGCAGGGCCATATATTCTGTTGAATTAGGAACATCGTCTAGGTGCGGTGAATAGTTTATCACCTATTGGTTGGGCTGGCAAGAAAGCCATGTTGACTGATCAGTACATTCCTGCATACCATCGGACGCAGATGTTTTATGAATTAGCTACCCTGAGGAAAGGGAATAGGTCAGTCGTTGATTATATGAGCTGGTCAGGTGCGATGTTAGGGAGATGCCAGAGATCACCCTCTGTGGGTTTCGTAAGGGGCTCAACCTCGGCATTCAGGGTAAGCTCCTACGGTATGTTCACACCGGCTTGAACATGACCTTTAACGTCGCTTTGGACATTGAGAAGCACAATGCTTACAAGTCCAAATCTCACCCCTTTCAGAAAGGAAGTCTCTCTTAAGACCACCCCCATCCATCCATAAGGATAAGGGTAAGTTCCGGTCTGCTTGCCCGAACTCGATTGCCATTATGGCTAGGAATCTGAGAAGCACGATCGGTGAGAGAGTTCCCATCGATAGGGTTAGCAAGACGAATGCTACTTATTTTTCTTGTGGTATTCAGTGCCATTATGCTAGTGAGTGTCCAACCAAGCCCAAACCCCTAGAGCTTTTAGATGCATCGTCTGAATTCGCCGAGCTCATGTATGAGGCCTGTGAAGAATCTTAATCGGAAGGAGTACCTAGCGACATAGAGGATGATATTAACATGATGGTGATGAGGTGTATTTTGGCCACTCCGCGAGCATTGGATGATTGGAATAGGACGAATATTTTCTCGTTAAATTTTAAGAGCGGACAGAAGTGGTGCAAATTGATTATCGATAGTGGAAGTTGTATGAATGTGATTTCGGAGATTGCAGTGTCATGAATGTTGTTAACCACCAAACCTCACCCTCACCCTTACAAGGTTTCTTGGGTTAACAAGACATCCCTTCCGGTTTCGAAGCATTGCTTTGTTCCCCTTACCATCAAGGCATACATGGATAAAATTTGGTGTAACTTCATCCCCATGGATGCTTGTCATGTTCTATTAGGACTTTTGTGGCTTTACGACCATGATGTTACTCACCTGGGATGTGCTAACACCTATGAGTTCAAATTTAATGGCAAGGCCATTATTTTGAAGCCCACTCCGCCTAAGGATCCAGAACTGTCCCTTCTAAAGACACGCTTATTCCATTAGAGAAGAAAACATTAAGTCTGATTGGTAAGAAGGAGTTTGCGCGTGATACTTTTCTTGATGGTGTCATGTACGAGTTAGTTTGCCTACAAATAAAGGAAGATGTAGCCTATTTTGATAATTTACCGGCATCATTGAGGAAACTTTTAGAAGGGTTTATGGATGTATATCTGGACAAGATACCACCCATGTTACCCCCATACGGGACATCCAACATGCGATAGATTTTATTCCGGGTTCCTCTTTACCCAACCTTCCTCACTATCTGTTAAACCCTTCGGCACACCTAGAGTTTAAACCCAAAACTCTGATTTGTTAAGGGGTTTATTTGCCGTAGCAAGAGTCTGTGTGCCATACCCGCTTTACTAGCCTCTAAGAAAGATGGTTCTTGGAGGATGTGGGTTGATAGCCGGGCTATTAATAAAATTACGATCAAATATAAGTTTCTCATCCCTCGCTTGGATGACTTATTGAATATGTTAGCTGGGGCCACGATCTTTTCTAAGTTGGATCTTAGGAGTGGCTACCATCAAATAAGGATTAGGGAGGGAGAAAAATGGAAGACTGCTTTTAAATTGAAGGATGGGCTTTATGAATGGTTAGTGATGCCCTTTGGGCTTTCCAATGCCCCTAGTACTTTCTCTAGTATGATGACTCATGTCTTCCAACCATTCATGGGAAAATTCATAGTGGTGTATTTTGTTGATATCCTCATTTTTAGTACTTCTCTGATCGATCATGAGTCTTATTTGAGGACTATCTTTACCACGCTGAGGACAAAAGAATTAATTATCAATATCAAAAAGTGTACATTTTATGTGACGTCGGTAGAATTCCTTGGATATATTGTGAGTTAGCAAGGAATATATGTGCATCCTAAGAAGGTCCAATCAATTAAGGTTTGGCCAGAACCCACCAATAGTCGGGATGTTAGGAGTTTTCATGGACTAGCTAAATTTTATCGTCGCTTCATTTTAGATTTTAGTACTTTGATGTGCTGATTCACACTACCAGAGGAAGGAGATGTGCTGATTCACACTACCTTCACTTCCAGAGCCCAAAGCTCAGTAATTGTTAAAGAAATTGCTCCATGGTTTGCATGTGCTAATTTTAGTACCTTCACTGATGAGGAAGGAGATGTGCTGATTCACACTACCAGAGCCCAGAGCTCAGTAATTGTTGAAGAAATTGCTCCATGGTTTGCACCTCCTCCTCCAGCCTCTATTACTTCTCCTGCTGCTACTGCTACTACTTCTGCTACACCAGCCCCCTCAGATATTCTTACTAAGATTGAATAAATGCTGATTAAACAAAGGAAGTACTTTGATGACTCTCTGAAAATAGTTCAAGATAAGGTCACTGCTCTAGAGAAATAAATGAGCAGAGAATTTGCTGAGATACAATACAATACAGATCAGCCGAAGCACCTTTTAAAGATAGGTGGCAAAGCCCTAGATCACACCATTACCAGTGTTGGACAGGTAATGGAACAAGGAGTTACTCTTTCCAATAATCAGATTTAACTAGAGAAGAAAGCCCAAGAGCATGTCATGAAGGTCTGTGAAGAAGTGGGCACCTTCAGAGATGATGCTATAGAGAAATTATGTGTAGAAATCAGAAAGGGGGAGGGTATAGTAAAAGAACAAGTTGAAAAGTATGATACCTCTGTCAAGACCCTTTTGCAAGAGAAAATGACTTAAATCAATAAAGATGTGAGCAAAGATTCAATCTACGAAGTTTTATACTTATGATACTACTGTATGGATGCATAATCAAATCTTCCCAGATTTCCAGGTTGATCCTAATATTATTCCTCACCATCTAAATCCTCTAGCTGAAGGCCATCCTCCTCAGATGCCTCCTCAGATGCCTGCTCCTATGCTTGCTCAGATGCCTACTTTCTCTCCAAGGCCTGAAAGTCAAGATCCCCCTTTAGCTTCATACTCTCAAGTATGGGAAGATGACATTCCTCAGGACTTACCAGAAATCCAGATTCCCAAGAGAATGAAGTATGGAGAAGGACCCTCTGCTAGTAGATCAATTCCTAATCCTAAGGCAGAGAAAAGGAAAGTCTAGGAATTTGCTGAGATCTAGAGTCCAACTTCTAAATCATTGATACTTAACACTCTGAAGCTTGTTATGGACTACAATGAAAGCAGAAATCTTCATTATAGCTACTCAGAATGGGAATTATATGAGAAGTCCTTAACTAAGAGAAGAATCTATGACAGATAGTATGGGAGGAACAATCCCAATGCTCCTCCTAAACCTCCTAAGTACTATCCCAAGCTTTTCAGCTACCAAAGGAGACAACAAGAGAAGAAGGACAGACAACAACAACAACAACATCAGAGTTAAGAAAAGACATAAGTTTTTGAGAATGAGGATTGTATTTTTGTAGAAATGAAATCTAGAAATAATTCTAAATATATAATCTTTAGTTTTGATGATTATCTGTTTATTTCTTCATCTCATGCATTTTATTTTGCTCTTACTTTTCATACCTAGTTCTTTCTATTTTGGTATAATTCACCTTAGTGTAAAGGGTTCTGACTTCTACAAATAGGGGGAGATTATTGGGTATTGCATTCACAATAACCCAGATTTGTATGAAGTCACCCTTGATGAATTAGGTTGTATTTGATCTGCTATTTTAGTTATGTGTTTGTAGGTTTTATTGCCAAGTGTAGACCAATGTCAGTCTATAGTGGGTCATCAAACACAGGACCATACCATTTAATTCCTCATTGTGTGATCCAAGGTGTTGACTCATGTGTAGCCTCTTTATTGGGATACACTTCATCTTCAAGCACTTGGACTAATGGATGAAGAGTTGGTTTTGTTTGGAATGAAGAAGCAAAGTTTTCTAAAAAGCAGAATTTTTCTGTCTTTTACTCGAGTGGATCGATAGTACTCGAGTAGAAGAATTAGAAGCACTCGAGTAGTCATGCCCAGTACTCGAGTATAGGAACTAGTTTTCGAGTAGCGTTATTCTAACTCTCGAGTAACCAAGTCTAGTACTCGAGTAGACTTTGTCTATCTCTCGAGTGTTCAGATTTTTATCTCAGAAAATTTTCTAAGTATAATACTCGAGTAGTCAATCTTGTACTCGAGTAGTTGATAGTTCATCTCGAGTGACATAAATTATCTCTCAGAATTTTTCTAAGTCCATTTCTCGAGTAGTTCAGCTAAGTACTCGAGTAGTTCTCGAGAAAATTCTAGACCACTCGAGTAATCCAAGTCTTAGTCTTGAGTAGTTCATCTGTACTCGAGTAATCGTCTTTTAGTTTTTGAGTGATCAACTTCAACTTTCAGAAATTCTCTCTAAGTCTTTTTCTCGAGAAGTTTACTTCTACTTCTCGAGTAGCATTTCCAGTACTCGAGTAATCATATTACACTTGAGTAATAATAAAATCTATCTCGGAATTTTTCTGATGAACATCTTCTCGAGTAGTCATTGCTATCCACTCGAGTAATAGTTTTACCACTCGAGTAGTTCAACTTCACTCGAGAAATGAAGTCAAGTTTTTTAGAAAAATTCACTAAGTCCTTTTCAGATCTAATTTTTGTATGTTGTGATATGATTGGTCCACGTGGTCAAACTGTTACTCGAGTAGTTCAACATTTTTGTATGTTGTGATATGATTGGTCCTCTCCATTCAAAGACTTGCGGCGCCGCGAAAATATTGTTGATCGATGCTACATCCTCCGCCCTCGGCGCAAGACTTTCTCTTGATACTTTTATTGCTTAGGTTAATTTTATTGTTTATTTGGTTTAAATTCTGGGCGGTATTTATCCAGAATCTAATTTTCAGTTTGACCTATGTTTAGCCATTTTATGTTGTAAATTGGGCTGCATATAGCCCGGATTTTTGTTAGCCTTATATAAGGCCATGTGTTGTTAAAATTATTGATTATTGAATGAATAAATAAAACCCTAAAATTTGAATTGAGATTTCTCTCATGCTCTTCCTCTCCTCCTGGACACACCCCGTCCATAGAAGAGTTCGGGAATGCCTTCTTGAAAAAGTTTATCCCTTCGTCGACAAGGTTAGCCCTTAAGCGAAATTTTTTGCACTTGGTGCAATGAGACAAGACTGTGGATGAGTATGTGTAGGAGTTTTCTCGATTGGTTCGTTATGCTTGAATGACCATGGCCAACGATGAAGAGAGAGATAATCTCTTCTATCATGGGTTGAGAGAGAATCTGATATAAGCCCTCATAGCTATGAAGAATGTGGGCTTCAACAGGCTTATTGAGGCGGACAGGATGTTGGAAAGTGACATAGAACAAACCCAACATCAAAAGGTACTTGTAGGGAAACATGGAGAAGTAAAGCCCTCTCAATCGTAAGGGAAGTCTGAAGGGAGTAGGTGGAAAAAGAAGCCACATCCCTACAAGTCTTGGGAGAAGAGTGATACGACATCGGGGGGGGTCTCACTCCAAGGGACCACCATCGTGCTACAAGTGTAGCAAGCTAGGCCACATAATCCATTTTTTTAATGAAGTTGGGGCTGAGTAGGAGCCAAGGCAGGAGCAGTCTGTGCGTTCCGGTCCTAGTGCCACGGAGAAAGGAAAAATGGCAGAGTCGAGTGCTTCACATTTCCAACCCATGCAGCCAAGGGCATACAACCTTGGGCAGTAGAAAGCGATTCAACAACCCGATGTGGTGACAGGTACGAGAAAGTTTAAGTTTAATTGTTTGTTTTAGACTTTCGAGGCCTATTTCGTGTGTCACCTGTGTTGTAGTCTTCGTGCTAGTTTCTGGTTACCCTGTTAGGATATTATTCGACACGAGTGCATCGCTGTCCTTTCTAATGGAAAGCTTTATCCGGAGAATCAGAGTCGAGCACTTTTTGATACACGCAGAGCTTAGGGTTAGCATGTCAAATGAGTCTTTCTTGACTACCAGGATGAGAGGGCGCATTGTTTGGAATCTAGACGGAGTTGACTTTATATTGGTAGCAGCGGTTCTACCATTAGACGAATTCGATGTGATCTTAGCGATGGATTGGCTTGCATAGTAGCATGCTAATATTGACTGCCTATCTAATGTGGTGACCCTGAGAAGCAAAGGAAATGGAGAGGTTAAATTCGAGGGCCTTAGTGGAGTGGCTTGTTCCCTGATTTCAGCCATGCAGTTGGTGCGGGCAATTAACCGGAGAGGAGTAGCTATATTAGATTTGGTAGAAGCTCAATTTTCTAGGCTATCGATTGGAGAAGTGCCAGTAGTGGCAGAATTCGAGAATGTGTTTCCTGAGGAGCTTCCTGGAGTGTTTCCTCGTCGGGAGATCGATTTGTCGATTGAGTTAGTGCCAAAAGCTAGGCCGGTGTCACGTCCTCATTTTAGGATGGTACCGAAGGAGTTGGCCGAGCTCAAGGTACAGTTGCAGGAACCTAATTTTTCGCCATGGAGCGCGCCAGTGCTGTTTGTGAAGAAGAAAGATTGTAGTATGCGGCTGTGCACAGACTACAAGAAATTAAATAAATTGACTGTTACGAATAAGTATCTGATTCCACAGATAGATGACCTATTTGACCAGTTGGTAGGGCCAGTGGTATACTCTAAGTTAGACCTGAATTCAGGGTACTACCAGTTGCGGATTCGAGATGATGACATGCACAAGACAGCATTTGGAATGAGGTATGGTCACTTCGAGTTCTCGGTGATGTCGTTCGGGTTGACAAACGCACCTTCAGTATTCATGGATTTCTTGAACCGGGTGTTTCAGGAGCATTTAAAATTCTTTACGGTGGTCTTCATTGATGATATCTTGGTATACTCCAAGTCGGAGGCAGAGCATAAGGCTCATCTGAGAATAGTCCTACAGACTTTGAGAGATAACCAACTGTATGCAAAGTTATCAAAGTGCGAGTTCTCGTTAGATAAGCTAGCCTTTTTGGGCCATGTGATTAGTAGTGATGGGGTGGCAGTGGATCAGACAAAAGTTGAAGCCATCAAGGATTGGCCGACTTTTAGAACCATGGCGGAAATCCGGAGTTTCCTTGGACTAGCCGGGTACTATAGAAGGTTTGTGGAAAACTATTCGCAGGTGGCTCTGCCCCACACTTATCTAACTCATAAGGACAATAAGTTTGTGTTGCCTTAGGAGTGTAGTCAAGCGTTTGACACCTTGAAGGAAAGGCTTATGATAGCTCCAATCCTAAGTCTTCCCAAAGGGACCGAGGGATTTCAGATTTTCAGCGATGCATTAGGTTGTGGTTGGGTTATGTGTTAGTGCAACATGGTAAAGTGATAGCCTTTGGGTCTAGACAGTTTAAACCTCATGAGAGGAATTACCTCGTCCATGACTTGGAGTTGCCGGCGGTAATTTTTGCATTAAAATTATGGCGACACTAAGTATACGGTGCAAAGGTAGAGATCTTCACGAACCACAAAAGTCTGAAGTATCTTCTAGATCAAAAGGATTTGAACATGCGACAATGCAAGTGGGTCAAATTTCTTGGGGATTACGACGTGGTGATTCAGTATACGCCAGACAAAGCCAACGTAGTGGTGGATGCCTTAAGTAGGAAGTATTCTGGACAAGGGAATTGGATTGAAGCTCATGGTGAGTGGTTGGTGCAGGACTGTGAGTCCCTTGGCATTGAGTGTGTAGCCAGAGGAGAGTCTAGCACGGCTAGATTGAATTGGATACAGTTGTAGAATGACTTATCCGATCGTATTCGAGAAGCGGCCAGTGTGGATGCAGAGTTCATGCATTTTGTGGTGGATGCTCAAAAAGGCCGGGGTAGTGCCTGGGAGAAGATTAATGGGATCTTAAGTAAGGACGAAAGGATTTGTGAACCGCAATTCGACAAACTTCGAGAGGAGTTGATGTTTGAGGCTCATTTCACGAAGTACTCCATTTACCCAGGCAGTACAAAGATGTACTTAGATATGAAGAAATCCTTTTGGTGTCCTAGTCTGAAGCGGGATGCTGCTTTATACGTAAGTTGGTGCCAAACTTGTGCCTTTGTGAAGGCTTAGTGTCAGAAGTTGAGTGGATTCCTGAAGCCTCTTTCTATCCCCGAGTGAAAATTTGATGACATCTCCATGGACTTTGTGCATGGCTTACCTCGGTCGCAGCAGGGTAATGATGTGGTTTGGGTGATCGTGGATTGCTTGACCAAAGTCGCTCATTTCATCCCAAATTGGAAGGAGGACAGCGTGGAGAAGCTGGATGAATTGTATGTTCGCAACATTATGTGGCTGTATAGAATTCTTAAGAGTATTATTAGTGATCATGATGGACGGTTCAGGTCCAAAGACTAGAGATTAATACAGTAGAGTCTGGACACAAAGCTCAGGTTTAGCACGACGTTCCTTCCGCAAACCGATAGACAAATAGAAAGAACGAATCAAACAATGGAGGATATATTGAGGATGTGCCCCCTTGACTTTGGTAAGAAGTGGGAAGATCACCTTTTCATGATGGAGTTCTCCTATAATAATAGTTTCCAAGCAAGTATAAAGATGGCGCCATACGAGGCCTTGTATGGAAGGAGGTGTCGAACACCGATATCATGGATAGAGGCGGGAGACACCAAACTTTTGGAAAAAGAAGTGGAGGTTGATGCTTGTGAGTTGGTGCAAAAAATTCAGAAGAGCATGAAGGTTGCTCAGGATCGACAAGCAAAGTATTTCAACACTTGCCATAAGAATGTGGAGTTCGCGGTATGCGACTTGGTATACTTGAAGATTAAGCTGTTCAAGGGCATTTTGCAGATTCGTCGACTCAAGATGTTAATTTCGAGGTTCTTGGGACCGTTCGAGGCCGTGGAACGTATTGGATAAGTAGCCTACCGGTTGTCATTGTCCACAGAGCTGAGTAGATTGCATGATGTCTTTCATGTCTCAGTTTTGAGAAAAGCCTTGATGGAGACAAACGTTGTGGTCGAGGCAGCAACGATGGCATTAGAAGAAGACTTGAGGACGAAAGTCTGTCCGGTTGTCATAAAGGACTCAGAAGTTTGGAAGTTACGGAACAAAGTGGTCAAACTTGGGAAGGTGCAGTGGAATAACTGTGGGCGAGACGAGTTCTCTTGGGAGCGTGAACAAGAAATACGGGAATACTTCCCATAACTTTTCTCTTCAGGTATTCTTTAGTTTATATGCATACTTAATTTCGAGGATGAAATTCTTCTAAGGGGGGAGGATTTGTAACACCCCAAGTTTCTAGGACTTGAGCCTCTGGAAGCTATCTCCCGACAATAGGAAGTTACCGCCAGGCAGTAGCTAGGCTTTGAGAGCATTGGGTCACTAGGCATTAGGATGCTACCGCACGGCGGTAGTGTTGGATCCCTAGTGGATTTGGGCTAGGTTCACTAAAGTTAGGATCATATGACCCAACATGTATAGTCAGGGTCATGGTTGTGTTCTAGAGTCTAGGTCAAGTCCTTAGAGTCAACAATACATGGACCATCCATCATCACTGCCAAAGACGCAAGACTTAGAGAAATATTAAGACTCGGAAAATGAGTTCGACGTTCGTCGAACTCAGGTCGATGAAAGTCATGCTCAGCTCGACGAACTCAGAGACAATTCTCTGAGCTGAGCTCGACGAACTTAGTTCTCAACTCGATGAACTTTGGACACAATGATTCAACATTTCTAAGTTAGACTTCAGTCGACGAACTTAGAGAATCATCTCGACGAACTCAGTTCTCAGGTCTACTAATTCTGGATCATATGCTTCAATACTCAAGTCGATGAAAGTCATGCTCAGCTCGATGAAAGTCATGCTCAGCTCGACGAACTCAGAGACAATTCTCTGAGCTGAGCTCGACGAACTTAGTTCTCAACTCGATGAACTTTGGACACAATGATTCAACATTTCTAAGTTAGACTTCAGTCGACGAACTTAGAGAATCATCTCGACGAACTCAGTTCTCAGGTCTACTAATTCTGGATCATATGCTTCAATACTCAAGTCCAGAAAACATCTCAAATTTTCTAAGTCCATAATCAAACTCCAGTCGACGAACTTAATTCTCAGCTCCACGATCTTGGTGCATAGAATTGGAAAGATTTGTCAAGCAGCAGTCAGCAGTTCAGAGGTCAACGATCTTGGATCTCAGCTCGACGAACAATAATTCTCAGGTCGACGAACTGTGGACTCAGGTCGACGAATACAGACTTGGTTGTTTTTCATTCTTCTGTCCCTATTATATTGCAATAATTCCTGAGTAATTAATGCTCAAATATTCTCTGAATATTACCGTTAGACTGAGCATTAGTTATGGTCTTCATCAGGATTATTGTCTGCCGTTTTTCAAAGGGACAGGTGGGGAAATCAATCAATGCAGATATTATCAAGGCCGTCAGCATTGAATGCAGGAAGGAATTCAAATTTCAAAAGGAATTTCACAAGAAATTATGGAAGCAGTTGAACTTCCTTCAACAACAGATGTAATTCCACAAGAGGAATTCATTCCAAATTCTATTGCTGAACCAACTCCACCATCTGATCTTGTCACACTAAGGGATCACCCTAGATCTTAAGTGATTGGAGATATGTCAGTAGCTGTACAGACAAGACATCAACTCAACCATGATGTGATGCATGCCTATTTTCTCTCTCATATTAGGCCTCAATCCATAACTGATGCAAAAAAAGATCCCCTCACATGGAAAATATAAAAAGGGATTTTCTTTCTTCCTGCATAGGACACACACAATCCAAGCATCAGAGAATCCAAGGGAGAGAACAACACACACAGAAGGAAATAACATCAGAACCTGAACAAGGATCTTCTGCTCTTGCTCTCTCTCTCGACAACAAAGTGATAGAAAGAAAGAAGTGCTAGACCAGAAGGAGAACATCAAGCCGAAGAAGAAGAAGAACAACTATTCAATATCAAGAGTCTTCTTCTGTCATCATCTCAGGAATCTTCAAAGGACAAAAACTATTGCATCAGTCAAGAAGTTCCTGAAGATCTTCTGGTCAAAGCTAAAGCCTGAAGGCCTATCACCCTAAAGCAAAGCTCCAACCTCCTGAACCAATTCATTATCTCAGGGGGAGAATTTGTTTACATCAGATCCACAAGAGTATTCTCAGTTGTATATTGAGAAAGAGAAGACATAATCAATCTCTCATCCCCCCATTGTATAAAGGGTTCTCTACTCTCTTCAAAAGTGATTCCTGGTTGCAAGTCACCTAACCAAAAGACTTGAGGTTTGGTTTTTGAGCACCTAATTAAAAGCTCATTGGTGACAGTCACCTGAACAAAAACCTGAGTGGATTCCTACCAGGGTGGTAGAAGAGTGGATGTACCAAGGTTTGGGAACTACTATAAAATTCTTGTGTTGTCTGGTTGCCTTTTTCTTTTATTCTTGTTGTGGCTGTGCTTGTTAGGTTGCTATGATTCTGATTAGATAAATTTGGTATGCTGTGACATAATATCTCAGTTTAGAAATAAGTTTTTCTTTTACAACAAAAGTTGTTAAAACCCAAACATACTCTATTCACCCCCCTCTAGAGTTATCAGATCTAACACCTCACTTTCAGGTAGCTCTTGAAGCGTTGAGTGAAAAGGATTGAGTGGCTATCGCACGATGGCAAGGTTAACATTGGAGATATCATTTTCTTTCTGAAGGGTCCATCGACTCGGGAAGCTACCACTCATCAATAGGTAGTTATCGCTCAGCGGTAGTAGACGGGAGAAGTTCCGTCATTTGGCATTTTGGTCGTCCAATTTCTCTTAGGATTTGATCATATAGACCAGGATACTCTGCCCAAAGGGCATATAAAGGGCTGAAATGTTCTAAACCTTCATTCTCTTCTCTTTTGAAGTGGGAGTTAGGGTTTGAGAGTAAGAGTTTGGAGGAGGAAGAAGAAGGTCTTTCTCCTCCATTGTCGAAGCTCCGATTGTCGATCCGAGGCCAGAACTATGGAGTGGACTTGAAGGCACACCTTTTAATCAGTGTAAATCAAGTTTTCCACGGCAAGAAAGAAGATTCATAAGGTACCGACACTTCTCATCTTGGTCTTTAGGAGGCTTGCATGACATCCATTCTTTTCTTGTTTTCTTTCAAGCATTTAAGCACCAGATCTTTCAAATGAGAGGGTTTCAAGTTGTAAGACCCCATTTTTTTTCTATACTACCGGGTCTTATGCCCAAAATTGCCGTTTTGTGGTGACACTGACACTCAGGAGGGTCTCCACTACAGAACATCGATCTTGCAAGCATTAATGATCACCAAAGAAGTAGAAGTACAATAGTGAAGACAATAAAGTCAAGTCCACAAATCATAATATATATATATATATATATGAATATATATAAAAGTCCACAAATCACAGCAAAGTCCACAGATATAAAAGTACTGAATGAGAACTGTAACATAAAAAATATAAGCGGGCTCATGCCTGGTATATCATGACCTCACTACAACACTCTCACAAAAGCTAAGTAAAACTAACACTCACGGAGCCAGTGGCCGGTGCTCCTGTGCTAGACTGGCCCACCTCTATATGTACCGTACTTCACCGGTGCTGCATCTCCTGGTGCTGCTCCCTATTTCCTATCCGTAGCCGTTGAAATGTTTGGTCAACCGACCATTAGTCATAAAGACTAAGCTAACTATCATCCCCGCCTTGCCCCTACAACTCCTAGGCACGATGCAGGAGGAGAGATAGGAAAGCTATGATGGTAGAAAGTAAACAAGAGCAGGTGACGGTGGACCTATCTAGCAGTCATATAATATACCATATATAAGAGTCTAAAGTAGCAGTTTTATAACAAGTAGATCAGTAATAAAGGAAAAGTAAAGAGAACAAGCTATATTTAAATATAACCTTAATTTGTAAGAATGCTCATACAAACTTATAAATTAAGGGGTCGTTTTGCAGGTCCTATCATATAAAAAGTATCACACTAATTTATACAATAGTAGTAGGGATTTAAATGCAATAATGGCATGCTATGCTATGTTATGCATATTTAATGTTATGTTCATGCAGGTGCAACACACGCACCCAACTCTATGCGCACAGAACTTTAGTTCCCCAGTTTTGGAAGATAGCTTCACTCCCAGGATCCTCCGTAGTGGCTAACGGAGACAGTGGGTTGGGTCATCCCACTCCTAGCTGGGTATCCACACTACCAGGTCTATCCCTTACGTATGCCTCTAAAGGACAAACAAGAGTCATCACGTACTAATACTGACAAACCGCCAGTCTTTTCCTTAACTAAGTGTAAACACACCCATCGAGTCATCGTATCGACGTCAGTGTGAACGATCTTCAAATAACGAAGACTGACCACCTTATGCACATGCAACCATGAATTCCCGAGCCATCAGCTCCCTGGACTAACATGTTCATTACAACTACCTTCTGAGCCTTCGGCTCGTCGGGCTTACTTGCCCATTTTCACAACCACCGAGCCTACCAATCAGATAACCCAACCAAGCTAACCTCCCAGGTCATTGAGGTGAGTGAAAGTGAAGACCTAGTATTTACTAATTGCTCTTTGACATTTTAGTCTTATGGTTTAAAGTTAACCTTGGACTGCCCAAGGCATTGCCTGTGAAGGGCTCTCGAGGGCACTAAGAACTACAATGGGCTGAATCCCAAAGCTCCCTTTTGCAAGGCACTTATTATTATTGGTATCTACCCATGTCCCAACTCTCATGATCTTACACTTGAACTAAACCTAAGTGTAATTAGACTTCCTCCAAGAGAAAGACGAGCCATCATCGATCCCGAGCACAACCTTAACTTAGCCAACCAGGCTCTCACAATGTGACTTCTCTTTCATATCCAAATCAGACCAAGTACACCAACTACCCTTTCCCATAACAGGTTTCACATACTTCCGTACTTTTACAATTTCTACTATGTGTAGACCAAATATCCTACATGATGTGTATGAATGGTGACCCCTTCAAACATGCATCCAAATAATCTAAGATTATTATTGGGGGTCTATCATAATGTTTTGGGAATAAATCTAGAAGATTACGATTTTCCTACTTTATTGGGTACTTATTATAATTTCTACAAAATCATGAGCCATTGAACACCAAGTGAACTTTTCTTACTAGGTATGGCCTTAACAAAATTATGATAAACTAATAACATCAAAATAACAGTAAATACCAAAAATCCCAATTTTCCAAGATGGATTTGACCATCAACCAATTATGGAATAAATAACTCCATTATTAAGATAAATAAGGTAAAATTAGAATCAACCATCTAAAAATTATGAGAAAATTACTAGATGATAAATATGATCAGAAAAGACTACTGACCAAGAATTATGATTTTCCAACTCCAATTGATCACATAAAAGAATTATATTAAAATATTAAACAAATGGACACTTATGAAGGATCCTATATGAGAAATCTCTAATATTTTTATAAAAATTCACAGAGCATTATTGTGTCCTAAAATGTTTCGTAATCAAGTTTCATTATTTTTCAGGAAGCAAATAACCCTAAAATAATTATCTTGTGAATAAATCAAAATTAGTATTTATGAATGAAGTACTATGATTACCAACCTAAAATTCATAATAAAATTTCTACGGAACAATATCATCAAATCAAGTTAACATCCTAAGTCTAATGAGTATCCAAATTCATTTGAGCATGTAATTAAATATTGGACTAAAGTGTTCTAATCTATCCATATCTATTTTAAAGAGGGTATATGTTCCTAAAACTCCTACAACCACTCTTCTAGAGCTTATTTTTACACTAGGAACTCACCAAATTCCAATACCATCCAAGGACATATAGTCTTATGTCCTTCACTAGGCCCCAAACATCAATCCTAAGGCCTATACTAGGGTCTTTGGGCATCTTCACCCCAAACCACTCAAAATATCTTGAGGGGGTGCTTAGAGGACTTTGAGGCAGTGGCCAAAGTTTCATCCCTTTTGGATGACGATTGACCACTCAACCCACCAATTTCTACCTTGCCCTAATTTACCCTCAAGGGACCAAGTTTTAATCACGCCAATTCCTACTCAAACCAACACCAAATGGGCTGAGATTTTTACCAGAGTCATGCAATAACCCTAATGGTCACCCACCAAAATATTAGGTGGTTTTGATGTCATTAGACCCCTTAATTAAATCATACATGATTTATTAAATGTTTTCTAAAACTATAGAAAAATGTATTCTCGACACTTTCAGCTTCAGATGGAAAATTCTTCCAAGTAGAAGTGTGTCAAGACTACTACGATGTCTCGACACATGTATCGAGACACTTGTTCATCTCGACACTTATGTTTCAGAAGATGTGCAGAGTCAACACAGGAGTGTCAAGATAAGTCAGAATTATCACATCAGCTACAAAAATAAGATGTTTCAGCGGAATCAGTCTAAGGAAGAATTTGAAGTATGATGTCAGTTGTTGATGTCATCATCCAGAAGGTAGTCATCCACAAAGGCTATAAATAGAAGGGTTGTCTACACAGTATACACACAAGACATAATCAAAAAAGTAACAAAAATTCTCATTCTATTTTCAGCCCGAGAAGGAGGAAGAAGACAAAGGTATTCAAGAAAATCTGCAGATCCTTTCTCAAAGTCGATCTGAAGATTAAGTTGGATCTGATCTGCAATTTCTTGAAGGTAATCAAGCCAATCAACATCAAGAAGATTGCAGATCCAGAGAAGTACTTTTTAGCATCTAATTTATTAAGAAGAAATCCATTGTTGCTGAATTGAAGAATCTGTGCAAACAGATATATCAGACTTCAGATTTTCTATTTTCTGAATTTCATTTTTAATTTTTAACCTCTATAATTTGTAAGATCCCTTTGAGATTTGAGTGGGTAGGAGATAATGTCTCTGAGTTATAAGCTTAGTTTATAAAAGTTGAGGTGGGCTTCTTGAGGGACCTGAGGTGGGTGGTTTGAGTGAATCACTGAGTTATAGACCTATTTTATAAAGGCTGAGATAGGGTTCTTCAGGGATCTGAGGTAGGAGATTGGGAGAATCTTAGAGGTAGGACTTATTGGTCCGAGTATAGGTTTCTTAATAGAAACAAAGTATGTAGGATCTTTGGATTTGAGTTATAGAGGAGGTATTATAACCTCATCTAGCACATTATTAGTGAGGAAGAAGGGGGTAAGTGGATGTACCCTTGATAGGGGTACCACTATAAATTCTGTGTGTGTTGAGTGTTGTGGATTACTTTTGCTTATGCTGTGATCTAAATTTGGTAACTGCAAAATTTATGAACTGATAAAGATCTGATATAGTAACTTAAAAAGTCACCAATTCACCCCCTCTAGGTGATTATCTACCCATAGGATTATCTTTTAGAAACAACCAAGACAAAAACTCATCGTGGGTTCACAGAAGGATTTGTTAGGGTGTCAATCTACATCCTTGCTAGGCCCGTGAATGACAACCAGGGTAGAAGAGATTCAATTTACTAGTCTTCTTCACTAATCACACCTTAGCCACATCCCTTACAAAATCTCCACTTGATGTAGTGAGAAATGCTTCAAATCAAACCTTGGATACTTGGGATGAAGGTGACAGCCTCGGGCAAAGCCCCAACAAAAGATTTGTGGAAGAAGGAAGGCAGGAGCTCCTCTCGAATGTGGGTGGCGATGGAGGGAGAAACATAATGGAACTAGGCGTAAGTGTAATGTCCTAATTCAAACTAGGCCCCCTCTTGAGTGACTGGTGTTACTGTAAGATGGTTGGGATTGGGTGGTAGGCCTGAAACTTAAGAAAACCTATAGTTCAAGCTATCGCTAATGGTATTAGCTACCGCCTGGCGATTACTATCTCGACGCAAGCTACGTCGAATAAAAGTTGACTATGCCTCAAAAAGTATTTGACGCAACTTGAGAACTCGATGCCACTTAATTTTACGCTACCTACATCGAATTAAAGTCGACGTTGTATCGACAAGTATTTGACGCAACTTAAGTACTCAATGTTGGAACCCCAGTTTGGATTTGGGCTAGGTTCAATATTAGGTTTATTGACCCATATTGTATAGCCTAGGGTCAAGTTTTGTTTTCTAAGGTCTAGATCAGTCTAATTAGGTTAGAATCCCCAGTTCTAGCCTTCAGATGCTTGCAGAGAATCAGACTTAGAGAAAATACAGTTTTAGAGAGTTCAAAAAAATCAGTTCGAAGTTCTTCAAACTCAGCTCGACGATCGTCAATCTCTGATCAACAAACTCAGAGTTTCTACTCTGAGCTGAGCTCGACAAAATCCGAGCTCAAGTCGACAACCTTCTTTCTTCTCTCAGTTTATTTGGTCGACGATATTCCATCTCAGGTCGACGAACTTGGAGCTCAGCTTTTTTAGTAATTTTCCAGATCGATGTTCTCTGAGCTCAGCTCGACGAAGAGGATTTCTCAGCTCGACAAACTTGGAGTTCAGGTCGGCGAAATCTGTCCTGAGTTTGGCAAGTTTGTTGTCAGATCAGTTTGTCATTTTTCCATCAATTGGTTTTCAAATTTCTTTATTATAAGGCAGTAATTCTCTGGTAATTAATGCTCAATAATCTCAAAGAATATGGCCGTTTCTGGTAGCATTAATTATGGTTTTCTCAAAGTTAACTATTTGGCTTATTTGCTGGGATAGTTGAGGAAACCGTTAAAGATATTTTTCAGTAGTTTCTATCCCAAGATTTCAGTAGTGATTCAAGGATAATTTTTAAAATTCAAAAGCTGAATTCTGCTCGAGAAATATATAAGTCAATTCTTTTTCAAAAGAACAACAATTAGTTTTGAACAATAGCTTTATCAATCAACAATTTTCACAAGATATACAGCTACAGGAAATTGAAGAAGAACAACTATAAAAGATCTTTTGTCTTCTTCAATTTCTGCTTCAGGATCCTTTCAGAGACAACAAATCTACATCTGTGTCAAAGCTTCCTGAAGATTTCTTCAAGCAAATTTGAAGACCTACACCCTGTGCAAAGCTCTCTTCTTCTTGAACACTTCTTCATCTCAGGGGGAGATTTGACAACATCTGCTTCCACTAAAGTTTTCTCAGTGATTTTGAGAAAGAGAAGACAACAATAATATTTTTCCTTACCTCCTGTATAAAGGGTTTTATAACTCCCTTCAAAAGTTTGTTTTTGTTGACAAGTCTCCTTATCAATAGACTTGGATTGGTTTTTTGGCACCTGATCAAAAGCCTAAAGGGTTGTTAGATCTCCCTTGAAATAGATCTTGTGATGACAGGGCGCCTGAACAAAAACCTTTGGTGGCAGGGCACCTGAAAAAAACCGGTTAGTGGATTCCTACCAGGGTGGCAGAAGAGTGAATGTACCAATTTTTGGGGAACCACTATAAATTCTTTGTGTCGTATGGTTGTGTTATTTCTTGTTCTTGTCGTGTTGTGATTTATTATTTTACCTTCTCTTATTAAATATTATTATCACTTATTTTAATTTTGCATTAAAAACCAATTAAGTTTTAAAATACTCTATTCACCCCCTCTAGAGTTAGACAGATCTATCCCCTCACTTTCAATTGGTATCAGAGGGTGATTTTTTATTTGGTTTCACAGGCTAATACTTGAACCAAAAGATTCTTTGATAGATCTTTTTATCTCTAGTGTCCTTTTAGATCATGGCACAGAATAAGGAATATTCAAGCACCAGACCTCTAGTATGCAATCTTAACAAGTTTGGAATCTGGAAGACAAGAATTAGGTTATACATGAATTCAATTGATGAAGACATATATAATTCCATTTTGACATAAGAGGAAAGTAAAGGGATTTGTTGCCGAAACCTGGAGTGAGACAGAAGAAGATACTTCATCTTCCAGCTCCAGTGAAGATGAAGAAGAGACAAAAGCAAAAGAAGTTTGCTTGATGGCTATCAATGCCTCAAGCAATCCTTCAGAAGCTGAAAACTCAAACGATGAAGATTCTGAATCTGAAGAGGATCAGGTAATATCCTCATTTGATTTCAATTCAAATATTTTTAAAGAAGAGTTTAAGTTATTATATAATGATCTAATTAAATCTGAGGAGGAAATCAAACTTCTCGGATAGAAATTAACTGAATATGATAACTAAAAGATGAACTCACTAATGCCTCAGAACTAATTATTTCATTAAAAACTGAATTAGGTAAGACTAAGCAATTTGAAGAATCCCTAAATGGGAGAAGTATCAAATTGATGAACATCATAAGCACTGTCACTGTCAGGCTAAATGGCAAGCTGGGCTTAGGTGCTTCATCAAGCCAACCTCATCTCCTTCAGAAAAACATTCTATCAACCCCTATAAAATTCATAATAGAAAAGGGTAAAGAAAAACTAAATGAAGATTATAAACTAATTGAAGTCATTCAAAAAGCCAAGAAAAAGAGAAAGAAAAATAAGAAATCTAATAAAAACTATGTTCAACAGTTTTCATCGAACTCAAACCGATGAAATGCTTACAGTTCATCGAACTTCGATCGACGAACTCTGAATGTAGAATTTTCTTATAATTATACGTTGAACTACGATCGACGAAACCAATATAGTTCTTCGAGCTGTGATCGACGATATTGGGGCACAAAAAATGAATATTTTCATTCTCTGAGCAAAGTTCGACGAACTCATCCCTATTCGTCAAACGTAGATCGACGAACTTATCAAGATTCGTCGATCCCAGTTCAATTTAACAAAAATTTAAATTTTCCTAAAACTAATAATCAACCAAGATCATTCATTCACCCATTTAATCAGTGGATAATTCCACCAAGAAAATTTCAGCCCCTAGGATATAAGAATCAACTCGAATATTCTTATATTTTTAGTTTTAACTATGAAAAGAATCAAGGACCCAAGGTTTCCTGGGTCAAGAACAACTAACCTTTTCTTGTGTAGGAGAAAGAATATCCTACCATAGATGAACATTGGTACCTAAATAGTGGATGCTCAAAGCACATGGCAGACAGCAAGGACAATTTAAACAACTACAAGTCTAAGCTAGGACCAAAGGTGATGTTTGGAAACACCAACTATGGCCAAACAGAAGGCTATGGAAATGTTATAATTTGAGCTATCACCTTCAAAAAGGTAGCATATGTGAGTGGTCTGCAACATAACCTAATATCCATATGTTAGTTATGTGATGAAGGTTATCGGGTATCTTTTGACCAATCTACCTGTTCTATTATTTCTTTAGATAATAAAATTATCTTAACTGGTATTAGATAAGGAAACATTTATATAGTAAATTTTAAGTCTGTTAATACTGATATTTGCCTGTTTAATCAAACTTCTAATAATAATGAGTTATGTCACAAAAGATTAGGACATATAAATCTTAAAAAATTGCCAAACTCTCTAGTGACAACCTTGTTAGAGGATTGCCTTCTTGCCCCTACAAGAAGGAAAGCCTTTGTAGGACTTGTCAGTTAGGCAAGCAAGCCAAAAATAGTTTTAAATATATTAATAAGAGTGATTCACCTAAGATTCTGTACTTGCTTCATATGGATCTATATATTTGGACTCATTGTTGTACAGAGCTTGGGAGAGAAATCCTATACTTTAGTTATTGTAGATGACTTCTCTAGGTTTACTTGGGTGTTCTTCTTGAGAAATAAGGCAGATAACTTTAAAGTTCTTACAGACTTTCCTAAAAGTATTAAGATTGAGTACTCTACTCCTGTTTCATTGATCAGAAGTGATCATGATACTGAGTTTGAATCTCTTCTTATGCAAGAATTTTGTTAGATGGAAGGTATCAGACATTGCTTCTCTGCTCCTAGAACTCCTCAACAAAATGGGGTAGCAGAAAGAAAAACATGACCCTAATTGAAGCTGCAGGCACATTACTTGCAGATGCTTACTTTCCCCTATCCTTTTGGGCAGAGGCTGTAAGCACAGCAAATTATATCATGAATAGAAGTTTAATACATAAAATTAAGGGCAAGACTCCCTATAAATTACTCAAAGGGAAGAAACCTAAAATAGATTATTTTAGATTATTTAGTTGTGAATGTTACATTCATAATAATAACAAGAAACATCTTAGAAAATTTGAAGCCAAAGCTGCAATGAGAATTTTTCTTGGATATTCCCAAGTTAGCAAGGCCTATAGGGTATTTAGTAAATCAACTATGAAAATGGAAGAATATGTTCATATTTCTTTTGATGAAGCTAACATGTTTTACAAGGAGAAAGATTCTTCTACCAGAGATTTATTGCAGGTACCCCAACTGTATGAGAAACTGGATGACTTGAACCTCACCAATGAGGCTATATCACATCCTTCTCCACACATTGATGCAGATAGTGAAGAAGAGATCAGTGATATAATTGTTGAACCTTCAATAACAAATTTAATTCCACAAGAGGAATTAATTCCAAATGCAGTTGTTGAACCAACTCCTCCTACTGATCTTGTAATACTTAGAGATCACCCTGTATCTCAAGTGATTGGAGACATATCAGTTGGTGTGCAAACAAGGCGTCAACTCAACCAAGATTTGATGCATGCTTGCTTCATATCTCAACTTAAGCCTCAATCAATAAAAGATATTGAGTAAGATCCACACTGGATCATTGCAATGTAAGAGGAGCTCAATCAGTTTGAGAGATGCAAAGTTTGGGATTTAGTTTCTAGACCCAAAGGCTATCAAGTCATTTAAACTAAATGGGTATTCAGAAACAAATTGGATGCACAGGGAGCTATCATAAGAAATAAAGCATGACTAGTATCTCAAGGTTATAGACAGGAAGAAGGAATTAATTATGATCAAACCTTTGCAGATGTTGCAAGACTTGAAGCTATCAGGATTTTTCTTGCTTATAAAGCCTATAAAAATTTTAAAGTCTATCAAATGGATGTTAAAAGTTTCTTCATCAATGGTCAATACAAAGAGGAAGTCTATGTGGAGAAACCACCAGGTTTTATCTCTCCATCTCATCCCTCTTTTATTTTTAAATTGCATAAATCTCTTTATGGTTTAAAGCAAGCTCCAAGAGCTTGGTATGAGACCCTAACTACCTTTTTTTAGAGCATAAGTTCACTAGAGGCATTGTAGATAGGACTATATTTACTATGCATCATATTAATAACATTTTGAGAGTAAAAATATATGTAGATGACATCATTTTTGGCTCTACTGATTCCAAACTATGCAAAAGGTTCTCTAACCTGCTGCATTCCAAATTTGAAAAAAGTAGCATGGGTGAGCTTTCTTACTTCCTTGGTCTCCAAGTGAAGCAATCCCCTGATGGCATTTCATCTCTCAATCCAAATATGCTAAGGAGCTAATTAAAAGGTTTGGGATGTCTGATGCCTCAGCCAAAAAAACACTCATGGCTTCCAATGCTGTGATTGATTTTGATGAATATGTCAAGCCAGATGATCAGAAGACATATAGGGATATTGTTGGGTCCTTATTATATCTCACAGCTAGTAGACTAGATATAATGTTTGCTACATGCCTTTATGCTAGGTTTCAGGTGAATCCTAGAAAATCTCACCTTATTTTTCTTAAAAGGAATTTGAGATATATAAAGGGTTGCCCAAATCTAGGACTCTGGTATCCAACTATGTCAGAATTTGAATTGACTGGATTTTTAGATACTGACTTTGATAGATGTAGAGTAGACAGGAAAAACACATCAGGAACATGTCAGTTCCTTGGTGATAAGCCTTTGTCTTGGTTTTGTATGAAACAAACATCTGTGTCCACTTCAACTGCGGAAGCTGAATACATTACAGCTAGCAGTTATTGTTCACAAATATTATGGATTCAAAACAAACTTCTAGATTATGGTTTCAATCTAAATAATTCAACTATATTTTGTGATAGTACCAGTGCAATTTCCATTGCATAAAATTCAGTGCATCATAGTAGGATCAAGCATATAAAAATTAGACATCATTTCATTAGAGATTGTGTAGACAAAAATAAAATTAAACTTATTTTTATCTCCACTGATTTTCACAGAGCAGACATCTTCACTAAACCATTAGATGAGAAGAAATATTTATTCTTTCTAAATCAGTTGGGTATGATGAATGGAGAAGTTTAATTTAATTTCTGTCTGAGGTCAAAGAATTGATCACAGTTCATCGAATGGAGATCGATGATCTGCGAGCTGTTCTTGAGAAATTTCGTCAAACAGAGATCGACGAAATCTCTATGTGAAGTTATTTTCGTCGAACGGAGATCGACGATCTTGCTTCTGGGAATATTTCGCTGAACTGAGATCGTCGAACTTATTTCCCTCTCTTCAAACTGAGATCGACGATATCATTTCTAAATGAAACTTTTTCGTCGACCTAAGTTTGAAGATTTTTTTACTTTTCACAGGACAGAGTTCACCGCTTCATATTCTGAAAACCTTTCATCTAGGCTTTCATCGAACTCACATCCCGCGCTTTCCAATTCCTTTGCACTTGATCTCTCTGTTGTTTTTGCAGGGCAATAATGGCGATTTCGGCGGCTAAGCTTTCCAACATGAAATACGATATATGGTTCGATATTGATTTCGATTCTTTCAGCCATTTCGATCCGATTTTCCCAGACATCCTGAAACTGTTTGAGGATCAACAACTGAAGAAACTGATTACAACCAAGATCAAACTGCCAGCGACTTAGATTAGAGAATGGGTCTACATTTCTTCCTCCCCAAATGCAACAACAATGGTCGGGACCATTGTAGTACAATAGGTTATTCTAACCCTTATTATCCTTTCTGAGATTTTTGGTTTGGTGAATGGAGAAGATGAGTTAGAAATAGACAAATCTGAATTTGATGAAATGTTGGTTAAGATGGGTCACTCTGAAGGAAACCCTAACAAACTATTTAAGAAGAATTTATCTATTGAATATAAATTTCTTGCTGATATTGTTAGAAAGGTTCTGCTTGGAAAACACACAACCCATGATTACATTACCAGGCACCAATTCTTGGTGATGTGTGCCCTGGTCAATAAGAAATCTCTGGATTGGGTGTGTTGTTCTTTAAGTTGATCAAAAAGAAGAACTCAAAGAAAGAAGTGTGTTTTGAGAGGATATCGGGAATATTCCTCCAGGCCAAGGAACCTGAACTTTTGGTCTCCCAGACCTTATTCATTAATGCCTCCAAGAGACTAACATCTGCCTTGTTTGGTAGATGGGAGATGATAATCTCTAAGCCATCCAGGGCTTCTTCCTCCTCCAAAGCTGATGAGAGCACAAGGGCAGTAATAGCCTCTCCCCAACCTGAAGAATAAATCCCTGTTCCTCCTTCATCTCCACCTCCACAAATACTTCCTTCATCAACTCCCCTCCAACTACCATCCACCTCATCTCCAATCCCTCCTGCTTCACCATCTCAACCTTTCTCTAATATCTCACTCCCCAATCCTCATACCAGAGAATTCTCCATCCACACCTCCTCAATCACCTCTTCCACATCATCTTGATGACATTCCACTGCATTCCCTTCTGTCATCCCCCACATTTGATCTCTTATCTCCTCAACCTCAACCATCTTCACCTCAGGATGAAATCATGCCAGATTTCATTCTTTCTTCATCTATCAATCCATCTGTATCTACTCAGACACCTCTTGAGTTCATGCAATTGGATTCTCCCTCCATTTCCACCCTCCTGGAGCTCATCACTCCATCTCTCAGGCAACTCATAGCAGAGGCTATTGCACCTCTTGCTACCTCCATATCTTCTTTTGCTGTTCTCTCTGCTTCCTCCTCCTCTGTTCCTTCTTCTTCTAGGGGCCTAGGTTCAATACCCTCTGAAACCAGGCAGGGTGAGATGCTCTGTGAAGAAGCTCCAGCTCAAGAAGCAGTAGCAGTTTCTCTAGTAGTAGTAGTAGCAGCAGCAGTAGTTGATTCAGAAATAGTTTGTACAAAAACAGAAGCAGTTCCCGTTTTGAGCACTGTTGGTGATTGTTTTATCAATCCCACAGTGGACATTCTTTTAATTTTAAATTCTTTTGATTCAGTTTTCAAAAATTCTTTGCCAGTGTATCAGCCAGATTTTTCTAAAGCACTAGTTTGCTATTTAGCTCAAATCATTCCTACAGTTTTGGAAAAACTAAGGACAAGTTTTGTTTAAACTAAATCTGTAGCATTAGCAGTTGTAGATATCTCTGAGCCTGAAGTTATTTTTGAGCCCAAGGATCTTTCTCCTCCTACTCTTCCTTGGGATGAATCTCCCTTTCCCAATTTTGATGATATGGATGAAAAAGATGCTGAATAGGATGCTCTAGTACAGCCTCAAGTTCCAGATCTTTCAGCTGGATTGCTCAAGCAATTAGATGATCTTTATGATAATCCAGCTGAATCTTCTAAAGACAGTGGGTAAGATGACTCAGATAGCTCCAGCTCCAAAAAGAGAAAATCCAAGAAGAGAAAGGCTTCTTCCAAAGCTATTCCTAAGCCAAACCCAACTGTTGATATTCCATACTACATCTTGAACAACATCCCTCTCACCAAATGTATGCCTCATTGGATGATATTTTCAAAGAATGAGATGAAGGAAAGGAAGAAAAAGAAGAGACACAGTCCACCACCTAAGCAGACCTGGAGAGGACCTCCTCCTCCTCCTCCAGTTGCAGGTGCTGTTGGAACCTCTAGTTGAATTTGGGCTAGGTTCACTGAGTTAGAACATGACCCAATATGTATAGATCAGGGTCATAGGTGTGTCTTAGAGTCTAGGGCAAGTCCTTAGAGTCAACAGTACAAAGGACCATCCTCCATCACTGCCAAAGAATCAAGACTTAGAGAAATCAAGATTTAGAGAAAGAGATCTTCGTTCATCGATCTCAGGTCGACGATAGTCGTACTCAGCTCAACTATCTAAGAGATAAACTTCTCTGAACAGAGTTAGACTAACTTCATTCTCAGATCGACTAACTCTTTAACACTCAACGTCATAATTCACTCAAAGCCAAGGCAGACTCAGAGACAAAGAACACTCAACGCCAAAATGGACTCAGCAACATACTTCACTCAAAGCCAAAGCAGACCTCAGATCGACGAAAGCTGTTCTCAGCTCGACGAACATAGAGCACAGATCAAGAAGATTTCGTCTAGCAGCAGTCAACTATTCAGAGTTCGACGATCTTGTATCTCAGCTCGACAAACAACAATACTTAGCTCGACGAACTATGAACTCAGCTCGACGAATTCTGTCTTCAGGTCGACAATTCCAGACTAAGTTATTTCCTTCCTTCTGTTTCGATTTTAGTGCAGTAATTCTTGTGTAATTAATGCTCTAATATCCTTTGAATATTACCGTTAGATAGAGCATTAATTACGGTCTTCATCAGGATTATTGCCTGCCATATTTCCAATGAAACAGTTGGGGAAAGTAATCAATGTCGTATAATTCTCAACGTCAACAGAATTGATTACAGGAGTAATTCAAAATTTTCAAATGGTCGTCGACAAAAGAACAGGTGGTGATTCTGCTGAATAGACAATACACACGACATCAACAATATACAGAGACAGAGAAAATCTTCATCTTCTTCATCAGTCCTCAATCTGCTCCAAGGCTTCAAAGAGAAAAACACACTTATCATTCTAGAAGTCTGCTGTAGAGAAATCATCAAAAGCTGAAGGCATACACCCTTGAACAAGGCTTCCACTCCTGAACCATACAAGATCTCAGGGGGAGCTTTGACAACAATTAAGAATCCACACAGTCTTCTCATTTTGATTTGAGAAAAGAAGACTTACATCACTCTCTCATTCTCACCTCTGTACAGGGTTTTAATTCCCTTCAAAATTATTCTGGTTGCAAGTCTCCTTCCAAAAGACTTGAGATTTGGTTTTTGAGCACCTGATCAAAAGCTCATTGGTGACAGTCACCTGATCAAAACCTGTAGTGGATTCCTACCAAGGGTGGTAGAAGAGTGGATGTACCCAGTTTGGGGAACCACTATAAATTTCTTGTGTTGTCTGGTTGCTCTTTCTTTTCTGTTCTTGATGTGGCTGTGTTAGTTAGATATCTTGTGATCTTTGATTTACTTTAATCTGTGATAGTTAGATATATTTATTAAAGGTAAAGATAGTATACTGTTAGAGAAGAAAATTTTAAAAACACACAGACATACTTTATTCACCCCCCCCCCCCCACACCCTCTAGAGTATATCAGATCTAACCCTAACTTTCAATTGGTATCAGAGGAGGTTCTTTTGGTTGTACAAGCTAACCCTTGAACCAAAGATCCCAAGTTTGATCTGTTCTCTTACATCTTCTAGATTTATACAGCATGGCACAAAACAAAGAGTATGCAAGCACATGACCTCCAGTGTGTAACTTATCCAAGTTCACACTCTGGAAGGCAAGAATCAGACTCTACATGAATTCTAGTGATGAGTATATATTTAATTCTATTTTAACAGGACCACCAGCTCCAGTGGCTTCAACCCCATCAACTTCAACAGACATGAGTGCAGTTCCACCCCCTAGATTGACAGATGCACAAAAAAAGGCAAAGATAGCTGATGCCAGAGCCATGAACATATTGGCTCAAACAATGTCAGATGAGATATTTTAAAAGGTTGTTGAGTGCTTATCAGCCAAGGACATTTGGGACTCACTGAACCAAATGGTGGCTGGATCAGCAGATGAGAGGAAGGATAGAAGATCCAACCTCATCACTCAATATGAAAACTTCAAAAAAGATGAAGCTGAAATTGTGGAAGTGATGTACAACAGACTCAGCTCCATTATCAGTAGGTTGAGGACTCTAGATAAGGAAATCACTTTAACTGAAGTGAATGACAAGATCCTCATGTGCTTCCCCAGCACATGGGACTCAAGAATCTGGCCCATCAGAGAAGCCAGAAGCACAACAGAGATCTCAACTGAAGCTCTACTATGAAAGCTAAAGTCCTATGAGCAGTTGATAAAATCAAGGGAAGCAGTAGCTGAAGTCAAGACTCCTACACCAACTAGGAAAGAGCACAACATAGCTTTCAAAGCTGCAGAAGACTCTGAAGTCATTCCTGTGAATGAAGAATTGATGAGTTTCTTTGCCAAGAGATTCTTTAAGATGGCTAGAAAAGATTTCAGAAGGAAACCATCCAAGTATGAAGACAAGCCAAGGTATGACAAAACACCATCTAAATAAGTAGTGTGCTTTGGCTGCAGGAAACCTGGGCATTTCATCTCTGAGTGCCCAGAAGTTTAGAAGAAGGATAGAAGAAAGGAGGGTGACTCAAGGAAGGGTCACTACAGTAAGCCTTCCTCAAGCAAGCACAAGAGGAAAGATAAGGGCTTTATTGTTGAGTCATGGAGTGACACTGAAGAAGAGTCAACCTCCTCCAGCTCCAGTGATGATGAAGAAGAGCAGAAGGCCAAAGAAGTTTGCCTCATGGCTATTGAGGCAGGCAGTAGCAGATCAGATGCTAATGAGTCTGAAGATGAAGAGCTCTTATCAGCTGAGGATCAGGTAATAACCTCTTATGATTTTGAATCAGAGGAATTTAAACTTGAATTTAAAAATTTGTGCTTAGACTTAATCAGCTCTAAGAAGGAAATCAAACTTCTCAGAGGAAAATTAAATGACCTAGATAAAACTACTGCAGAGAATGCTAACCTAACAAATGAACTTATTTCTACTAATCAACAAATATCCTTTTTGAAATCTGAACTTAGCAAGGCCAAGATATTAGAAGAATCCTTAAATGGGAGAAGTCTATAATTATTAGATATCACTAGTACTGTAAATGCTAGGATCAACAATAGTAAACTAGGATTAGGTGCCTCCCCTAATAATCCACCTATAATTCAGAAAAATAATCTTTCTAAACAAGTAAAGTTTATATTTGACAAAGGAAAGAAAAATACTGAACAGGTCAATAGGGTTAATAAAGTTCTTGAACTGATTGAAATTAAAAATAACAATGTTCAGCAATTATCGTCGAACGCAGATCGACGATATATGAACAGATCGTCGAACTCAGAACGACGATCTCTGAACGCAAACTTGAGTAATAATCATTCTTCGATCTATGATCGACGACCTCAGTATGGTTCGTCGAACAGAGATCGACGATTTTGGTACTCCAAGAATGAATACTCTCATTCTTCAAGTAGAGATCGACGATCTCATCCAACATCATCGAGCTCAGTTCGACGATCCAACCAGAAATCGTCGATCCCAGATTTTAACAACAGAAATCCAAATTCTAAGAGCAACTTTAATCCCTTTAGCATATGGATAATACCACCCAAAAGATATCATCCCAAAGGCTATAAAGATCAACCTGAATGCTCATATATTTCCAGTTATTCCTATGTAAATCAACAAGGACCCAAGGTCACCTGGGTCAAGAACAACTAAGTGTTATACTTGCAGATGAAGACCTATCCAGCATATAATCAACACTGGTATCTGGATAGTGGATACTCCAAGCACATGATAGGCAGCAAGGACAACTTAATTGACTATAAGTCCAAGCTGGGACCAAAGGTCATCTTTGGTGATTCAAATTGTGGCCACACAGAGGGCTATGGCAAAATCAGGATTGGAGTTGTAACTTTCAAGAAAGTTGCATATGTGAGTGGACTAGAGCACAATCTCATCTCCATAAGCCAACTCTGTGATGAAGTCTATCAGGTATCATTCAACTCTGAATCCTGTATTATTACCTCAAGAGAAAACAAACAAGTTTTAATTGGCAGTTGACAAGGAAACATATATTTAGTTAATTTCCAGTCCATTACTTCAGATATATGTCTGCTTAACTTAGTTAGTAGTCAGAATGACTTATGGTATAAGAGATTAGGACATGTAAATTTGAAAAACATTGCTAGGTTATCTAAAGACAATCTTGTGAGAGGCTTACCTTCTGGCCCCTACAAGAAGGAAGGTCTCTGCAGGGCTTGTCAACTAGGCAAGCAAACTAAATCTAGTTTTAAATCCATTAATAAGAGTGATTCACCTAGGAATTTGTACTTACTACATATGGACCTTTTTGGACCTATTGATGTACAAAGCCTAGGAGGGAAGTCTTTTACCTTAGTGGTTGTAGATGACTTCTCCAGATTCACTTGGGTTTTCTTTTTGAGAGCAAAGTCAGATACCTTTCAAGTTCTTACAGATTTTCTCAAGAACATACAAATTGAGTATTCTACTCAAGTTGCATTGATCAGAAGTGATCATGGCACTGAGTTTGAGTCTCTTCTTATGCTATAGTTCTGTAGGAAAGAAGGTATAAGACACTGCTTCTCAGCTCCTAGAACTCCTCAACAAAATGGGATAGCTGAAAGGAAAAATAGAACACTCATTGAAGCTGCAGGCATATTACTTGCAGATGCTTACATGCCCCTATCCTACTGGGCAGAGGCAGTGAGCACAACAAACTATGTCCTGAACAGAAGCTTGATACACAAACTAAAACATAAGACCCCCTATGAATTACTCAAAGGGAAGAAACCAATAATTAACTATTTTAAAGTTTTTGGTTGTGTATGTTATATTCATAATAATGACAAAAAGCACATTAGAAAGTTTGAAGCAAAGGCTGCAGTGAGAATTTTTCTAGGATATTTCCAAGTCAGCAAAGCTTATAGGGTTTTTAATAAATCCACATTGAAAATAGAAGAATCTATGCATGTTATATTTGATGAGACTAACATGTTTTACAAGGAGAAAGAAATTTCTACCAGAAACCTCCTGCAGGTAAACAACTTGTATGAGAAATTGGATGAATTGAAATTTATATCCCAGTCTCCTCAACAAGCCAATGAAGAAAGTGATGAAGAAAATATGGATGCAGTTGAACCCTCCACAACAGCAGAAGTAATTCCACAAGAGGAATCCTTCCAAAATATTGTTGCTGAACCAACTCCACCCACTGATCTTGTCACACTGAGGGATCATCCCAGATCCCAAGTGATTGGAGACATAACAGTAGGTGTACAGACAAGGCATCAACTTAACCAGGACTTGATGCATGCCTATTTACTCTCTCAATTTGAGCCTCAGTCCGTATCTGATGCAGAGCAAGATCCCCACTGGATCATTGCAATGCAAGAAGAGCTCAATCAGTTTGAGAGATGCAGGGTTTAAGATTTGGTTCTAAGACCAAAAGACTACTAGTCATTAGAACCAAATGGGTATTCAGAAATAAGCTTGATGCCCAAGGTGTGATTGTGAGGAACAAGGCTAGGCTTGTTGCTCAAGGGTATAGACAAGAGGAAGGGATTGACTATGATCAAACCTTTGCTCCAGTTGCCAGGCTAGAAGCAATAAGGATATTTCTGGCCTATGCTTCATTCAAAAAGTTCAAAGTCTATCAAATGGATGTGAAGAATGCCTTCTTGAATGGGGAACTTAAAGAAGAGGTTTATGTTGAACAGCCTCCAGGTTTTATTTCTTCAACTCATCCCTCTTTTGTGTTTAAGTTGCACAAGGCTCTCTATGGTTTAAAGCAAGCTCCAAGAGCTTGGTATGAGACCCTAGCCAGCTTTCTATTAGAGCATGGTTTTTCAAAAGGCATAGTTGATAGGACTTTGTTTACCAAATTGCATCATGATAAAATACTGTTAGTACAAATATATGTAGATGATATAATATTTGGCTCTACTGATCCCAAATTATGCAAGATATTTTCTGATCTAATGCATTCAAGATTTGAGATGAGTAGCATGGGTGAGCTTTCCTACTTCCTTGGTCTCCAAGTGAAGCAGCTCCCTGATGACATCTTCATTTCCCAGGCTAAATATGCCAAAGAGCTCATAAAGAAGTTTGGGATGGCTGACGCCTCAGCAAAGAAAACACCCATGCTTACAAATGATGTACTAGACTCTGATGTACATGGGAAACCTATGGATCAGAAACTATATAGGGGCATTGTTGGATCCCTACTATACCTTACATCAAGTAGACCTGATATTATGTTTGCTACATGCCTTTGTGCAAGGTTACAGGTGAACCCTAAAGAATCTCATCTAGTTTTTCTAAAAAGAATTTTGAGATATATAAAGGGTTGTCCTAGTCTAGGTCTCTGGTATCCTACTGAGTCAGAGTTTGAGTTGACTGGATACTCAGATGCTGACTTTGCTGGATGCAGAGTGGACAAAAAAAGTACTTTAAGAACTTGTCAGTTCCTTGGTATGAGATTAGTGTCTTGGTTTTGCAAGAAGCAGTCATCTGTGTCTACATCAACTGCTGAAGCAGAATATATTGCAGCTGGCAGTTGTTGTTCCCAAATGCTGTGGATTCAAAACCAACTACTGGACTATGGTCTCAACTTAAATAATTCAACATTACTATGTGATAACACAAGTGCTATAGCCATAACACAAAATCCAGTTCATCACAGCAGAACTAAGCATATAGATATTAGACATCATTTATTAGAGAGTGTGTAGACAAAAATAAAATTAACCTTGTCTATATCTACACTGATTTACAAAGAGCTGATATCTTCACCAAACCTATGGATGAAAGAAATCATTTGTTCTTCATAAATCAGCTTGGAATGATAAATGGAGAAGAATTTGTTTAATTTCTGTCTGCACTCGATGAATTTTTCAAAGATCGTCGAACAGAGATCGATGAACTGGGAGAAGTTTATGAGATATTCGTCGAACGGAGATCGACGAACTCTCTGTGTTGAGTTAGATTCGTCGAACTAAGATCAACGAACCTACCTCAAAAAACTTTCATCAAACGAATATCGACGAAGTGTCTTCAACCCTTCAAACTGAGATCGACGAATCATTTAAGTCCAAATTATTTCATCGACCTCAGATCGAAGATCTATTCATTTTTTCGTGGAACGGAGCCTGTCGGTTCATATTCAGGAAGACACTATATTTAGGTTTTCATCGACCTCCGTCCCGCGCTTTTAGTTCTCTTGCACTTGATCTTCGACTTCTCTTGCAGGTGCATTCATGGCGATTCCAGCAGGCGCTCTTACGACAATGAAATTTGACACAGGATTCGACATGGATTTTGACTCATTCCAGCATTTAGATCCGATATTTCTTCCCATCCTGCAACTACTGGAAGAGCAACAACTGAAACAACTACTGACCATGAGAATCAAACTACCCAGCACAGAAATCAGAGAATGGGTGTATACGGCTACCGTCAATGAGAACAAGATTACCGGCAGCATCGCGAGTAACGAAATCTCTCTTACCCCTGATATTCTTACTGAATTGTTTGGATTGAAAAATGGTGAGGAAGAGTTAGAAATTGATTCGGAAGAGTCTGATATAATGCTGAACACAATGGGGTACTCTGGGGACAACCCTAATAAATACTGAAGAAACACCTATCTATCGAGTTCAAATTTCTCGCAGATATAGTTGGAAAAATCTTGCTGGGCAAGCACACTGCACATGATTATATAACCAGGCATCAATTTCTAGTCATGTGTGCAATGGTAAACAAAAGGCAGGTGGACTGGGCTCAGATCATTTTTTATCTTATCAGGAAAAGAAACAGTAAGAAGGAAGTGAACTTTGGAATGATCCTAAGGATCTTCTTGACAGCAAAGGCTGTTGAATCACTGGTCTCCCTGACCACATTCATCAATGCCAGCAAGAGGCTCATATGTACCTTGTTTGGCAGGTGGGAGAGGACAATCACAAAGCCCTCTAAGGCTTCATCCTCTGCCACCCAAGCTTCAAGAAGTACAAGGGCTGCTACAGCCACTCCCCACCCCTCTGAAGGGCTCCTCTCCACTCCTCCACCTCCTCCTGACTCTCAAGCTCTATCTCAGCCTCAGGTTCAACAAATCCCAGCCTCCACTTCTATTCTAATACATACCCCTACACCATTAGCCTCTCCAATTCCTTCCTCCCCTACCAATATTCCATCCAATCCTCCCTCTCCTAGGGCTGATACATCCATCCCTACACCCCCTCAATCTCCTCTTCCATCTCATCTTGCTGATATCCCCCTCTCCACCCTATCTTCAATCCCATCCTTCAATTTACTCTCATCTCCTCTGAACACTCCTTCTCCTCAACACTCTCCTCAATAAGACCCCCTTCCAAAAACCTCCAATCAACCATCTCCTCCAGCAACTATCATCACTACCTCTATACCTTCTCCACCACCTTCTGCCCAACCATCTGACTCCATATCTTTAAATCCCTCTATCATCCAACCACTTCTTGAGCTCCTCAAGCCTATGCTCAAAACCCTCATTGCAGAGGCTATTTTCTCTCTGGTTATATCCATATCATCTCTCTCTGCTCAAATCTCTACCCTCACCTCTACCCTCTCTTCATCTGGGGGTCTAGCTTCAGTACATACTGAAACCAGGCAGGGGGAGATACTTAATGATGAAGTAGCAGTAGCAGCTCAAGCAGCTCAAGCAGAAGCAGTGACAGATAGTATAGATTCTGATATATTTGATTTAACTAAATTCATTGAAACTGACATGGATATTGATGAGTCAGTAATAACTAAAATAAAATCTGTTGGTGATGTTGTCATCCATCCCATAGTAGACTTGGTAAGTCTGTTAAAGACTTTTGATACAGCTTACCTAAGTCTCCCTCTAGTTGAGTATACTAAGCCATCCTTGGCTCTTATCCCCTACTCCTCCCCAATAAGTCCTGATGTTGCTAAGCAACTTAAGGACAGTTTTGCCAAGATTTCCCAAACTCCACCATAGACAACCAAAGCTGATTCAGTCAGAGCCTCCTCCCCTACAGAAACATTTTCTGCTCCAACATTTATCATGGATGATTCTCCAATGCCTGATCTTGATTCCTTGATCCTGGCTGATATTGAAGAAGAGAATAAGGCAGCTGCTGAAAGCACTGTCGCAAGCAACTCTCCAGGACCAATTGACATTCCTCCTCCAGCTCCTGTCCAGCATGGAAAAACCTCCATTCCTGCTGAGTTCTTAAAAGAGATAGATGACCTGTATGACAATCCTCAATCCTCTAATGATGATGATGATGATGATTCTGATAAGGAATCTAAGAAAAGGAAGCTCTCAAAGAAAAGGAAGGCTCCACCTCCTCCTGCTCTCAAACCTTGAAATACCATTGATACTCCCTACTATATCCTTCGAAAATTAACCCCATACAAGGGAATGCCAGCCTGGATGTGGCTCTCAAAGAATGAACAGAAGGCCAGGAAGAAAAGTAGAAGGTATTCTCCACCTCCAGCTCACAAATACAGGAAGGATCCTCCTCCTCCTCCACCAGTTGTTGGTGCTTATGGAATGAGTTCTCAAAAGTCAGATGCACCTTCCAAGCCCTCCTACACAAAAACTTATCAGAGACAGGAAAGGTCATCCAGTCAGCATTCTCATAGAAGCAGTCACCAGAGAAGTGTTAGTGGTTTAGAACAAATAAAGGAAATTGTTTATCAAAAACCAGAATTCTCTCCTCCTCAACCTCAAACTGAACAAAGAAGGCATTCTAAATCATTCAAGCCTAAAAGAAAATACAGTGAAGTTGCACCTCCCAAATCCTTATACACTCTAAGTTCTGAAAGCCAAGCTGAGACAAACCTTAAAGCACAGTCTACATATTTCAAGCCTGTTGCACTGCTATCCTCACAGGAAGATCAATCTTCAGCCAGTCAGGATGATGATTCAAACTTCAAGATGGCCAGACTTCAAGAATTAATTGCTTTGTCACAAATGAAAAAGGCTAGAGAAGAAGGACAGGATCCAACCAAATTCTCCACAATGTCTACATACAGAGAAAAAGAACTTGAAAGGCTTCAGATAAGCAAGAAACTATTTGATCCTACTGAATATATGGCTAGACATCCAGAAGCAATTGTTCCCAGAACATCCACTCAGACAGTGATTGGAGCAGCTGATTTATATATGTCAAAAAGAGAAGCTGAAAACCCTAATAGGAAATTATATTTACAAAGCCAGGAGAAAAGAAGAAGGAAGAAAAATCCAAGAAGTAGTAGCAGAGAATCCTGAAGAAAAAATTGCTACTTGTGGTATACTTTGTTAAATTTATGTTTTTATTATCTATTACAAAGCAATGTACTTATATCTGCTGCACTTATTAGTAAATTATCTGCCAGATATATGCTATGTTCCTGCTTTGTGTATTTTTTTATTATTGAGTCTGTAATCAGTGACCTCACCCAAATAGGGGGAGATTGTTGGAACCTCTAGTTGAATTTGGGCTAGGTTCACTGAGTTAGGACATGACCCAATATGTATAGATCAGGGTCATAGGTGTGTCTTACAGTCTAGGGCAAGTCCTTAGAGTCAATAGTACAAAGGATCAGCCTCCATCACTGCCAAAGACTCAAGACTTAGAGAAATAAAGATTTAGAGAAAGAGATCTACGTTCGTCGATCTCAGGTCGACGATAGTCGTACTTAGCTCAACTATCTAAGAGATAAAATTCTCTGAACAGAGCTCGACGAACTTCATTCTCAGATCGACTAACTCTTCAACACTCAACATCATAATTCACTCAAAGCCAAGGAAGACTCAGAGACAAAGAACACTCAACGCCAAAATGGACTCAATGACATACTTCACTCAAAGCCAAAGCAGACCTCGGGTCGACAAAAGCTGTTCTTAGCTCGACAAACATAGAGCACAGATCAAGAAGATTTCGTCTAGCAGCAGTTAGCTATTCAGAGTTCGACGATCTTGTATCTCAGCTCGACGAACAATAATACTTAGTTCGACGAACTATAAACTCAGCTCGATGAATTCTGTCTTCAGGTCGACAATTCCAGACTAAGTTATTTCCTTCCTTCTGTTTCGATTTTAGTGCAGTAATTCCTGTGTAATTAATGCTCTAATATCCTCTGAATATTACCGTTAGACAGAGCATTAATTACGGTCTTCATCAGGATTATTGCCTTCCATATTTCCAATGAAACAGTTGGGGAAAGTAATCAATGTCGTATAATTCTCAACATCAACAACATTGATTACAGGAGTAATTCAAAAATTTCAAATGGTCGTCGACAAAAGAACAGGTGGTGATTCTGCTGAATAGACAATACACACGACATCAAAAATATACAGAGACAGAGAAAATCTTCATCTTCTTCATCGGTCCTCAATCTGCTCCAAGGCTTCAAAGAGAAAAACACACTTATCATTCTAGAAGTCTGCTGTAGAGAAATCATCAAAAGCTGAAGGCCTACACCCTTGAACAAGGCTTCCACTCCTGAACCATACAAGATCTCAGGGGTAGCTTTGACAACAACTAAGAATCCACACAGTCTTCTCATTTTGATTTGAGAAAAGAAGACTTACATCACTCTCTCATTCCCACCTCTGTACAGGGTTTTAATTTCCTTCAAAATTATTCTGGTTGCAAGTCTCCTTCCAAAATACTTGAGGTTTGGTTTTTGAGCACCTGATCAAAAGCTCATTGGTGACAGTCACCTGATCAAAACCTGCAGTGGATTCCTACCAAGGGTGATAGAAGAGTGGATGTACCCAGTTTGGGGAACCACTATAAATTTCTTGTGTTGTCTAGTTGCTCTTTCTTTTTTGTTCTTACTGTGGCTGTGTTAGTTAGATATCTTGTGATCTTTGATTTGCTTTAAACTGTGATAGTTAGATATATTTGTTAAAGGTAAAGATAGTATACTATTAGAGAAGAAAATTTTAAAAACACACAGACATACTCTATTCACCCCCCCCCTTCTAGAGTATATCAGATCTAACCCTAACTTTCAGGTGCTTAAGGAAACATATCCAAATCTTCAAAGCCTGCTTCTAATGTCTTCCAATCTTCTTGGCCTACTTCCTACAAATCCTCAAGACCAGCTGGTAAATACAGTCAATGCATACCTCCAAGGTCTTACTATTAGAGCCAACAACAATTTAGTTTAAGCCCAAGCAACTTTCAGCAGCAGCCCATTAAGTTCAGGAATCCAAATCAGAAATCTTCTTAGAAGGCTTATCTAGTCTCTACCCCAGAAAGATCTCCTTCTCCATCATATGAACCTAAACTTGATCCAAATTTCCAAATGGATAGATTTCAAGAAATTGTTGGTTTATCTCAGATCAATAGAGCCAAAGCAGAAGGAGCTGATCCATCAAGTTTCTCTACCATGTCTAGTTATAGACAAAAAGAGTTTGATACTTTTTAGGTAAACAAAAAGATTTTCAATCCTAATATATACATGCAGATTCACCCAGAAGCAGTTGTGACCAGAGCCTCTTCATTGAATATTCTTGGAGCTCAAGATTTAAGAATGTCTCAGAGGGAAGCTGAAGATCCTAACAAAACAATTACTTTTGCTAAATCTTCTCCTGCTTCCCCTCTAATAGTTCTTAATTCTTTTTTTGTTTAGTTATTCTGTTTATGTTAATTGTTGTGTAATTGAACTTAGCCATATTATGTCTGCTGAATAATTTAAATTCTATCAGATATCTATATTGCTTTGTGTTTTTTTTTGTTTAGTGACCTAACCCAAATATGGGGAGATTGTTGGAACCCTAGTTTGGATTTGGGCTAGGTTCACTATTAGGTTTGTTGACCCATATTTTATATCCTAGGGTCAAGTTTTTTTTCTAAGGTCTAGGTTAGTCTAATTAGGTTAGACTCCCCAATTCCAGCCTTTAGATGCTTGCAGAGAATCAAACTTAGAGAAAGGACTGTTTTATAGAGTTCAGAAAAATCATTTCGAAGTTCTTCGAACTCAGCTCGACGATCGTCGATCTCTGATCAACGAACTCAGAGTTTCTACTCTGAGCTGAGCTCGACGAAATCCGAGATCAGGTCGACGATCTTCTTTCTTCTCTCAGTTTCTTTGGTCGACGATAGTCCATCTCAGGTCGACGAACTTGGAGCTCAGCTTTTTCAATAATTTTCCAGATCGATGTTCTCTGAGCTCAGCTCGATGAAGAGGATTTCTCAGCTCGACGAACTTGGAGTTCATGTCAACTAAATCTGTCCTGAGTTTGGCAAGTTTGTTTTCAGATCAATTTGTCATTTTTCCATTAGTTGATTTTCAAATTTCTTTATTATGAGGCAGTAATTCTCTGGTAATTAATGCTCAATATTCTCAAAGAATATGGTCGTTTCTAGCAGCATTAATTATGATTTTCACAGAGTTAATTACTTTGCTTATTTGTTGGGACAATTGAGGAAACCATTAAAGATATTTTTCAGTCGTTTCTATCCCAGGATTTCAGCAGTAATTCAAGGATAATTTTTAAAATTCAAAAGCTGAATTCTGCTCGAGAAATATATAAGTCAATTCTTTTTCAAAAGAATAATAATTTGTTTTGAACAACAACTTTATCAATTAATAGTTTTCACAACATATACAGCTACAAAAAATTGAATAAGAATAGCTATTATAGATCTTTGGTCTTCTTCAATTTCTGCTTCAGGATCCTTTCAGAGACAACAAATTTACATCTGTCTCAAAGCTTCCTGAAAATTTCTTCAAGCAAATTTGAAGACCTACATCCTGTGCAAAGCTCTCTTCTTCCTGAACACTTCTTCATCTCAGCGGGAGTTTTGACAGCATCTGCTTCCACTAAAGTCTTCTCAGTGATTTTGAGAAAGAGAAGACAACAACAATATTTTTCCTTACCTCCTGCATAAAGAGTTTTATAACTCCCTTCAAAAGTTTGTTTATGGTTGACAAGTCTCCTTATCAAAAGACATGGATTAGTTTTTGGACACCTGATCAAAAGCCTAAAGGGTTGTTAAATCTCCCTTGAAATAGATCTTGTGGTGACAAGGTACCTGAGCAAAAACCTATGGTGGCAAGGCACCTGAAAAAAAAACCTATTAGTGGATTCCTACTAGAGTGGTAGAAAAGTGGATGTACCCAATTTTGGGGAACCACTATAAATTCTTTGTGTCGTCTGGTTGTGTTATTTCTTGTTCTTGCTGTGTTGTGATTTATTATTTTACCTTCTCTTATTAAATATTAATATCACTTATTTTAATTCTTCATTAAAAACCAATTAAGTATTTAAAATACTCTATTCACCCCACCCCCCCTCTAGAGTTAAACAGATATATCCCCTCACTTTCACTCGATGCCACTTCACTCGATGCAACCTATGCCAGATAGAAATTGATGTTATATCAATAATAATTGGATGCTATAAAGTATTTATTGGAGAGATAAAGGTGTGCCACACTCTCCTAGATTCTTGTATCAGATTCCTACTTTAAATTAGGGTGGCCGAATAAATACTAGTGTAATGCCCCTGGTTTTCGATGTTTATTTTAATTTCTTTAGTGGTGTATTTTTGATGTTAGGGCGTTATGTTGACGCGTAATTGATGGGTACTATTGTTAGAGCATGATTTTTGCGCATTGGTATCCGAGGTTTTGACTTAGAATATTAACATGGCTAATTTCTAGTGTGTGTTTTTAAATTTCCCTTGCGCGCCGGGTTTATTTTGGAACTCAGTGGAGATTTTTAGGGATATGTTGTGTTTTGACTTGGGTGTTTTTACCCGATTTTGGTTTATCAGATTCTGATTTAGACTTCTCCATTGGATTTGTAGCTGAAATATTTAGCTTAGGTGTGAATTTCGTAGAAATCCGAGTTGGTTCGAGTTTCTAGAAGTTTGGACGTTTATTTACTATTATAATAGCAAATATATATATATACATACTTTACAAAAACCCTATTCATCATCTCTCCCAAAAAGCCATCAGACCAAAATCATGAAAGAGTGGAGGCGACAGACATCGTGAGGCTTCGACCGCTAACTGTACGAGTTCCAATGCTCAAAATCGTCGCCGGATGGTAGATTCGGGAAGCTCTTGCCGAGATCTGCGTGTGTATGGTGTGTTTTTCACATTTCTTGGATTTTTGGGCAGTAGATCATTTGGTTTTGACCCTCGTTTACCCCGAAAAGTTTCATGAAGTGTAGCCAAGGTGTTGTTGCAGCCAGATCTGTGAGGAGGAGCGGTCGTAAGGCCGGATTTCAGAAGCTTTAAGGCAAGTGGTGAATCTTCCACTTGTTATTTTCTTGCTTTTCATTCCTTTCTTTTCTTCCCTCCTTAGAATGTAGGAGTAGTGTAAGATTTAGCCAAAATCTATCTGCTGAGTAGTGTAGAATTTTCGGCCAATGCAATTTTATCAGATAAGGCCCGAGTCCGATTAAGGGCAATCTGTTGATTATAGGGGAGTCAACCTAAGTTTTATTCGTCGAATATGGTGGGGTAAACCCGAGTGAAATTCGTCAAATATGAGTTTGGTCTAAGTCAAATTCGTCAAGTATTCTAGACAAATTCATCGAGTTTCAGCCTTGGTGTTGAGTGATTCTGCATTAGTTGAGTTTAGGGGGTCGAGTTCGTCGAGTATTAGCCTTCGCGTTGATTGAATTTGTTTTGGCGTCGAGAGCATCAGGTGATCCATTAGACTAAGTCAAATTTGTCGAGTATTCACGAAAAATTCGTCGAGTTTTGTGTTGGAGTCAAGAGCGTCGAATAACCTGTGAGTTTAAGTCTTTTTCGTCGAGTTAAGTCAAGATGACGTTGAGTGCGTCGAGTTAATTCTATATGGAATCGAGTGAACTTAGAATGGCGTTGAGTGAAGTAAAATTCATTGGTTTAAAGTCTTGGCGTTGTGTGAACTAAGAATGGCGTTGAGTGAAGTAAAATTCGCTGAGTTAAATTCGTTGTGAACTCCTAATTCATCGAGTATACTCGACAAATTTCCTGTATACTTGGAGGACTTGAGCCAATTCGTCGAATATCAAGGTAATGTTAGCCAATTCATCGAGTATCGCTAAGATAGTAAATTTTGCTAAGAAGAATTCGTCGATTGTCTACTGTATTCATAGGGTATACTCGACGAATCAGTGTGGATTTAGAATTTTCTTACCAAATTGAGTCAAATTCGTCAAGTTTGGACTTTGGGTGATTTTCAGGATTTTTCTTCCTTTTTGCCATTGGAGTAATCCTGCGTTTCAGTTAGGGTTTTATCAGTGTTTATGGATGTTTAGGTTTGACCCATGGTTGGCAGTAGATAAAAGACCACCAACCTAGTGCCGACTGGGTTTTTCTCGTATTTTCTTATGGACTATTTGGGGATGTGGGTGTTAGTGGAATGTATAACCGCTATAGTAACTTGATTTGTGAATCCCTTCCCTGGTGGGTTTACCCGGTGTGGGTTTGTGACTTGTTATGGAAGGGTAGATTCCCACCACCTCAGGTGTCGATTATTCTCCGATTTGGGTGTGTCGAGACATAAGACCACCTTTCTTTAGGCCCTTGTGAAGTTTTTACTATTGGTGTGTTGGGAAGGTTTCCACAACCGCAGGTGCTAGATTTTGCCGGTGTTTATGCTCATTCAATGATGAGCTTGCCACTTTTATATTTATGCATATACTTATGTTTATGTTTATAAAGCTTAGATCTTTTTTGCACTTGGTACAGCTTGGGATGTCTAACCCTTGTGAGTTCTTTCTCACTTCTTACCTTATCGTTGAACGTTGTTGTTTTCCTTTCAGTTATCCTGTCTTGGGTTGGTAACCCTTTGACTTCTCTTATTTATTTACTTTCAATCTTTTATCACCACTTGTATATCTTTTCTGAGGTATTCTTTTTTTAATGCCTCAGGTTTGGAGCAGTAGCTGGTTGAGCGGCTAGGGTTGGTTGTGGCTGGTGGTCTACAGCTGTTGCAGTTGTCTTTTCCTCACCATTGTGAGGTGATTTTGTTGTTTTGCTTTTAATTCAGACATACATGCTTTTTAGTGGGTTAGTGTCAGGTTGTTGACGCCCACTGGAGTTTTGTAGAATGTTAAGTACTTGTTAGCCGCTAAGTCAATTTTTGATTGAATTATTTGTTTTACTTGCTCTTTGGGAAGGTTTTATGCTAGAAGTGCATGTTAGTTATTTTAAAGTATAAAAATATCACTATGACTATATCATGTATAACATCTTTAAAACCCAAAGTCATTATATTTAAACGAACGTAAAAGCTCTTTCTATACTAGTAATAAATATAGATGTATGCATATCATGAGTTGTCCTATTTAAATGTTTATGCTCATGTAGGATGTTAATCGATATAAACAAAGGATTTTTTGTAGTGTATATTCATGTTTTCACTTGTGCATTAGTTGATCCACTTAGCCAAGGGATACGACCATCAAAACTTAACTCAAATTCAAGTTTCTTCTTAATAACTTGAGAATTTCATATAAAGTGTTAGGTTCGAGTTCTTGTCTGAGCACCTGCAGTTATCCTCTTTTTAGCGTGGCATCACGACGTGTGTTTTCTCTTACTCTGATACATCGTTTAAATGTAGAAAAAATGCAGGATGTGACAGTTGGTATTATAGGTATAGGTTGTTTGACAATTGGTTGAACGACTATCTCTGGTTAGTTTTAGTTGTCTTATTCCATTTCATACACACACTGATGTGTCATTAGTACGTGTTGGTTGAAGAATGAACACTACATGCATAAGCATGATAATAAATATATGGGGCATATTATGAAGTATGTTATGCATAATATGTGTTTGTATATGGATCCTCATAGGAAGCAACATGTGAATTTTATGTAGTATGAGATGCATAACAATCATCATATGAATGCACATTAGATTTTACTTTTTGTTACATACGATATTATGTAGTATGAGATGTATAATATTTCATGTGTATGTCGCTCATAACATGCATTATGGCCTTTATTAGAATACATAACACAACATACATGACAACATAACATTAACACACGTGCCAATTGAATATCTACATGATGACCTACGTACACACATGGATTAAAGCAAAAAAGAATAAGAATTCGTGCATTCATAGTTTATGCACATGAGTCAATAGGATGATGGTATATCATCCTAAGTTTAAGCATGACATCATTAATGAAATCCCAGAGCAAGTTAGCAGTATGTGCAATTGTCTAAACATGTATGGTCTGAACTAAGTTGTGTAGTTCTAGCGGTTAAGCTAGGTTTTGATTGGTTGGTCGTTGTATTATTAGGAGGTCGCCTAAGCATATTGTGATGAGGTCGACTCCCTAGTCTGAGGGCGAGTCGTCTGGTGCGCAGAGTGAGGATGTGATTTAAAGGATGGTAAAAGTTTTACCACTTGAGGGAATATATCTATTTAACTCTAGAGGGGGGTGAATAGAGTATTTTAAAAACTTAATTGGTTTTTATAGCAGAATTAAAAATATTGATATATATCTTAAGAAAGTGCAGAAATAAAAAACTAACACAGCACACAACACACAGCAATAAGAAAATAGCAAGCAACCAGATGACACAAGAAATGTATAATGGTTCCCCTAAACTTGGGTACATCCACTCTTCTACCACCCTGGTAGGAATTCACTACAAATTTTTGATCAGGTGCCCTGTCATCAACAGGTTTTTGCTCAGGTGCCCTTTCACCACAAGATCTATTTGAAGAGAGATCTCACAACCCATTAGGCTTTTGATCAGATGCCCAAAAACCAAGCTAAATCTTTTGATAAGGAGAATTAAGAACCAGGTGGTTAACTTTTGAAGGGATTTAAAACCATGTGTATAGTGGGGTGAAAGATGTGATATTGTCTTCTATTTCTCAAACAGTTGAGAAGACTTTAGTGGATTGCTTGATGTTGTCAAAGCTCCCCTTAAGATGATTATTGTTCAGGAATTTGCTGGAAGCTTTGCAGGGTGTAAGTCTTCTTTGATGATCTCCAGAAGCTTTTACACTAATTGTGTTTTGATGTCTCTTGAAAGCTTGGAGAAGAGTTACAGATGATGAAGCCTGTATGAGTATGCAGACTGAATATCTTTTTTGTCTGTCTGTGAACCTTGGTCGATTCTATAACTTCTTATCTTCAATCTATTTTAAAAACTCTCTTATATTTCCTGCAGAAATTCTATAATTGAATGAATTTGAATTCTACTCCTTAATTTACTGCTGGAATCTTGGAACTTGGACAAATGGCTAGAAGGGCAATAAATTGATTCCTTAACTGCCCCAGTTATTAAGCCAAATATTGACTCTATGAAATCCAGTAATTAATGATGCCAATGAATGGCTATATTCATAAGAATATATGCATTTAATTACTCAGAGCAATATAGGCAATAATATATTATATAAGCCTTAGTCAATCTGGAAATTAACTGCAGAGAATAGAAATAATGAACTGACAGATTTCGTCGATCAGAGATCCAAGATTGTCAAACTCAATCCTCTCTTTCGTCGAGCTGAGCCCCAAGAACTTTGAACTGAGTTAATGCTTTCCATTCTGGGCTCCAAGATCGTCGAACTGAGATAGTTGTTCGTTGAACTCAACAACTGATAGGAGATCAGAGTTCGTTGAACTCTGTTAAACTTTCGTCGATCTCAACTTTAGAGAAGAAACTTTGAGATCGTTGAACTGAGAACGAAGATCGTCGAACTTGATTCAGATTTCGTCGAACGACTTCTTCAACATAGAAAAATTTGTCTTGTTCTGAAATCTTCAGTCTTCTAAGTCTTTTAAGGGAATTGTCCAATCAAACGGACTTATTGACCTACCCTAAGATCTAATAAAAACCTATGACCCTAGACTATACATTTTGGGTCAATCTATGCAATCCTAATAGTGAACCTAGCCCAAATCAACCCTAAACAGGTGGGGTTCCAACAAACTCCCCCTATTTGAGTGAGGTCACTATGTATAATGCATTAAAATAATAAAATACAATCACAAAGCATAACAACAAATATCTGGCAAAAAGTAAAAGTCTAGCAGATATATATACATCAAGTGCTTTGTGACAAATTAACCAAAACAAATAGTTCAGAGGGAAAATAAGCTAATCAAAAATCTATTTAGATTTCTTAGACTTGTCTTTCTCTGATGGCTGCCTGAAATTGATTTCCCTGTTGGGATTTACTGCTTCTCTTTTAGACATAGTCATATCAGATGCTCCAATGATATTGCATGAAGTTGCTCTTGGAACAACTGCCTCTGAATGTAAGCTCATATAAGTATTAACATTGAAATTGTGTTTAGCTTTGTCATATCTTTTCAATTCTTCTCTTCTGTAAGAAAATATTGTAGTATATTGAGAAGCATCTTTGTCTTCTTCTTTAGCTTTATTTATCAGAGAAAGTCCAACCAGCTCTTGAAATCTAGCCATTTTAGAAGTATTTTCCTGTTCTGAATCAACAAATGGAACTGGTGGAGAGTAAGGTCTTTCCTTATATTCAGATTCAGAAGAGTGCTGCCTTCCACTGCTGTTGTGGCTGCTTCTATAGTCACTCTTGGCATATTTGTCATATCTCTGATAAGAAGATTGCCTTGAGTGCTGAGAAGATGTGGTTCTTGAGGCTAGATTGCCTGAAGCACCTGCAGCTGGTGGAGGAGGAGGAGGTGAATCCTTTCTGAATTTCTTAGTGGGAGAAGATCCAAACTTCTTATTATTCTTTTGTGCTTTCATATGATTATTTGAAAGCTTCATCCAGTAGGGAATAGTTGGAGTTAGCGGAATATTATACAAGATATAATATGGAATGTCATTCTTGGGATTAGGTGGTTGCTTTGTTGTTGCCTGAGAAACTGCCTTCTTTTTCTAAAACTTTCTCTTCTTAGACTTAGTATCCTCTGAATCATCTGAATTATCTGATTCATCTTCATTGGATTCACTTACAGGATTGTCATACAAAGCATCAATCCTCTTCAGTTGATCTGCCAATAAGATCTCTCTGAGAGATACACTATGAACTGGAACTTCCTCTGAAAATTGAACTTCAGCTTTTGTCATTGGAAGAACCTCTGCCTCTATAATCATATCTTCCTCAAAAAGATGATCTATATTTGGAAGAGGAGATTCAGCCCAACCAAAAGTTGGAGGAGAGGAATCCTTTGGCTCATCCTCTAGTCCTAAAGGGGAAATTGAAGGTTCTGCAAAACTGCATCTAATTTGATCTATAATCTCTTAGCTGATAGGGGCAGTATAACATACTATAGCCCTAGGCAAAATATGCTTGAGAATAGGAAGGGAATGACAAAGAATATCAAAATCTCTTAACAAATTAACTAAGTCCACAGAAGGGACTAGGAAAAAGAATGGTGCAGCCTGAGGCTCTACAATCTCAATATTTGTATCAAGAAAAGCTGGCAACTCTGTATCTGTATTTACAAGCTCTGTAACTGTTATATCCATATTTACAACTGCTACTGCTGTTTCACAAACTGTTGCTGCTGCTGTTGGAGAGGGTACCTCATCATAGAACATCTCCCCCTGCCTGGTATCAGGAATTCCTGAGGTCAGGCCCCTGAATGAGGAGGGACCAGTAGAGGTAGCAAGTTGAGAAGAGAGAGCATTGATGGAAGAAAGTAGAGGTGCAATGACAGCCTCTATTAGAGATTTAATGGTGGGAGTTAGTATATAAATGATGGTGTATGTGGGATCAGATGATGATGATGGAAAAGAGGTGGTTGTGTTACCACAAGAAGTGCATATGTTGAAGGTGGTAGATGGAGTTGGAGGTATAGATGGTAGTAAGAAAGGTGTGGTGATGACTGGAAGGGTGACACCAATTGAAGGATGGATGTCAATTGATGGATGGATGTCAATTGGAATGTCATCATGATGTGGAGATGGTGGTGGAGTGTGGGTTGGAGATGGAGATGGTGTAGGTGTTGGGATGAGAGTGAAAGAAGGTGATATCTGGGTGGAAACAGATGTTGTGTATGGAATTTCCTCTATATAGGATGGTAGAGGAGAGACTGGAGTTGGTGATGGTGGTGGAAGATCAACAACAAGGGATGGTTGTTGAGGATAATAAGAAGGTAGTCTGGGAGAGGGAGGAGGAGGGACTGGAGCCTCTACATCAGGTTGGGGAGTGACTGTTTCAGTCCCTGTGTCCTCAGAGGTCCTGGAGGAAGAGGAGGCCCTGAAGGGCTTGACAATGGTCCTTTCCCATTTGCCAAAGAGGGCTGATGTTAACTTCTTTGAAGCATTAATAAAAAATGGTCTGGGAGACCAGCAGCTGAGGGCACTTTTCCTGGAGGAAAAGCCCTAGTACCCATCCAAAACTAACTTCTCTTTTATTATTCTTATTCTTTATAAAATCAAATAACAAAATACTCTAGTTAACTGATTTTCTATTCACCAAGGCACTCATCAAAAGAAATTGATGCCTTGTGATATAGTCATGTGTAGTGTACTTGCCCAGCAAGACTTTACCAACAATATCAACAAGGAACTTATATTCAGCAAATAAGTCCTTCAATAGCTTGTTAGGGTTTCCAACGGAGTGACCCATCGTAGCCAGCATATTGGAAAATTCATCACTGTTCATCTCTATATCATCTTCTCCATTAACAAAACCAAAAATTTCAGACAAAATTGCAGGAGTAAGAGAGAACTGTTATCCTGCAATGGTGCCGATAAGGGTTTGGGCGTCAGGAGACGAGGATGAATAAACCCATTCCTGATCTCGAGCACTGGAAGTTTGATTCTTATTGTCATGAACTTCTGTTCATATCCCTTGTTGTCCTCCGCTTCATCCTCCTACGCAGTACCTAGGAGTCGCGGGGGCGAGGTGCGGAGAAAATAGATTAGTCTTTATTACTAACGGTCGGTTGTGACCAAATCATTTTAGGAGATCGAGGAGATGGAGCACCAGCACGACCAGCAGGATGAGGTGGCAGGACTTGAGGAGTCGATACCTACTACTACTATAGCCCAGCGTCAGGTAACGACGTGTGTACTATTTATAGATTAGCTTTCGCTTAGTTTTCTTTTGAGAGAGAGAGAGAGAGAGAGAGAGAGATTTGATATCATGTACAGGGCATAAGCCTTTTTTTCTCTTTCATTGTACTAATTATGGACTAATGTTGTACTTTCATTTTAATATATATATGATATGTACTATGATCTTTGTGGACTTGTTAGTTATTACTACTTGTTTTACTTATATTCTCAATTAGTCGAAACCGGTTGAATGATCGTACTCGCCGGCAGGATCAATGTCTTGCGGTGTCGACTAACCCGTGAGTTAGTGTCATCATAAGGCGACGGTTCTGGGCATAAGACTGGGTTACCTCCTTGGTAAGGGGAGAGGGGTCTTACACGGTAGGTGCTTACTGCTAGATGGTCAGATTTATGAATTAGTAGCATTCGGCTAGAAGTGCTGAAGGAATTTGGTTTGATGGGGGCTCTTTCGGCTAGATGGTCAGATTCGGCTTGATGGCTACCGTCGGGCGGTAGCGGGCGAAAACTGTTTCATAAATCTCGTGATTTTAAATGTCGAATCGCTTGGAACTTGATCTATTGGTCCAGATTGGATTGCCATTTTGCCCTAAATAGGTTGCGGCCCTTCCAACAAGAATTAATCCCAATTCAAAGCCGTCTTTTGCAAGAACAAAGAGAAGTTATTGCCCTTGCTGCCATTGTTGCCGGAGGGAGTTCTTCAAAGTGGAAGAATAATTTTCTCACAGATCGGTACCTTTGTCTTCGTTGTAAGAGTTTCTTCACTTTGTCTTTGTTGTCGTGTGTGTTTTGAAGAGTGTTGGACATTATTTTCTTTGTTTGGAGAGAAGTTTTACCATGAAGAGCTATGAGGAGGGGATTCGTTTTGTGAATCCAAAGGGGTCGTCTAGGTTGGGCACACCTAAATTTCTATTGTAGTAATCCTTATTCTTGATAGTGGAGTGTTTGTGATGGAGCCTACTCGGCACCACTTGACGACGCGGCGCACCACTACAACCTCTGGCCCAACACGAGGAGAACTTGTCGCGACATGGTCCGCTAACATTTTTATTTCTCTAGTCTATTATGTTTTAAAACTATTTCGATATTTTTTTTGTTTGCTATCACGAGTTCGATCGTCCAAAATGTTAGGTGGTCACAGACTAACTTATTTTCCTGCATTTTTTTCGTTAAATATTTGGATGGCTAGGATTGGATCGCGGATATGTGTGATTAGGAGAGATCCACTTGAGGAATATAAGTACTCCTAATTTTGGGTTGAAACTCTAATGAAACTGTTTGACATTTGCTTTCTCCCGCTATCCCAATCCCTAGTCGCGACTTTCCTGTTCGTGAGCCGACGGGCATGACTCCCTTCCCCGGCGAGACATCGGTGGCCTCCCTCTCTGGCATGATATCGGTGAGTCCCCTCTGACGAGATACCGGCCCTGTGGTGGTGCGACGCCGCCTCTCCATCATGTGAAGCATGGAAACCCTCGTATGTGATTCGCGAGAACTATCTCGATTGAGTATTGTTTCTCTCCCCCTTACCTTGGTGTGATTTTTCTGAAAATATTTTGCGTTGTTCTTGCGGGTGCGATCGAATCTATGTAGGTTTTGGAATCATTGCACAAAATGGTGTAAGGAGATTGTGTCGCCGCCTCCCAACCAATTGGGTCGGTGGAGGGCTGTCGTCCAGTGGTTAGATTACTTGTTAAAATTGTCGTTCACTAGAAAGAATCTTCTATTCCAACTACCGTTTTTGCTACCCCCTTTATTGTTGGATAGGAAGGCACATATTGAGATTTATTTTGGCTCAATCGAGGCAGAGTCCCAAAAAATGCAAGTCAAGTGTTGATGAATTGTCTAAACCATACAAGAGTGGTAGTTGTGTGTAACCCCATCATTTGCTACATCAGTTTGGTATCAGACTTCGGTGCAAATATTTATTAATCTTTACCGGTCCTCTTATATCCAGTTTCCTTTTTTATGCACACGGATTAAGAGAACGAGTACTTTTCGCACTCATTTGCGTCCAATAACATGGGCGAAAATCCTAATAATAGAGAGGTTACGCATGCCCAACTTGCGATCATCCAGCATGATCTTACCGATCAAATAGCACAACTCACCGCGGCGTTTGCCGCCTTGACCCAAACAATTTAGAACGGTTTCCAACCTCAACACCAAAACCATATCACTCCACCTCACAATCCGCCACACTGCCAACCACGTCCACCAATCGTATTGTTTCAGCAAAGGAGGAGGTGTAGGCACCTCAGCTGGTACACTACTCTCTGTCGAGCGTTGAGGCTGAGACTGCCCTGTTGAAATATCTCTCAAGAAGATCAACGAGATAATCTGATGCCAAATTAAAATTCTCAGCACTATCAAGATCACAACTTGATCAAGCGGAAACCGGAAGCAAGCCCAACCAACCAAAATTACATTGACAGAAACAAGCAGATCAAAAATTTATCAATCTTCTTTACAGGGCGAGGTATACGTTGCGAGACATGATTTCGCCAGTACAAGAAAAAACATAAACTACAAACAATTCGGGCGGACTGACACTGAGACCGCCAAAGTCGCCTGTCCACAGAGACCGCCTGACTGTGCTGAAACCGAACTGAACACGGAGTCCGCTGAGACCGCGAGGTCGCGCGGACACCCCGTTATTCGCTGAACAACCTGCTGCTCCTGAACTGGCGAACAGACCGCCTACCCGCTGAAACCGTGAGGTCGCGCGGACAGGTTATTGAACTTGGAAAGATGATGAAGAGAGAAAACCGGTAAACCGCTGAACACAGTCCGTAAACTTCACTGAGCCTGACCGAAGTCAAAACAAAACTCCTGACTTCACAGTGCTAGCTGCGCCACCTGCAAACAGCAACCGGTTAAGACTACTCAAACCGCGCGGATACAAAAAATGAGTCCGCAACGCTTAATCTAAGTCCAACTTACTGTTCACTATGTTGTCAAATGACGAGCCGTGGGGTCTATATTTATAACCGGGATGACGAGTGTGGTCACCGCCTGATGAGATAAACTAACCGCCCCTTGATCGCAGCTAGCACTGTCAGTCCGCCGAGTTCGCACCGACAAGCCGGTCTTGCGAACACCCTGCCAAGGCAGACCAGTCCACATGAAGAGAGGACACAACCTCTGTCCGCATGCACAAGTCCACGACCAACAGGCAAACCGCCCGGTCACAGGGGACAATGCAGACACCAACCCAGCTGAAAATATCCATGACCATCAGGCAAACTGCATGGTCATAGCGGACAATGCGGACACCAACCCAGCTGGCAATGTCCACGACCAACAGGCAAACCGCCCGGTCACAGCGGACAATGCGGACACCAACCCGCAAACCGCTGACATCAGGCAACTGCTGGACACAATCAGTCCGCGCAGCCCGCGAAGATCAAACCGCATAGCAGCCAACAGAACGCAGGTCACCAATGCCGGACTGCCAGACTACAACTTCAGTCCACGCGGACAGACCCTATCCGCATAGACAGACTGCCCAGGCCGCGCGGTCTGTTTGATCAACCCCCACTTTCACTTCCCAATTTTCAACATGCCCTGCACCGCTTATAGTCACGTATAATCTTAAAACACACAATTAAGCGACCAAACATATTGCAAAAAGCACTTGTAGGAACACACAGATTCCTCAAACATGTGTATTTTCATTTCTAAGTGGATAATTTATGAGTTCATTCATGGTCTAAAGGCAACGCGCATACATCACATACATACATTCACCACCACTTAAAAGACCTCGACCACGAATTAGAAGAAGGAAGACTGACACGCGATTCTTGTACCAAATTATAACACTTTCATCTGTCACATAGAATATAACAGAGGGTCCGTCCGGGGCCCCATGTCATATTCCACAGATAGACAGTGAAGTTACATATTGTGTCCGAAATAGTAACACATTCTAACTCAGATTGCATTCTAGCGGTAGAATTTTAAGTTAAGAAGAACCCAATTACCAGGAATGTCCACTATAATACCACAAAAATGATAATAAAATACACAAAATGTTTTGGCTTTAAGACCTTACAAACTGTTCTCTTTACAAGAGTATCTTACATGCATCGGCATAGAGGCCGACTACACATAAAACAGTAAAATATGCTTTGCTTGGCTTTCGAGGGCTGGTATAGCAAAAATGGACTTCATCCCTTCACCTCCTGCTTGGATCTCCAACACATGTATAGGGACAATCCACCAAGAGGTAGCAAAACAAGCAACAGTCAGCTTTAGCTGACCAAATTATAACGACCCCACCTCTCACTTGGGGCGGCGGTGTTCCTTCCCTGCAGGTAAATAGTATGTATATCACATGACATCAAAACGTGCAATTCAAACACCATTCACCGCAGACATTGACTCCTAAGGTCACACATCCTGTGCACTCACGACACATTATCTCTGTATACTTGATACACAGTCCCACCATCATCTTCATTCTCAGACAGATGGTACATCATTGAGCTTTCACGGTCAAGGCCTCACTACGGATAATCCTAAAATCAGATGGTGCGCCGAGGTGCGACCTCTTCACCAAATAGTAAGGGATGGGTTCAGATAGGCTTTGCCCATGCTCATATCGTCGGCATCACACGGGAACGACGTGGGTACAACTTTTCCTCAGCCTATATCTAATAACGAATGTTATCCATCAATGGTCGGCTCTTATAGCCACCAAGCTAGGCACCAGGCAAAATAGCTTTTTTTGCCACCCACTTTGTCCTTTGGACTTGGGCCCTGCAATATCAAATCTGCTCACTATGAGATATCGCCAACGGTAGCACTATCGCGGCACGATACTGACATATACTCAAGACTTACTCTTCAGCTGGGCACAACAGGCCTCCAAGATGTCTGATGTTACACACCCCGTTACCAGGACCTGGGCTTCACATCCACCAAAATTGGCACGCTGGATACAACCAGGAGCTACCGTCGGCGGTAACGTTACCGCGGCGCGGTATCAATAGAACTTCGATTCTACTACAGTCAAAGATGTTTTCCTGGAGCACACCTCCAATGCTTTCTGCAGCAACTTGCAACACCCTGACCCCGTAATCTACATGTTTAACCATGAAGTCTTCTCCTGCATGCAAATCAATCATCATCAATCTATACCAACTTATCTGGATGGGCTTCACACAGCATGCTTATTCCGTACTTTGATTCTAGATTCTATATGCAAGTTTCATACCGTGGATAACAACGATCAACACGTTGAAAATCTCTCGTTCTTCACCAATTGGTGAGGATTTCCATATACATGTCAAATAAAGACTTCACTTGTCCAAGAAGGAATGACATTACCCTTGTAGATCGCTTAGGAGCCATGAACAAAGATTTTTTTTTTGAATGAAAAGGATCGCCTTGCCTTTCTCTTTACGAATCTAGCCTCAGATTGCAATTCCAACGGTTGGAACTCCTTCAACAGCTCTCCAACAATTTTCCTCCAACCTTCTTCCTCCTTCTTTTCTTCCAAGCATTGAAGAGAGGTTGAAGAGAGAGTGTGTGAGAGAAAGAGAAATGAGATTCTTTCCCCACTCCCCTGACTAAGTAGCCACGAGCTTAAACCCCAGCCACAAAATTATTTCATCAAAAGGAACAAAGGGTCAAGATTTCAGTCACAAATTTTAAAATAACGCTATTGTCGGGCGATAACCACTATCGCGGCACGATAACTGCATCGGTGGGCGCTTGACTCGGTCAGCGCCGATCAATGGCCGCTTTGCCGCCGTCCAACACATGGACGACTACCACGTGGCATGTTATCGCCTGGCGATATCAAGCTAACGCCAGCGATAGCTCCAAAGTAAATTTTTGTTGTTTTTCATTCCAGGAAACTAGGGGTGTTACATGTTGTACCATGAGATCCACCACCGGTTAACCACTACATACGATGCTTACCTATCTAAGGCAAATGTGCAAAAGCGGGCTCAAACTTTTGATGTTGGAGATTTAGTCTTGGTGAAGTTAATTTCCGAACGGTTACCTTCTGGTTTCATAAAGAAAAAATTAGCCAACCGGCGCGCCGGTCCTTTTAAGATTTTAAGGAAGTTGGGCGACAACGCGTACGTACTCAACTTACCTACTGATTGGGGCATACACCTCATGTTTAATATTTTTGATCTTACATTGTTCCATGAAACACCGCAAGAAGTACTCTGCCCATTTTCTTCTTCTACTTATGACTATTCTCATAGGTTAGGGAGTGATACCACATCCCTACATTTTTTTTACCTTAGAGCTACCCCTTGACCTACTAGTGAGGCTCTGGATGATACTATGTCTGTTCCTAATGTTTTTTCTAGGTTTCCAAAGATTCTCTTTGTTTCCGATCAGATTTTGGATGACTAAGTCATTGCTTCAATTAATGGTGGTGTGTAACGATACTTGCTTCGTTGGAAGGACTGTCCGGTTTATGACGCCACTTGGGTGACCTCCGAGGAGTTAGAGTGTCTTGATGATAACATACTACACTATTACTGTTTGGACCACTCACCGGTGACGTGCGGTTTTGAGCTGGGGATGATTGATGGCCCCGACCTGGCACCACTTGATGATGTGGTGCACCACTACAACCTACGGCCCAACACGAGGAAGACTTATCGCGACACGGTCTGCTAACATTTTTTCTCTAGTCTAGTATGTTTTAAAACTATTTCAATACTTGTTTTTTTACCAAGTCCGATTGACCAAAATGTTTGGCGGTCACAGACTAATTTATTTTCCTGCATTTTATTTTTGGTTAAACATTTGGATGACTAGGATTGATCTTGGATATGTGTGGTTCAAAGAGATCCATTTGAGGAGTATAAGCACTCCTAATTTTGGGTCGAAACCCTAATGAAATTGCTTGACATTTGCTCTCTCTAGGGATCCAGATCCCTAGCCGCAACTTTCCTGTTTGCGAGCCGACGGGCGCGCGCGACTCCCTTCTTAGGTGCGACACCGGTGGCCTCCCTCTTCGGCGTGACACCGGCGAGTCCCCTCCAACGAGATGCCAGCCCTGTGGTGGCACAGAGCCGCCTCTCCATCGCGTGAAGCGTGGGAATCTTCTTGTGCGGTTCACGAGATCTATCTCAAATGGGTATTGTTTCTCTCCCCTTGCCTTGGTGTGATTCTTCTGAAAAGATTTTGCATTGTTCCCGTGGGTGCGATCGATTCGGTGTAGCTTTTTGAATCATTGCACAAATCGGTGTAATGAGATTGTGTCACCACTTCCCAACCAATTGGTCGGAGGAGGGATGTCGTCCGGTGGTTAGATTACTTGCAGGAATTGTCGTTCACTCGGTCGAATCTACTATTTGAACTACCATTTCCACTATGTCCTTCGTTGTTAGATTGGAAGGCACATATTGGTATTTATTTTGGCTAAATTGAGGCGGAGTCCCGCAAAATGCACGTCAATTGTTTGATGAATTGTCTAAACCACACATGAGTGGTAGTTGTGTAATCCCACCGTTCGCTACATCAGTTTGTGTGTCTTGCCCTGTGATTTTTTCTTCATTGAGTTGGAGAGGATTTTCCACATAAATCTTGGTGTTCTTCATGCTTGTGCTATATTATTTGCTGCATTATTATCTTGTGTACCCGATTGTGCTAGTGGGTGCATTCTCATCAGCAGTTCATCCACACACCCAAACGTGTATAAAAACTCTCACAAACTAATTGATGGGGATGAAGCCTCAATTATAGGCTTGCGTGTGCACTTAACCATCTCCCTCATGATCCCCCTATTGTAGAGATCATGGGTTTGACTGGTCAACCCACTTCCCCATGATCTCCACCACAATAGGAGAGATCATAGTGGCCTCCCACTCAACAACTACCGCCGCCGCCACCCGCCGCCCGCCGCTGCCGCCCACCGCCGCTGCGCTGCCGCCCGCCTCCCGCCGCCGCCAGCTGCCACCGCCACTTGCAGGTTGGCCACCGTCTGAACATTACTAAGCATCCGTCGCCGTCCGATCTACAGGTAACCACCCACTAAACCACCAAGTTAGTGGGGGACCTGCTATAACCATCTCCTGTAGGCTATAAAAGGATTCCCAAGCCTCCTCATTTCTCACCTTTTTGCTCTGGAGTTTTCTTCTTCCTCAGGCCAGAGCTCTGCCGAACTCCTCCCTCGAGTCATCTTCAAGTCGCTACGAGCCAAGTCCCTAAGTGCGCGGAGAAGGAAAAAAAAGGCGATCACCACCAGCGTTCAAGCACACCAGCCACCAAGTTAGCATTTAGTACTCCTTCGGCGCAGCCTGTTGCCCGTTGCGAGTCAGGAAACCCTCTCTCACCTATAAGTTGTAACGAGGAGCGGCATGTCGCCCTCGATTCCCCAAATGCCCTGTAACCACGAGCAGATAGTGGACTTTGACCGGCAAAGATCCGGTCATGTGATTTTTTACCCAGTTGAAGGATTTTTCCACGTAAAAACATCTTGTGTCAATTCGCTCTTTTCACTGACTGTGTGCGCGCTCGACCGTCCCGAGAGCTAAAGCGGTCCGGTTTATTCCGGTCCGACCGGGACGCCGAGTTTGCCTGCAACACTAATATATAAGATAATTAATTTTTTGAGCTCTTAAATTTATGTGTTGGAGCCAGAACCTAACTTACGAGGTTCGGATAAAAACCACGGCCGCAAAATAAACTAGAAAAATGTTTAAAAATTGCAATGCCTAAAAATAAAAACTCAAGCTATTGTGTGAAGGTACCATCACTCACTCAAAATGTATGAACTCCCCTCCCAATATCAAAACTGAGCCGGATTCGATAAAGGAGCCGGCGAGTTTGCTAGGGAAAGGCAAGTTCGCTAGCAATGGTCGAGTACACTCGCAAGCTATAAGCACTGCTTTCTCCCTACACAACTGGGTCACTTTTATAAACATTTGGGACAAGTTGGGGAAACCCAACTGTCATAGGGTAGAAGAACCCACCCACCTGCAAACCAGATCAAGTCGTGGGCTTTCGCCGAGCAAGCTGGTAAATACCTTCTCTAAACTATCATGGAGGCAAAAGGAAGCCTCAGGCAAATAGTGTAGAGACTTCATACAGCTGATATTTGATCAACATTCAACCCTCTCTCATTGCACGAAATCCTACCTCAAGCAATTTTAGTGAATATAAAGTTAATTAATGAGATTGTTGTTGGGAATGCGAGCAATCAATCCCGATCAGAGCACCTGTTTTAAATTTTAGGCGAGCAACTTGCGCGACCGCGTTGAGCGGTATGCCATCGCAACAAAATAACACAATGCAAAAAGAATAAAAGCACACAGAGATTTTAACGTGGAAAACCCAATTGGGTGAAAAACCACGGGACGATCGGAGTCCAACCCGAAAAGCCTCCACTAAAAGTGTGTGAAAAACACACGCACGAATTACAGGCTTTCCCTCCACCGATCCACAAAGGATCTTCACCAGCTTCACACTACACAATACAATAAATAGTAACAGAAAAATTGCAAGTTACCGACCGGCGGATGAGACAGATTACACAAATCCTCTCCAAAATGTCTCTTCGAATCCTTGTCAATATCTGCTCCAGATCCAATCCGTGTAGGCGAAGTACTCCTTGTCAACGTCGTACAATAACGTTTGAAAGCTCTCCCAAACTAAGACGATTGCCGCAAAGGCCTCTCTAGAAATCTTTCAATGCTTGAGTTTGGAGAGAAGTGGATGCATTACCCCCTCCTCCTTCATCCCTATTTATAGGGCCAAAATCAAGGAGGTAGGTGTGGTAGATAGCATGTGGATGAAGCTTCCTTGGTCAAAAACACATGTCATGAAACTTCCTTTGGACAATTTCCTAGAAGCTTCCTTTAAGAGCACATGTTGAATTTCAAGTCAAAAACGGCTAATCCTTTTCATACTTGTCATGAAACACATGCTTGAAAAGTATGATCAAAATTAGCTAGCCTATTTCACACTTAGGAGGAAATTATTTTAACAATTGTGCACAACAGATGCATGCATACATGTGTCTCAACCTCCAATAATAGACATGTCCATAAGAAGAGAGGAATCAATTCAAAAACAAAGCCCACAACAGAATGACGCCCGACAAAAGCAATTGAAAATGCCAAATAATTCTCAAAGTCAGGCACACACATCTCCCATATATACTCGAAAAATCCCATAACCAGCAACTTCAGTATTCTTTAAAATAGATACAATTGAGCCATTCATAAAGAGTATTGCTAACCAGAAAGATTGAATATGTCCCACCACACCAAGTTGTTTGTTACTATAAATTTATGGATATCAAGCAACAGTCCCCGCCGCACCAAAATAAGCCCAAATTCACAGTTTGCCTAACATAGTTCTCAGTCCAAACAACCACTGCTTCAATGTGTTTAGCTTTACATTGTTAAAATGTCCAATGGTGATTCATTAGAGTTAAATACTAACATTAAAATGTTTTCATGTGCATAATTTCAGAGAAAATAGGTTTAATTTCTTGAATAACTTCTGAAATATATCAAGTAAATATCTCAAAAAAAAAAGATGATAACCCCTTATGGTGTAATCCGACCGACAAAAACTTTTGAACCGTTCAATACATCGAATTTTTATATCAGCCGTCTGATTAATCAGTAAGGTAGTGTCAATGGCTTTTAACAGAAATCCCTCAACACCTCAAGAAAAAATCCTAATCGCATCCCGAAGTCTCACGATTTTGGGTGTCGCCGGCGGCGGAGCCATCGGCGACCTGCCCGATGCCCGTAGGCGATCTTGCAAGACCCCGGAGAACACGTCGGGGATAGTCTGGCGGCGCTCTGGTAGGGCCATCAACGGTGATGGCCCTAACCATGAGCTACAGGCGGGAACCATACGGACATGGCCACCGCCGGCGGTGTGTTGGGAGTGGTTCTCATCCGAGTCGGTAAAAACCACCGGGCGCGCTAGGTGCGGCTCGTGATTCTACCTCCGGGCGCGCAAGAATTTATAAGGACGAATTCCTGCAATTATTAAATTCTTGCAGAAAGGTTGCAACTTCGGAAAAATAGGTTGCAACCTCCCATTTACTGACTTGTCCTTCTTAATTTCCGAACCGGCCTCTCCCTTTTTTTTGGGGTTATTTTATTAGGTAATATTAATACCTATTAAATGTTTCCCTGCAACCCTAGCCTGCACATCCCCTGTAACTGCTCTCCCTCTCTCTCCTTTTGCGGCTCCTATTTTTCTTTGTCCCTCTCTCTCTCTCTCTCGTGGTCTCTCACGAAGGAGAGCGCCGCCCTAGTGCTTGCTGGAGAAGCAGGGCTGCCGCCGCTGCTTGGAGAAAGGACCGCCGGGCTGCCGCCGTTGTGTGAAGGAGGGGCCGCCGCCGCCGCTGTTTTTGGAGAGCCGCAGCCGCTGCTGTATGCAGGGAGGGCTGTCGCCGCCGTCGTGTGAAGACGCCGCCGCGCTGTCGTGTGAAGACGTTGCCGTCGCCGCTGTCCAGATTTTGTTGTCGGCCCGTTTTGGTTGCCGGACTCGTTCGTGGCTTGGAGGTTGAAGGCGAAGTTGGAAGGGGCTTTGTTTAGCCGTCCTCCTTCGTGTTTTTGGTGAACGTCATTCTTGACGTTGGGACGGATTGTTCAATCCATTCGGGTAATGACTCATCAACTTGTTCTTGTATTTCTCTTTTGTCAAACTAGTGATTGTGTGTTTGGAAGAGAAGTGGTGTAGATCCTTTGTGGATCGTGTTTGTGGTGGAGGAGTGGAGATCCTGTGTGGATCGTGGAGGGAAAGCCTGTATTCCGTGCGTGTGTTTTTCACCACAATTTTAGTGGCGGCTTTCCCGGGTT